>JANBXA010000730.1:104470000-105140000 GCA_030556225.1 Cricetiscus sungorus
CTAGCCACATGTATGCACAACACACACACACACACACACACACACACACACGAGCGTGAATTTCTTTCTGTCTTATCCATTTGTTCTAATGTGTGCTCTGTCTACCCCCACCAGCAGCGACTGCCATCCCCAGGGGCCCTATTCCCCATCCCCAGCATCAGCCTTTCTGAAAACCAAACACAGGGAGGGTGTGAAGAGACTGTCACCAGGCAAGGGGTGAAGACGAGGTGGATGGCAGCTGCATAGAGGAGGACAGCAACCCAAAGGGACCAGAATGAGAATCGATTCCAGAGGCCCAAAGAGCACAGCCCCTACTGAGTCCCAAAGCCCTTCTCCACAAGAATGGGCAAGAAACACAGCCAGGGATAATAAATATAATTGCTATTATGGTGGATACTGGCCACCAAGCAAGGGTACCCTCCATTCCCAGTCTGCCGGTCCCTCCACATGCTGAGGGTGAGAGGCTTGAGTGTGGTGGCTGCTGGGTGCAGAGGGAGCTCAGGGTGGCCTGAGAGCCGGGCTCTGCTCCTAGCCCAGGACGTCCAGATAACTGGGAGGTGCCTGCGCCAGGGCCTGCAGACGTGCGTGCACATCCTTCATGCTGTGGCGTTGCTGCGGTTCTCGCTGCCAGCAGCCACGCATGATGGCGTAGACATCAGGAGGGCAGGCCCGAGGCCGCTCCAGCTCCCGACCCTGCGTGATGCACTCGATCGCCTGTGCCACAGAAGAGATAGGGAAGAGAGTGAACGGGGGTGGGGGTGGGGTGGGGGGCTTCAGGGCATGGAGGTTACAGGCTCTCCCACAGATGGGCCCTGGCTGACTGACTGCACTGTACCACCAAACTCTGAGGACTCTTCCTGCTCCGACTCTGAAAAGTGAGAATGATTAAGGATCGCCTTAATCATTCTAGGATCGCCTCCAGAAGGCTAGTGTCACACCCAAAGACAACTTGCCAGGTGGGGTGAAGAGGGAGAGAGCATGACATTGCCACGACCGTCAACCTCGGCCTCAGTCTCACCTCCCAGCTACACAAGAAAAGACCAGCGTGGGACCACAGCTATAGCCTTTCGGGGGCAAAATGGCTGTTTCAGTTCAAAGCAGAAGAAACCCCCGCTCCCCCCTTCTGTGGGCAGCACTGCTTGGGGATATAGCTGCAAAGAAACTGTAGCAATAGAGATCATATTCAGACTCCAGGAAGGGCTGCTGGGGTGGCTACAGGATCTAAGAGAGATGGTGGCAGGGAGATGGTCGGGGAAGCCGCCTGGAGCCTCTTTCTCCTTCTGCCCATCCCCATTAGAGGACTTAGATTATGGGCAGCACTAATTCCATTCCTTCTCTCAGTGCTTGAGAAAATTAAAATCTATAACCCTCTCCCCCACCCCATCAGCCTCGGGGGAACAGACTGCATTAGAAGGAGAAATGGAAACTGACAGCTGTGAGCTGTGAGGAGGCTCGGGGAGCTGCTGGGAGACAGAACACCTGGGGTCTGCTCTAACTGTGGCCAGCCCGAGGGCAGGGAAGGCAGGGATGTTCTGTATCAGGACCTCTCTCCCATCCTCTGCTCTGCCCTGGTACTGCCCACTGTGACCTATAAAACACACAGGCATGGCCTGGACTCTCGCCACAATGATCTCTAAGGGCTCACTTGGAGCCAGCTGGGCTTGGGTTTGGGAGACTGAGCAAGAGAAGGACCAGGAGAGGGAAAAAGGAAGGGGGAGGGGGCTGAGGGAAGCACAGGGCCCCCAGGGTGCCTGGCAGGGCTGACCTCGGTGTTGGAGAGCTGGTACCAGGGCTGCTTTCCATAGGTGAAGATCTCCCAGAGCACCACCCCAAAGCTCCACACATCACTCTCAGTGCTGAACTTGCGGTAGAGGATGCTCTCAGGTGGCATCCAGCGGATGGGCAGCATGGTCCGGCCTCCCACCTGCCGAGATGCACAGCATCACCTCCAGTGGGGGCAACCACAGAGCCATTCCCACCACATTACATAGATAGAAGGGACGCCAGGACCAGGGCTGGGGGACCAGTAGATAAGACAGTTTCCCGCCCAGGACTGGGGTGCTGGAGGGATGGGAGACCAGTGACCAGAGGCCAAAGCCCAGAACCCACACTACTAGAGGAAGAGAAAGGCAAGCTGGCCAGTGCAGGATCTTACAAACTCCAAGCCAGGGTGTGTACAGTATGGATGCTGGGGAAGGGTTTAGGGACCCTTACACGGTAATAGTCTGTGCTGTAGATGTCCCTGCTCATGCCAAAGTCTCCAATCTTGACCACTAGTCCCTGACCCACCAGACAGTTGCGTGTAGCCAGGTCCCGGTGCACGAAGTGCAGGCTGGCCAGGTACACCATACCTGCAGCCACCTGGCTAGCCACAGCCAGCAGCTGCCCAAGGCCCAGAGGACCAGGAGCCACATCCTCACCACCAGCCAGCAGCTTCGCATCAGGTCCATGAGACCTGAGAAAGACAGGGAGAGGAAGAGGCTGAGAGGGAGAGAGCCCAGGAGCTGGGGGGGGGGGTCTCTAGACTTGGCCAAGGACGAGACTAGGGGCAAAAATGGAGGAAGGAAAGGAGGAGGCAGCTGTCTGGAGAGTTGGGGTAAGGAGGGAAAATGGGGTTGTCTTTCTCCACGACCAACCCCATCCCCAAGGATACTAACTCCAGCAGCCCCTAGTCCCCACTACTGTTGTGATGGCACTTAGGCACAGCCTTTGCTAAGCTCCAAGCTGAGCTGTTCCAGACCCCTATCCCACTCTGCCCCACGAAGGGAGCGTCCCCAGCTCCAGGCCCGCAACGTGAGTCCTCTTTGAATCTCCTGTCATCACCTCCCCACTTTTGTCCTTAGTGTCCAGCTATCCCTTGGATGGTTTTCCATCGCAAAGGTTTCCAGGGTGCCCCTTAGCCCCCAAGTCCAGGCTGTCCTGACCACTTGGTGACACTTCCCAAGTATTTCTCCTTCCTAGTCTTTCTTCCTGCTGGTCACTTTGCTAGCAAGGCCTCTCCCCCCCCCCGGGAGTGCGCTGTCCCAGGGTCCCAGGGTCCCCCCGGGGTGCACCATCCCAGGGTCCCAGGGTCCCCCCAGGGTGAGCTGTCCCAGGGTCCCAGGGTCCCCCTGGGTGTGCGCCGTCCCTGAGTCCAATCTACTCAAGGTCTCTCATAGCTAAGTCATATCAACTGTACACATGAGCCTTCCTGCCCTAGAACTGCTGGGAAATCAGACCATGAGCATTGGCTTTCTCACCCAGAGCCACACTTTTGTCTGACTGACACATGGGACCTCCCTCCCAGCTACACTGCCTCCTGGCCTGGCCTCCTTTTCCAGGTTCACTTCTCTGCCTCTTGACTATAGTCTCAGTTTTAATACCCCTTCTTCCAGGAAGCCTTCTCTATCTGCCCCCCTGGTGTGTGCTCTTGGCCAGAAAGGAAGGTTCACCAATATGGTGGCTGATTCTGGTTGGTGCTCCCACCAGCTAACCCTGCCTGGTCCTTATGGCTACTTGGGGGAGAAGGACCATCACAGCCTATATCTGAGAGTAAGAGTTTTGCTGGAGTGGGAACCTTCACTTCCTGTGTGCCTTTGCAGGCCTTGTCACCCCTAAACCTTCTTATGAAGCCAACACATTTCTCAAAGTGATTACAAGTATCAGGGACTAAATATCATCATTGTCCTATCCAAGCCAAAGAAGTGAGTTTTGAGTGACATCCTTCCAATATAAATGACTTATACGCTTGGAGACTGAACAATATAGCACCACACAAGCACACAGAACACAGAAGGGGCCTGATGGCTGCCTGGTGTCAGCATCCTTCATTCCACATCTCCCTGCAGGCCTGGCCACTATGCATATAAACGCAATGCAGTCTTGCAGAACCATGGTCCCAAAGCTCCAGCTCAGAGCCATGACCTCTACTAGCAACTGTCTCACAGACAAGCCCACATTCGCACACCTATCCAGTCTACCTCCCTGGGGGTGGCAACTGTGCCTTCCTGACCCTTCCTGGCGTGTCCCTCTCAATCAGGCAGACAAGCAAAGATACTCTTGCAGGGAAGGAACCAAGGACCGAGTGAGGGGCTGGGTTCTTGTACCGGAGGAAACGGTTGAGGTCCCCGTGACGCATGTACTCAAAGACCATGAGCAGGGGGCGACCCTCAGTGCAGACTCCGAAGAAACGCACGATGTGCTGGTGCTGTAGCATGGTGAGCAGCTCTGCCTCGCGCTGGAAGTCCTGCCGAGCACTCTCAGATGCCTCCTTCAGTGCCTATGGGGAGGGATGGGGACAGAGCTGGAGGGGACTCCAGTCCCATCTCATGTCTTATTCCATTCAAATACCCCCCACCCTGACACGATGGTGCTCTGAGGGACGGACACAGGCCAGCAGTCCCTACCAGGACCATTGTCTCACCTTGACAGCCACCAGCATCTTGTCCTGCTCATTCAGAAGGTTGTAACATTCAGCAAGGAAGACCTTTCCAAAGGCTCCCTCCCCTAGCTCCCACTTGAGCACAATGTCCCGGCGCTTGATGTGATGGACACCTGGGAGAGGCTTGTAGAGTCAGAAGGCAGCCCTGGCATGGGCAGGATGGGGCAGTGGTATGGGCAGTGCAACCACAGGAAACGGGGTGTGGGTGGGTAAGAGGATTGACAGGGAGAGTCCTGTATGGGAGATACGGCCCTGAGCCAGGAAGCAGTCTAGACTTTGAGGTAGGGTGGAGACAGGCCTAGGTCAGCACAGTGATGGCTCAGGGGCTTCACACACACACACACACACACACACACACACACACACACACACACACACACACACACACTGGCCTACTGTCTGTCACACAGTTCCTCACAGGCATCACTGAAGTACTGTGGGTTCTCCATGATGTGGCCCTGGAGTCCGGAGCCTTTGCCCTCAGTAGGGGAAAGAGAGTTGCCACCTAATGTCATGAAATGCAGTGACATGGCTAGCCCATCCTCTGGAGCCAGCACAGCAGGGCCTAGGGAAGAGACACCAGCATTGAACATCAAGGTCAGGCACCATGTCCATCAGCTCAGATCAGCTTGAACGGTGCCAGCTCCCCGGCCCGCTCCCCACCACACACACACACTAACTTACAGGAAGGAAAGAGTAATGACAAAGCAAGACAGTAGGCAAGGGAAGCACCTGACACCAAAGTCCTCCCCTGCTCCTGACAGACCCACTCAGGGTTTGACAACAGCCACAAATGATTAACCCTGCTCCAGCCCAGCACACATACAGCCCGAGTCCCACAGTCAACCCCCCAGCAATACACCAAATACGGGGGATAGATAGGAAGAGACAATAGAAAACCAGAAGGATAGATGGACAGACAGACAGACAGCCCTCTGCTGCCAACTCACGGTTGATCCCAAACTTGCTTCTCTGTCCACATTTGTTGAGCACAAGGAGCAGGGCAGAGAGGAAAAGGGCAGCAGAGACAGCCAGGCCCACAGCCACAGACACCTAGAAGTAGTGTCCGTCCTAAAGGCTCCCGTACTCTTGCATAGTTCCATCCTACAGAGGAGCCTGCTTCCCCAGTGACCCCAGCCAGGCTGGGGGGCACCTAACCAAGCTCAGAACACAGCAGACTGATTGTCTTACTCTATCTACAAACGGCAGGCAAGGGAGCCATGCCTGGGCACCCCGTTCCACACACCCCCACAAGCTTCCACATCCCACACTCACCCCAAAAGGTGTCTCATCTTTCTTCTCCACTGGGTCTCTTGATGTGCTGTTGGTGTCTGTGGGGACACAGGGCACAAAGGGTGGGCCTTGACACATACTGCCATGTCTCCTCCAGCAGCTCCCCACCCTGGCCACACTTCAGGGTCCCAGCTAGTTGTCCCCTCTGCTTCAGCTCTGAGACAACACAGCTGCCCTCCAGCCCAAGCAACTCACCCACTGGCGAGAAGGAGACTGCAGCAGGAAGGAGGAGAGAAAGCAGTCAGAGGGGGAACAGTGAGGCCCTGCCCTCCAGGACATTCCTTTACAGGGTGAGGTAGGCTGCTGGGCCTCAAGAAAGAGGGAGCTATAGCTGCCTGGAGGGCACAACCCTCTCGTCAGCCTGGATAGGTGGAACAGCTCAGGGCCTCAGCCGGCCTGGCTTGGGAGAGGGGCAAGGACAGTCGAGAGCTAGCCGCCACCAGCTCTTTTGTCCAGGACAAAGCACTCTAGCTCTGGGAACCAGGGTCATGGCAGACAGAGGCCAGACCTCCCAGGATGGCTGGCTCTCTACCCACATGCCTCCCAGGACCAGGGCAGGGTTCAGGGCAGCTCTCACACCAGGGATGGGGTCCTCAGGGTTGAACTCAAAAGGGTTGTCCATAAAGGCAGCTATGATGAAGTCAGCCGCCTGGCCATAGGCGTTGGCAGCCAGCAGTGTGTAGTTCCCATTGTTGACATGGGTGGGCTGGTTGAGGCGAAGGCAGCCATGCCGGACGGTCTCATTCGTCAGCGCCGACTCCAAGAACTGAGTGAAGATGAAGCTGGTCTCGTTGAGCACCGAGCCGTTGAAGAACCAGCGCAGAGAGGGCGCTGGCTGCCCGTCCACAGAGAAGGGGATGCACCAGTGATGCTGCTCCACTGCCGGGCCCAGGCTCACACTGGCGGGGACTACAGAGAGAGGGCACACGAAGGGAGTGGGCGACTGGCTGGAAGGAATTTGGGGAAGGGAAAAATCATGGGTAGCAGATCCTACGAAATTCTCTAGAAGACATATTTGGAAGAAAGTTAGCAGATGGTACTGAATGTGGCAGCAAACACACAAAATGAAGAAGCTTAAGGGACACGCGTAGAGTCCAGTACAGGCCTGGTGGTGATGGCCTCCCAGCCAAGCTACTTGGGAGGCAGCCGGATACAGGTTCAAGGCCTGAGTAACTTAGAAAGACCTTTTCTCTAAACAAGTAGATAACAGCGCTAGGGTGTGGCTCAGTAAGAGAGCACTTGCTAGGCCGGGACACAGCTTGTCCTGGGTTCCACCCAAGGACAGTTACAGCACTAAAGAAAAAGAAAAGCAAAAGAATGAAAACAGTCAAGAAACATGGCTTTTGAGTCAAAATCCCAAAGAACTGAAAACCCCTCAGTAACAAGCAAAATATATACGTGTAACTTATATGTGTATGTATGTGTATATATGCATATGTATATAAACACATACAAATTTATGGGAATTCTCACCAGCATTCATACCATGAAAGGCATGTAGTACATGAAGAAGTTAGTTACTTTTGTTGCCACAGATGGATTTCACAAATATGAAGGTTGAACAAAAGAGAATAGATAAAAAA
Source organism: Cricetiscus sungorus (assembly GCA_030556225.1). Classification (NCBI taxonomy): domain Eukaryota; kingdom Metazoa; phylum Chordata; class Mammalia; order Rodentia; family Cricetidae; genus Cricetiscus; species Cricetiscus sungorus. The sequence goes on from JANBXA010000730.1 coordinate 104,477,297, forward strand.
TAACAAGTTTTCATTTATGCAATATGTAAAAACAAGCAAAATTCTTCTAATAGGGAAGCAGACATGTAGAAAAGTATTGTTATTATTTTATTTTTTGGTTTTTTGAGACAGGGTTTCTCTGTATCGCTTTGGAGGCTCTCCTGGGACTTGCTCTGTAGCCCAGGCTGGCCTTGAACCCACAGAGATCCACCTGCCTCTGCCTCTCAGGTGCTGGGATTAAAGGTGTGTGTGCACCACCCCATGCCCGATTTATTTTATGTCTATCAGTGTTTTATTGCATGAGTGTATGTGGACCACATCATACCTTGAAGGGGGCATCGGATCCCTTCGAACTGGAGTTACAGGTGGTTGTGAGCTACTGTGTGGGGTGCTGGGAACCCAACCTGGGCCCTCTGCTAGAGCAGTGAGGGCTTCTAAGCAGTAGAAAATGCTCATTATTGCCAATTCCCAGTTCCTGTGGAAAGTTATTTTCACAAGGAAGTTTTGAACATGAAAACCAGGATGGAGAGATGGAGTTGGGACTAAGGGAGGGTGTCTTCTAAGGTCTTGGCAAGGCTAACTCCTTCTTAAAGTATGTATGTCAGCTAGGTATGGCGATTCTGTAATCCCAGCACTTGGCTGAGGCAAGAGAATTCTGAGTTCCAGGGCTGCCTGGGTTTCATTGCAAGACTCCATCTATAAATAAATAAGTAAATTAATAATGTGTATGATTGGTGCGCCTAAGTATGTGTATTTCACAATAAGGAAGAAATGATGTTGGAACATAGATTAAAGATAATTTGTTGGCAAAGCTAGATAAATTAGGCAACAAGCATAAAAAGGAACTCAAGAGAGGAATTCCCCTCTTCAAAGATGCTTGTCTGCGGCTGCATCCCCTCCATTAAACCAATGCTTGTCTAAGGACAAGATGCAGAACTGACACACGCCTCCTTCACTAGAAGTCTAGCCCTGAGTTCATTCCACCCACAACATTCAATTTGCACAGACATCAGCCTAAGCTGGAAGTTCACTCCTGGGCTAGAGGAGACTTCACCAGCTACAAAGTGCTTATCCCCAAACCTAGACAAAAAACTTAAGGGGCACAAACAGATAAGGTGTAGTAGGACAAAAGCCTTACGGAGGGACAGGCAGTGAGGCCAGCCCGCAGCTGGTGCTGAGGGCCTCAGGTAGCAAGCTTGGGCAGCAGGCCAGAAAGAAATCCATCCCTAGCCCTCTGGCTTGAGGAGCCTCTAGGACTTCCCAGGCAGGATCAGGTTTTCGTGGGAATCTGGGAACAGCTGGGAGGGAGCAGCTGTAAGGACGCCCACTCACCCTCCCACCCACCCCTCTCTGTGCAGGGAAGAGATGAGTGGGGGCTGTCACAGGGGCTTACAGGAGACGATGACTTGGGCAGAGGCCTCAGCCCGGCCCACATCATTCTCTGCCCAGCACGTCACATTCTTCTTGTTGAGGTCACTGGTGACACTGGTCAGGGTTAGCCCCAGGGATGGAAGATCTCCAGATTTCTGGACCAGGGAAGAAAGACATCAGAAGGGTTTCAGCAGGCACAGGCAGGAGGCAGGGGGACAGGGATGATGTGTTTGAGAGCCCAACGACACCATAGGGAAAGAGGAAGGTCTGGGGAAGCGAGGGGGAGGGGGAGCAGCTCTGTGACAGAGAATGGTCTTCAGAGTTTGTAGAGTAGCTCCTGGGTCAGAGAAACCTAAAACATAAACAACAGCCTCAAAACAGGTAGTTACTACTCTACAATGGAGGCTGCAACCAAGGGGCCAGATAGCAGCCCCGGAGCTCCAGACACCATATTCACACGCAGCTGGTCAGAAAGGCAAGGAGAGCCTTGCTAACTCATTCCTGGCTCACAAAGGTCTGTGAAACTCAGTCTCAGTCCAAGGAAGGTCAGAAGCAAAGGGACTGTGAGCAGGTCACACTAGAAGCAGCTTCAGCAACAGCGTAATCTCCTCTGGCAAAGCAAAGTGATGCCAGTGAGTGACATTGGAGAGACAAGTGACTGGGAATCACCGTCACCAAAAGATCAGATCTGGCTCAGCTGATCTTCCCAAGAAACCGTGGCTGCACCACGTGTACATTATATGACCTTTCAAGAATTCTCAATCTTGATGAGCTCAGTGATTGTGTATGGGTTGGAGTAGGCAGAATGTTCCGATTTCCTATTCCCCACCCTCAGAAACTGAGTCTCACCATGTAGCCCTGGCTGGTCTAGAACTCGCTCTGTAGACCAGGCTGGCCTCAGACTCAGAAACCCACCTGCCCCTGCCTCCCAAGTGCTAGGATTAAAGGTGTGCACCACCACCCCCACCCGACTTCAGAGGTCTTGTTCACAATTTTACAGTGGGCTATGTCCATCCAGAAACTAGGATGAAGACCTATGGGTTGAGGTTGTTCAGTTTAGGGACCCTCATTGTAAAAGGAGAGTCAACTCCAATTGCTGGACTAGAGGAGGGAAGACCCTGGCAACATAGCAAACCACTGCTGCTGGGGGCTCTTCCCACTCAAGAGTGCCAGGTTGCTGAAAGGGAGTAAGAAGGGGAAGGGGACAAGCAGAGGAGAGTCCCATGCCTGTGTGTGGAGACATCTTCAGACAACTTCCGGAAGGCCCGGTTTCTGGTATCTCTTTTGGGAATTGACATGTTACTAGCACCTGTTTCCCAAAAACTTCCATAGAAAAGTCACACCCTAACTGAGGTGTGTTGAGGGGAAGAGCAGCCAGTTCCAGGACAGCCAGAGCTAGACACAGAACCCTGTGGGAGGTTGGGGGAGACCTCTGAAGTCAGCTGCAGCTACTGTTGGTGGCTTGTGGTCAGCTTGAGAATGGATGCAAGGCCTGGGCAGATGCTCAGGTAAGAGACAGAGGCTAAACAATGCCTAGAGGCAGGGAGGGTATCAGAGGCTCACCATGGCTACCTCAGTTTACAAATAAGAAAACCAAAACGCAGGTAGAAATATTGTGTGTGTGTGTGTGTGTGTGTGTGTGTGTGTGCGCGCGCGCGCGTGCGCGCTCGTGCATGCGTGTGTGTAAATTATCCCAAGAAGTAATTAGCAGGCACTGAAGGGACAGTCATAAAAGTATGAAGGACAGAGTTTGGATCCCCAGAATCCACATAAAGCTGGACTCAGCATCATTCTATAACTTCCGTGATCTAACAATCGAGATGGGAGGCAGAAACATGAGAGTCCCTGGGAGCTCACAGACAAGCAGTGAAGAAAGTGGAATGAGATGGAGGTGGAGATGGACACCTGAGCTTGTCCTCTGACTCCACATGTGTGCCAATGCATGCGTGTGCCAATGCACATGTATGCACAGGTTTTTAAGACTATGAGATGGAGCCAGCTGCCTTGGCTAATGTGTTCAGAGCATACCCAAGAGAATGCTGCTTCCTGAGTGTCCAGGACACTCCAGAAGCCCTAGTAATTGTTCTTGGTATGGAGCACAAATCCCACCCTGTCCCTACACCTCAGTTTCCTAAGCTAGAAAAAGACTATATGGGAGGCATGGCCTGTTAGTGCCTTCTGGTCTCACATGTGAGCTATAGCCTCTCTTGCAGCCAGTATTGTGCCCAAAGATGAAGACCAAGACCTGGGAGGTCCAGGAGACCTGTCCTGAGGACCTGTCACTCCCTGCTAGCATGCAGTCTGAGCCATCTCCATCCTTCCAGCCTCCCTGATTACTTTTGCTGTCTCTTATGGCCTGCTCTTTGTCTCCTTTGAGGGGCTGCAAGGCTTCTCACCTTCACAGTGGCCATTCCTTCCAGCTCTGTGAGGATCCAGCCAGCCTGTTGCAGGGCCTGCCCCTCCACCTGGCACTGCAGAAATATGTCATCCCCCACTTTCACAGAGTCGTTGGTCATCTGGATCTTCACTGTGGGTACACCTGCCACCCAGGGTATGGAGGGACATAGACATTAGAACCTATTGAGTCCCACCCTGATCATGACCCCAAATCTAAGCAGTACACCCAGCCTCCAGGATCCATAGCCCCTGCCAATGCTACTCCAAGTCCCTCCAGGCAGATCCCCAGGCTTCCCCATCCTACAACAGCACCTACCACAACTGGTGTTGTGTCTGAGTGAGAGAAACTGGTCCCCAGGCCCAGATCCCTGAAGCTCCTGTGTACGCACAGCACACAGCCCCTCCTGCTCCCAGCGCTGGAGCCAGTACAGGGCACAGGAGCAGCGCAGCGGGTTCCCCGACAAGGTCCTGTTGGGTAGGGATGCCAGGAGTCGGGAAAAGAGGGTGCAACAGGTCTGAGGAGCCGAGGCAGTGCTTTGGAGATGATCAGCTACAAGGCGTCTAAGCAGAAGGAGGGTCAGGTCCAGGGCTGCATGGGTTCCCTTTACCCCAGCTCTAAAGTGAGAAGCCAGGCATGGTGACAAGAAGGGTGTCTTGCCATGGCCCACAGGCTTTAGGAACACACCACACACGTGGACTATTGTGTGTAACTACCTTCCCGTGTGTGCACTGGAATCAGGCTACCGTCCATCCTCAAGCATCAAGATGGGCCTGTGGTCTGTTTAACACAGCTCTGAGCCTAGCTTCTGAACACACACAGCTACTCATTCATGCTGGCTGCCTAGCCCAGCACAGCCCAGGACAGTACTAGTCTCTGCCTTGATGGAGGGGAGTGGATGACAGGCATGCACGTAATCCCCAGTGCAAGCTCCCAGACACAACACAGTCTCCAAAGATGCCCCACCTCCTCCCCCTCCCCTGTTCCACATAGACACAGTAACATATAGTCCTGGAGACACAAACATAAACAGCCAGATATCGTAACACGGCCCCTCGCCCTGTCCCTGCCCACACACTCACAGGTCCTGTAGGGAGAGGCCCTGCACAGTTTTCCAGGAAAGGGACTCCAAAGCATTGGAGGACAGATTCCTGTGGGAGGACAGATGCCCTGAGCCTGTGACCTCACTGTGACCCAGTCTGAGGCAGAAGCATGAAGGAGACTGCTGCTCCCACCCCCAGCCCAGGCAATTAGAAGTAGCATGCTGTGCCTGTGGGTATGTGGGAACTTAGGCGTGTTGTGGGCAGGTAAGTACTTCTGAGAGTAATCTTCTCCTTGGGACAACAAGGGTTAATCCCACTTAAGCCCCTCCCTGGCTGACCCCAGGGAGAGAGAAATCCAAGGGAACAGCCGGTTGCCCTCCCCCCACACCTCAGCCCCAGCTGGCGAAGTGCTGAGGCCACAGCTGGGGTAAGGGGTTCCATCTGTGTCCCCACCAAGGGGGAGGCAACCCCCTCCCCCGCCTAACCTCAAGACAGGATGTCAAAGTACTTCCTCAGGTCCCTTCCCTTCCTTCCTGTTCCCCCAAAGGCACTTCAAGCAGGAAGAGACCCAGGGACATAGCTCCCCAGGCAAAGGAGAGAGCTCCCAGCCAGGGTCCACTCCTTGGCCCCCATGAAACTGCTGCAGGAGGCTCGGTGCTTTGTGTCTACAATAACCGCCATTGCCAGGGCCCTCACCTTTCAAGGACATGCCCTAAGCACTTGCCTTGCCTAGCCATCCTTGATTTAACAGAGACTGAGTTGAACAGGAGCCCTCACACAAGGTCCTGGAATACCACCACCTTGGAGGCAGATTGGAGGTGGACATAGAACCTGTTCTGCCACGTATAGTTGGGTGACCTCAGTCAAGAAACAACTTAATTCCCAGAGTCTTTACCTATAAAGTGGGGATCATATCATCTCTGTCCCCCGGTTGACTGCAAGCAGTTATTGCCATAGGAGTCATGAACTGCCACCAAGTACACATTTAAAAATTCTTTTTAAGGGTTTTGTGGTTGTTGTTCTTTTGTTTTGCTTAAACAAAAGGCTGGCCTGGGCCTTGCTGTATATATGACCTGGAACTTCTGATCCTCCTGTCCCCACCTCCCCAGTGTTAGGATTACAGCTATGCATCGTTTATGGAGGTAGGGATCAAACCCAGGGGTTTGTGAATAGTAGGTAAATCCTCTGCCAACTGAGCCATATCTTCAAGCCCAAGTGTACATTTTTAAACCAGTACATACAGTAGATAACATAACACTTGTGTCCAAATGTCCTGATCCATCTGAGAGACCCAGCCAACCCTGAGAATGACAGGTCCCCGACCCAGGGAGAGACTGCTAGGGACTCTAACTGCACCTTCTACCCACCCCATGTCCCTCTCTGTCCTCTACAGGACAAGTAGCTATAGCCCTTAGGAATGAGGAGGATGAGAAGTAGCAGACAGAACATACCACCTCCCAGGTTGGCCTGGGGCCAGGTCAGGGCACCCTTCAGGAGAGGAGATGGAATTCCGACCAGAACCCAGGAGTCTTACTCCTGCACCTCAGTCCCTATGGGCTCCAGGCAGAGAGCCTGGCTGGCTGCTTCTGAGCAGCTGAGGCATATGGCATGGAAGTGCCCCTAGTCTGGCTAGATGAGTCAGAACGCCACCCTCCCTGAAGCAGAAAGAATGCCCTATGGAAAGGAGAGCAGGTTGGACAGTTCCTTGGGCAACACAAAGCCTATCAGCACCCCAAGTCTGGAGGTCCTCTTCAGCCCTGCCCCCACGGATCCAACCTGGCCACTCACAGGTGACTGAGCCGCGGAGTGAAATGGAAGGCATCCGGGGCCACAAAGTGAAGGCCACTCTTCACGATGGTTCTAGGGAAGGGGTAAGAACTTAAGTGCCCTCTGCTCACCAGGCCAGACACCCCTGTGGAGCCATGCACCCCTCTCCATCCCTTAGTTTCCACAGTTACCTGGACCCCTCAAACCCCTGAGCCTCCACACTTCTCCCAGACTCACAGGTCTTCCGAGAGCCCAATATATGTGACCACCCGCCACCCTGTGCCCAGTCCCGCCCTGTCTACCCTTAGTCCTCACAGGCTTCTCAACTCCCCCAGGCCCTGCAAGTCCCCAAAATCCAGGCGTTGCAGGTGCTGCTGGTTCTCCACGTAGCTGCAGGGAGAGGGGTGGGTCAGCAGGGGAGAGGGGTGGGCCAACAGGGGAGAGGGGTGGGGCAACAAGGTCAGGACCTCAATGGAGTTACCCCATCCCACCACCCGCTCACCTCCCTCACACAAGCACATGCACCATTCACACCCAGACCCGTTTCACAAGCCCATTCGTGCACATGCCTCCCACATGCCGACACGACTCACACGTCACACATGTGCACACATGCATGCATGCACCCTCACCTTTACAAACATACAGACTCTCACATGCTTCCTGCAACACATATGCAACTGCACAGAAACACATGGGGCTATCCTCACAGCCTCACCCAAGGACACGCGTGAACTAAGCTCACATAGACGTCTCTCATACATATACAGATGAGGCGTGAAGACATGTTAGTCAGTGCACACTGTCATTCTCAGCTCGGGGCTCCATTTTTATAGCAGGACTCTCCAGCACAAACGTGCTCAACAATACGGGGGTCTGGCTGGGACACACTTCCACAAAGGGCAAGGCTCCCCGTGCTGCTGCTCCAGCCAGTGCTAAGGATGCACCAACTGTCATGCTAACATGTGCCCCAAACACAGCTCTGAGACTGGCATCTGGGTTCATTGGACACACACACACACACCCTCTCTGACCCCTCAAAACCTTTGGTTCTTCCCTACAGTAGCCCTACTCTCCAGCACTTTTCCAAAATAAGCAAAAAGCATAGAGCTGCTGGTGACCCCTTCGTCCCTCCTTGATCCATGAAGGACCCAGAAAGGGACAGAGGAGCATGGAGCAGATGAGGTCTGAGTGTGTGGCTGAGGAGAGATGGAGACACAGTGTGAGACACAGGAAGGCTGAATGAGGTAGCAGAAGGTGGGCAGAAAAACAAAGAGTAAGAATCTCTGAAGAGACTGAGTAGTGGTGATGGGAAGGGACAAACAGATAAGGACAGGGGGCCATGGAGACAGAGAGAAGGACTGAGAACCAGGGGGGGAGAGAGAGAGGGAGAGAGAGAGAGAGAGAGAGAGAGAGAGAGAGAGAGAGAGAGAGAGAGAGAGAGAGAGAGAGAGGGCACTCGGGGCAGGGGTGGTGGTGGCTGTGGTTGCAGTCCTATCTTGTAGATCTGGCATCTGGGAGTTCCTGTGAAGTTACTCCCCTGTAGTGACACGTCCTCTGCTGTGGCATGTCCCTGTTTTCCTCTCCTGTCCCCACCCCCCGTATGTGGCAGGGGCCCCTGACTCACTAGCACTTCTCAGAACTCTTTCCCTCTCTTCTGGATTTTCCCTTTGTAAAATAACATCGAGGGGACAGGCTCAGTCCAGCCCCCTCCCACCCCCACCCTGTTTTCCAGCCTTGACTCTGATGGGACAGTACATCCATCCTCACCCTGGAAGCCTGAGAAAATGGAGATAGCTACTTTGGGGGAAGCCAGATAGATCCCCGTTCTGCCCCAAGGGTTTCAAGCTACAGAGACTCAGGGAGTTGGTAAGATGTGAAGAGCTGGGTAAGTACGGGCTGTCAGGCAGTGTGCTCCAAGCCGCCTCATTTGTTCGGATTCATAATCAATCTGTCTATTCGAGTCCATTAGCTCCTTGTTAGCTATGCGGGTGAGGGAGGAGGGAGAGGACTGTGCAGGACGAGGTGGGAGGATTGGGCCCCACCCAGGGGGACATCTCAGCTCACCACTCTGCCAACCTCCTCTTCTACAGCCCTAGCTTGCCCACTGCCTCTGTCCCTGGGATGGACTCCCTTGGAGCCTGGAAAGGCACTGGGGAATGAGAAGCCGAGGGTAACAGGAGCCTGGACTCTGGTTTGAATAGACAGGCCTGGGAGCCACAATCTAGACCTCATGCCCCATCCCATCATGCAGGAGCCTAGGCCAGACCAAGACAAGGCCATCCCCTCTCTTCCTGGTCTCCCTAGGGCCATTAGAAAGAGATTGAGTATCTCCGTTAATTACTACAAGATGCCCGTATAACTCGGTGCCAATCACTGCTGGCTGCTGGGCCCACCAGCATGCAGAATACTCCAGTATTTTCCAGCCATCACCCTGGGATGCGGAGCCCCTTCAGGTCAATTATACTCTCATAGGTTTCACCATCTGCTAAGAAGTACTTGAGTATATTTTTTAAACCAATTATTGCAGATTGTCAAAGTACTGCAGAGCTGAAGGTTCCGCCCAGCTCTGGACCTGGAAGAAGGGAGAATCCCTCAGCAACAGCCCTGACTCCCTGAAACAAGTCGGGAGACATTGGTGATGGGGAGACGGGAGAAAAGCAAAGGGCGTTCATTTCCCACATCCAAATCAAGAAGTCGAGTCAATGGAAAGAAGAAAAGCTCAGACACCAAGCTGGTTCCTCACCATCTCCAGCTCAATCACAAACCCAGGGAAGACCTAGATTCCCTGGTCATAACAAGGAAGAGTTGGGGGCTGGCTTCCCCCTAAGAAAGAGAAGATGGCAAAGGTGCACAGTGCCGAATTCTCCACAGCTAACTCCACACCAAGGGGCAGAACTTGGGCTCTCGAATGAACCCCACAAAGAGGCTCCTAGATGGATGGACCAAGACCTGATCTACCGAGTTTCCCCTTTTGCTCTGCCCCAAGCCAGCACCCCAGCCAGCTACCCTTAATCCTGGGCGACATCCAGACAGTGACTGCGCGGCTTTGCCAGGGTGGTGGCAGCAACAGCAAAGCCGCTGCAGCACAGCCAAAGGCTACACGTGCCAGCCTCCTACAGCAGCCAAGCCTGGCCCCTCAAGCCAGAGGTGAGTGCGCACCCTCGGGGAAGGGCTATGCCCTCCTGACCCCCGCATGCCTCCCCTGCCACACACTCACAGTTCCGTCAGGTTCCCGGCGCCCCGCAGGCCGCGGAGGGTATCCAGGGTCCCTGCCCTGGTGCAGCGCAGCCCCGAGGAGCCCACGGGGCAGCAAGCCTCACGACAGGTTGCGGCGCAGGCAGAGGCCAGCATCAGCGAAGCCAGCAGGCCTCCTAGCCCCGCGGCCCGGCGATGCCAGCCCAGCTGCCCGCGCCGCTGGCCTCGCAGCATCGCGGCGGCGCCCGCCAAGCTCGGGCCGCGCAGCCGTCCGTGCGCTCTTAGCTGCCACCGCCCGGCCTCGCGCGACACGTGCGCGGGGCGGTGTTAAAGACCAGACACCAGGAGAGGGCGGCACCCGCACCACGCCCCGCCCCGCCCCGCCGGCCGGTGCCCCCAGCGCCCCCTCCTCCCCTTTGGGCCCCTAATGCCAGCTAGCCTCCCTAATGTCCCTCGCGGCTGCAGGAGACCTGGGGCGGGGGACTGCTACAGAATGCCTCACATGTGTCTTCTGAGACTGGGGCGGGCTAGGAAGCTGATACGTTATTTCTCCCAGTAAAACAGCTGCATTTCCAGATTTGCGAGGACAGGGAGAGATTGAGCAAGGAAAAGGTTGAAGTCCAGGTCATCCCAGCCAGCCTCACGGTGCACTTGCCTAAGAGAGTGTGCATGTCACTTGGAATAAGTTTGATGAACACTCTCCAGACGCTAGTAAGGAAGCGAGAGGGCCCCAGAACCCTGGACTCAGAATCTGGGGAGGAAAGCAGAAGGAGCAGAGAAGTGTTCGCTCAACACAGCTGGAGAGAGTGAAAAGTGGAGACCGCTCGGCCCGCAAGAGGCCACAGGGTGGCGCTAGAAGCCCTTGCGCCGCGGCGTTTTGCGCCGCCTGGGTCTTGAGGGCTGGGGAGCGCGGTTCGCAGCCCTGCTAGGTTGTTCCTTCTGTCTTAAGGTCAGTCCCCAATCGCAGCCAACCAGCTGGGGAACCAGGCCGAGTAGGGCCAAACAGAGCAGGACTGGCATCGATCGCCGTCCTGACAAATGCATCGATTTCTGAGCGGAGAAATTAATAGATCTCTTAGCTCTTCGGACGTGGGAGTTGCCCGCGGGTAGAGCTGGGAACCATCGACCCTTGGTATTTGTGAACCTGAGAAGTCCCAGGATCCCCGTATTCAGGCCATCAAAGGGCAGGTGTCGCATATTGGCCTTCCTGACTGCAAGTCTATGAAACCTCACGCTTAAGAGGGGACAGACAGGTCGGCTCTGAGGGTGACCGAAGTGAGTTGGACCCAGCTATCCAGTGAAGGATAGATAGCCCTAATGGCAGGTAGCTTTCTGCTCCAGGCCCCAGCATAGTCCTTCAAGTGTCTTCAAACGAGTACACAGAGTATACACAAAGTATACATAGACCCACCAAACACCCCCTAGTTCTTAAAAGTAACCAAACGAAGGCGGAATCTCACAGAGATGGCTCTTCTCATAGGGATCTGAGCCAGAACCAAGGGACTTGGCAGGGGCACACCCCGCGTCCAGGGATTATGGTCAAAGTGTCCTCGGGAGGCTGGGAGGAGCTGCTATGGGCGAAGGTCTGAGAGCTTCGGGTTCCACAATCGGAGTCCGCTGACCTGTCCAGGCTGCGTGAAGTTACCGCTTAGGGTGTCAAGACAACTGTTGGACTCAGAACCTCCACTCCTTAGACCAGGGCGCCCAGTCTCTACCTCCTGGTCTGCTGCGAGCAGAGGAGGAGCCAGAGATGGGAGGGAGACGCCGCCAAGATTCGGGAGCTCAGTACTTGGGTCCCAACCCCTTCGGTACTTTGGCCTTATTTCCCCCAAACACATCTGCCCCCCACCTCCCTCAGTTGTCAGGCTAAATATTTTTACTTGACTTTGTAGGAGGGGCGGAAAGAACCGAGAAGTCGGCACAAACCAATCGGTTTCTGGAAAGGGCGGGAGCTGGGCGAGGTCCCAGCGTTGCAGCCCCAGGAGCTGCGGCTGACAGAGGTTGGAAGTCTGTATGCCCAGGAGGTCCACGGAGTCTCAGGGTGGAGTCCTGCGTGCCTCTGGACCCCGCTACTACCCGCGGGGCGCTCCTGGGGCTTTCGCTCCGCCTCCAGTCGGGACCGTCGAGCCCCTGAACCTTCATGTTCTGACCCTGGGTCAATTTCTCCCTCTGGATGCCTCTTTGAGGCGCTCCTGCTCCTCCTCCATCACCCTCTGCTCCAGTCTCTGTCTCAGGCACAGGCTTTGTTTCCTCTCGTCCGAAATTCTTTTCTATCTCCCGCTGTCTCTACTTAAGATTGCCAAAGAATCCCTTTGTCCCCGTCCCCCACCCCCCGGAACCTGGGTCTGCATCTCCCTGGAGGACTCCCGGAGGACACTCAGGGCTGAGAGGATGGCAGTGCCTGCTCTGAGGCCCTGGAGAGTACACTTGCTTATGAGCCTGCTGTCCTTGGGATCTGGCTTGGACACACTAGAGGGTGAGTGCCCAGCAACGTCTTTCCAACCCCCATCTCCCTCCCCGAAAACGGCTACTTAGTCTTTGTTTTGGTTTTTCGAAACAGAGTTATCTCTGTGTAGCCTTGGCTGTCCTAAAACTCACTCTGTAGACCAGGCTGGCCTTCAGAGATCCACCTGCATCTGCTGGGATTAAAGGCCGGTGCCATTACCTCTGGCTTCTACTTAGTTTTTATTGGAACTTGAAGACTAGGATTAGCCCTCAAAAGGACTTTTCACGGGGGGGGGGGACAAGAAACAAAAACTGTTACATGAAGAGCTCCCCTCCCCCCTCAGCTCCCTAAGAGTTTAGGAGTTAGAAACAGAATGAACAGATGTTCTACAACCCATTGCTGTTTGTGAAACCATGATCCTAGCAAAGTCTAAATTTGAACCAAAGTGAGACTGTGACAATTAGAGGTCTTTTCTAGGGTCACTGAATGATAAGGGACAGGCTGGGACCAACAGCTGAACACCAGGCATCATTAGGCAGCTTGACCTATTATGCAGCTCAGAGACTGGAGAGACAGGTCCTGAGCTCTAGCACCCAGGCTTTTTAGTCCATGTCTGACCCTGAGGTTCACTCACTGTGAGCAGAAGGGCAGCCTAGAGGACTGTGTGACTCGGTGATGTCCCCTGATACCCATTTCCCACCAAAGGCATCAGGAAGTGTGAGGGGGACCGTGCAGAGCAAATTGCCCTCAGAGGATTGCCAGGGGCTACATGGGAAATGGAAGCAGCAAAGCAGCAAAGGAGAACGATTAGGTGTACTCCTCCCTCATCTACTCTGCCTTTGTCCTCCACACAGAGGTTGCTTGGGAACTCAGCACTCAGGATGAGGGGTCTCAGGATGCTCTTCTAAATTGGGGCTTCCAAGATCAAGGCAGGGGCTCCCCTCTGAGAGGGGCCAATCACAGAAGATTTGCAATGCATCCTGATCTGCCTGAGTACCCTACCCCTGCCACTCTTGCCAGGACACTGCACAGCAGATGCCAGGCATGAGCACAGTTGTCAAAACAAAGCATGCAAGCCCTGGGACTCTGTGTTTGGTCAAGGAGCACAGCTGTTGTTTCCCAGTGAAGCTTTACCTGGAGTCTGTCCTGAGGAAAGGCAGGGGTTAATCTGCAGAGGTCTTGGATTTGTTTTTCCAATGTCTCACATTAGGGGAGCTCTGGAGAGGCTTAGGCATGATGGGAAGTGGGCGCCTGAGGGAACCCCCCCACCTGCCTCAAAGAGCCTAATTGGCTTTCAAGGAGGGAACAGAAGTGTTTTTCCTTCTTTTCTTGTGTATGTACCTGCCTTGCCTAGTGTGTGCACACGCATGCAGACATGTGCACACGCACACATCCAACAGCTGGCAGGTCAAGTATAGACCTCAGAGTCAGGCTTTCCTGTCCCCCAACCCATCCCAATCATCCTTGACAAGCCCTGAGCCAGGGACAGGGTTGTTCTGTATAGAATGTGGGGTGTGGTGCCAGTATGTGATGTTTCAAGAGAGAGACAGAAAAGACAGAGTTCCGGGCTACTGGGGCTACACAGTAAGATCCTGTCTCAAAACACCATGGACTGGGGATGTGGCTCAATGGTACTGTGTTGTCTAACCAGCACTGAGCACATGCAAAGAGCAGGGAGAGATCGGTTTAAGCAAGATAGTGGGAGAAGTCTTCACTGAGGTGATTTTAGGAGGTGAGGGAGCCATGTAAGGGAATATGTTCTGTTTACAGGAGTAAAAAACACAAAGACCCTAAGTCAGGAGTCTTAGCGGCTTGTGTGGGAGGTGGCAGCTCTTCATTAGAGCATAGCTTGGTACCCTCTGCTCTATGTCCTCTGACCAGTGTGCTGCCCTGCCGCCAGAGCTGCTGGGACAGGGTCTTAGTCTGCACTGTATTCCTTTACCTGTCCACGTGTGCCTACAGTGTGCCCCAGCCTGGATATCCGCTCCGAGGTGACAGAGCTCCGTAGGCTGGAGAACTGCAGCGTGGTGGAGGGTCACCTGCAGATCCTTCTCATGTTTGCTGCCACTGGAGAGGACTTCCGAGGCCTCAGCTTCCCACGCCTTACCCAGGTCACAGACTACCTGCTGTTGTTCCGAGTCTATGGCCTGGAGAGCCTTCGCGATCTCTTCCCAAACCTTGCTGTGATCCGAGGGGCACGCCTCTTCCTGGGCTATGCCCTCATCATCTTTGAGATGCCCCACCTGCGGGACCTTGGGTTGCCATCGCTTGGGGCCGTGCTGCGTGGGGCTGTGCGGGTGGAAAAGAACCAGGAACTCTGCCACCTCTCCACCATCGACTGGGGCCTGTTGCAGCCTGTGCCTGGCGCCAATCACATTGTGGGGAACAAGCTGGGCGAGGAGTGTGCTGATGTGTGCCCTGGGGTGCTGGGTGCTGCTGGTGAGCCCTGTGCAAGAACCACCTTCAGCGGGCACACTGACTACAGGTGCTGGACCTCCAGCCACTGTCAGAGAGGTGGGCACTTGCACATAACATGGCTGTAGCCACAGGGAGGCAGGGCTGCCCCACGTTTTGTCTTTTTTTTTTTTTTTTTTTTTTTGAGCCAACATGTAATATAGCCTAGGCTAGCCTGAAACTTAACACATGGCTCAGGTTGGCCTTGAACACCTAATTCTTCTGTCTCTGTCTCCTAAATGCTGGGATTACAGGTACATGCCTGGCTTGCTGCCATTGTTTTTAAATTGTTACTCTTCCTATGGGACAAGTACCCTCCTTTTCCCATTTTATAGGGAGGAAAACTGAAGCTCAGAGAAGTTAAATAGTTGGCATGGTATTAGGCAGGCATAGAGTGAGTAAGGAGGGGTTGGGGATGAGGGTAGACACAAGTGGGCAGAAGTCAGCCCAAGAAACTGTCTTCTGGAGCAGCAGCCAAGGATGCAGCCAGGCAGCCTGGGTTGACCTCTGCTCACCAGCCAGGCTCACCCAGCATCTCTGCCTCTGCCTCAGCCCCCTCTGAGTGGTGATAGAGAGTGGGTAGGCGCCTGCACAACATCAGAACAGAACCAGGGCCATAATATCAGTTCTGTGCTCCAGGAAGAGTGCTCTTAGTCCATGTTATCACGGGGTGAGCTGGTGACAGTGAGACGAGAGATGAGATATTGAGAACAGAAAGGGGGAGGGATGGAAAGACTTGGGTAGGCAAGGGCAAGCAGGTCACCTAGGAAGTATGCTTATGAGGGCAGAAGGAATTCGGTGGAGAAAGTGGAGAGCTAAGTAGGATCTTCCAGAAGCCAGGAGCAAACCTGGGGTTTCCTAGCTGGGAGTCTTTCTCATACAGCTCAAGGTTTGTCTCGTCACCTCTAGCCTTAACTCGGAGCAGGTGAACAACCAGATCCCTGCTGTATCAGCAGTGGGCAGCCTCCCTGTTGGCTGTAAACACAGCTGCTACATGTCCTCTCAATTTGTGTACCATGTCAACAGGCCCTGGCTGGACCCACCTTGCCCTGGCCTAGCTGATCAGGAGTGGCCAACTGGTTCCCCCTGGCACCATATCAAGTCACCACAGGACAGCCTAGACAGGGCAGCAGGCTGTAAAGCAGCAACCCTGATGGACAAGGTCACTGCTCCATCCTGAGTTCTGAGACTCTCCTTTTTTTCTGAGAGAGGGTCTCTCTGTGTAGCTTAGGCTAGACTGGAACTCACTTTATAGACCAACTAGCCTCACACAGAGATCCACCAGCTTCTGCCTCCCAAGTGGTAGGACTGCAACACAAGCCAGCTTGAGTTCTGATACTCTCAAGGTGGGGCACAGAGAGGCCCCATGCTTGCCTTCAAGCATCTGTGATGCAAAGAAACAAAGTCAGGAAGGAGTGTAATCTGAATCAGAGAAACCTGGTGCTGAGAGGGTCAAGATGGGGTGGGCCAGGGTTGGAAAGGGGCATTGTTGAGGGGCTACCAAGGGGTGGGTAAGATCTAATGGCACTCTGCCCGCCCACAGTGTGTCCCTGCCCCCATGGGCTGGCCTGCACAGCACACGGTGAGTGCTGCCACAGTGAATGTCTGGGGGGCTGCAGCCAGCCCGAAGACCCTCGTGCCTGTGTAGCTTGCCGCCACCTCTACTTCCAAGGAGCCTGCCTCCGAGCCTGCCCTCCGGGCACCTACCAGTATGAGTCCTGGCGCTGTGTCACCGCTGAGGTCTGTGCTCATCTTCGTGAGGTGCCTGGCCGCACCGCTGCCTTTGGCATCTACCAGGGCAGCTGCCTGGCTCAATGCCCTCCAGGCTTCAGCCGTAATGGCAGCAGGTGAGGGGAATACCCTTGGGGCTGTCGGGAGGCCTGAGCAGTCCCATTGACCCAATGCTTAGAATATCTGCTTGTCCTGCCAGCATTTTCTGCCACAAGTGTGAGGGACTGTGCCCCAAGGAGTGTAAAGTCGGCACAAAAACCATCGACTCTGTCCAAGCCACACAGGACCTGGCGGGCTGCACCCATGTGGAGGGGAGCCTCATCCTCAACCTTCGCCAAGGCTGTCAGTACTCTTCTTGACCACACCCTCCCTCTTAACGATAGGCCACGCCCACGCATGGCTTCCCCTCATCCAGGGTCCTATCCCTTTGTCCCTCCAGCTCCCTGCCCTGTGTGCCCGTCACCTTCCCTGACCCTGCTCCAGTCCTATCTTCCTCATCCCCAGACAACCTGGAGCCAGAGCTTCAACGCAACCTGGGGCTGGTGGAGACCATCACAGGCTTCCTTAAAATCAAGCACTCTTTTGCACTCGTGTCCCTGGGCTTTTTCAAGAACCTCAAACTAATCCGGGGAGATTCCATGGTGGATGGGTAAGGGGTCAGAAATCAGGCTGACCAACAACCCCCTTTTCCTCGGTATCCTTGGAACAATGATGACCAGAATGGCTTCTGAAATCGGTTTGCTAGTTACTAGTTGTGTGCATTTTGGGGAGGTTAGCTGACTTCTCTGGCCCTCGGGTTTTCCATCTGTAAAACAAAGCTTGTGCTCTAGGATTGTGATTGCTACTTGTGAGTGAAGTACTCTAAACAGTAACTAGCACACAGTTCATGAAACACTAGTTTTAGGCTGTTCCCTGACAATGGGCCGTGATTGAACCTGGCTAGGTGTGAAACCATTCTTATCACCTAGCAACCACACCCTGCTCGCAAAGTGAGCCAGTATTAAAAAAAAAAAAAAAAAAAAAAAATGCCATCAGTCAAGTGGTTCCCTGTGGCTTCTTCTGTCTCCTGGCATTTTAGTATGTCCCCCTAGGGGTGCCCATAGTCAAGCTGACCAGGCATACTCTGTGTCCCCACAGCCAGTGCTGTTAAAGTGAGATGAAGGATGGAGGAGACAGGCAAACTGCTGACCCAGCTTCACTTGCGAGGTTGGCAGAGTGGGTGGATTTCAGGACATCAGGGGGTGCCCCTGAACCCCCTCGTGGATGGGAATGGACTGTAGATTATACCTGGGCCCAGTGCAGCTTCTGCAGGAGAACCCAGGAGCCAGCCCCTCTCCTGCCCCAGCCCCTACCACATTGCAGAGCATGGCACTCGCCCTTTTCTAGGAACTACACTCTATACGTGTTGGACAACCAGAACCTGCAACAGTTGGGGTCCTGGGTGGCCGCGGGGCTCACCATTCCTGTGGGCAAAATGTACTTCGCCTTCAATCCACGCCTCTGCTTGGAGCACATATACCAGCTAGAGGAGGTGACCGGGACCAGAGGGCGGCAGAGCAAAGCTGAGATCAACCCCCGCACCAATGGAGATCGCGCCGCCTGTAAGGCCCCGCCCACCCCCAAGAGTGCCTGCAGGGCAATGCACACGCGCGCACACACACACACACACACACACACACACACACACACACACACACACACACACTAAAACACTGAGGGGGTCACTCAAGGGGTGAGCAGTCGTGGGGTCACGGAACCTGTGGCTCATTCGAAGAGCCAATGCCTTCCTTTTACCCTACCCAGGCCAGACTCGCACTCTGCGCTTTGTGTTCAACCTGACTGAGGCCGACCGCATCCTGCTGCGCTGGGAGCGCTATGAGCCACTGGAGGCCCGGGACCTGCTCAGTTTCATCGTCTATTACAAGGAGTCGTGAGTAGAGAGTGGTGCCAGATGGAGGACCCTCGTTTGTTTGTTTGTTTGTTTGTATTTTTCCTTTGAGACAGGGTCTCACTATGTAAACTAGCTTCCAACTCTCAAAGATTCTCCTGCCTGGATCCAGAGTGCTGGGATTCCAGGCATGCATGCTACCCAGAGCCCAGCTAGGTTGTGGAGAACCTGAAAGCTAGACCCCCCAAGTCACATCCAGCCCGAATCTGTCTGGATTTCTTTGGTCCTTCATGCCTCAGTTTCCCCTCATCAAGTGAAAGGAAGAGGACAGCAGGGTTTCTGAGAGCCCAGGAGATCGTTCTGCTAGGAAAGCTTGGCTAATTAAGCTTCAATTCACTGTGCTAACGTTCTCTGCTGACCACATGCTCTTGCCCCGGCAGCGGTTTGGGAAATACCCACTCATCTGGCCACTTTTATGAGCATTTTTACCAACATTTCATCAAAGTTCAAGGAGGGAGAAGAGCGGAGACCTTTCCCCCTTCCCCTCTTCCCCTTCCCTCTTCTCCCCTCTCCTTCCGCCTCCCCCTTCCTCCCTTCCTTGTTTTCTCCCCCCCACACACACACATATACACACACATAAGACAGTGTCTCATGATGTAGCTCTGGCTGTCCCAGAACTTTCTATAGACCAGGCTGCCCTCAAACTGCCCCTGCCTCCAAGTGTTGGGATTGACAACCCACCCAGCCCTCTCTTTCTGAACAAGGTCTTATATTTCCTGACTCTTTGAACTCATCCTCCTGCTTTTGACCCCCAAGTGCTAGGATCCGGGAAGTTCACACTATACCCTGCTTATATGGTGCCTAGGCTCAAACTCGGGGCCTTGTGCTACACTCCAGCCGGAAACAGGCTATTCCTTTGGAAAGAGTGGACTGAATTGAGCAAGAGAGGTACCACAAGGAGGACTTCTCCAAAAACAAGTCTAAGAGTCCACGGCAAGTGTCCCAGCCAAGCCTTTAGCATAATACTATGAACAGCACAAAGGAGGCTAAGACGATAGAATCCTAAATCCAAGGCCTGCATAGTCCACCTAGTAAGATCCTGTCTCAAAGCAAAAACTAGGACTGGGTGTGGAGCTCAGTGGTGGGATGCTTGCCTGGCATGAGAGGTCGGTCATGCCAGAACCAGAGCAAGAGTGAGAACAAGATCTACAGATTCTCTTAGAAGAGAGAAATGGATTGTTGATGGTCAGGAGTGGGGAGTAAGAGTGCTTTCCTTGGGAGACAGGGTCTGCTCCACAGGTGATGGAGGTGCTTCCTGCACATTAGAACTGAGAGGTTGCATTGCAGCACCAGCTCAGGGGCTGGCTGGAAGCATGTAGGGAGCCCACAGAAGCAGGGCGCTCAACTGGCCCAGGCTCTCCTAGGTCCCAATGGCACGAGAAGGTCTAATATGGGGAAATGAAGTGTGCGTTAATTCTTGGGCTTCACCCTGACTGTCTGAGTTGGTTAAAGTCAGGCAAGGCCTATGGGCCTGAATTATTTCTTCTTCTTCTTCTTCTTCTTCTTCTTCTTCTTCTTCTTCTTCTTCTTCTTCTTCTTCTTCTTCTCCTCCTCCTCCTCCTCCTCCTCCTCCTCCTCCTCCTCCCTCCTCCTTATTTATTTATACAGTGCTCTGTCCGCATGTATGCCTACATGCCAGAAGAGGGCACCAGATATCATTATAGATAAATGTGAACTACCATGTGGGTGCTGGGAATTGAACTCAAGACCTCTGGAAGAGCCTGAACCTGCATTTCTAACAAGCTTCTAACTGATGTTGAGGCTGATGGCTCATGGGAGTTACTGACATGGTCAGCAGTGTGAATACCTCCACAGCTATGTTCATGCAGTTCACAACCTACACAACTATACACAGGTGCCTCTAGGTGCTAAGAAAGACTCTTAGGGTTCTTGAGGAAGCTGCTCTCCCCATGCCACTGCCGCCACCACCACCACCACCACCCCGCCGCCACAAACACACAGCATCACTACTTTATAGTATGACTGTAGTGTGCTCCCTCAGGAGCAGGCACTGAGAATCCAGGTCCAATTCTGGTTTTGACCCAGACCTACTCAGTGTGTCTTATCTCATGAGGTGCTTACTCTCACTGTGCCCACTCTGTAACCCCCATACCAGCTCCTGGACTATCCTGCTTGAGTTTCAGCAAGAACAGGCACTTTGAGCAGGGCACCAGGCCTCTCACCCTACCTACCTAGCATCTGTCCATGGGACAAGGTATGGCTTGGTGTATAAGGTGGTTTTTGCTGCACAAGCATGAGGAACTTGAGGTCAGACTCCCCAGAACCCACATAAAGCCAAGTATGTCAGTGTGCTTGTAACACCAGCAGTGGAGGGCAGAGAGAGTGAGCCTGGGGACAAGCAGCTTAGCAGAAAGAGAAAGCCCCAGGTTCAGGGAGAGACCCTATCTTGAAATATACGATAGAGAGTGACTGAGGAAGACATTTCGACATCAACCTCTAGTCTACACACACCTACATCAATGCATCCCCATTACACCATAGACACCATTACACATATGTGCGTGTACAAACACACACACATGAGCCATTTAGAGCATTCCTACATAGACACATCTCTCTTTCTCCCTCTCTCTCTCTCTATTTCTCTCTGTCTCTGTCTCTCTCTCTCTCTCTCTCTCTCTCTCTCTACACACACACACACACACACACACACACACACACACACCTGCACCAGTAAGGGCATCCCTGATGTCATTCTGTAAATATGTTCCTCTTAATGGTCAATGAATAAAGCCCTGTTGGCCAATAGGAAAGCAAGATAGATGGGACTAGGAGAGGTGGAGGATTCTGGAAAACACAGGAGTCGCAATGTGATCTCAGGAGGAGAGGATGAGAGCCTGGAGTTCTTGGTAAGAAAAGACCATGTAGAAATACATGTATTAGTAATTATGGGTTAATAATTAAGACAAAGCTAGCCAATAAGAAGCTCTAGCCATTTGCCAACGGCTTTATAACTGATAGAATCTCTCTGTGTGTTAATTTTGGGACTGATGCACCTCTGAGACCAGGCTGGCAAGAAAGTGCTCATAACACATCCCAACATATATACCCTCTCTCTCTCTCTCTCTCTCTCTCTCTCTCTCTCTCTCTCTCTCTCTCTCTCACACACACACACACACACACACACACACACACACACACACACACACACACACACATACACACACACACACACACACACACACACACATTTTGTACCTGGCCCAGCATAATTCCACCCCTCTGCCTCCCATCAAAGAAATAGATATCATGATATCATGAGCATGGATGTGATACCTCACAGTACTCCAAATCTGCTGATATCGTTATTTTCTTTGATCAGAAGCCAGCCCTCCTTATATCCCTACAGCCTATGGTATCTCTCTAAGGTCTCCTCTGGTCTAGCCCCCAAAGTCTGCCTCAATTGTTCCCCAAAGTGGACATTGGCTTTGGAGATCTACTTTTTAAGATGTAAGAGCTACCCTGGTGTGGTGACACACACCTTTAATCCCAGCACTCAGGAGTCAGAGACAGGTGGATCTCTATGAGTTGGAAGCTAGCCTGGTCTACATAGGAAGTTCTAGGACAGTATGAAAGCTAGGAACCCACCTCTAGAATGGCATTTCTAGAAATACAAACACATGCAGAGCTGTGCCTATAGTCTGGGAGATCCATAGGCTTCAAAAGTCCATTCAGACACTGTTGGCTAAGACAGTCTGCTCATTGGGAGTGGTGGTGCAGGCCTTTAATCACAGCAGACACTCAGGAGGCCAAAGTAGGAGGGCAGGTTCAAGGCTAGACTGGGCTTACTTGGAAATACACCCTAAAACAGAACAAACAAAACAAAAGCAGATTGTTCTGCCCTCAGCAAGAGTTCTCTCCTGGTCCTAGTTCTCTGTAACCTCACTAGAGATGTGATCTGCTTCTTTGCCCGTCCCACTTTCTAAATGGTTTTTTTGATTGTTCTGTTGGTTGATTGGTTGGTTGGATTGGTTTGGTTTGGTTTCTTGAGACAGGATTTCTTTGTATAACAGCCTTGGCTGTCCTGGAAATCACTCAGTAGACCACGATGGCCTTGAACTCACAGAGATCTGTCTGTCTCTGCCTCCCAAGAGCTAGGATTAAAGGTATCTGCCATCACTGCCTGGCTTAGGTTTTGTTTTAATATAGTTCAAACTTGTCTTTCTTTCTTTCTTTTTTTTTTTTTTTTTTTTTTTGCTATTCTCATTAGCTCAATAATGAAGGATATTTTCATTACAATTTGTGATGTGTGGAAAGATCATAAGCCCTACAGGGTGGGTGAATTGGCAGGGATTATATCTGTGCTCACATGCACAGTTATAGAGGGGAAATGGCTCTAACAGTCCTGCATAGCAGTGTGGGGGGTGCTAGATCTCAAAGATGGGCCTGAGTCATCCCCCAGCACTGGGGATGGGGTATTCAGCCCATTCCAGAATGCCACAGAACACGTGGGTCCAGATGCATGTGGAACCCAGAGCTGGAACCTGTTGGATGTGGAACTACCCCTCAGCCGTACCCAGGAGCCAGGGGTGATCCTAGCCCCCCTTAAGCCCTGGACACAGTATGCTGTGTTTGTGCGGGCCATCACACTGACCACCGCTGAGGACAGTCCCCATCAAGGAGCCCAAAGCCCCATTGTGTACCTTCGAACACTGCCTGCAGGTGAGCTGAGGGCTCCAGAATGAGATGCCTGAACCCTAGTAAATTAGATAGAGGCACACAGGTGCCAGACACTCTAGAGGACAGGAGGTCACATTCTTCAACATTACAAAGAAGTGGGTGTTTTCTGAGCCTTGGGGGAGCATGAGTTAACTCTAAAAATCCTTAATCCTGTGCTTCTGTATAACAATATTGTCTCCCCAGGGATGAGGCCAAGGCTCAGTTGGGAGAGTGCTTGCTACCGTGAATGAAGCCCTCGGTTTCATCCATCCTTTCTTCTGAAACAGAGAAAGGACAGAATGATTTCTAGGGAAGGAGGGCTGAAAGTCACAGATCCCACTGGAAAATAAGGGTGGATCCAGAGTGAGGGGCTCATCATCACACAGTCTTTGGAAAGGGCCAAACCCCTGAGTATCACCCTTTTCACAATCATAGCACCTACGGTACCCCAAGATGTCATCTCCACGTCCAACTCCTCTTCACACCTTCTGGTGCGCTGGAAGCCGCCGGTCCAGCGCAATGGAAACATCACCTACTACCTGGTGCTGTGGCAGCGGCTAGCAGAGGACGGCGACCTCTACATCAATGACTACTGCCACCGCGGTTCGCTGCGGGTACCTAGGGCCCGGGGTACTCAGTAGTGGCGGTGGACCGCGGCCCTGACTTCTCTCTTCTGCACCTTGGCCACAGGTCTGCGGCTGCCCTCTAGCAGCCACGACGCACGCTTCGACCGTGAAGACCCGGCGCTGGAGGCTGAACCTGAGCAAGGCTGCTGTCCTTGCCAACCCTCACCTCCTGGTCAGGCCCTGCCTGCACTGGAGACACAAGAGGTCACGTTCCAGAAAAAGTTTGAAAACTTCCTACACCATGCCATCACCATCCCCAAGTGCGACCTGGTTTGGAGGGCCTGATGGGCGGTACTTGGAGAGGGTGGGACTTTGTGGGAGGGGCCTATTATGGTGTTGGCCTCGCCTTGCTGTGGGTGGATTTGGATTCGGGGCACAGCGGCAGAGTGTACAGGAGCTGAGAGGGTCCCCTGGCTTCCCCAGATCCCCATGGAAAGTGACGTCCATCAACAAGAGCCCCCAAAGGTGAGCTGGGACGGGAGTGGGGGCAGCAGGCGGGGCTCTGGGAACAGGCCTTATGTCTCTGACCCATCCCATTTCCCAGGGACTCTGAAAGGCAGCGCCGGGAAGCTGGGCCTCTCAGACAAGACAACAACAGTTCGGATTTTGAGATTCAAGAGGACAAGGTTCCCCGGGAGCGAGCGGTGCTGAGCGGCTTGCGGCACTTCACAGAATACAGGATTGACATCCATGCCTGCAACCACGCGGCACATACTGTGGGCTGCAGTGCCGCCACCTTCGTCTTTGCGCGCACCATGCCACATAGTAGGTGCCCCCTCACACCTCGTACCTCCACTTTTGACTCCAAGCACATCGCAGTCAGTGCTCTGTAACCAGCAGATTTGTCCTCCCATGAATCTCAGAGCCTCGCTCTGTTCACCCTTCCCAGTTCCCATGATTGTGGGACTTCTCCAAACTTCCCAGTTTGGCCCAGTTTAGCCCGGGCTTGAACCTGAACAAGAGCAACTGCGTGTGGCCTATTTACCAGATGCCCCCTCCTGCAGGAGAGGCCGATGGCATCCCGGGGAAGGTGGCCTGGAAGGCAGCTGGCAGGAGCAGTGTCATATTGCATTGGCTTGAGCCACCTGACCCCAATGGGCTCATCCTCAAGTATGAAATAAAGTACCGCCGCCTGGGGGAGGTATGTACCAGGCACACTATTCCCCTCTCGGTCTGCACCTCCACCCTCTTCCCAGCCTGCTGTCTGTACTGCCTGCAGGAGGCCACAGTGCTTTGTGTGTCCCGCCTTCGATATGCCAAAGTTGGTGGGGTCCAGCTGGCTCTGCTGCCCCCTGGAAACTACTCTGCTAGAGTTCGAGCCACCTCACTGGCTGGCAATGGCTCCTGGACAGACGGTGTTGCCTTCTACATCACTGGTCCAGGTAAGACAGACTTGCTTCCCAATGTGCCCAACTGGTCTCTGCCTACCTTCACCCTGCCCTGCCCATCACCATTCTCCAGTGTTGCCAGAGAAGCAGCTTCCACCCTGACCTGTCCATCCTTCCCTACTCTCCACCACCAGAGGAAGAGGATGCTGGGGGACTGCGCATCCTCCTCACGGTCACCCCTGTGGGGTTCATGCTGCTCATCATGCTTGCTGTCCTTGGGTTCTTCTACAGCAAGAAGAGGTGATGACAAGACCCACATATGTTCACCCCTTCTCCCCTTTAGCCATCTCACAGGGACAGCACAGTCATAGGGCAATAGTTTAGACAACAGAGAGGACTTCCTTAAAGACAGTAACTTTCTCCAGAAGGCATGGAGGAGATGTACCTCTTAGCTAGGGCAACAATTCATCTTTGTTAGCCTGAAAATGTTCTGTATCCTGAGAGCCCCTTGGTGTGGGCGTATGGACACTACTGGTCATCATACTCTCAGCTCAAGCTGAGGAAAAAACAAAGTTGGTTCTGCTGTGATAAGAGGAAGACAGAAACCCTAGGATATGCCTGTACAGATGCCACCAAGTCCCTCTGGGGCTGAGCACAAGAGGACCCACTGAGAGAGGACCCTCCTCCATCTACCGCTGGCTCAACCTAGTCCCAGCCTATATGATCCCAGAACTAGGCCCACGGGCAGCTTGGAAGTGCTTGGGACTCCCCAGAGGTCACCCTAATCTGAGCAAGTGTGGTCCTCACAATCCTGGTATGGTCACTTCCTCCTTAATCTATTGTCTTCCATTGCAGAAGCAGCACACTGTACACATCTGTGAACCCAGAGTATTTCAACGCTTCCCACAGTAAGTCCAGGGCCCTGGGGTTTCGTGACAAAGGGCACACAAGCAAGAGAGCAGAGTTCCAGGGTCCTTCTTGGAGAAGGTGGCTTTGAAACAGAGCACTTCAGGAGAGAAGTCAATGTGCTTTCAGCTGGGCACCTGAATTTCTAAAGGGCACCTGAAATGACTTTGTATCTTTGATGGTCTGGGTTGATGGCTTGGAAGACGGCTCAGTGGGTAGAAGTGCTTGCTTTGCAAGCATGAGTACCCAAGTTTGTACTCGGCACCCACATAAAAAGCTTGGCATCACCGTGCATGCCTGGAACCCCAGCATCATTGATTGTAGAGACAGGCAAGGATAGCACAGAATATGTTGTCCCCAACCCCCGCCCCAGCCTAGCCAAAGCAAGGAGCTCCCTGTTCCATGGGAGACCCTGTATCAACACAATAACTCAGCAGGCACAACTGTACACCCATGCACATTACACACACACACACCACCACCACCACCACCACCACCACCACCACCACACCACACCACACCACACCATGCACACACACACAAGGAACAATTGCCCTAATCTGAAAATAACAGTTCACTGTTTTCTCTCCTGAGGAAGCCATCATAAAACTGGCACCAATGCCTTTGCTCTGCCTTGATGCAATCTGCAATTACCTGAATGTTGAAGCATGTGTGATCCTTAGAAAAGTAGTTCTTTTTTTTTCCACATAAAGTTGGATAATAGCTTTAAGAAAAACAGAAGAATCGAGGCAGGTAAAGGCATGATAGAGAGAGGCACTGTTGCCTCCTGACACATATCTCCTCTCAGTGTATGTCCCTGATGAGTGGGAGGTGCCTCGGGAACAGATATCCATCATCCGGGAGCTGGGCCAAGGCTCTTTTGGGATGGTCTACGAGGGACTGGCACAAGGACTTGAGGCTGGCGAGGAGGCTACACCTGTAGCCCTGAAGACAGTTAATGAGCTGGCCAGTGCACGGGAACGAATTGAATTCCTCAAGGAAGCTTCTGTCATGAAGGCATTCAAGTGCCACCATGTGGTAAGGTCATAACTAGGGTAGAGGTTATTTGTAGGAGAGAAGGGATCTGAAATGAGGCCATGGTATTATCAAGGCCGGCGTTGGGTCTGTAATTAAAATTCTGATAGCAACAGAGCTGAGATCAGTCAAGGTAGGGGTATGGTATTGGGTGTCCAGAGAATTATTAAGGGTCTTGATTGGAATCGAGATCAGAGCTGGGCTGAGTTCATGATTGTGATGATACTCAGGTGTGATCAGGGTTAAACGTTAAGGTCAGGGTAACTGCTAGGTCAGGATTAAGGTTGCAGTCGTGGCGTGGGTGAGGTTAGGGTAGACATCTGAGTCAGGTTGTAATCATAGAAGGTCAAGGTTTTGGCCACCTGGATTTAAGAAAGATCTACAACAAAGATGTTTGTCATCCTAGGTTCGTCTTCTGGGTGTGGTGTCTCAGGGCCAGCCGACTTTGGTTATCATGGAGTTAATGACCCGTGGGGACCTCAAGAGCCATCTCCGATCTCTGAGACCTGAGGCAGAGGTTAAAACAAGGGAGATCCTGAGCCATTTAAGGCTGGAGAATTGAGACATTGGGCATAATGTGGGTGAGGGGCAGTCCATCACCAGCCCCTTTCTTGCCTGTAGAACAACCCTGGCCTCCCACAGCCAGCACTCAGTGACATGATACAGATGGCTGGTGAGATTGCAGATGGCATGGCCTACCTTGCTGCCAACAAGTTTGTGCACCGGGACCTGGCAGCCCGCAACTGCATGGTGTCCCAGGATTTCACCGTCAAAATTGGTGGTACAGGGGGTACCAGGTGGATGAGGGAAGCCTGAAGGTAGAGTCTCTCCCTAAGTTAGCCTAGGAGACCAGGCCTGGCTCACAGGCTTGACAGGCAAGTCCCCCAGTTCCCAATCTCAATCTCCATGTCCAAGAGCATAAATGACCTCCGGGATCCTTGAGTTCACACATTCCAGGATGCTTAGAGACTGGGAGCAGAGGTTTGGGGGACCGTCTTCCAGGAGAACTAGTGCTGACTCCCATGCCCCTAAACTCTTACTTTCCAGACTTTGGGATGACTCGGGATGTGTATGAGACAGACTATTACCGCAAAGGTGGAAAGGGACTACTGCCCGTGCGTTGGATGGCCCCTGAGTCCCTGAAGGATGGAATATTCACCACTCACTCAGATGTCTGGTAGGGCCTGGCAGGAGCATAGGGTTCCAGGTGGCATCTGGGAAGGGCCTGGGACACTTCTCACTGGGGGTGCTGAGCAGCCAGAAGGGTGCTGGATTCAGGCAGTCCTTCGTGTTTTCCAGGTCCTTCGGGGTGGTGCTCTGGGAGATTGTGACCTTGGCTGAACAGCCATACCAGGGTCTGTCAAATGAGCAGGTGCTCAAATTTGTCATGGATGGTGGAGCACTAGAGGAACTGGAGGACTGTCCACTTCAGCTGTAAGTCCTCCCTGCCGCTCTTCCCTTCCTCTCTGCTCTGTGCTCACCACCCTTGACTCTGACCCAACTCCTCCAAAGCGTCTACGTCACTGACTCTCAGTTATTTTGTTTGTTTGCTTTTGTTCTTGTATTTTTGGTATACCAGACTGGCCTCAAACTCACAGACATCCTCCTGCCTCTGCCTCCTGAGTGTTTTGGATTAAAGGTGTGCACCACCTCCATCACCAGGCTACTCCAGTCCTTAACTCACCTACGTTCCTCTCTTATTCCCCTCTGGTCCCTTCCTTCCACCAACTGATACTCCTAGTGTGGGAGGCAGGGGCGCATCTGAGCCCCCTCTAACCCCACCTCACCCTCACCAGGCAGGAGCTGATGAGACTCTGCTGGCAGCATAGTCCACGCCTGCGTCCGACTTTCGTCCACATCCTGAATCGCATACAGGATGAGCTTCAGCCCTCTTTTCGACTCCGTTCCTTCTACTACAGCCCAGAGTGCCAGCGGGGACAGGCTTCCTTGCTGTCTACTGAGACAGAGCCTGATTCCTCCCCAACCTCAAATGGAGCTTCAGACTACAAGCCCCCAAATGGGGACACAGGACACTGAAGGTCACCCATCCCCCACCTGACCAGCCTCCCATGGGCAGAGAAGGCAGAACCCTGATGGCCATGTCCACCTCTCATTCTAAGTGTCCCTCAGGCAGATCAAGAATTAGCCTGGCTTTAGCAGAGAACAGAAGCCAGAGAGGGGGGCATCTGAACAGACCCACAGAGCTAGGGTGGGAAAGCATGACAGGCCACAGCAGAAGGGACTCAGACCATAGGACAGGAGTGTCCCACCCTCAGAGTGAGACACTGTCCAGACTAAGGAAGCTAGTCCACTGGAGGCAGGATCCAGAGACACACCCCCTCCATCAACAGTTTGAAAGCAAATGAGTGGCCCGAGGCAGGCCTGGAGATCTCCCTACTCACTTTGGGGCCTGGAGACAAGCATCCATATCTCTGCCCCTTCTTTCCCTGTTCATCTCCTCCCCCTGCCCCACATACCAGAACAAAGCAGAAACTCTAGGACCCTGAGCAAGTAGATTCCCACTGGCTCTCAATTCTCTCCTCCTGCTCTGCCCAGGGAGCCCAAGCTTGGTGATCCTCCCTCCCTCTTTTGCCTCAAGGACATCCCTTGATGCAAATCTCCCTCTCTTCAGTTGTTTCCTGGATTGCTAGCCCTGGACACTGAAGCTGTGAGAACCTCCCCTTCCTCTCTCCCATCTCCCAGCCCCGCCCCTCCAGGGAAGACTGGAGAAGACATAATAAATAATGAGGTCTGTTTGTACTCTGGTTCCAGGCAACCCATTATTTCTCCATCTACAGTGCTAACTCTGGATAGACTTCCTTTTTCCTTTCTAAGGTGGCAATACAGGATAAATATACTGCTGTGAAACATTACCTCGATGAGGACTCCAGCAGCCAGGATTGCCACAACAGTGACAAAGAACAATCTTGTCATTATGACACTCTCATGGCCAGAAGTGTCCACGTCCATAGAGAACCCTCTGTATCTGGCCCGCTCAGCAGAACCAGCCAGTCATCCTGCTTATCTACATTCTGTCCTTTGCTGTATCTGACCAATGGACAGGCTTCCAAAAGCCCACAGGACAGACTTGAGTGGCCAGAACATGGAGTGGAGGAGGGGTCCTAATGACAGTACCTGTCCCTACTAGTGCCCTAGCCAAAGCCGGGAACACACACTAGAGCAGTGTCGATGTCAGGCTCCATGTGATTATTCTTGGAGGCCAGAATGTCCCCTTCTGTCCTGTATGCCTTCAAAGGATGCTGAAATTGCACAGGTAGTCAGTCAAAACAGAGGCCTCAAAGCTTTTCAGCACCCTGCACCCAGGCGAATGCATTGCAACCCCATTCACTGAGCAGGCTTGCATATTGCAGTTCTACAGCACCCAGGGAAGCCACAGAACCATCAAGAGGGAACCTGAATGGGGCAGGTGATGAGCTGTTTGAAGCCATATCTGGTTCCATGCTATCCTGTTTCCCTGAGACTACAGGTCCCCCTGGGGGTAGGGCTGAGGCTGACTCCCAACCCTTGCCTGTCACTGTGACTGAAGCAACACTGACCCCTAATGGTTGCTACCTGAACTGCATCTATCTGAGTTACGTAGTGAGCTCTGGTCCAGCCTGAACTACAGAGCAACCCTGTCTTACAAGCAGGGAAATGAACGAACAAGTGAATAGTCAGCCAACCTAGACCTTGAACCGGCACACTCACACAACACACAGACACACAGCAGTAATCCATCAGCCCCTCCCACTCAAGTTCCCAACCTCCTGTGCTGGGGACAGCACATGTTCAGGATGCCATGGCAACATGCAAGTGGGGTAAGTGCAGGAAGGGAATAGAGAACTGAAAAATGGATACTGATCAGCACGTTTGGGCTCCACCTCAAAAGATGAAAGATGAAAGCCAGCCTAGAAGGACAAATTCTATTGTTCCAGTCCTGAAAAGCAGTGAATTTAACAGGAGGAAGATTGCCTGCAGTGGGAGACTTTGGAGGGAAGGATAGACACCTGCCACATAAGAAGAAGGGTAAGCAAATCTAAATAGAATAAAAAGCAATGTCTTGACCTTCTACTAGCTTCCAAATTCAGACAACTCACAAATAAGTGACCAACCACTAGCCAGCAAAATGGTAGCAGACACAGTGGAGATGACAAAGCAGTCACACCCTTTAGATTGTCTCTGTGGCTTTGTCACATGTCCCCAACCTGGCCAGAAGGGTGCTGGCCATGTGTGTTTGTAGGGGTAGGGAGAGCAGACTAGAGTCCCCCAGGAAGAAAACCCAGGGACCCGAGGAAACAGAGGCTCTTGAGTGGTCCTGGGGGGGAGTAGTGGTCCTAGGTAGAGAAGTCATCCCAGGTAGAGTGGTGCTCCTGCGGGGAGTAGTGGTCCCTGGTAGAAGCAGAACCCAGTTGCACCCTGACACAGGCAGGGACCCCAGAGTGTTTAAGGAAGCAAGTGTGAAGGTCATTAGAATTCTTCTTAGTGTGAGTCTGGCCCTCAGTGCTGCCCAAGAATATCAAACCTTTTGGCCTAGTCATTTCCAGAGAGATGGAGATCAGAGGGCCAATCCAGACCTGTCTTCTTAGGGAGTGTTAGCCCTGTGTCCTCAAGCAAAACTAGACCAGAGACGGTCAGGGTAGAGCTGAAGGCAGAGAGACGAGGGAAGGATGAGACTTAAAAAAAAAAAAAAAAAAAAAAAAAAAAAACCTAGAGTGACAGATGAGAAGAAATCCAGGAGCTTGGGGCTAGAGAGATGACTCAGCAGTGAAAAGTGCTTGTTTCTCTTCCAGAGGACCCAGGTTCAATATCCAACATTCACCACAGATATTTCACAACCACCTGTAACTCTAGTTCCAGGTAATCTGACACCTCTTCTGGCCTCTGCAGGCACCTGCACATACATGGTACACACAACATATACTCAGGCACATATAATACACATGGAATTAATAAATTGTAGTAAGCTTTCTTGAACTACCAGCCCCCAAATCATGACGTGGAGACTTATTATTAGCTATGAATGCTTGGCTTTAGTTAATGCTCATTTCTAACTAGCTCTTGTAACTTATTTTAACCTGTTTCCTTACATCTCCATTTTACCTCGGAAATTTTTAACACTTCTTTCACTGTATGTGTCCTACTTTCCTGCTTCCTCCATGTCTGGCTAACTGGCTGGCTGGCCCTGGAGTTTCCCTCTCTTTATCCCTCATAGATTTCTCCTCCTATTTATTCTCTCTGCCCACCAGCTCTGCTTATCCTTTACTGCCTACCCATTGGCTGTTCAGCTTCTTAATTAACCAATCAGGTGCCTTAGGCAGGTAAGGTGAAACAAATGTAACACATCTTTACATAGTTAAACACATTCAGCACCAAATGTAACACATCTTTGCATAGTTAAACAAATTCAGCTTAACCAAATGTAATACATCTTTACATGGTTAAAACAAACGCAGCATAAACAAATGTAACACATCTTTACACAGTTAAGCTAATATTCCACAACAATAAACTTTTTTTTAAATCCAGAAGCTATGAAGAAGGGTCCAGAAAGGAGTGAGACAAAAAGAGCAGACCTGACCATAGGGTCAGACAGGAAGCTGGTGTAGGTTTCAACCTCCAAACACCAGTCTGAGAGGACATCAACTACTATGGATGCAGGAGAGCTGAGGCAACACTGTGGAGATTTTAAGGGTGGGAAGCTCAGGCCTGAGCTGAGATCATGGGTGGCATGTGCTTTGTATGCTAATCATTTGTTCACTGTGGCATCATTGAAAAGATGCTGCAGAAGGTGCACACAGAGCCACCATGAGCTGCAAAATGATTTTTCTGCATTTACAGGTGCAAATTCAGGAAGCAACTGTAAATGTGAATACATGTCTGTATAGCAGGTCTGATGGGAGATGTTATTCTGTATATATATATATATATATATATATATATATATATATATATATATGTTTCTCATACTTGTTAATTAATAAAGCACCGTTGGGCCAATACTAGGAGACAAGGAGGAAAGAGGAAGTAGAAGTTAGAGTCAAGATGGAGACCTGGGAGAAAGAAGATGCCGGCAGCGGCTCCCAGATAAGACGACCACGTGGAAATACTTAGATAAGTAGAAATGGGCTAATAATTAAGACAGAGCTAGCCCATAAACAATAATGGTAATTGGCCAACAGGATTGTATCAAATACAGAGTCTCTGAGTGTTATTTGGGGCTGGTGCAGCTGTGGGCCCAGACTGGCAGCAGGCGGGCGGTGGGCTGGCGGCGGGAAAAACCTGCTGTAACACAGGACTTCCCATCTGTGAGTGTGAATACTTTCTCCTAGAACATTTTTTCTTCCTGTGATGTGGACAAAAGTAGACTTTCTTGGATTTAGGAGTAGCAGTGTGACTTTGTAACCCTGTGATGTTGTCCAGCTGGAGGGGGGCAGTAGAGGGGGTCACAACAAAGCAAACACTTTCTAGGGGTTCCCAGGAGTGAATCGACATCTCTCTGCTTCTAGCATATTTGGGGTCGCACATAGTAGGGGAGGGTGTCCCCAGTGCTGTGGGATCAGCTTCTGCCAGAGCTGCTATGTGCCAGATATGGCTTCCCACTCCTCATTTCACTCACGCCACACCTATGCCCAGTCTATTCTCCTTTTCCAACCCTTCCATGGCCCCCTGCTCAGCCTCTCCTCACATCCATGAATGGACATTAACCCCTTGAAGTTTCCATTCCAATCCTCCCCACTGTGACCCTACTTGGAACCACACTCCAGTTGCTCCTCTCCCCCTACCCACAGTATCTTTCACTAGAAAACAACAGCCTATGTCCAAAGCGAATTTGTTTACACCTATTTTCTGAAGGACTGTATCAATGGTCTAGGAACCACAGGACTAGCCTGAGACCATACAGCAGATAATGAAGATCCAGCCTATTCTGCCCCTGAGATCTGATAGGCAGAGACATTGCCCTCTCTGCTCCCTCACTCCCGGGCCTTGACTCTAAATTGTTCCTGCCTGGCCTCAAGATCCTGGCATTGAAGCCTCCCCCATTCCACTGCAATGGGCCCTTCCAGGGTAACAAGATGCCCTGCTTCATTCAGATGCTACCTTCAACCCAGCCAAGAGCTTCCTGTCCCCACTTTCCACAGAGCTAGCCATCACCAGGCCTGGCTCTCCATCCTGTGAGACTTCCTCTACACCTGACCCTTTCCTCCCCAGCATTGGTCTTCAATAAATGTGAACCAACTACAGGGTGATTAGTCCCTACTGCTCTACAGTGTCATGTGTAGCTGTGAGGGGTCCCAGGTGCTTCCTCGGAAGGCACAGAATATGAGGGATTGGCTCATATTCAGCTGTGACAGAATATGAGGGATTGGCTCATATTCAGCTGTGACAACTCACAAGCAAAAATCTACAGTTTCCGGAAACAGTTGCCGGAAGAGTCTTCTAGCTCAGGCTGGGTCCTGTGAGGAACCCAAGGTAGGGTAGGGGCTGTCAGGGAAGGGGAGCGGCTGCTCACAGGTTGGAGCAGGAAGAAGCTTAAAGTAAGTCATCTTACAGCTCCCCCTGTTGGTGGAATTTAAGAGAGACCCAGATGGCAAGGGAGTCTTAATTTTGTTACCAACATTTTCCAGATGGGAACCTGGGCCTAAGGGAAGAGAAATCAACTTGCTCGAAGGACTAATAAATGGCAGAGCTTGGGTCAAGTGTGCTGACACTTGTCCGGCAGAATGCCGTGGGACAGGTGGGCATGAGTCTATGGGAATGGATATCTATGGTGTCTGTACCCTCCCAACAACAAACAGCCTTGAGCACATAGTGCCATGCTGAATTTCAGCTTCCAGCAGATCCTGGAATAAATGAAAAAGTCATAGAGATGGGACAGAACCAGCCCTGCCCTAGGAGCTTACTGTTTCCCAGGGGAGATGTGGAGGCAAATAATGGAGGAGCATGTGCACAGCGTGGTGCTATTGAGAAGCCAAGTGTTTCAGGAGTAAGGCAGAACTCAAGAACTCGATGTTCAGCACCCCTGCTAGCCATTCTCTACTGCCACCCAGGGCCAACCAAAGTGGTCCTAACTGCCAGCCTCTCTGCCATCATCTCTGCCTCC
Organism: Cricetiscus sungorus; assembly: GCA_030556225.1. Taxonomy (NCBI): domain Eukaryota; kingdom Metazoa; phylum Chordata; class Mammalia; order Rodentia; family Cricetidae; genus Cricetiscus; species Cricetiscus sungorus. The sequence continues at coordinate 104,512,305 of JANBXA010000730.1, forward strand.
TGCTGGCTGTAAGGGGTACTGCACCCCTTTAAGTCATCGCTCACCTCTGGCCTCCTCTCTAAAACCTGTCTTGATGTCCACCCCTCTAGTAATTTTATCCCTGGGCAAAGGAGCACTTCCTTTTGACTTTACCCCCATGCTTCTAGCTCAGCTGTCACCCTGAAATATCTTCATTTAACCTTCATTTTAACCCCTATGCCCTCATGTGTCTCCTGTATTTTTTATCCCTGGATAAATTCTGGAAATTCATGGATGAATGCTTGATGAACTCATGGAGAAAAAAAAATTTAAAAATAGCTGAGACCAACTGAAGCCTAATCTTAACACACACACCAGAATACCAGAAGTTCATGGTAACTTACCATACCATTCAGTACATCTTTCAATTGAAAGTCTGTCCTCACCAAGGGACATTGGACCTAAGACATCTTCCAGTCTTCATTTCCAGTCTTCATGGGGAATCTTTGATTAGTGACGCTGGACACAAAGACCTCAGCCCCTGGGCTGCAGCAGGGAATCTGCTGTTTGACTGTTAGACTCAGAACAAAGTTTACACTCTGGGTCATGATAGAGAGGAAGTAGGGCCCTTGAGTATCCTAGACACCAGATCCTTCTATGGACTTAGCATCACAGAGACCCTAGGAGTATGTGGAAGTCCCTTGCGTTCTCCCAGTAGCCTACCAGGATCTTCGCATGTCCCCACTGGTTTCCTATCACCTTCAGGTCACTCTTGAGTAACAAAGAATCTCTCCCTTACTCTCTCCAGACTCAGAATCCTTGGATCTCTTTTTGATTGCTCTCCACATCTCCAGACACTACAGGCTGCAGTACGATCCATACTGGCCACCAGGCACAGGATCGACAGGAACTCAAACAGGGCAGGAATCTGGAGACAGGAGCCATGGAGGGGTGCTGTCTACTGGCTTGTTCCTCATAGCTCACACAGCCTGCTTTCTTATAAAACCCAGAACCACCAGTTCAGGAGAGCCACCAATCACAATGGGCTGGGCCCTTCCCCACCAACCTGGCCTGTCTTGACTTCCTTTGATGATAACAATGATGCAGAAATGTAAGCCAAATAAACCCTTTTCTTCCCAAGCTGCTTTGGTCATGATTTCATAGCAGCAATAGAAACCTTAACTAAGATGGGTACTCACACATTTCCATACCCTGGTATCTGTGTGAACTACCCTGTAGATGAAATTTAGCCATCCTCAGGTCTATGAGAGCCCTGAGTAGCCAGGCTCAGGCTTCCCAGAAAGAAAGCATGCTGGTTTTCGTGTTTTGTTTTGTTTCTTTGTGTAAAAAGCTCCTGTTGTGTGCATGCGGTGGGCACAGTCTCCAGGAGCAGGCTGCACATAGTGTAGCGTTTCATCACCTCCTCAAGGAAGGAGGGCAAAGCAGAGGGCTGGGCCGGCACTCTCTGCTGCCTGGTAACAGGGCGTTTAGATGTCTGATTCTGGGAGTCACAAGCAGACATCTGAGGTATAAAAGGTAGACTTGCTACTCCTTCTGCAAATGGGAAACATCAGTGGGCTTGAGGGGAGAGCCGGAGGTGGATGTTAGAGCCCAGGCAGACCCAGTCCTGAGTCCTAATGTGAAGGCAGGCCAATTGGGGTTATGGGCCAAGGAATCTGTAGGTTCATCTACATTTCCCTCCCTCCGTGTTCCGTCCCCATGTGGCTCTCAGGCTGGGCAGACTGAGGACTGCTCTAGGCCATGGTCCCCAGACCCTTAGAGGCTAGTTGCCACTCACCTGGCCTCCTCCTGGAGAGGCTTCCCAGAGGCATTACAAACCCAAAGCCACTGGCAAACCATCCTCACCATTCCTATTTGCAATGAAAGTGCCTTTCTCATGTGTTCTTAGATTTCCTCTACTTTCCAGAAAGAAGGCTCACAGTAAGTATGACCAGCACATCTTACCTCCCAATGGACACCCCACCCCACTCCCACCCATGTGTGCATCCCCACCTGCCCCACCCTGGGGTGGCCCAGCTGTGCAGCATGCTGGAGCCGTGGCTGGCACAGGCCTCCATTTCTTAGTCTATATTGATATTATGAATATAAGATAATATAATCCCTACTGGCATACAGCAACCTCCTGGGGTTGGCAGAGCTTTGCATTGAATCACTGTTCAGTCCCTCTACATACTGACTGTGGACACAGACTCAGGACCACAGCGTGTGCCTAGACCACGGGGCTATACTGCTATACTAGTAACGGTTCATCAGAACCTAACTCTCTCTCTCTCTCTCTCTCTCTCTCTCTCTCTCTCTCTCTCTCTCTCTCTCTCTCTCTTTCTCTCACGCACAACACAACACACACACACACACACACACACACACAGAGTCCCTTCTTTCTTGGTGTCTATGACCTTGTATGACACATGGAACCTCAGGGTGGCATCTGAAGGACAAACATGAAAGGAGGGTGGAGAACAAGGACTATTTAAAATCCTCTGTGCTTTCCTTAGACTGTCGATGCACAGTTGTTGAGGATGCCCTACATGCCAGCAATTTGCTCTAAGTACTGAGAATCCCACAGGAATCAGAAAATTTCTACCTCAGACAGCACTCAAGAGGCTCAGGCAAGAAGGCAGATCACAAGTTCCAGCATAGCTTGGGCTACAGAGTGAGAACCCCCGTTTCCACAATATAAACGACCTGGCCCATTCAGGAAAGGTTTTTTTCTTATTTTTGGAGAAATTGAATGTTTAATGACATCAAAGCCTCTCCCTCCCCAGAAAGCACTAGGACTACAAGAAGAAGAAGCAGCACAGGCAAGGGACCCAGGAGACGCCTTCAGTGATGGATGTGAGCGTCATTAACAACGGGCATCTAATTACAGCAGCACTGTGGGTTGCAGCAGGGAGAAGAGCCCCTCCTGTGATGCTCTGGCCAAAAACAAACAGTCCAGACACGATAATGATGCCTCAGAAATTCCCAAGCGAGAGACAGTCTACATTAAAAATTTTAAATCGAGGAGTCCAAAAGGACTGAGGAATATTCCAAGTCTTTCAAATTCTGAGTGTCTTGTAATAGTTACATGGAATATTCCAACTTAACCAGGAGATGACAGCATACATTACCAACCGCAAATGGTTTAGAGGGGAAAGTTTTTGTATTAGTGCTTAGAACTTATCTATAATATAAGTAAGACAGTTTTCTTTTTCTTTTTAAAAGTTAGTCAAAGGTAAATTTTTTGTTTTGTTTTTTGAGGCAGGGTTTCTTAGTGTACCTTTGGTTTTCCTGGACCAGGCTGGCCTCAAACTCAGAGATCGGCCTGCCTCTGCCTCCCTGAATGCTGGGATTAAAGGCACCAATCACCACCTGCCCATCCAAAGGTGAATTTTTAAGAAACACTGTAGGGGCATCTTGCTCCACCAATAGATTTGAGGTACTGGCCTTAGGGTGTGTACATGTGATCCCTTATAAGTAAGAGGAGAGGCCTCGCTCTCTTTCTTGGGTGGTGATCTGAGCATCCTTCATGGCAGAATCCTGCACCTTCAGAGGCAGAAGTCCATAGCAGCTATTTATCATCTTTGTATGAGTGTTCCCCAAATAAATATCTTTATATTTTATTCAGGCATTTGTGGACTTTCTTTACCATGCCTTCAAAACACAGAAAGAAAGAAAAAGAAATGATAAAATGGATCAGTGGATAAATTTGCCTAAGCATGAGGATTCAAGTTCAATCCTCAGGACCCAAATAAAAAGCCAGGCCATCACTGGGAAATGGAAACAGGAGGATTACAGGAACTCCCTGGCCAATCTAGTCATCAGTGTCAGGTGAGGTTCAGGTTCAGTAAGAGACACTATCTTAAAACATAAAGAGGAGAATCAGGCATGATGGCACATGTGTTTAATTTTAGCAGTCAGGAGGCAGAGGCAGATAGATCTCTGTGAGTTTGAGGCCAGTCTGGTCTACAAAGAGAGTTCCAAGACAGCCAGGGCTACACAGAGAAACCTTGTCTCAAAAATCATAAATAAATAAATAAATAGGAACGTGATAGAAAAAGACACCTATAGTGATTTCTGCCCTCCACACAAGCATTTACATACAAATAATTAAGTAAAAACTAAAAAATTAAAACCAGAAAACGTAGGCAGGGTGTGGTGATGCACACCTTTAATCCCAGCACTCAGGAGGCAGAAGCAGGTGGATTTCTACAAGTTCAAGACTAGCCTGGTCTACATGGTGAGTTCCAGCCAGCCAGGGCTACAAAGTGAGACCCTATCTCAAAACAAAAATGCCATGAAAAATGAAAAGCCTTGCCGGGCGTTGGTGGTGCATGCTTTTAATCCCATCACTCAAGAGGCAGAGGCAGGCAGGCAGATCTCTGTGAGTTCCAGGCCAGCCTGGTCTACAGAGCTAGGACAGGTTCCAAAACAATACAGAGAAACCCTGTCTCAAAAAACAAAAAACAAAACAACAACAACAAAAAAAAGTGAAAAACCTTGGGAAATTATTTCTTCACTAAAAAAATATAAACTGTAGCTTAAAATTATGAATTTAAGGAAATAAAATTTTTGATAGCACTATGACAACTGAAATATAATGAAACATTAATGATAGCTACAGATGTAGTATGCCAAAATATATTTACCTAACTCTTTAGGCACAACTCATGCTTCTACATTTGCATGGCAAAGGGACTGTAAGTTTATGGCCAGCCTGGGCAACCACATCTCAAAATAATTAGGTAGGGACTAGAGAGATGGCTCAGCAGTTAAGAGCACTTTTTTTTTGCAGAAGACCCATTGTTAGGTTCCCAACACACACAGTGGCTCATAAGTACCAATGCCAGGAGATCAAATGCCCTCCCCTGACTTCCTTGAGCATCAAGCATGCACACACTGTAAATACTTACACATAGGCAAAATACACATAAAATAAAAATAAATCTAACTTTAAAATTTTTTTATAAAGCATACCGAGACCCATATAGAGCAATAAAACTTGGAAAAATGTAAGTCAACCCTCACTAAAGCAATACTTAACTCCATCAGATTATTAATAGCAAGGTGGTTGTTTAGGTGTTAGTTAAGCACCTGGAATTTGGAACATTCTCAGATATAAAAACTCTTAACACAGGTTTTCATTTTCCAAAGCTACTTAAAATTAGTTTAGATGTCTAGGGAGAGTCACTTTCCTCAGGGGTGTAGCCACTGGTAAGTTGCTCACAGTCTGGTGACTAATTCCTACCCAAGCTCATACAGGCAACCCTAATTAGTGAGTCAGAAAAGAGAAAGATAGTGAGATGGCTCAGTGAGTAAAGGCACCTGCTGCCAAGCATGAGGACCCAAGTTCAAGCCCTGGGACCCACATGGTGATAGAAGACCAACTCCTGCAAGTTTGTCCACTGACCTCCACACACCCACCTGAGTACATATATATGCACACATATACCCAAAATACACAAACATAAAATAAGATTGTTAAAAAGACAGAGTATGTGAGGGACTAATGGGGGGAGAGTCAGCCGAGGCAGATAAGAGAGGGTAATAGAGGTTGAATATGGTTGAAATACTTTGTATTCCTGTACAAAACTGTCAAATTAAAAAAAAAAAAACTGTTAAAAATTAGTTTGGATGCCACAAAACATTTTATGAATCTTTTTCACTGATACAGTCTTAACATCATACAAGATTATTTTTAGAGGCAGGGGAGATGTCTCATTGAGTTAAATGGACTAGCTCCACAAGTCTGACAATCTGACAACCTACTTTACTGAAACCCATGCAGAGTGCTGAATGTGGCATCGAGAATCTGTAGGACACCTGCAGTGAGGTGGGGTGGGGACAGGTTTACCTGACAGCTTGCAGGCCCCCTGGCCTGGAAGACACAGGGCAATAGCAGAAACAAAAAGAGAAAACCTGCTTCATAACCTCCTCCAACTCCTGAAAGTTGTACTCTGACTTATGTGTGTAAATAAATAAACATTTTACAAATGTTTCTCTTCAATAAAATTTTCAAGTCATAGTAGGAAACAAAGTCTCATATTAACTTTGTACTGGTTACTTCTGTGGTTGTTGTAAAAAGTATCGGGCAAAAGCTACTTAAGGAAAAGGACTTTAGATGTGTACTTGTGTGTTCTGTGAGCCTGAAAGTGTTAATCCTCAGAAGCTTCAGGTCGGCAGTTGTGAACTGACGGACATCAGGGCTAGGAACCAAACTTAGGTCCCCTAGAAGAGGAGAAGATGCTCTTAACTGCTGAGCAGTCTCTCCAGCCCCATGAAAGTGTAGCGTCAGCAGCAGGGAGTAACTGGTCACATTGTTTCCACAGTCCGGTGCTACAAAGAGGCTAGAGCTGAAGTCAACTTCTTTCATTCAGTTTGGAACTCCAATCTGCGTAGTGAAGGAGATGGTGCCACTCACATTTAGGGTGGAGCTGGGCATTGGTGGCACACACCTTTAATCGGGAGGCAGAGGCAGGCAGATCTCTGTGAGTTTGAGGCTAGCCTGGTCTACAGAGAGAGTTCCAGAACAGACTCCAAACAAATCCTGTCTCAAAAAAAAAAAAAAAAAAAAAAAAAAAACTAGGGCGGGATTTTCTGCTCAGTTAAACCTTTTCCATAGTGATCCTAAATCTCCTCATCCCATCAAAGTTGACAATGCAGTCTAACCATCTAAATGTCCAAAAAGTAAAAATTTCTCTAGAACGTTGACTTTTGCTAAATTTCTAAGTCTCTTGATTTGTTTCAGAAGGTAGACGTTGACTCACCTTAGAAGATACTAAAGCAGAAGGTCTACAAAGCATCCAGACATGCATTCACATGCGGCTTCTGGACATTTTATTCTTACACTTATTTTGCAGCTACAAATGCCTCTGCTTTGTTTTCAGATTGTTGTTCCTGTAGTCTGCTGTCTGTCCTCTGGGAGGCAATAGGAATGCTAATCCCAAAAGAAGGCAGCCACCAAAAAGACCCCAACCATTATGCTACATACCAGGAAGCAGTCTCTTATTGTAACATGATTGTACACCATATATTCCAGAACTCAGGAGGCAGAGGCAGGCAGATCTCTGTGAGTTTGAAGTCAGCCTGGTCTATATGGGAAGTTCCAGAACAGCCTGCTCTACACAGTGAAACCCTATCTCAAAAAGAAAAAAAAATGGAGCACCACCCAGCTGGCAGATACCAAAGTACCACCCAGGGCCCCTTGGCCCGGGGTAGGAAGGTGCCACTACAATAAACAAACATATAGAAAAGACAGAAAAATTGAGCAGTGAGTGCACTTAGAAAGAAGCAGAACTGGAGACATGGAGGTGAAAGGTGAGACAGAGGGCTGAGGTCCACATGCTGTCATTGCCCTGTAAGGAGTGTGGGATGCTGTACAACAGCCTAGTGCTTATGCAGATGCAGACTCAGTTTCCAAACCTGCTACCTGGCCACAGGATTCCCCCTGGCTCTGGGCAGCAATGGAGGCCCAAGATGAGGAGAGGTTCACTATCTGGATTGGGCCTCCTCAAAGAACCACCATAGTCCAAGTTGCTACCAGAGACCATATTGGTGTCTATGGTCCATGCCTAATGCCTTGGTGATATCCTTGGGCTGTTCCACCTGGGAGGGGAGGGCACCCTGATGAGAGTGGCATATGTAGCCACCTGAGGCCATGATAAGACTCATGGCACTTGTAGCATCCTGATACAGTCAAGGGCTATGTTGATGTCTGCAGCCTGTGTTACCATCAAAGCACATGAAGATGTCCATGGTCTGGGCTGCCTCCTGAAGTCATATTAATGTCCCAGGGCACCAAAGAGCTGGCCCCACCCCACACCTACCCTCAGCATATTGAGGCAGAAGGTGATGTGGGCACAGGAGAGCTGGTCCTACCCCTCTCTAACCACCTCATAGCTCTCCTCAATTGATGCTTCTGGCAAGGATGAAGGTGGAAAGAGACACACCCTCCCTTGGGGCAGGCCATGCTGGGTTAGAGACATAGTTTCAAAAATAAACAAACAAAGGAATGAAAGAAGGGAGAAAGAGAGAGAGAGAAGGAGGAAGAGGTGCAGGGAGGGAGGGTCTGAGGCAGGGAGGGAGGGAGGAGAGAGGAATTAGTATTAAAGAATTGGAGTCATTGCTGTGAGTAAACTTGACCTTATACTTAAGGCTTTGGAGTTTTGTTTTTTTTTTTTTTGTGGGGACCTCAGAATCCCATCAGGGGTATGTGTTTCTAGCTCCAAAGAATGGTGGGAGGCTGACAGGCCCAGGAGCAGCAGCCTCCCTGGACCAAGTGAGGTTGTAGTAAAGATCTCGCTGGGGCCTCCAGAAATGTTTCAGGAATGAACACTTTCTTTCAGGTATAAGCACTCTAAGGCCTTCCAGGAGCTCTCCTGGCTTTGGTCCACTGGTGGCGTCTCCTCTCTTCCACTTTCATTGATGCCAGAGTGCTAATTCCAGAAAGATTCCCCAACAAATTGGAATTTGTTTATAAGAGGAATTTGGGGAAGTATGGAAAAGTAGGCTTAAGAAAACCTAGAACACAGAGGCTGGGGTACAGTGATATTTTTCTTGTTTGTACTCTAATCTTGCCTAAAAACCAGAGGGCAGAGATAGCCACTAGTTAACCATAGAGGCCTGGAGGTCTGTGGAGACAGACAGGAAGTAATACGGCTGAACGGAGGGAGGGATATAAGGTGGGAGGAGGTAGGAGCTTGCTCTTTTTTGGCTGAGATTGAAGACATGCACCACCAATGCCCCGCTTATTCTAGGAATTTGATGGCCTGGAACAGTGACCATTTCTCCCCTTTTTCCTTTATTTACTGTGTGCCAGTTCTTTTCAAATTAGCCAACTGAATAAGGTCATGAGGTCTGACAATAGGCAATGGGGAAAAAAAGACACAGCCACCACCTGAGGTAAAATAAAAACCAAATGAACTTCCTGTTCAGATGTATTTGCTTTTCTGAGCATGTCCTCTTAATCAAGAGTAAAGCTTGCCTTGTTCAGACACTTCAGTGGGAATGGCAGTCTCTTTCTGTGCAACCTTGAGCTTATCTCTAATAGACCAAAGACCAGCTGAGACATTCATCATCCCAGACTGAACAACTACTGAAGTATTGGCCTTTCCACGGGTAGACAGCCACTGTTGAATGAGCTGGACCACAGCCTATAAGCCACTCTAACAAATCCCCTTTTAATATAGATTCATTCTATCAGTTCTATTCCTCTAGAGAACCCTGACTAATACAGACTATGGTACCAGGAGTGGTTCTAGAGAGACAGAATTATAAGAATGAGTATTTTAAAGTATCTGGAACAGACTTCCAATTTGCTGACACCTACAGTTAATGAAGCCTCTCCTAAAAGCTCAGGGAGTACTAAAACGCCACGGTGTGAACTATTAAATCAATTTGCAGATAAATGCATCTGATTATCCTGATTCACCTAGTGTGAGGAGAGAGAATTTACTGAAATAATGAAGCTGGCTGATTGCTTTTAGCATCACTGGATAAATTGACAAAAGAAAATAATGAGCTCCATGATAAAACTGAACAGCTCCAGATCCACACACAGTATAGCAGCTTCTACGTGTGCCCTGGACGGGAATCATCTCTCTGGCAGCCTCAGAGCTCAAGTTGCAGAAGCCCAGATTTTAAGATTAGCTGAATTATAATGAAAATCCAAGTCCTAGTGGTAGAAGGTGTTAGCAGTTAAGGTAAGGACACTGATTAGTAAGCAATGAGTCCCTGTAACTTGAGATGGAAATGTGTGTGTGTGTACCCTAATAAGACCCAACACTCAAATTTTGAAGAAGTCTCTGCACTGTTAGCAGAAGATGCAACCCCAATCCCTGCCTCCTAGAATATTGCCTTCTCTGCCTTTGCCTAAGGAAATCAGCCCTTGTTGCCTGTTGAACCAGAGGTAACCTTCCCCGAAGATGCCAGGCAAGACAATACTGGTGTCCCCCAGGGCCCACCAATAGTTGCCTCTAGACCTACAGCCAGACTCAAGGCAGAGGAGGCTCCTAGAGGGGAGGTAGAAAGTGTAGTTGTACCACATGAGCTTAATGAGTTTGCTAATTCATTCAGGTAAAATCTGGGGAATCTGTGGTGGAACAGACTTTAAAAGTGTGAGATAATGGTGGAAAGAACATAAAATTGGGCCAGGCTGAGTTCTATGTGAGCCCACTTGTGGGAAGCCACAGCCCCAAGATGGAGCCTGGCTGGATGCCAGGTAGTTGGTGCTTAGCTGTAAACAAGCTTTATTTGGAAGTGCTTGATGGATCTGGTGCGCTTCCTCCTTCTGTGGCCTATCCGGGATTGCCAGGTGGCATGAGCTGATTGGGCTGTGAGAGCACATTTAAGGGCTTGCTGGGGCTGGGAGAAGCGGAAGCTGATGTCCAAGGTTCCTGAATAAACTGCTTGAAGAAGAGTCATGGTCATGTTTCCTTGCTGGCCGAGGTAGACGCGACACCCACTGAGGGCAAGTTCTAGGTTTGACATGGAAGTTCAAACAGTTTAAGAAAACATATCAAAGTTTTGTTTGAATGGTTCTCTGAAGCATCTGCCAAAAGACGGCCTACTGAAAAGGAGTTATTGATGCCTGATATCCCTTAGCTTAGTGTTGATGAAGTGAATTTAAGACTCAGGGAGATCACAATGTTAGAGTGGGTATGTTGTGTAAAACTAATCCTCCACAATGGGAAGGCTCTGAAGACATGCCCGTCACTAAAACCCCACAAAATGGTGATGGGGACCAGCACATCTGAAGGGCTTTACTGTTTTGTTCCTTGTGTCAGACATTAGGGTTGGAGATGGAGTTGCCTAAGACAATCAGAAAACACAGATATTTATAACAGTAGTAAAACTATAGTTATGAGGTTGCAAAGAAAACATTTTTAAATTTTATTTATTTTTATTTTATGTGTATTGGTGTTTTGCCTACATATTTGTCTGTGTGAGGATGCCAGATCCCCTGAAACTGAAGTTGCAAACAGTTGTGAACTGCCATAGATAGATAGATATACAGACAGACAGACAGACAGACAGACAGATCTATATAAAGTGAATTTATGAGAATGACTTACAGGCTTCAGTCCAGCTAATTCAACAATGGCTGGCTATGAACAAAAATTCCAAAAATCTAGTAGCTGCTCAGTCTAAAAAGGCTGAATGTCTCAACTGGTCTTCAGTATACTCTGGTATTCTGAAGAAGTCAGGTCTAATGCCAGGTGGGAATAGACTAGCTAGATCTTGGTTATCTGGAGAGATGATGCAGTGGTTGAGAACACTGACTGCTTTTCCGGGTTCAATTCCCAGCAACCACATGGTGGCTTACAAATGTCTGTAACTCCAGTTCCAGGGGACCTGACACCAATGGCAAAGCACCAATGCACATTTGAAAAAAGATCTGGGTTAAAGGCCTGTCTTTCTGCCTCAAAGAGCTCAATTAGAAGTGGATCTTCCTGCTTCAAATTAAGCAAAAATCCATCACAAGTATGCCCTCAAATTTTGGATATTAGTTAAGTCCAGATACAGTAAAGCTGACAACCAAGAATACCCATCACATGGTTTTTCTGGGCATTAAATAGATAAGAAGTCTATATAAGCTGGCAATTTCTCAGATAAATTAAAGAAAGGATACACTGGGTCATTGCAAAAGGGAACCTCAGCCCTAGACCAATTTCCAGACTAAATTTCCAGTTTAGATCCAGAACCCCTTGAATAAAAGGACAGTCCCCCTGAGGAAGGACCCTGATAAAAAATACCTAATAGTTTTACTGTTAGCTGATGGGGGATGTCCTTCTGTATGCTGTGAATATATGTCTCTCTTATTGGTTGTTGAATAAAGCTGTTTCAGCCAAAGGACAGGCAGGATTTAGCCAGGTGGGAAATCTAAACAGAGATAGAGGAAGGTAGTAAGCAGAGTCAAGGAGATACCATGTAGCTACTGGGAAGGTAGGACACATGGAGATACATAGATTAATACTTATAGGGTAATAATTAAGAGAGAGCTAGCCAATAAGAAGCCTGAGCAATAGGCCAAACAGTTTATAATTAATTGTCTGTGTATTTATTTGGGACCAAGTGACAGGACAGAAACTTCTGTCCAGAATTAGCCTTTCTCTACTCCTTCCATAAAGGACACACAGCCTTTTACGGAAACAATCAAGTTTCCCAGGGTTTTTCGGATACTGGTTCTGAATTAACACTGATTCTGAGAGATCACAAGAAACAGTGTGGCCCTCCAGTTAAAGTAGGAGCTTATGGAGGTCAGGAGTTTTAGCTGAAGTCCAACTGACAGTGGGTCCAGTAGGTCCAGTAGGTCCAGTAGGTCCAGTAGGTCCAGTGGGTCCTGAAATTCATCCTGTAGTTATTTCCTCAGTCCCAAAATGTGTACTTGGGATAGATAGACTTAGAAGTTGGCAGAATTCCTGCATTGGTTCCCTGATCTGTGGAATGAAGGTTGCTGTGGTTGGAAAGGCCAAATGGAAGCCTTTGGAGTTGCCCCTGCCAAGGAAAACAGTAACTCACAGACAATATCACATCTCAGGAGGAAGTGAAGAAATTAGTGCCGCCATCAAGGACTTAAAAGACGCAGGCCTGTGCAGCTAACAGATGATGGGTTGTGGAGAATAACAGTATTGCAAACTTAACCAAGTAGTGACTCTGATTTGCAGCTACTGTGCCAAATATATGGTGTCTTTACTTGAGCAGATTAACACATCTCCTAGTGCATGGCCTGATACATTGTTGCAACTATTGATGTAGCAAATGCTTTTTTCTTTGTACCTGTCCTTAAGAACCACCAGAAGCAAATTGCTTTCAGTTGGCAAGGCCAGCAGTTTATCTTTCCAGTTTTACCTCAAGGATATATTTACTCTCCAGTCCCATATCATAATTTAGTTAGAAGGGATCTTGATTGTCTTTTCCATAAACTATCATATAGGTCCACTCTATCAACCTCATTATGCTGATTGGACCAAGTGAGCAGGTGTTTGCAACCATTTTGGACTTGTTGGTATCAGAGGATGGGAAATAAATCCAATGAAAATCCAAGGGTCTTCTACCTACCTCAGTGGAATTTTCAGGAGTTCAGTAGTGTTGGGATATTTTCTTCGTCTGTCTCAATTCCACTAGACCAGTTTCTCTCCACCCAATGGGGTCCCACAGCTGCTATGAAATAACTACTCTGAGAAAAATTTTTTGTGGGAGGGTTGGTTTTTCGAGACAAGGTTACTCTGTATTGCTTTGGAGCCTGTCCTGAAGCTAGCTCTATAGACCAGGCTGACCTTAAACTCACAGAGATCTGCCTGCTTCTGCCTCCAGAGTGCTGGGTTTAAAAGAGTGCGCCACCAACGCCCGGCTGAGACTTAATATCTATATATAATTGTTTGGCCATTGCCTTAGGTTTCTAACTGGCTAGCTCTCTCTTAATTATTAACCTTTAACTATTAATCCATGTATCTCCATGTGGCCTTATCTTACTGGAGAATTACATGGCATCTCCCTGACTGCCTACTACCTTTATCTATCTCTATTTGGATTTCCCACCTAGCTAAATTCTGCCTGTCCACTGGCTAAAACAGCTTTAGTTATCAACCAATAAGAGAAACATACATTCATAACATGCAAAAGGGCTTCTCATGTCACAGTGGTGTGGGACATGCAGAGATATTCCTTCTAAAGTGAAGAATGAAATATTGCACCAGCCCCTCCCATTACGAAGAAAGAAGAACAAGGCTTAGTGGGTCTATTTGGATTCTGGAGACAGCACATTCCTCACTAATCAGGCCTGACTACCAAGTGACTAAGAAAGCTGGTAGCTTTGTATGGATCCTAGAACAGGAGAAGATTCTTCAACAGGTCCAGGCTGGTATGCAGGCTGCTATACTCTTTGGATCATATGACCCAGTAGATCCAATAGTACTTGTAGTGTCACTGGCAGATAGGGATGCTGTTTTGAGGTGAAACACAGAGGAGACCTTTGAGATTTGATATAAGGCTCTACCATTACCTGCAGACAACTATTCTCCCTTTGTGAGACAGCTCTTGGCATGATACTGGACCTTTGCAGAAACTAAAATTTGACAGTGGGCCACTCAGGTTACCATGGACCTGAGCTGCCATGAGCTTCATGTTATTTGACCCACTGAGTTATAAAGTAAGATGTATACAGGAGGAATCCATTAACCTCTAAAAATGGTAGCTACATGAGGACCTCACTAACACTGAGTGAGTCCTCTGGCTTCTCCATGCAAACAGACATACACAATAAAGCCTAGAAAACAATCAGCCGACATTAATAGGCAATTCTGATGGTAGCTCAGAAAACCAAAATGGCTGCAGGGTGCCTGTGGCTTCTCACAGGAATTGAATTAGAGCCCATTCATGTAACATTGTAGCAGAAAACCTGGTTATATTTTTCCTGAGCCCTGAAACTTCGAGCTAGACTATTTTAAAGTGACAGACATAATTAATGAATTAGAGACAATTTCAAGGCATCTGAACATTCAGGAAGTAGCACGGATGTTACTGGATACTGTTAACTAAATTACTATCAGATTAGAAGCAAGAAGCACAGTAGAACAATTTGAAAACAGTACAATTTGGGCAGAAAAGCCTACCTAGGGTTAAGGCTAAGGAAGGCATGAAGAAATCACCAATGTTTAAAAAGAAACAAAATGTGTCAGGCATGCTTAAAATCTAAGCACTTACTGGGAGGCAAAGGTGGCCAGATCCCAGGAAGTTTGAGGGCAGCTTAATCTCCATAGTAAGTTCTAGGCCAGACAAAGCTATATAGTGAGACTCTGTTTCAAAATGCAAACAAACAAAAACTAAAATAAATAAAAAGAAGCCAAGAACTCTGAGGCAGGACAACACGGAAAAGTCTTTGAGGACATCTCAGAAGTCATCAGACCCCACAGAGAATAAAGGAAATGAAAGTATGAACTAAGACTTTTCCTTGAGAAGAGAGTGGCTTGGCCACTGTGCTCTGCAGGGTTCATTCCACCATGCTCAGCCACACAGCCGGTACCCAAGAGTGTCTGCATACAGTTCCTCCTAGTGGTAGACCTTGGTGTTGTCCCCTGGTGTTGATGGCATGAAGAATTAAGAGCTTCCACTCAGATTTCAAAGGAAAGCCTCGGGTGACAGGCAATGCACAGAAAGACCAATTCCCTGAGAGCAGCCCATGAGAAGGTGGTATGTAAAGATGTAAAGGCGAAGCCAGAGAGTCCCTGCCAAACCCAGAGAGTTAGAAATGCCAGGAACAAAACTGCAGTCAGTGAGAAGAACTAGCCAGAGAGAGCAGCCACATGGACAGCAACCAGCAAAGCAAGACCATGGAAAGGACAGACACCACACGTCCAAATGTCAGATGTGGAGTTACAGGGTTTAAAATGTTTTGTGTTGGCTTTTGGTCTTGCTTTAGTCATATTCTTTCCTGTCTTCTTTTGAGATGGGAATGTTCCCTCTGTGTTGTTATAATTTGGAAATGTGTGACTCTATTTTAATTCGATAGGGAGGGACTGTCAGCTAAGAGTGTGCCTTACATCTCAGAGGAAACTTTGATAGTGGACTCTGGACAATGTTAACAGAGTGGGTACTGTTGGAAATAGACAGAATGCATCTTGCTAGGTAGGAACAGATGAGTAAGGATGTCATGCCAATGGGTAGACATGATTTAATCTTAATTGTTAACTTGGTCAGACTGAATGAAGAAAGGATGTTTCCAGAGGGGGTTAAATAAAGGATGAAGTCTTTCCCTGAATGTGGATGGTATCATCTAATAGACCAAGGCCTCGGAAACACTGGTTCTGCTCTTCTGCTTTCCTCAAATGCTCCAAGATCTAAAGCCATATCTGCTTGCCCTGATCCCCACTTGCTGCCTGTGTAACTGTGGGCAAGCTAGACTTTCCAAGTCTCAGAGTCCCTGAATGAAAGTAGGGAAGATAAGAACAGCATCTCCACACCAGGCCTATTGCTGCTACACACACGCACATACACACACACACACACACACACACACACACTACGAGTTCTAATAGGTCTTAATAATAAAAGCCCAGGGGCTGCAGAGATGGCTCAGCGGTTAAGAGCACTGGCTGTTCTTCCAGAGAACCCGGGTTCGATACCCAGCACCTACATGGCAGCTCACAACTGTCTATAACTCCAGTTCCAGGGGATCTGATACCTTTCCTTTGTACCAATGCCCATAAAATAAAGTTAAACAAATTATTTAAAATAATAATAATAATAATAATAATAATAATAATAATAATAATAATAATAAAGCCCATAGTCAGATATAGGATTAAATTCACAAAGATCAAAAAGACAAAGGAGCAAAGCCTTACTTACTTAACCTCCCGGCTGAAAAAAGAGTGAGCTCCTGTTTCCTCCTGCCTTATCACTTCCTGTCTGTCTCTACTGACCTCCAGACCGCTATGGTTAACTAGCGGCTAGCTCTGCCCTCTGATCTTCAGACAAGCTTTATTCGTACAAACAAGTTATCACCAGACACACGCACACACACACACACACACACACACACACACACACACACACACACTGCTCGCTCAGGGGAAACACTCAGCGCAGGTGACTAGAAGTTCTTTCAACCTCCAGAGCCCAGAAGCCCTGGGCAGGAAGGCCCATGTTTACTGTAAGACTGTGCCTAAGTCTCTTGACCTGGATCTGTTTTCTGATTTCTACAATGATTAGAGTTGGCAGTTATTAAGGTCTGGACACAAAGAACAGGATGATAGAAAGACAAATTCATCTGCTCTGTGTTCTGAAAGTGGATGGGACTAAAAAGGCAAAGAGCATTATTCTCTGTTCGGCTATCTTAGGGCTTTATTGCTGTGAAGCGATACCATGACTATGGCAACTCTTATAAAGGAGAACATTTAATTAGGGCTGGCTTACAGTTCAAAGGTCCAGCCTGTTATCATGGTGTAAAGCATGGCAGCACACAGACAGACATGGTACTGGAGTAGACTGAGCAGGCAGCAGGAAGAGAGAGCGACCCTGAGCCTGACTTGAGCATTTGAAACCTCAGAGTCCACCCCAGTGACACACTTCCTCCAAGAAGGCCACACCTAGTAGTGGCCCTCCCTGTGAGCCTATGGAAGCCATTCCAAACCACCACACCCATCCCCTCTCTCTCTCCCCTTGATCATCACCTTCTCTCCGAAGCTCTAGTCTGAAAAGTGACATAGGAGACAAGTTGCTGTGCCTTGTGCATTTAGCTGGCTTCTTTGGCTTCGGAGGCACTTGAAAATATCATTGAAACCCAGTTTGGGGGTAAGCAGAAGGCTAATGATGGTTCAAGAGAGTCCAGAGTGGATCTAGGCTCTGCTACATAAGCTGCCCCACCTCTTAGGCCATGACTTTCAATGTACTCAAATACCTTTGAAATAACACCACTGGTGGATAACAGTGCTAGATGGAGTCTTCAGCAAGCACTGACAAGATCCAAAGCATGTGTCCTAAACAGGGTCCTGCTTCTTTTCTGACTTGAATTAAATTCTCAACACCAGATACAATTATGCCATTGGCTCCTAGCACAGACTATGTACCTGGTCAATGCAGCAAGTGACCTTGTGACCTGAGCTGTTCATCATAAGCTTAGTGCAATATGATTTACTGAGTCATAAAGGTGCATATGTAAGCCAGCATCAAGGATCACTTCTAACCCCCAGCACTCAGGATGCTGAGGCAGGAAGATTTCTCCAAACAAAGGCTGCTTGAACTACACAGTGAGTTTGAGGCTAGCTTGGGCTACATAAAGATACCTTGTTACAAGCAAACAAGGTAACAAACAGTTGAACATGTAAATTAGTAATCTGGTATTTGATAAAAATAATACATTTGTACCAGACTTGATCCAGAACACATAAGTAAATTGCATGAGCAGGTGGTAGCACAAATAACATGCCTTTATTGCATTATTGTTTCTTTTCCAAACACATTTTTTTTTTTTGCCTTACATTGGGTGGGAGGTTTCTATATAATAAACTGACAGATGTACCAGTATGGCATATTGGCACTACCCATATGTGTCACTCCACTCAGGTGCCCCAAAGGATAGTGGGGAAGGGACATGCATTGTCATGCACTTTGTGTATGGAGACCAACGGGCCAGAGTAAAGATGGATATGGATGCTTAGGAAGTGGGAAATAACCAGCTATTATTCAGAGTCCTGGAGGAAATAAAAAGGGAAAGTTTGGGCAAGGAGGGTCTAGAAAAGAGATAAATGTGTGGCAGCGCCATGACTCGCGTGCATTTTCAGGACCCCAAGAGTGAGTACTTCAAAGCTTATGGCCCAGGCACCTCACTTGTCTTACTCAGTCACAGCCATGACAGGGCAACTGATGGAAGCTGCACACAAGACTCAGATCTTTGGACCTCACCACCGAGGAACGTCTGTCCTGGAGCAGGCCTTGAACAACATGGATGTGACTCAGCTTGTGCGTGTTAGCCAACCTCTCACTTCAGACACCAGTCAACCCAACACTAGGACAGTGAGCCAGCGGTCACATCAGGCTTTCTGGCAAGACGGAAGCTTTGCATGGGCTCAACAGTCAGCTGTCTTCTCACCACTGCTGCTCAGCTGGTGCTGAGTATTTAACTTCCTCAGTGCAGAGATAAGCACAGCAACTTCTATCAACTCGAGTGTCAACAGCCTTGTGTATACAGAGCTCAATGAGCACTGCACGTGGCTGTCTCAGTCCAAGGGAGTACTTTGTAGCAGAATCGCAACTTGCTAATAACCCAGAGTTTTCTGGTCTTATTCCATTACTCAGAATCACTCAGCGTATGAAATGGTGGAATGATCTGCTGAAGACTCAGGTAAGCATCACTGGAGAACATGAGGCTGAAGCTCTCCCATCAGAGAGAGAGTATGCTTTATGCTGATGCTCCCAAGATGGTCCTGTTTCTCCTATAACCAGACTACACATCTCCAGAGACAGAGGGCTGGAACTCAAAATGGTTTCCCTCAGCGTCTGTATGTGTGTGCTTTCTTTCACCATTTAATACTAGGGTTTTCCTAATGGCCCATAGGGGAAGTTATCTACCAGTTGGTGGAATGACAATTACATTAAGCTGTCAGCCATGCCAGGTGGAGATCAGACTTGTGATCCCAGCACTCAGAAGCCTGAGCAGTAGGAATGCCACAAGTTTGAGGCCAGGCTTGACTACATTGTGAGTTCTGGGCCACTTGGGACCACAGAATGAGATGCTATCTTCAAAAACTACCCACTTCTCCAAAAAAGGAGAATTGGAAATGCATCCTCATGCAGTGAATGAACACCCCAAAGTAGGAGTTCCCAATACCTGTTAAGGTAGTCAAGCTAGGTGTGTTGGTATATGGCTTTAGTCCCAGCATTCACAACAGAGCCAGGGGCTGGAGAGATAACTCAGAGGTTAAGAGCACTGGCTGCTCTTCCAGAGGTACTGAGTTCAATTCCCAGCAACCACATGGTGACTCACAACTGTCTGTGATGAAATCTGGTGCCCTCTTCTGGTGTGCAAGCATATATGCAGACAGAACACTGTATGCATAATAAATAAACAAATCTTAAAAAAAATAAGAGGCAGAGGCAGGCAGATTTCTGTGAGTTAGAGGCTAACCCAGTCTACACAGCAAGCTCTAGGCCAGCCATAGTGAAGGTTACATAGGCCCTGTCTCAAAAAATATATATAAATAAACAAATAGATAAACAAATAAAAAGAAAGGACAAGAAGGAATTAGTCAAGATGGTCGCGAAGAGTTGGGTCAGGAGGAGAATGACCTACAGGCAGGCACTCCTTGGACTGGGGTGTTAACCAACAGTCCAGGGCAGCTTGGGGTGCAGACATTTGAGAAATGAAGCTCTGGAGTCTCCTAGCTGGAAACAGCTCAGCCCTAAGTGCTGCTGGAGATGGGTAGTGAGGAGGAAAACCATGACTGTCAGAGCTGCTGGACCAGTCCCCTGTAAATCACTCTGCACCTTCGTTCACTAATCCTTCTGCACTACTCTAAGAAAACTGTCTCAGCCACAATTTCAAAGGGTATGTTGTGAATGGCTGGGTCTTAAGCTCCCTTCTTGGGGGGATAAGGAGATAAGAATATTTTTTTATTTTTGTTTTTTGTCCTTGAAACAGGATTTCTCTGTATTGTTTTGGAACCTGTCCTGGAACTAGCTCTATAGACCAGGCTGGCCTCGAACTCACAGAGATCTTCCTGCCTCTGAAACTAAAAGTGTGTACCACCATGCCAGGCAAGAATGTCTTTGGCTAGGTGTGTGTGTGGGGGGGTGTTTATTGCAGCTTGTAGGTTACAAGAATCTTTTTTTTAAAGGCAGGGTCTGAGATATCCCAATATGACCTGCAACTTTATTTCTGGTCCCTTGCTTCTACCTCCTGAGTGCTGGGATGTACTGCTCAGCTTTACGCTTACATCGTGCCTGGTTTAAGTGCTGCTGGGGATGCTGGGCAAACGCCTTACCATCTGAGTCACATCCACAGCCACCTTCAGTAGTTTTTGACTCATTATTTCCAAAGCGGATGCCTGGCCTGGAATCTCTACACCACTTGTCAAAGCCTCCCTCCTCACACTTTTTTTTTTTTTTTTGTAGCCACAACTGGAGTTCAAGTTGAAGTCCTCAGAATGAAGTCTTCTCACCCCATGTGAAACTGATCTTTCTGTGTCTCCTACTTTCCTAATTTGTTGGTTTTGGTTTTGGTTTTTTGAGATAAGAATTCTCTGTTTAGCCCTGGCTATCCTGGAACTCACTCTGTAGACCAGCCTGGCCTTGAACTCAGAGATCTGTCTACCTACCTCTGCCTCCTCAATGCTGAGATTAAACACTTGCACCACTATACCCAGTTCAGCTTCAATTTTTTTCATTAAAATCACTGTTTTGTAATGAACACACAAATTAAAATATCACACAGCCAAATTACAGTAGCCACTCAAACACTTGTCCAATCCCAAATTCCACACACCCCAATGATCTATGCCATTAGAATGTCTATTCTGAAACTGTGGGGCTTTACTCACGATTTTATACACTGGCTGTGGATCACATTTTTATGCACTTAACACTATATAAACAAAGAACCTTGACAGAGTTGAAACTGGAAAAACAATTAGCTTTATGTCCTCTTTCACAACTCGTGTGTCCTTTGCCTGCATTCTGCCCTTCCTCATCACCCTTTCTCTGTTTCCTTTCTTTTTGTTTTGTTTTTTTCAAGACAGGGTTTCTCTGTGTAGCAGTCCTGGCCATCCAGGAACTCGCCCTGCAGATCAGGCTGGCCTTGAACTCACAGAGATCTGCCTGCCTCTGCCTCCTGAGTGCTGAGATTAAAGACGTGAGCCACCACCACCCAGTTTCTTTTCGTTATTGAAAAAAATTCTGTACAGTATATCTTGATCATGTTTTCCTTCCTCCAATCTTCCCAGACAGACCCCCACTTCCCTATCTACCCAGCTTTATGTTCTTTTATCTTTCTCTTTCAAAAATAAACCAAAAAACAAAACCCCCAAAAAACTAAAATCAAAACAAACAGAAGACCAATAAGAAAAAAAAAGAAGCCAAAACAAAGCAAAACAAGTTCACAAAAACACCCCTGAGTTCACTTTGTGTTAGCCCACTAACTACTCTTGGGCATGGGGAGTACTATAGAGGGTGCCTGATGTACCCAATGACATTCCATCAGAGAAAACTGAGTTTTCCCCTTTATCAGAGGTGTCAATCGCAGATAGCTTCTTAGTTAAGGGTGGCAGCCTTTGTCCACTTCCCCATCTCACTAGGACCCAACTAGCTGGAACCTGAGCAGGTCTTGTGCCTGCTGCCACAGTCTCTGTGAGTTCATATGTCATCAGTCCTGTTGTGTCAGGAAGACACTGTTTCCTTGGAGACATCCATTGCCTCTGACTCTTACAGTCTTTCCCCTGCTCCTTCTGAATAAACCCAGAGCCTTGTGGGGATGGGGTTTGATGAAGACAACCCATTTGGTACTGAGTGCTCCCAAGTCTCTACTCCTCACATTTTCCCGTTGTAGGTCTCCATGTTGATTTCCATCTACTAAAAGAAGAAGCTTCTCTGATGTGGGTTGATCCAGGCAGTGTGTCATTAGGGTTCTTTTAAATTTTTGCTTAGTTTTGTTTTTATTTTTTGAGCTAGGGTTTCTCTGTGTCATCCTGAACTCACCCTGTAGAACAAGCTGGCCTCAAACTGACAGTTCCACCTGCCTCTATCTCCTGAGTACTTGTATTAAAGATGTGCACCACCATGCCCAACTTAGGAGGTCACTTTATTGCTATGTCCCTTTAGTAGAATAATAGCAGTAAATTTCCTCCAGACCATAACCTGTCTAGTTTCAAGTTCTTAGACACTTTAACAGTGTCAGGTATGAGTTCCATCTCATGGAGTGGTCCTTAAATCCAACCAGAAAGTGGTTGATTACTCCCATAACAGTTGTGCCACTGGGACACGAGGGTACCTCACAGGGAGGTCACTGTTGAAGGTCACGGGGTTTACAGCTGGGTGATATTGATGACAACCTTTCTCCTCCTGTAGCATGTAGACTACTTCCTAGTATTTTTCATAATAGTCAACAAGGCTGAAACTTCTATTTGGGCATCAGATCAACTTCTCCATGTTTGATGGCATGAGTAAGTACTGTCTTCAGTAATAGAGCCTTACCATCAAGTTGTGGAGAACAACCAATAGCTTTGATGTTTGGAGGTTTCCATAGGGCCCCTTTGGTCAATATTTATCACCTTTCTAAATTTTAGATCACACCACACTTGCAGCTGTTACATATGTGCGTGTGTGCGTGAATGCATGTGTGTGTATATGTGTGTGTGTCTTATAGTCATAAAAGGGAAAATATGTTGATTTTTTTCCTCACTTAATATTGTACATTCTAAGTCCATCTAATTTCCTAAAAGTTTTGTGATTTCTTTCTTTGTCACTGAATAATATTACATTTTACATACATACCAGGTTTTCCTTTTCCATCCATTTGACATCTAGGCTACAGTGAATAAAGCAACAATAAACACGGGGTGCTTGCATCTTTGTAGTAGGGTTTGGAACTCTCTAGGTCTAAGCCCAGGAGTGAAATAGCTGAGTCTTAAGGTAGTTCTGTTTTTAATGTTTTGAGGAATCTTCAAGCTGATTTCCACAATGGCTATATTAATTTGTACTCCCACCAACAGAGAATAAAGGTTCCTTTCCCTCCACATCCTCTCCAACATTTGTTGATGCAGGGTGTTGTAGATGACAGCCATTCTGACTAGGGCTAGGACGTATCTCAGAGTAGTTTCATTTCCCTGATCAGTAGGGATATTGAATACTTTGTAAAATACAAATGACCATTTGTATTTCTTCTTTTGAAAACTGTCTAGTCAATTCGTTTGCCATTTGTTGACTAGAAGTTTTGTTTCCTTGATATTTAATGTCGGTAGTTCGTGGTAAGTGCTAGATATTAGCCCCTTGTTTGGGGTTTTTATTTTGGTTTTGGTTTTTTGAGACAAGGCTTCTATATGTAAAGCAGACTGACCTTGAACTCAGAGGTCTGCATGCCTCTCGAGCGCTGGGAGCAACCATACCTTGCTTCCGATAGATTCTTTTGCTGTGCAGAAACTTTTATTTTTGTGTTGTACCATCTTTAATACTCAGGACTAGTTCCTGTGATCTTGGTATTCTGTTCAGAAAGTTCTTGCCTATCCCAATGTCTTGCAGAGTAGTTGTTATGTTTTCTTCTAGAAGTTTCCATTTTTAAATTAAGGTCTTAGATCCATTTTAAATTGATTTTTGTTCAAGATGAAAGATGTGAATCCAATTTCATTATTTTGCACGTGGATATCCAATTTGCCAGCACCATTTGTTGAATAGGCTTTTTTTTTTTCACTGCATGTTTTTGTCCCCTTTGTCAAAAATTAAGGGACACATGATCTCTGTTCTGTTGCACTGGTCTAATCCTCTGCTTTCATGCCAGTTCCAGGCTACATTAATCACTGCATCTCCATCTGAAGGTCGCTACTGTGATATTCCAGCTGTGCTCTCACTCTTTGGGATCTTTGCTATTTGTAGTCATCGGTGGCTCCAGATGAATTATTGGATTGTTTTTTCTAGATCTGTAAAATCTGGCATTAAAATTGTTTAGGTATCGCATTAAATCTGTAGATTAATTTTGGTAGTACAGCCATTTTCACACTATTAACTCTGCCAGTGTGGGAGCGTGGAATGTCTTTACACCATCTAGAGCCTTCTTTGATTTGCTTTTTGATGCCTTCCAGTTTTCCTCTTCTTTGTTTAGGTGTGTTCCTACATACTTAACTTTTTGGAGCTATCACAAATAGGATTTTTTTTTTTCTGAGAATACATTGTTGGTATATATAAAGGCTAGTGTTTTGATGTTGATTTTGTATCCTGAAACTGTTATTAGATCAAACAGTTATTTAGTAAATTCTATAACGTGTTTTTCTTTTCTTTTCTTTTCTTTTTTCTTTCTTTCTTTTTATATTTGTTTGGTTGGATTTTTTGATTTGGTTTGGTTTGGTTTCTGTTTTTTTTTTTGTTGTTGTTGTTGTTTGTTTGTTTTTCAAAACGTGGCTATCCTAAAACTCACTCTATAGACCAGGCTGTCCTTGAACTCAGAAATTCACTGCCTCTGTTTCCTGAGTGCTGGGATTAAAGGCGTGTGCCACCACCACCTGACAAGTCTTTTCCATTTCTAAGTAATGTTAAATGGGTCATAGAATCTGTTCTCCTGGGTTGACACCGAAAGATGCAGGATGCCACCTGCCCATGTGCCCTGAAACCTCCCCCCATCCCCAACTCTACCTCTTAAAAGCCCCACAGTTTCCCAAGACAAGACAGCACTGCTTGGAAGCACATGTTCAAAGCACGAACCTGTGGTGACAGTTCCGATTCAACCACACCTGCTAACCACACTAAGCACCCTTGGGGTGCTCTAATCCAACTCCATTATCTGCTCAAGGAAACTCGGTGTCTAATGGATCTCATAGCTGAAAATAAGTCCCTCCAGCCACTGAAGCAATGGCTCCATGGGCAAAAACTTGTAGACCTGAGTTGGGAGCCTCAGCAAGCACAGAAAAACTGAGCACATGCCTGAAACCCAGTGCTGGCTTAAGGGGGCATAGTGGACCCGGGGGTTAACTGACCAGCCAGACTAGCTGAAACTATGAACTCAAGGCTCAATGAAAGACCTGTCTCAGAATAGAAGGTGGAGGGGTTGGTTGAGGAAGATGCTTGCTTCATCCTTTAGTTTCCATGTAGACACATGGGCAAGTGCACCTGTGGTATAACATACATCACACAAACACAGACCCTTTCACACATACGCAAAGTTCTTCCAGAAGTCTAACCCACATCCTTCCTGTTGCTGCCCTGCCCCTCCATCCTCATGTCTCTCCTCAAAGTAAAATTCTGACTATGAATGTCTGAGAAGCCTTACAGAGCTTTCAGGGAGGGAACAAAGGTCAGCTAGCAAGCACTCCTCAGCAGCTAATAGAGTAAGCCACCAGCACCCCACCTGCCTGCCTTCCAGGGCCAGGTCTGTTGACTTCCAGGGCTTTCCATGACGTGGGTCCCCTTTACGACAAAGGAGGTGGGTAAAGCGACATTTCCTGTCCCTGGGGGACGGTGTGAGAGGAGAGATGAGCTGCCCCGGAGTGCGTTCCTCTTTTGAGAGCACATACACCTGCCTCTATGGAGTTCTGCTTGGCTCAGACATGCCCCCAAGGTACGTGTGAAGCTCAACACTGCCCTGACTCTACTGCCTTCCTGGGCCTGAGCTCCCACTTCACCTTTACAGCCACTGACCCAAGCCAGAGACGCTCTGTCTCTGGGGCTCCATATCTATGCATCCCTGAGGGCAGGGGACAGGGTCTTCAGATTTTTAGGAGACTGGGACCAGAGGGCAAAGAAGATGGCAGGTAGAAGAGCCTGGACCAAGAGAGGGGCCTGGCCTTGAGGGGTTCGCCTCTCTACACATCTTCCAGGCCGTCAGAAGGCCAGCCCAGTTCCCAGGGTTTCTTCCTCATTGACAACCCTCCTTTCCGCCACCACCCGTCCCTCTGGAACACCTTGGCTCCTTGTTCCTGTCCCTGAGATGCCCACCCCCACTCCCCCCCAACTCCCCACCCCTACCCCCGCTCCCCCGCTCCCCTGGTATACACTTGCACTTAGCCTGTTGTCATGACTGCTCCTGTCAGGAAAAGCCTCTTCAGGGATGTTTGAGAGACACTTTGAGCCTGGGGTATAGGAGGAAGGGAGAGGAAATCCCCTCTTGAGAAACCCCAGCAACCCCCTTTGTTCCAGCAGAGAATCATGAAGTCCCCTCCCCAACTTTCAGCACCTCCCAGCCCATGAACTTGACCCAGGGGAGATGCCAGGAGTTGGGTTGGGGGAGCAAGCCCAGCATGCAGGCTCTGAAGGAAGAGGAGGTTCAGCTCAGCCCCAGTGCCACCCATGACATGGTGAGTAGAGCATGGAGGGGTACAGTTGCCTCATCTGCTCCCACCGTCCCAAGGACGAGGGCATGCAGATGGATTCAGAGGGCCAGCAGGAATGAACGGCTGGCTGAGGACAAGGCTGGATACAGAGGAAGGAGGATGTGGGGCGCGCCTCTTTTCCTTGCTTAGCAACCCACTTGTCCTCAGTTCCTCTGGAAGGCTCAGGCCCAGCCAGCAGGGGACCAGGACACATCAGGCACTGACCCCAGATGATGCTGTCTGTGCTCCCTGTCAGCACCTCCATTTCCCCAAAGCATTAAAGATCCTGTCTCAGTCCCTTGCTCTCCCAGCCACAAGCTCAGTGTCCTTTACTTGAGAAGAAGCCACCTTCTCCTGCCCGGGCAGCTTCCTATACCACCCCCTGCCCTCTGAGGCCAGTATGGAAGGCCATCAGAAGGCCGGAAGAAACTTAAGCCTTGGGAAGGACTTCCTGGGCAATCTGGCCCTAAACTAGGTCGAGGGTAAAAGGGAGGCAGCTGTGGTGAGAAGCCCCTCTAATCATGGCTGCTTCACACTGACTTCTCTCCTACCCAGGCTTCTGCCTCAGCCTGGGTCCTAGGGAATGCCGACAAGGAGGAAGAGGAGCCTGGGAAAGGTGGCCTGTCTCTGCAATCCGAGACCAGAGCGTGGGTCCAGAAGACCCAGGCCCACTGGCTCTTGCTCAGGACTGCCCCTGTTTGGTTCCATGGCTTCATCACCCGGCGGTGAGTCACAGAAGAGAAAACCCCCAGAAGGTGCAGCGGCTGTGGGGCTGAGTCAGTCCGGAAATCATGACGGCTAGGACTCCAGTTTCCCAGGCCTCTCACTGAGGGGACGCCTGGCTCGACTCACTCTGTGCCTCAGTTTCTCTCCCTAGGCTCACTTATTCCACAGGCTCTAGGCTCTAGTCCTCGCAACTTCAGCCCCTCTCCCTTCCATCTCTATCAGCTCTGTCCAGCCCTCTCTTCCTTCTTCCTACCCTTGCAGATCCTCCATCCGCCATTTCTCAACCCTACTTCTCTCTCATCATCTCCTCTATCCAGCTTTTGCCTAATAAATTCTAGCTCTTGTAACGGCTATGTCTGTTGCTCCTGCAGCTTTCCCGCCAGACTATACTGCAAGATGAAGCCCAGGGCCCTTTGAGTTGAACCCCTGACCCCTCATCTCCACATAGTGTTATACTTGCTTGGGATGGAGGTGAGGGGTCCCTTACGAAAGCCTGAGAGTCAGAAATGAGGTGCAAGAGTCAGAACCGACCCCACCCTTCTCTCCAACTGTACAGGGAAGCGGAGAGGCTGCTGCAGCCCCAGCCTCAAGGATGCTATTTGGTGCGCTTCAGCGAGAGCGCTGTGACCTTCGTGCTATCCTACAGGTAAGAGGCGGGTCCTTGTTGACAAGCTGGATGAGGGGCTTGTGCTAACCAAGGAGCAGACCCTGTGCTGACCTGCTATCTCTCCAAGGAGGGCTCAGGGCTTTTCCTTCAGCTTGGTGGAGGAAGGAACGCTAAGTCTGACCCAATGTGGCCCCTCCAGGAGCCGGACCTGCTGCCGTCACTTCCTCCTTGCCCAGCTAGGGGATGGGCGTCACGTGGTGCTGGGCGAAGACAGTGCCCATGCGCAGCTTCAGGACCTGCTTCAACACTACACAGAGTGTCCCCTCAGCCCCTATGGGGAGATGCTCACCCAGCCCCTTGCCCGCCAGGTGAGCCCTTACCCCAAACCCACAACTTCGGCCAGTGTCATTGTTGCTGCCACCTCCAGCATCCCAGCCAGATCCAGGTTCCTGGCATCTGCCTTTCTGGCCCCAACCCATGACTGGCCAGACTTGCCTATCCAGACCTCTTCCAGAAAGGTACTAGACCAGACCAGAAGGGTAAAAGGGAGGCAATCAAGTTAAATTAAGCTAGGTTTACGGAGTCTCCGGAGCAGGAGTGAAGAGGAGAGGTCCTGTAAACAGACCTATAGCCATGACAGGTGGACATCTCACTCATAAACCTTACTACAATAGTGACATCAGACGGTCTGATGGTATGATCAAGTACAGAGTCTGTGATGATGCCAGGGAATGCAAGGTCCACCGCTTGGCTTGGCAGGGATGGTCAGGGAGCACCCACCTTCAAAAAGCGCAGGTGCTTCTGACCACTGTATGTTAGCGTGGTTCTACACACTGAGGAAATAAACGATGACCAGAAAGTATGCTGACCTTCTGAGGCGTCTGTTCTAGGGCAAGACAGACACCATAAGCGATACAGAGAACGAGCTGATGGCAGAAAGGGTGAGAGGTAGGAAGAAAGCCAGGCAGTGATGGAGAGGAACAGGGCTGGCACTCTCACACAGGGGCAGCAGGGAAGGTGGGGGACATTTGGACAGAGACCTGGATAAAGTGAAAGAGGGAGGCTTGAAGACAGCTGGAGGAAAAGCATTTGGGGCAAAAGTAACAGCCAGGGCGAAGGCCCTGAAGGGGGAGGTTGCTCGGTGTATTTGAAGAATAATGAACAGCAAGAAAGCTGCCATGGATCGGGATGACTGGTGAATGGAGAGGTCTGAAAAGAGGTCAGAAGGGTGAGGTGAGGGGGCCCTGTGGCTCTTACAGGGTCTGAGGTTTTATTCCAGGTAATGTGCTACGGCCTGGCCAGACAGTTCATGAGGGCCAGACAAAGCCGCTAGAGATGGAGACAGCTACCAACTTTCAGAAGGTGAGGGGGCAAGCTCGTGCAGGGAGCTGAAGGAGTAAGAGGACCTGCTGGCTACTTAAAAGGCGGAGCTGACAGGGCCTTTGCGGAACTAGATGAGGAAGCAGGAAGATGTTTAGATGAAGGCTCGAAGAGGAGCATGTCTCAGCCAGGGAGGAACATTTGTAGTTTGAGAGGTCAAGTAGGTTGCCGTGTAGCTGGAAGGCCTTGTCTAGCTCCAGGCCCTGAGTTCAATCCCCAGATCCACAGGAGAAAGGCAATTGGAACCCATGGGGCTGGATCCAGTCTGGGACAAGAGTCAGAGTGGGAACGGGGCCCTCCTGCACTAACCAAGCTGGAAGGTCTGGATCCTTCTAGCGCAGGAAGCCCTGCAGTGTGGCTGGAGAGACGGGGCAGAAAGGCTGCAGAGTGGCGTGAGGGTTGGAAGTTGTGGGGGGGGGCATTGCGTAACGATGGTGCCAGCAGTGTATGAGCTTGGAGATGGGAGACACTGGTGGTGGGCAGAGTAGATCCTGTGTTGGGTTTGAGGTAGGAGAGTGGTGAGGTACTGAGGCTGATCTTCCTGCCATTTGGACAGCAGGATGGGCATAGTGCTTTTTGAAGGAAAGGCAGCAAAGTACAGGGTGGGCACTAAAAGAAAGAACTCCCATTTGGATCTAGAAAGCCCTGTGGCCTTGGCCTCCAGAAGCAGAGGGCACATGGAGCCTTTCGTGAGGCTAGCTTTAATGCAGAGCTAGTTACTAGGGAAAGTTTGTGTTGCTTCTGTTGTCCTACATTAAGCTTCTTGAGCCTGAAGAAATAAGGCCAAGCTGTCATGGAGGTTTGTCCCCATGCTGACTGTTTTGAAAGTGAAGACTCCTAAAGCCTCCTGGTTTTGCAGCCACAAGCACAAATGAGACTGTCTTGACCCTGGATGAATGAAGTCCAGTGCTGGATACATCTGTGACCAGAGTTCACCTCCACCCATAGTCCCCAGGCCTCCTCACCGCCTTCTCCACCCCTTCCTCACACAGAACTCCACCCACACCACACTTCTCCATCTCTTCCTTCCTCTCAGACCTAATTGCTTTTCCTGACTTGCCTGTCACCCCAATCCTTCAGGCCACCTTATTTCCCTACAGACTGCCGAGCCAGCTGGACTTTTCATGAGGACTGAATCAGTCTCTGGAAGCAAAGGACAAGAGGATCCTGACAGCCAGCACAGCCTGCTCATACAACAGGTGCAGGCCCAGGCCCCAGGGCACACAGAGGAAGTGTGGGCCTCCCAACCCAAAGAGGTATTGTATGAGATGGATCAGCTTGACGAGGGGGGGGGTATCAGGTCTTGGAGAGGGGACACAGGATGGAGGGAGAGGCCAGGGAAGTAGGGACTTCATGGGTAGAGGCTCAGGCTGAGGTGAGCTTGAGCTTAGATGCTGTCTCCACGGTTCTCATCAGTTCTCTTCCCTGGCCTTGCCTTCTCTCCTAGACTTCACCCAGAGCCAGGCCTCCCGTCCCTGCCAAGCCTCAGCTTCCTCTTGAAGTCTATACAAGTCCTGCTTCACGACCCCATCGGGCTCTACCCACTAACCCCATCTACCAGGAACCTGATGAACCCATAGCCTTCTATGCCATGGGACGGGGCAGCCCTGGGGAAGCCCCCAGTAATATCTATGCTGAGGTAGAGGGCCCATCAGGAATGGCACCCACTGGGCACCCCATCCTCCGGAAGTGCTGGTCCAGACCTATCTCAGGAGGCCAGGTAAAGGGGATACAGGGGAAGAAAAATTCAAGAAGGCCAGCAGAAAGAGGGAGCCCCTCCTGAACAGTGGGGCAAGGTGAAGGACAGTGAGCTGAAGCAGGATGGGGTAGCACATGCTGCCCGAAACCTTTGCCCCGCTCCCGGCCTGAGACTACTCCGTCCCTCTCCTGGGCATGCACATGGGCTCACCTGCTCCTACTTCAGAGAAGATTAGAGAGACAGTTCCCTCAACCTTCCCCCTCCCAGCCTGCCTCTTGTCTGTTGGGCCTTCCTCAGACACATGCGGTACTGATCCAGCTCTCCTCAAGAAGGACACTTAGGACCCCACGTGTCACCCCCAGTGGACTCAGGGGAGGAGACCACTGCACTCAGTGTGCTCACCCCTCACAGTCTCCCCTCTGAGGATGTCAGTCACATCTGAATGTGGCATTGCCATGCCGTGGGTCAAGCTCCCTTCCCCATACCTCAGGTCCTTGATCAGATCCTCTCGGCTCTGCCTTCGCCTGCTGAACTCGCCTGTGCCATTGCAGCTGCTGCTTAGCAGTCCTGACTCCATCTAGACTTCCCATGTAGTGGCATTTTCTTTGGGCCACCACTAGCTCTTCTGACTTAACCTGTTTCCCTTAATCTGCATTTTGCCTTGGGATTTTTAACTTTCTTTCATCCTGTCCCTCCTGATTTCCTTCTTCCTCCATGTCTGGCTGGCTGGCCCCTAGCACCTCCCTGGTGTCTCTTTTTCTCTCCCCCACCCTGTCTACAGCCTAAATTCCTCCTCATATTTACTCTCCCTGCCTGGAAGTCCCTCCTGTACCTCCTCTCTGGCTATTGGCCATCCAGCTTTTTATTAGAGCAGTCAGGTGCCTTAGGCAGGCAAAATAAAACAGCAACACATCTTTATATAACTAAGCAAATGCAACATGTCTTTACATAGTTAAACAAATATTCTGCAACATCTCCATGGCTCCAAAGCCACTCAAATGTCATTCAGACCAACACCACTCTCATACTACACACACACACACACACACACACACACACACACGTGTCCCCCGTGTTCCACATCCTGACTGATGTGGAGTACCTCCCAGCACTCAGCTATCTAACCAGAAATGTGGGGGCCCTAAACATCTCCACTCTTTTTACTTTAGTCTCTGTAGGTTGATAAATCTGCCATCTCCCCCATATGTATCCCTACCATTTTCTAATCAAGACTTTTCTAAGAACTATGTTTTTAGAGTTTTTTTGTTTGTTTGTTTGTTTGTTTTACTTTCTTTTTCAAGATAGGGTTTCTCTTTATTGTTTTGGAGTCTGTCCTGGAACTAGCTCTGTAAACCAGGCTGGCCTCGAACTCACAGAGATTCACCTGCCTCTGCCTCCCAGGTGCTGGGATTAAAGGCATGTGCCACCACAGCCCAGCTAGAACTGCTTTTTGTTGGTGATGTT
The DNA here is from genome assembly GCA_030556225.1 of Cricetiscus sungorus. Classification (NCBI taxonomy): domain Eukaryota; kingdom Metazoa; phylum Chordata; class Mammalia; order Rodentia; family Cricetidae; genus Cricetiscus; species Cricetiscus sungorus. The sequence goes on from JANBXA010000730.1 coordinate 104,544,643, forward strand.
TTTGAGACAGGGTCTCACTGTGTAGCCCTGGCTGGCCTAGAAATAACTATGTAGACCAGGCTGGCTTAACACTTACAGATACCTGTTTCAGCCTTCCAAAGAATGCTGGGATGTTGGGTGTGCATCAAGCATCCATCTTAGTAGGAAGTGATGAACCTTGCTTGAACTTGGCCCTAATGCTAGATCTACTTCCTGTGTACTGGGATTACAAGTGTGTGCTCCCAAGCAGTCAGTTCATACAGTGCTGGGAACCAAACTCGGGACTTGTGCGTGCCATGCAAGCATTTTACCATCTGAACTATGCCCCCGTTTCTCTAAGAGCTTCTCAGCTGGGCTCCTGCATACCAGGCTTGTCACTTCTGGCCCATTCTTTCCCATGGAAGCCAGGATGGGCTTTCTGAAGCAGCTGCCTGGCCCCCAAGTCTTCCATACTGAAGTGAGGTCCCACTTCGTCAGCCCCATCTCAAACACTCCCATTACATTTCTCCAAGCCCACCAAGGGCTACCAAGCCTCTTCTAGCTTACACGCATCTGCCCTGCCTATAGCAGCTCCTACAAGCTTACCTGCCTGCTGCCTGGCAACCCTTAACCCCACCTCAAGACCACTTACCCTTCTCTCTGGAGAACCTGCTCTGGCCTGACCTCCCAATACTCTTGCTAGGCCATTGGCCAGCTGGGACACCCTTTATTCCTTTTTTTTTTTTTTTTTTTTTTTTTTATTCTATCTTCCCCTCTCCCCACAGAGCATGACTCACCAGGAGCATCCCTGGGGGCATACTTAGCTATCTCCAAATGCCAGCCCGCTGCTTGGCATGAAGAGGGTGCATAGGACGGGATGGGGAATGGAGAAGAGGAGAGGCAGAGGGGATGAGTGGATATGGATGAGAGTCTAAAGCCCCTCTCTGGAGGCCAAAGGGTTAAGACCAGATACCTTCTCCTGGAGACAGCATATCAGCCAAAGAGGCAGAAGGTCTGACCCAGGGCTGTCCTTCTGTCTGCAGAGCTGCATTCTGAGAACTCTGTGGCAGAGCAAGTCCCTCTCCTTCCTCACCAGCCCCCTCCCCTGGAGGCATACCCTTTATAGACAGGTGCTCCAGGACAGAGAACAGGCATGGCTCCCCTCAGGCCTCGTCATTAGGAGGTAGATCTGACCTGAGAGACGCTAGCTTGGAGTATTTTGTGTACTGAGACCTTCACACACACGTGGGTCCTTTCTTAGGGAAGGCAGGTGGATGGACTACAGGTGAGCTGAGCTCCTTCATCTGCTGCACGGATGGCAAGGAGGTGTCATCCCGCATGCCAGCTCCAATCCATTGGTCTCGGCTGCCTAGAGCGCGGCATTGGGAAGGATATTAAGGTCACACCAAAGCTCAGCAGAAAAGAGCACTGTGACTGATGAGTGATGTCTGCTGTGGGTGCAGGAGGGGAGACAGCAGAATTTCTTTTGCCCTTATCAATTAAGTCCAATTCCCTCATTATGCAAATAATGAAATGAAGCCACAGAGGGAAGATGTCTGGGCCAAGGTCAAGGATTAGAACACCTGTTCAGGGTTCTCTGTTCTCACCCTGAATCCCCTCCTCTCCACAAGAGACAGAAGAGATTTCCTCAGCTAAGAAGCCTGCTTGCTTTCCTGGATCCTCTCTATACCCCAGCTTTCCCTGTCCCCTTAACAAGTCTGCCCTCCTACTCCAAAGCAGCCTAGAGGTCAGAAGAACACATGTGGGATTGACTTCATCATAGCAACGCACACCCTGGCTTTCCCGAGAGTCGCCAGGAAGCCAACACAAGGCAGGGAAGCAGTCCTGCCTCCTATGCCCTGGATTTTCCTCCTAGAGAAACTGGACTTTAAGAAGCCTTGGCCCTCTAAGCCTTCAAATCTGGGCCCTAGTCCAATGCTGCTGTTGTCTAGAGGGATGGTTTGGTGAGAACAGATGTTAGAATTTGTTTGTTGGTTCTTGTCTGGCTAATAAATCATCACCAATAGTCCTCCTCCACAGGAATCTAAGTCCTTCCAGCTCCTCCTCCACCCCTTCCTCTCTCCCACTGTGGTTCATAGGGATCCAGGGATTCAAAGACACGTAGGCAAAGTAATAGATCTTTTGGGCAGAAGTGAGAGACACTAGGGCAAGGACACCAGATAGATCCCTTTGCCAAGTGCAGGCTAAACAGGCAGCCAGGGACTTGAGAGTGAATGCTGTAGAGATGGGGCAATGATTCAGGACTCAGAAGGACACCTTAGGAGTTTGTGAGCCCTTGAAGGATGCAGACTCCTGAAACAGCTCCATGGTTCTGTTGGGACTTCCTAACCTCCTGGGCGTAGGCCCTTGCCTCACTCAGGAGCCCATTCCCTGCTCTGCCCCATCCTGGGTGTCTTCTCCCTGCCAGGCTCAGACTCACTTCAGGACTGACCTCCTAGCCCAGAGCAAAACTCCACTCTGGGGTTCTGGCCAAGGAGAGATGTACCCTAGGTCCCATTTTCATTTCACGCTGGAGGCTCTCTGAGGCTGGCCGTGCATGGTCCGACTGGCTCCAGACAGTGTACCTGAGTCACTGGAGGTGATCTTTGCCCCTGCTCCGCTCTGTGCAGCTCCCTACCTGCTGCTGACTCTAAACCTCACGGAAGGTAACACATGTCCTTTGGGTCCTGCCCTGGCAGAGGCACAGCCGCCTCACCGGCTCTCTCCAGCCCCTTTTTGTTCCAGACGGCTGGGTGCTGCCACCATTGCAGCTCCCCCAGCCTGGCACCAGTGCCAGCACCAGTGACTAGCCAGTTTTCTCTTTTCCACTCCAGTGCTAATCAGCTGAAGGAAGAGCCATGCGTGCTGAGTCAACACTTAGGGCTCAGTGTCTGCTGATACTCTAGAGCCTCCTAAGCACTGGAAGATGAGCGTGGGGAGCACATGCCCCGCCCCTGGAATCAGAGAGGAGGCTGAAAGCACAAGAAAGGTCTCACAGGACACTTGGATAGTCACTTCAGGGTAGGTTCCGAGCAGGCAGAAGCGTGACAGGAGCAGGAAGTCAGAAAGCATAAAAACTTCCCTAAACTTCCAGAGAGTGCAGTGGGCGGGTGTATCTGTTTCCTTAGGGCATCCTACTGTTAAACAGTGCAGCCTTTGGGCTTAGACCAAAGATGCCCCACAAAGACAAGCGGGACTGAGGCCTCACATGAACAGCCTTGACTAGAATGGCTAATGGAGCCAGCAGGGGCTTTGGAGATCCTTTGTAACATCTAAAAAGGAGTGTGGGGTCAGAGAGGGAGGTGACAGAAGTCTTGATACCAAGGGGCCCCCACAAATAGAAAGATAAGGTCCCTACCCTGCCAAGGCTCTGAGGTAGCCCAGCCCTGAAGGGGAAGGATTTGAGGTCGGTATAACTCAGTAGAGCACTTGACTTGCACCCATAAGGCCCTGGGCTCAGTCCCCATGGCATACAGAAATAAAATCCAAGGTGCTGCTGAGTCTCCGTGCAAGCAGGTCACTACAGACCTCAGGCCTATGGCTGCAGTGAGGCCTGAAGATGCAAGGTTGGATCACCTGAAGAGGGGAAGGGAGCTAGACTGTTGTACAGAGCAGACTCCTCGCCTTCCCAGCCACACTCCCCACATAGGTGGGGACCGTCATCTCCATCCATTCCATCCGCAACATCTAGTGTTGAACTGGATGGAATCTAAAGTCATCCGAGAGGCAAGCAAGCCTCCAGGCACACCAGTGCAGTGGGGGCAATGTCTAGATTAAGGCTACCTTCTGAGAATGTCTGTGAGAGACTACTGCTCATTAATGTGGGAAGGTGCATTCATTCATTGCTGTTCCCTGGATGGAAGGAAGAGCTGCTTTCAAGCTCCTATTGCCTTGGCTTCCCTGCCATGACATGCTTAGTGAGACAGGATAGACCCTTCCTCCTGTTTGATGCTCTTGTCAGAATGTTTTATCACATCAACAGGAAAAGAAACTAAGCTACCAAACCAACCTCCTGCACACGGGGGCCTTCCAGCCCAGGCTACTCCCACATCTGCCAACATCAGCTCACAAAAGCCTTGCTATGAGTACAGGCACAGTCCCCACTGTAGATCCAGCTGTCCTCCAGACCCTGCCTTTGGCCATAGTGACTGAGCCTCATGTCTGCCATTTCCCTGCTCCTTCAGCAAATAGACAGTTTCAGGGACGTGATCACTTGTGGCTGTCTCAGGGCAGGGATATTGGAAAGCAGGGGCCCCTCAACAGATGCACTTAAAAAGGGCTGTGGGCGGGTCATCCTTGACTACCTCTATATAGTCTTCCCCTGAAAGCAAGCTAAAACCAAAATCCAACCACTTTCCTGGACTCCATGCTGTTAACCAACTTCAGGGAGCCGCACTGGAGCTAAAGCCCCCATGGCAATGCGATCCCCATCTTTCTGCAGTTTGAGTCCAATCCTTGAACACCTCCGCCTCCTCGGTCACTGTCCTGTCATTGTGACTACCCTCAGGGATGGTATGTTGTTTTGAGATAGGGTCTCACTCTGAAACCTAGGCTGGCCTTGAACCCAAAACCCTCCTGCCTGTCTCCAAGGGTTAAGATACAGGTGTGTAACACCACAACCAAGGAGCCATTGTGGCCAAGGCCTTTTCACCCTCTGCCCTTGACTGTTGCTGGAAGGCCAGTTTTAGCCAAGTGTCATTCCCACTGCTCCTATCGCTAACCCACCTGTCTTCCCTTCCCTTTCCTGTTAATCACAGGCGAGACTACCACCCCTGGGAAGGGCCTATTTCCTTTCCCCCTTTTCTAGACCCCAGACCCCTCTTAGAAAGGGTCTCACTATGTAGACATAGCTGGCCTGGAAATCAGAGATCGGCCTACCTCTGTCCTCAGTGATGAGATTAGAGTGTACCACCAGGCCTGCCTTACCTTTTGGCTCTTGAGACAGAATATCACACTCTAGGCCTCACACTCATGGCAGTCCTCCTGCCTCCACCTCCCAAGTACAGAAATAATAGGTGTGAACTAAGATACATGTCACCATTTCTCTTGGTGACTAGGAAACTCCAATCACCAGATAAATGCCATCTTTGGTAAGACTAAATAGCTTGTTCAAAACTGTGGCTGGGAGCTGGTAAGATAGCTCAGCAGGTATGAGCATTGCTCTCACAGAGGACCTGGGATTTGGTTCCCAGCACCCACACATGGCAGATCACAACCATCTGATCCAGGGGATTCTGATGCCCTAGTCTGACCTCCATGGGCCCCAGGCTCCCATGTGGAGCACATACACACATATATGAAAATTAAGTCTTTTTATATTTTAATCTTACATATATGGGTATTTTGCTGGTATATATATGTCTTTGGGTGCTGGGAATAGAACCCAAGCCTCCTGGAAGGACAGCCAGTGCTCTTAACCTCTGAGCCAACTCTCCAGTCTGACATTTTTTTCCTACTAAAGCCAGGCCATGGTGTTGCATGCCTTTAATCCCAGCACTCAGGAGGCAGAGGCAGGTGAATCTCTGAATTTGAGGACAGCCTGGTCTATAGAGTTCCAGGACAGCCAGAGCTAAACAGAAAAACCCTGCTCGAAACAAAACATTTTTTCCCCTTTCTAGAGTGGGGCATAGAAGAGCATGCCTGTAACCCCAGCACTTGGGGAGACAGGATTGAGATTTGGTCAGCCTCAGCTATATATATAGTGAACTCAAGACCAACCCAATTATCGTAAGGACCATCTCAAAACACAATTTTACTTTTAAATGTGGCTGCAGACTCCTTGGGAACTTCAGGTAAAGGCTCACCTCAAGCCTGCATCCCAGTGCAGCCTCTGGACAGCAATACTGAAGCAGGGTGGCAATGCAGATGGGAAGGACTGCTCTTGCAGTGTGCTGAACAGAGACCTGGCACAAAGGGTCTCAGGCTTCTGGGCCCTGCTGGGTCACTGTCACCTAAGACACCCATCTGGAGGCAGAGCCTCAGTGGACATGGTGTATCATTAGAGCTGATGCTCCCTACTGAGACTGGCTGGATGTGCAGATCTGAACTACAGTCCCTGTGGGACTCAGGAGCCCTGTCTGGCTCCAACCCGAAGTAGGTCAGATTTCAGATAAGCGGGTAGTTTTCCTGTAAGTGATGAAACCCTACAATGTACTTAATGAGAAACAGACTCCTCAACTTACCTCAGCACACAGAACCAGAAAGTGATCTGGTGGGCCCTAGTCCCCACCACACCCTATTCAAATTGTTCCTCTGGCCACAGCCTTGCCTATCCAGGACAGCTCAACACTACTATATTCCCACCCCACCCCCAAATGTTTGCCATCAGCAGTGGACTGAAGCATCTGTGTTGCATAGCTCCTCTGCCTGGCACCTACAGGCTGTAGGGTTTCTTTAGCACTCCGTTACTGCAGACAAGGTAACTCTTGGGTCCCTGACAGCTGACTCATTGTATGATGTGCTCTTGTGATCATCCCTGTGAGCTTGACTTGAGAGGAAGAGCCTGCATAGTTCCTGGTGTTCATCTAGTGCCCTACAGCTTCAAAGCCTGTATTCCCTTCCATCTCCCTTCCCCAAAACTGCTAGAGCTTTTGAAGTCACCATGGAGATCTTTCTAGCCCCCAACTTCTGTGCCTAGCTTCTAAATCAGCTCAAAATCTGTACTGGTAGTATAGTGGGAACATAACTTTTCCCAAACCAGTACATGTCACAGACATCAGCATAAATCAGATTCACTTTGGGAACAGGTGTTGATATCTACACACTACCAGGTGTCACTTTCTATCTATCACAGCTTCTTTTTCAGTTTTTTAAAAAATAGGGTCTTGATACTATAACTCCGGCTAGCCCTAAACTCGTAATCCTTCTATCTCAGCCTCCTGAATGCTGAAATTACAGGCTGCAGCAGCACATCCAGCTTACCTAGGCTTTCATGCCACAGAACCCCTGATGGTCCATCTCCAGACACCTGAGCCCAACACTATTGTCCACATTTGGAATCTCAGGCCTCTGACAATCATCCTGCCCCAGGGAAAACCACAACTGGGATGGTCACGGCCACAAAGTCGGTATATAAATTGAGGTGAGAGGGTAGAAAAGCAAGAGCAAGCAATGATTAGGCAGTTCAGGGTGCTTGGCAAGGGCCACTCTGCACAAGCTCAGTGCTGAGATCCAGGCACAGAGAGAACACATCTGTCACACTCAATGTTTTATTTCAACAGACATCCCTGGTTTTTAAAAATAAAATTAAAAAAAAAAAAAAAAAGAAACAAACAAACAAAACAAAAAAAAATCTGTGGGAGAGTTCATCTCATCACATCGACAGAGAAAACTCCCAACCAAGAACTCAGAGCCTCCAGGCAGCACTCGAGTCTCTCCAGCCCCAGTGCAGAAAGGAGCTGGATTTTCTAACGTTAAGAAAAATCTATCAAATATGTTCCTTCTCCCAGAGGTGAGGCCTGAGTCCTCAAGGTAGAGGTCCTGGACTTAGAGCAGCTGGGGTCCTGGAGGTGAAGCTGGGGGCTGGGCCAACTGGGCCAACAGGAAATCCTGGGCCATCAGTTCCTGAGCCCTAGAATCCGTATTTGGCTTGGGTCTGCCGGCGACTGAGCTTGTTTTCTGACCAGGTATTCTTGAGCTCCAGCTCCCGCTCCTTAGCCTGGAATACGAAGAGGGGGAGGGAGAGTCACAGTGAGCAGACTGATCACTGACAGAATGACTAGGAATCATACCCTTTGTTCATGCTAGGTTCATACTGCACCACTGTACATTCCAGACTCGGCCTTTTGTTGTTTGTTTATTTTAAGCAAGGCAGATAAAGTTGCTATTAAAAGAGCCTGCTTGGGGGTTCAGGGTGACTGGCAAGATGGCTCAGTAGGTAGAGGTTCCTGCCACTAAGCCTGATGACTGAGTTCAATTCCTGGGACCTACATGGTGAACAAAGAAGACTGGGCGTGAAAGACTGAACAGTGAAAGCTGGGCGTTGGTGGCACACACCTTTAGTCCCAGCACTTAGGAGGCAGAGGCAGGCGGATCTCTTGAATTTGAGGCCAGCCTAGTCTACAAAAGCTAGTTCCAGGACACCCTCCAAAGCAATACAGATCAACGCTGTCTTGAAAAACCAAAGAAAAGTTATTCTGGGTTATAACCTGGTATGCTTGAAACTCCATCTCAAAAAACATCAAAAGAATACTACAACAAATCATGTCACCTCCCTCTTACATAAGATGGTTTCTCTAATCACCTGTACCAGGCAGAGGGGAACGATACTAAGGACACAGCCTCCCCCTAGTGGCCACATGGAGAACAAGCGAGGCTGCCTACCAAAAGGCACACCCCCAGGCTTATTGTACAGTGGAGCCCTGAGTATCTTTACCTGATGAATCAGATAGGTGATCTGGTGTTTCCTCCTCTGCTGGCCAGTTGGCTGCTCACCTTTCTTCTACAAGGGAAAACAAAAACAAAAAAACACAATCCTTAATCCACAGACAGAAAGACAAATTTCTCCTGTACCCGGGCAGTGTTAAGGCTGGTGAACTGAGACGCTAAACATACAACCCAAATCTCTTAGGGTGCAAAAGTCAACTTGGAGCTGTTTCTGTGTCTATATACTTTACAAAGCAGACATTTTATTAGTGCCACTATGAAAAACAAATCTAAGCTGAGAATACTTGCTAGAAATAGCCTGTTAATTCCCCAACTGACTGGCTACACTTTTGAGGTCAGGACTGGGGTTACTTTGTCTCTGATAACCCAAGCTGTGAGTTCTGCCTGGACACTGGCCTGCAGTAAGTCTAGGACAGCTTTCATGCCATGGGCATGATCTGATGGCCTCCTCCAGACCTCCTTACGACCCCTCCATCCATCTGCCCCTTAAGCCCTCTTCATTTCTGTCCCCTTTTCCCCAGTCTGGCCAGATATCTAGTCTGACTCCTACCTACCACTTAGTAAGCCCTTCCAACTATCACCTTTGGCCCAAACTCTACGGCCTCACCCTAGGACATGTCAACCACTTCCTTGGGGTTACAGAGTTCACAGTCTCACTCTTCCTCGATCCATCTTCCAGCCTCCACCAGTAACTACATCTAACTCCAAACCACACTTTGATGCAAACGATTTACTGTCAAAATCTATACTGGTCTGAGCTTTCACTGTGTGGTTTTCTGTCCTCTGCCAGAGCTGTCTCAAGCTAGAAGCTTCCTCGCCAGCCCCACCCAACTCTCAAAAACTCCTCCCCAGAGTCTCCTCAGCACTTATGTAATCAATTTGCACTGTAATCATTTACACTCAAGTGTCCTTAAATCTCTTCCCAACTATGCTGTCAACTTCATGGGGATCAGGGAATATACATTTTCTTCTCTTTTAAAAAGCAAGCTCAACAAAATGAAATGGGACAAAAACCTGGAGCTGGGAAAAGACCAGATTTTAATTGCTTGTTGCTACTGAATGTCATTAAATGTTACAATTAAAGATGATATACATAAAACATTCAGTCCATTCCACAGTGAGCACTCATACCAACAACTACTTGTGTAACGATGCCTCTCAAGCCCAAGTTAGCAGAGCCCTTTCTCCTAAGTGGTTTTTCCAGTAAACAGTGATAGAGCTAAGCTGCTCTAACCACAATCCTTTGCTCTATCCTGTATGACCGCCAACATTCAGTTAATATAAATGATGGGGGTCTGGATGGCCATCTGTGACCATAGAACAAAGAAAAATCAAATGGGGAGGGGTGAAATCCTTGACCTTGGTGTTGCTGGCACGAAGCTCATACTCAGCCACCCCCACCCATGGCCAACTCATAAGTGTCCACACTTGCTGTGTTCAGTTGCTAAGTGAAGACACATTCACCACACTGACTGAAGAAAATGAGCACAGGGAAGGCAGGTGATACAAGAAACAGGAAGAGAACATTCAGAGACAGCAACGGGCTATAGTGAACTATGGACAGAAGGTCTTCTGTGCCCACTCCCCAAAGACAGACAGAGCCAGTTCCCAGATTAACAGAAGGAGACATGTGATTACAGGGAGAGCAGCTGTAGATTCTGGCCAGTGGGAAGAAACACACGCACCAGAGAGCTTCCCAGTGAGCAGGACAAGACAGCCTTATAATCTTCCACGTGGGCCACCACATGGTCTTTCACACTTACTTTGCTGAAGGACTTCATGGTTTTTTCTTCTGTCAATGACTTGGTCATCCACTGCTGAGCTCCACTGAGTTGGTCATCACCTTTGATCTCCACAAAGTTGATTTCCTCCCTCCCTCGGTTCCTCTTGCCCTGCAGCCGCTTAAACTAAAATAAATAAACAAATAAAACAGAATTACAGGAGTCTGGAGTGTGGGTGAGGAGAGCATGAGACACTGCTAAAGATCCAGAGTCTAAGAGCAGCAGTTCTCAACCTATGGGTCCAGACCCCTTTGGAGTCACAGATCACATCTACTGCATAGCGGATATTTACACTACAATTCATAAGAGTAGCAAAATACATTTATGAAGTAGCAACTAAACAATTTTATGGTTAAGGGTCACCACAATATGAGGAGCTATATTGTATATTGTATTAAAGCATCAGGAAGATTGAGAACCATTACTCTAGAGCAACACTGGGACTGCCAGACACCATGCCCTTGGTTTCTCTCTGTGAAATACTTCCTTTTCCACCCTGTCATCTACCAAACTTCCACGGTGCCAGGTGACACGGCTGCTTCTCAGGAGGTCTCTTGGAGTCAGAGCCAAAAGTATTTGTAGAGATCCAGAAATACAAACTAGGTAATTAGCCCCAACTGAAAAGTCTATCGAAGCTTTCTTCCTGTCTGTTTTTGGACAAAACTACGATGATCTCAAACTTTAAAATCCTCCTGCCTTGGCCTACCCAAAGACTAGGATTACACTTTTTAAATTAAGAAGCAAGGGTAGGCCAGGCTGCGGTGGCACACCCCTTTTATCCCAGCACTTGGAAAGCAGAGGCAGGTAGATCCTCGTGAGAGTTCAAGGCTAGCCTGGTCTACAGAGTTTGTTCCAGGATAGCCACAGCTACACAGGGAAACCTTGTCTGAGAAAGAGAAAAAAAAAAAAGTTGAGGGTAAGAGGCTAAAGACATGGCTCAGCAGTTAAGAGCACTGACTGCTCTTGCAGAGGATCTAGGGTCAATTCCTAGCACCTACATAGTGGCTTACAACTGTCTCTAGCTCCAGCTCCAGATGACTGAAGCCCTCTTCTAGTGCCTATGTGCACTGGATGTACATGATACAGACATACATGCAAGCAAAACACTCAAACACATAAAAATAAATAAAATCAAAAGTGCATGCGTGCGTGCATGTGTGTGTGTGTGTGTGTTGCTGCTGTTTGTATTTTCAAGGAATTGAAGGTAAACTGACTGATGGCTGACACCGACAGTCCCAACTACTTGGGAGATAGAGGCAGGAGTCATTTTTTTGTTGTTGTTCTTGTTTTTATTTTGTTGCTGCTTAACATTCAAAACAAGGCATTCATGTGGAGATCTGAGGACAACGTGTGGGATCAATTCCCACAAGTAATACTCAAATCATGAGGCTTGGCAACAGGACTTGTACCCACTAAGCCAACCTTCTCATCAGCCCTGAATCCAGGAGTTTAAAGAATCATAGCAAGACCCTGAGTCAAAAAATAAAAATCTACAAGATTTTTCCTGTGAAAGTCAATTGTCTTTCAGGACTGGGGTGTGGTTCACTTACAGAGTGTGTACTAAGCCCTGGTTCCATCCACCTCCCAGCACCATATAAACTGGCTCTGATGGCACACCCATGCAATCCCAGCATTCTGGAGGTGGGAGAATCAAGTGATCCTGGCTACATAGGAAGTTCAAGGTTAGTCTGGGCTCCATGAGATACTATCTCAAAGCGAAACAAAAAGACGAGCCAGCATTTTCTTCCCACCCTCTCCTTCTCACTGAACTGGTATCATCCATCATCAGATTCCACCCCAAAGAATCCACCAAGAAAGAGAATGTGGGCTGGATGATGACAGAGCCTCAAAAGGCCAAAAAATTCTCTTTAATATTCCTGATCTTTTATCGTTTGGAAGAAAGTAAGGGAAGAAGGAAGGGAGGGAGGGAGGGAGGGAAAGGTTAACAAAGATTAAGGAAAGTTAGGGAGAGAAGGGAAGAGAGAGGCAGGGAGGGATGGGGCAGGACAACAAGCATCGGGGCATAGTAGTGCATACCTGTGATACCAATACTGAGAGCAAGGAAGGAGGGCTGCCAGGACTTTAAAACCGGAACCCCAATGGGGGTGGGGTAGTGGAAGAAAGAGGGAAGGAGGAAAAGCCCAGACTGCCAACAACAGCAGTGCACTTGGGAGAGCCCAGTACCAGGTCTGACCACTGATGAACTTCTATGCTCACTTAACTATAAGAAACTGACCATGGCTACTGGGTGCATTTTTGCTGCTTCCTCAGCTCAGAAACTGAAGGACTCAACCACTGAACTTGCCTAAAAGGCAACACCCAAGGGAGTGAATACACAGACTACCAATCAGAACAAAGGTTAACAAAGGACAGACATACACCGTTTTGGGGCAAGCAAACAGAATTATTTTTCCTAAGAACCTCCATCTCTTTTTTTCTTTTTTTTTTTTTTGGGGGGGTAGGTAGGCTGTTTGGTTGGTTGGTTTTGGGAAACAGGGTTTCTCTGTGGGAGCCTGTCCTGGAAATCACTCTGTAGACCAGGCTGGCCTCACATAGATCCACCTGCCTCTGCTTCCCAAATGCTGGGGTTAAAGCCATATGCCATCAACCAGGCCCTCCATCTCTTGTAATAAACTGCAACTTCCCTGAAACAACAATCGGTCGTATCTTGATGTTGAGCTGAAGGCCACAACACATACTTCATTTTGCCTGTCAGTCAAATTAAATCCAGGGTTACCCATCACAGCTGCCAGGCATCTTTCAAAATCCATTCTCCCCTTCTTTGCTGTACATGAACCAGTAATCTGGCCAGATTATCATTCAACTAAAACTTTATTTCACTGGAATGAGATCTGGCCATGAGAACAGACCCTTACCTAGTCATAAATCGTAAGGACAAAAACCCTAGGTAGGGAGTTCTAGAAGTCCTCAAAAAAAAAAAAAAAAAAAAAGGAAAAGGAAATATCCCTCCTTTCTTTCTCCATCCTGCTGGCTCCCATGCAGATGTTATGGTAGGCATTCCAGCCAGCTGCTAGCATGAGAATCAAGGCCACAGTCTGGAGACAGCAGCACAGCTCAGAAGAAACCAGATCTCTGATAACTTTGTGGAGCTGTAACACCAGCCCTGGCCTGTCTACCCCAAACCTTTCATAAGGAAAAACTTAATTGCCATTACACAAAAGTATTGTTGTTTTTTCAGTTTTTTTGCTTTTTTGTTTCTTGAGACAGGGTTTCATGTGTATTCATGGCTGTGTTGTAATTAGCTCTATAGACCAAACTAGCTTCAAACTCAGAGAGATCTATGTCTGCCTCTGCCTCCTGAGTACTGGGATCAAAGGTGTGCGCCACCACCGCCTGGCCTCAAATTATTGTTGCTTAATTTCTCACTCTCATGTTGCCAAACATAATCATAATTGATAAAGTTAAAGAATTAAGGAAAATATTATAAAAATAAATGCAAAACTCAATTTAAAATGGAAAAAAAAAGTTAAAAATAAATTTCCTGGGGCAGCAAGCTGGCTCAACCTGTGTTCTATCCCTAGAACCCACATGGTAGGAGAGAATCAACCCCTGCAGGTTGTCCTCTGACAGCTGTGATGTGCAAGTGTATGCTAGTTACTTTATGTCACTTTAACACAAAGTAGAGCAATTTTGAAAAAAGAAGCCTCAATTGAAAAAAGAAGAAAGAAAGAAATCTCAATTCAGGAAGTATCAACCACCAGACTGGTCTGTAGACAAGCCTATGCTATGCTACACGTTCTTGACTGATGACTGATGTGAAGGGCCCAGCTCACTGTGGGTGTTGCCACCACAGCTGAGCAGCCATGAGGAACAAGCCAGTAGGCAGTTTTTCTATGGCCTCTGCAACAGCTCCAGTCTTTAGGCTCCCATCTTCCCTAGATGACAGATTACAAGTTATAAAGATGAAACAAAACCTTTTCTGCCCGTTATTTTTTCAGTTGTGGTGTTCTATCACAACAATAGAAACACTAAAACAATGTGCCTGTACATTGTTTTAATATACAATGTACAACAACAAAAATATAGATATAATATTCTTTTTAATTAAAAATAAAATCTCACTGATCGTGGCCATGTACGATTGCCTTTGATCCCAGCACTCAGAGGCAGAGGCAGGAAGATCCCTGTGAGTTCAAGGCCAGCCTATTCTACAGATCGAGTTCTTTTTTTAAAATATTTATTTATTCTATGTATGAGTGCTCTATCTGCCTGTACAAATTTATGCCGGAAGAGGGCATCAGATACCACTACAGATGGTTGTGAGCCACCGTGTGGTTGCTGAGAATTGAACTCAGGTCCTCTGGAAGAGCAGCCAGCGCTTTTAACTGCTGAGCCATCTCTCCAGCCCCAGAGCTAGTTCTTGGGACAGTCAAGGCTACACAGGGAAACCCTGTCTCAAACAAACACACAAATATATATAAAGAAATAAAATAATGCTAATAAACTCCTTATAATCCCAGCAGTCAGAAGACTGAGAACAAGAAGCCAGCAAGTTCAAAACCAGTCTGGCTACATAGTAACAGCCTACTGCCTCAAAATAATAAATAAATCACAAAACCTAAACAAGTTTTCCTTTAGTTTCAGTTTTGAAACTTGGTGTCAAAAATGGTCATTTGTGGGGCTGCAGAGATGTCTCTGTTAAGAGTGAGTAGTGCTTGCCAGGAGGTGGTGGAATACGCTTTTAATCCCAATCCCAACTCAGGAGGCAGAGGCAAGTGGATCTCTGTGAGTTCAAGACCAAAGTCACAGAGAAACCCTGTCTTGAAAAACCAAAAAAAAAAAAAAAGAGTCAGGACCTAAATTTAGTTCCTAGCTCACAACTGCCTATACTCACCTCTAAAGGATGCTGACTCCTCTGGACTCTCCAGCTACCTGCACTTATGTGCATAACCCTGACATAGATATACAAACATATACATAACTAAAACTAAATTAAATCTTAGGCTTAAAAAAAAAAAGCTACTTGTGGCTGGCTCAGTAGTCTACTGTTATCTAGCATACACAAGGCCTTATGTTTGATCCCTAGCACAGAAAACAGAAAGTCATTTTGGCTGTCTCCCTTAGGCTCAGGTATTTGAACATGGTCCCTAGTCTGTAGCACTTATTGGGGAGATGGTCCAGTCTTACTGGAACTGGTGGTGGGTTGTGAGAGTTTAAGTCCTGCCCCACTTCCAATTAGCCTTCCCTGTTCTCTGCTTCCTGTGTATAAACAGAGATGTGAGCTCTCAACTTCCTGCCTGTCCCTACTGTCTGCTGCTTGATTCCATGCCCCTCCACCATGACTGTCTCCCAACCCTTTGGAAATGTAACCCAAAATAACTCTTCTCTAGGTTGCTTTTGGCCATGGTATTTTCTCACAGCAACAGAAAAGTAACTAATAAATTTTGTTAACTCACTGCTTCATCATCAATGAAGGAGGCATCTGGGGCAATTTCCTGGGGAGGGACCAGAGCCGGGTCCGGTGCAGGATAGTAGCCACCACTGTAATAATCCTATAGTCAAAACAGAAAACATACAACTGAAGGCACAATGAAGACAAAACAAAGCACACTATATGGAAAAAGCAGGAAAAATACCCAAACAAAGCCCCTCAGATGAACCAGCAGAGATCTGAGGATCTACCCTCTGGTTCACCAACAGTCCCTGCAGCTCCCTCCTCTGCACCATCCAGGCATAGGGGCATTTTTAGGGAAGGGTGAAAAAGAACACATTCTCTCCTGCTGTGTCTTGCTCTCTTAGCTACTTCCCAAGGTAACTCACACCCCACCTCTCCAGTACCCTTAGCCAGCCTGACGTGTTCCTAAAACCCAACAAGCGTTGGCATTAGCAGGGATGAGCACCTGTTTCCTCCTTGCTGCCACTGCTTGTTTGTGACATAGGATCTTGGTATTACATAGCCCAACTCCCTCTGTCTCTGCTTCAGGGCACAAATACACTCAAGTCGCTTGCACTGTCCTTTGCCTGAAAGGTCCCTAAGAACATGCATCCCCTAATGAGCTAAGTGGAAAACAGTCTTCATATTCATCACACAAAAAAGTATAACATAAAATACCAAAGCAAAGCTGGGTATGGTGGTATCACCTGTAATCACAGCACCGGAGAAGTTGAGGCAAGAGAATTTGAACTCAAATTTGAAAGGACTATAAAGGAGGGGAGAAAAGAATAAAGAAAAAAAAGGAGGAAAAAGAAAATATCCACTGTGAAAAACTATTTTTTCCTATCAGTGGTAGTTAGTCCCACAAGGGTCCATAGTCCCTGAACCTCCCCATCTCTTCTCAATTAGCTAATCATATCAGATTGTGAAGCTGAGTGCCTACCAATAGGATAAGACACACGTCACCACCTGAGTTATAGATAAAAGACAAGAGGCCATCTTGGCATTTTGTGCTGGCTAGTTAGGTAGGCTAAAGGGTACCCATTTTGCAAAACGAAAACTGCCTTAAGAAGTTACTTTTCTGCCGGGCGTTGGTGGTGCACACCTTCGGATCTCTGTGAGTTCGAGACCAGCCTAGTCTACAAGAGCTAGTTCCAGGACAACCTCCAAAGCCACAGAGAAACCCTGTCTCGAAAAACCAAAATTAAAAAAAAAGTTACTTTTCCTTTGTTCCTATGCACTTTTTTTGTGACAACTGCTACCCAGAATCTTACACCAATCTTCCCTGTTCCTCAATATCCACATTCAAACAGGCATCTCTTAGTTCTAAGATGAGAGACCATTCCTCTCCTACCTTCTTATATCCCCCACCATAGCTTCTGTTTTCAAAATGCTATGATTTGGATAAGTATCTCCTGCTGACCCATGTGTTTAGTCACCAGCCTGTGGTACTACTGGGGAATGGTAGGACCTTTAAGAGATGGAGCTGGGAGGAAGGGAGACAGGGAGGCAAGGAGGAAGGGAGGCAGGCAGGCAGGCAGGCAGGGAGAAAGGGAGGCAGGCAGGGAGGAAGGGAGGCAGGCAGGCAGGCAGGGAGAAAAGGAGGCAGGCAGGGAGGAAGGGAGGCAAGCAGGGAGGGAGGGAAGGAGGGTGGGATGGAGGGATGGAGGGAGGGACAAAGGGACGAAGGAAGGAAGGAAGGAAGGAAGGAAGGAAATCAGTGATATGAAACTGTAGGAAATGGGATCCTGGCCCCTGTGCTACAGTCTCATGATACACTTCCTAAAAGCAATGGAGCAAAGCAACCATGAATTAAAGCCTGAGACCCCAGCCAAAATAAACTGCTCTTCTCTTACAGACGCCTCAGGATTGCTATCACAGTGACTGAAAGCGAACATGCAGAATGAAAGGTCAATGACATGTTTTAAGACCTAGTAGGTATAAGAAAACCAAGCAAAGCGACAAAGTCATATTACTGTTCAAATTCTCCTTCAGCGCCATTCCCAATGTTCTTGGGCCTGCCCTCTGTGTCCTTACCCACCTGATAATAAGCACCAGCGGCATTGGCATCGCCATATGTGGAAAACTGATTGTAGCTGTAGTCATCCCCAGGCTTCGGCATCCAGGGAGCCCCACTTGACCCTGCTGCCATCTTAAACTCAAGGGGAGCATTGGCGGCATCGTCCTGGAAAGCTGGCTCTGGTTCCGTGCCTGGAGGCAGCTCTTCAGGAACAGTGGGGACAGGGTAAGGGTATGGCTCAACTCCAGGTGGCTCAGCCTTGTCAGGGAGGGAGAAAAAGTTCTCAGGAGTAACTTCCTCATCACTGTCATCGTCCTCTTGTGTGATCTGCTTCGTCACCTGCAGGGCAGCACTCTTGGCAGCAGCCTTGATGGCAGAGGGTGATGGAGTGGTGGTTGTGGTGCCCAAAACAGGAGCAAGTGAGGCAGGCTTGGTCTTAGAAGCCAGTCTAGAGGGCTTAGCATCTGAGGAGACATCTGAGGGTTTCCGGGAGAAGGCATGGGGCAGGAGCAACCTGTTAGTCTCTTTCACAGTCAGGTTTTTAGGTTGGGGGAGCAAGGCAGACAAACCAGTCCCCTCGCCGGATCCCTAGTGAGCCCAGGTTTGGAACGAGAGGGAAGAAAGACAAGTAAGACGTTGTTATGCACTAGAAACAATGACAAACAAGATCATAGTTCTGTGACCCCCTTCTCCTGAGACCCCCCACAGCCCACGAGGCTTTGTTACCTCCACGCACTCAGGCCCTCTGATCTGGAACTTATGGTAGTTGTTCCTTCCACAAGGAGAGGCCATGTCCTGTTCCAGCTCTGTCCAGCCTATTGTTCCACAATTACCTGCCACAGATACTACCCCAACTTCATGTCTTCAGGAAACACGGTGCCCTCAATCTCACATTATCCCTCTACTTAAAAAACTAAGTCTTGGTGATGGAGAGATGGCTCAGCGGTTAGGGACACTGACTGATCTTACAAAGGACTGAGGTTCAATTCCCAGCACCCACATGGCAGCTTACAATTATCTGTAACTTCAGTTCTAGGGAACCCAACACCTTCACACAGACATACATACAGGCAAAACACCAATGCACAGAAAATAAAAATATATTTTAAAAAAACTAAGTCTCAAGGCCAGAGAAATGATTTGGGGATCAAGAGCACTAGTTCATCTTCCAGGCAACTAGGATTTAGTTACCAGCCCCTACGCTGCAGCTCACAACTCCTGCTAACTCCAGCTACAGGGATCCAATGCCCTCTTCTGACCTCAGCAGGTACCAGGCACATGTGTGGTACAAATATATATACATGCATGCAAACATTCATACACATAAAATGAAAATAAATCTAAAAAAACAAAAAACAACTAATACTCAACTTCCCCCTCCTTTGAACTGGTAATTATTCAAGCTCCCTCTGCCAACCCTCACAAGGAAAAACCTCTACCTGTGGGGTACATCGACTGGCTAATGCCAGTCAAGCACTTAGGTACACTAATCGGCCCCACCCATCCAGAGTTCCTCTGACTCATATGAATTGCTTGGATTCTGCTTTCTGTATGCTGAAGGATCAGTTTGTCCTAAGTGTAGGGAAGTATCAATAGGAAAAGGAGTGTGGAATAAGGTCACTGTGTCACTGTCCTGGAGCACCAGGGTATCTTCTCAGCCAAGAAATGCACAGAACAAGTTAAACAAGATTTCTGAGACAAGCAGGTCAGGCAGAGGAGAGGTGTTCACTTGGAGAAAGGCCCTTCTCACTGCTCTCTAAATTTACAGTATCAGAGGGAGGTGCTGGGAGTGGCAGGTTGAGAGCACTGCTTAGGCCACCTTAGAAGTGCTCAACTTCTCAGCACCCTCCCTCTATAGGGCCAGGTTCCCACTCTGCTTTCATGGGAATCTGCTAGACACAGGTAAAACATAGGACGGTAACTGGTACAAAATAAGTGCTGTTTGGGTATCTGCTTTCATGTTAGAAACACAGCAGGAAGAGCAGGCAATTGTACAACACAGGAGCTCCCTATCAGTATCTGACCAACCTACTCACACCACCCTCCTTAAACAATTCTCCTGCCTGAAATGTAATGGGCTGAATTAAGTTACAGTTCCTGTTCCTACCATTGCCTGTCCTTCCAGAAGTCAACTCCATTGTGCTAATGCCAGGAAGAAATGAGAAAAAGAGGGGTGCATTTGTCTCAAAGCTACATCAGAAACCAAAGACAGACCAGAACAGTCCTCAAATACCTGCAAACGTGCTAACCCTCAAATGAATACCTTTGGGTACTTCAAGTCCTATCTTTCTAGAAATAATACAGAAAGAAGAAAGAGCTTACCTGCAGGACAATTTTCTTCTTTGTAGGTTCATCTTCCTCAGAATCTGACTAAGAGAAAAAGAACCAGAATAAAGCATAACTGTTTTAGAACAGCAGAAGAAACACTCAATAAACATCTATAAAAGACTGGACAACAGAGGCCATTATATGTGTGCCCACCTCTGCCGAGCTGTAACCATGACAGCCCTAGCCAAACAACAGTGCTCTCCCTGGGCACTGCAGCAGCTACAGAGAATGAGTTAAACTCTGTTAAACTGAGACTATTTCCTCCATTTGGTCCTTGGTGCAAAGAAACACTATACCTATTCTTATGAATGCATCCACCCACACAATCTCACCCAATCTCAGCCTAGCTTTTAAAGCCACTCACATGGACTACATGACCACACAGCTGGGGAGCTCCAGTGGAATTAAGTGGTGTGTTAACTACTTCTCTATGAGGCATTAAAGGTCAAAATCGTTGGAGAAATCCATTCCCTCTCCAAGTATGATCTATTGTCTGTTAGACACCATCACTCCTGGCTGGGAAGACAGGTTCTGGCTGAGAAAGGAAGCCACTAATGATAACCTTTGGACTCAACAGGACTGGGCTGCACTGAAAAGACCTGCCTGAGCTTTTTGCAGAGTGTGATTCACACCTTCAATCTCAGCACTCAGAAGGCAGAGGTGAGCTCTTAGTCAGCCTGATCAACATAGCACGTTTCAGGTCAGCCAGAGCTACAATAGTAAGACCCGGTCTCAAAAATAACAAAAACAAAACCTTTACCATGTAGTAGTGGCAAACACCTTTAATCCCAGCACTCCAAACGCAGAGGCAGGAGGATCTCTGTGAACTCGAGGCCAGCCTGGGTCTATAAAGGGAGTTCCAGGACAGCCAGAGCTGATACACATAGAAACCCTGTCTCAAACAAACAAAAACTTGAATTTTTCATTTGTTTTGAGATTGGGACTCACTATGTAGCACTGGCTGTCCTAGAACTCACTCTGCAGACCAGGCTGGCTTCCAACTCACAGAAACCTGCCTGCCTCTGTCTCCTGGATGCTGGGATTGAAGGTGTGTGTCACTACACTGGCTACCCTTGAGCTTTAATTAGCTCACTATCAGTTTCTTAGCACCTCCACGTTAAGGAAAGATGAAAGACACATGAATAGCAAAGGTTTTTTACTTGTTTTTTAAAAAGATTTTTACAATCTTGCCAGGCAGTGGTGGCATACACCAAGAGGCAGACAGGTGGATCTGTATATGTTCCAGGCCAGCATGATCTACAAAAAAACTTCCACGACAGCCTCTCTACACAGAGAAACCCTGTCTCAAAAAATGAAACAAAAGCCAGATACAATAGTGCACATCTGTAACCCTGCATTCCTACAGAGAGAATGGAGACAAAAGAATTGGTCTGAAGCTCCCAGGCTGGAGTACACAGACACTTCCTCAACAAAGCAGAGACTACCAAGTTATTCTGACCCTCAATGTGTGCACACTGACACACACATATACACACAAACAAATAAAAATGATTAACTATATATTACTACTGGGGACACACAGGCCATACTCTCTGTGTGGAGGTCAAAGGACAACTTTCAGGAGCTGGTTCTCTCCTTCCACCTTTACACTGGCTCCAGGCATTGAACTCAGGTCAGGCTTGCAGAGCAAGCACTTTACCTGCTGAGCCATCTCACCAGCCCAAAATCAAATTTAAATTAAGGGCCAGTGAAATGACTCAGTCAGTAAACTGTGCTGGTTACACAAATCCAGCAACCTAAGCTTGAGCCCAAAACCTATGTAAAAGGGAAAAAACAGACTGCACAAAGTTGTCCTGTGGTCTCCACACACCTACATGTGCACACACACAAAAAGAGCAGGACACAACTCAGTGGGAAAGGATCTGCTCAGCATGTATAAACTAACAAATAAGGGATTGTTAACAGTGCTCCCTGCTCTTGCAGAGCACCTAACTTCAGTCCCCAACACCCACATCAATCAAGTAGTCAAACTATCTGTAACACAACTCCCTGTAACATTCTTCTGTAACCTTTCCTCTAAGGGTACTGCAGTCACCTTCTCTCTCTCTCTCTCTCTCTCTCTCTCTCTCTCTCTCTCTCTCTCTCTCTCTCTCTCTCTCTCACACACACACACAGACACACAGACACACACACACACACAGATAGACAGACAGACAGACAGACAGACAGACAGACAGACAGACACACACACACACACACACACACACACACACACACACACACACCTAAAAATAAAACACATCTGGTCAGGCGGTGGTGATGGCAGCATATGCCTTTAATCCCAGCCTTCAGTATCAAAAGTTTAAAATATTAAAAAGAGTATTAGACACTAATCCTCAGAAGAGAGTGGGCCATTTATTTTAATGTGCATAAAAATTTTCTATGTGTCATGATCTGCTCAAAAAGAACTTAGATGCCAACAAGCATGACAAGTACCCAAACAACTGTAAAATTAGGTATTTAAAAAAAAAAAAAATAACAATCAGGGGTAGTTCAAGCTTCCCTCCCAGCCATTATGGAAAACCATAGCACCTTGAATGTATGGAGTTTACATGTGCTTTGTGAGGTAGCTCTTGCTATGTAACCTTGGTGGCCTTGAACTTGTCATGATCCTCCTGCTCCAGCCTCTGAGTACTGGAATTATGGGGTACACCACATCTGGCTTCAGAGGCTTCTAATAAACTAAAACCTCAGGGTGAGGTTGGAGCACAGTGGTAGAGCACATGGTCAGCACATGCACGGCCCTGGGTCTAATCCACACACCTAACAAGAGAGCTGCCATCTATTCTGTATTTATCTACCCCTGAACTGGAAAGCTGTGTATTGAAGAAAACACACCCATGTTCACAGCAGCATCATCCACAATAACCATTACAGACAACCTCAGTGCCCATTAACAGGTAAGTGGATAAAGAAAATTCAGTATCTATAAACAATGCCTTTAACATAAAGGGCTGGGGGAGACAGCAAGATGGCTCAGCAAATAAGGGTGTTTGCCACCAAGCCTGAGGACTTGAGTCCAAATCCCTGGGATCTCCAGGATGGAAGAACTGACTCCCACACGATGCTCTCTGACTTCTATACATGCACTATGGATGCACACACCCACACCTATACCCATGCACAAAGAAAATGTAATTTTAAAATTTTTAAGAAGGGCTTGGAACATAATTCAGTGGGAGAGGGTTTGTTTAACACTCACAAGACTGGTTCAGTCCTTAGCCAGGCCAAAAGAAAAAAAAGAAAAAAAGAAAAAAAAAAAAAAAAAGCAGAAAGGAGAATGACCATTATAAAGTTGTGAAATGGGAAGAATGGACAAATGATGATGCTATAAACTGAGTACTTACATTTCAGTGTAAACTGAGAAGTTACATTTCAGAACTACTAAAATAATAAACTTCACATGTCCTCACCACAAAAATATTTGGCACAATGGACATGTTAATTAGCTTGATTATATCACACTATTCATAAATTATGATATCATCCTATGTTCCAAACTAATACATACAATTAACTATAAACTGTCATTTTGCAGTATTTTAAGCCCTTCCTGTTCTCACTAAATCCTGGTGCCAAAATCACTGGTGGTTCTCTGTGTCCTTTCAGTGTGCTTTGGTACCTTGTTCCTGACTCTTAGATCCCAAGGAGCCTCCTTCACTGAGTCACTCATTTGTCTGCAGTGACATCACACCAACTTGCTCATTAGTGCTTGCTGTGTAAATGTGACATTTTTCCACATTGTTCTGTCTTTATTCTGTCAACAATGGCTGTTATCTTACACAGGAACACTACCATTCGACAGTCATAGAAGAAGTGATTTTAATTGCTAACTGGTGCAGAAACATTAAAAACAAAAAACACTTAAAAGGGAAATCTGTCTCAGACCTAAATGCAAAAAATAAAGAGCAGCAAAGGAGAGACCCACCACTGACCGACCAAGTACCTGCTATATATTCCCAGTGACTTTTTGGTTTTTTTGTTTTGTTCTTTGTTTTTCAAGTCAGGGGTTCTCTGTGTACATTACTGTCTGTCCTAGAACTCATCCTAGAACCAGGCTGGCCTAGAACTCACAGAGAGCCACCTGCCTCTGCCTGTCAAGTGCTGGGACGAAAGGCATGTGCCATCACTGCCCAACAGTGACTTAGGTGTGATCCCTCCAGTAGTGCTTTGATCTTGTTTGTTTGAGACAGGATCTCATGTAGCCCAGGCTGCCCTTAAATAAGTAGCCAAGGATGCTCTTAAATTTCTGATCCTTCTGCTTCCACATCCAGAGTGCTGGGATTACAGGTATGTGGTGCTGGGAATCAAGCCCAGGCCTTTATTTGCATGCTACCTAAGTACTCTACCAACTGAGCCATATCCCCAGCCCTCCTTCCAGTAGCATTTCAAGGTAGCCTTTATAAGTTCAATCTTGTAAGTAAGGAAAGTAAGGCTCAGTAGTTAAATAGTGGTGCGGACACTACAGAACCAGAACCAGTTTTGGCTTTTGTGTTTGGAAAGTAACACCATACTGACAGTGGGCAAGCCTGAGGACCACATTAAGTCACTGGGTCTCCTAGGGGATAGCACAAACCAGAACACAGGTTTTCTGTCAGCCTTGTGGCTACTCACCCTCCCCAAGGCTAGCTGGAATACTACTTACTCCTGTCACAGTGCTGAGACTGCACGGGCTACTGTTCATGGGAATGCACATACACCAAGGTTCCTAGCAGAGCTCAGGGGTATCATTCTCTGACTCACCACAATGACACACTCGCCCGAGGAAAAGGTGTGAACACCAGCATCTGGGCATGTTCAACACTCTCTCTTCAATCCCCATTTCCTCCTACCCACCTGCCCCCACCCACCCCAACTCCTTCTCATCCTGGAGATGCTAAAAAGCCTCCAGCACCTGACCCCCTGGGTTAGCATGGAGTCCGGGCACACCTAAACTGAAGCACCTGCTGTAACAGGTCTTCTGGCAGCACTGGGACAGCTGAAGACCATTCTTTTTGCTTGTGGGATTTTTATTATTGTTTTTCTGGAGACACCGTTTCACTCTGCAGCCCAAAGTGACACTGAACCCTCAGCAATCCTCATGACTCAGCCTTCCAAGTGCTGGAATTACAGGCACAACATCATGCCTTGTAAAGCATGTCCTAAGGTTCATAGAAAGAAATGAAGGCCAGATCAGCAGTGAGAAGAAATTTAAATTTCTCTTCCAAAGTCACAGACTGTTTTCAAAATACTGACAATCTGAGGTTTGTATTATTTTTTTGTTGTTGTTTTGTTTGGTTTTGGTTTGGGTTTTTTGTTGTTGTTCTTTTTTTTTTATTTATTTAAATAGGGTCTCTCTATGTAGCTCTGGCTGGCCACAAACTTAAAGGTGTGTCACTATGGCTTGAATTTACCTTCTAAATTTACTCTGAATTTACCTTTTAAACCCATATACAAACCACCCTAAATGACTGACCATTTCTAATATGCCACTACTTCTACATTTAGAACTTGCTGACTACTCATATACATCTTTCTCCAAGCTTCCACTGAGAGCCCTTTTATACGTTATCCTGTGACACAGATCATTCTGACAGACTCCCAAAAACATAACATCAAGGAAGTTAAAATATATATTAAGGAGCTGGAAAGATGCCTCAGTGGGTATAAGAGTGTTTGTTCATAACCCCAGCACTATGAAAAAACCAGGCACAAGCGCATGTGCTTGTAACTCCAATACCGTAGGGAAGAGAGACAAGCAGATCCTGGGAGCTTGCAAACCAACCAGCCTTGCAGAACCACTGAGTGTCAGGTTTAGTGGGAGACCTTGTTTCAAATAATAAGATGGAATGTTGATGAGATGGCTTAACTGTTAGTATTTAGGCATCTGTACTGGCCTGTCCTTGGGGTTCTGACAGGATACACCCTCAACTGCAGCCACTAAGAGCACCACCTGTGCACATTCACTACGTTCCCTTTTAGAAGGACCCTACCCACCTCCCATCCTTCTCTCTCTTTCTCTCCCTCTCCCCCTCTTATCTCTCCTGCTGCTCCTGTGTCCCCCCTCCACTTTTATGATCCCTTTCCCTTAAAAAAAAAAACAAAAACAAAAACAAAAACCCTCTGCTTGAACCCTGTCTCTCTTGAACTGCTTCTCTTAAATTATAGCATTAACAAGTAGAAGCATCCAAATACAGGCACACACACAGGAGTTGAGCCCCTAAACCACTGCAAAGTCACAGTGTTTTTGAGGGGCCTCTAACAACTGACAAACCATGCTCAGAGACATCGTAAGCCACAAAGGAAGACCAAAGTACCATAGATGAGGAAACAATATACACACCACCTGCCCCTTTCACGAACCTCACCAACCTGACCCCAAACATGGCTGCAAATGTGTGACAGAAAGCTTAGCTGCCACCTGCCACTCAAAGCACTCCTGGGCATGAGGAAACCTGACCACAGGCTAACAGGAAACAAAAGCACAGAAAGGAATTACCCCCAACAACCTAAAAAAAAGAAAATAATATTCAGTGCCGGTAGTGGCGCATGCCTTTGATCCCAGCACTTAGGGAACTCAGAGTCTCTATCTCCTGAGTGCTGGAATTAAAGTGCACCACCACCTGGCCTCTCACATCAAGTTTTTTAAAACTTATTACATTTATTTATTTGTATGCTTTGTGTGGCGCACAAAACAAAAAACCAAAAAGTCACTGGGAATATATAGCAGGTACTTGGTCGGTCAGTGGTGGGTCTCTCCTTTGCTGCTCTTTATTTTTTGCATTTAGGTCTGAGACAGATTTCCCTTTTAAGTGTTTTTTGTTTTTAATGTTTCTGCACCAGTTAGCAATTAAAATCACTTCTTCTATGACTGTCGAATGGTAGTGTTGCTGACCTCATTTAATGATTTGTAATGAAACCCAAGTGAGTAACTCAAACTAATATTATCTTTTTTTTTAATATTTTCTCGTAGAGGGTATGAGTACACCACATGAATGAGTAGAAGTCAGAGGACAACTTGTGGGAATCAGGTTTCTTCCACCATGTAGATTCCAGGGATAGAAACTGGGACAGCTTACAACACATGATCCTACTCCCCTCCCCAATCTCTGCACAAAACACCAAGACACTGCCGGGTGGTGTCCAGCACACCTTTAACCCAAGCACTTGGGAGGCAGAGGCAGGCAGATCTCTGAGTTCAAGATCAGCCTGGTCTACAGAGACAGTTCCAGGACAGGCTCCCAAGCTACAGAGAGACCCTGTCTTGGAATATTAAAAAAAAAAAAAGACATACTAATTTGATGCCTGCATGCAGAGGAACAACAGAAAAGTATCAAAAGCTTTGTTTTCTATAAGTAAACCATATGCTCCTACAGGAGCAGAAAACTTCACATAAATAGTAACAAATACAATGCAGGTCAGGAGCTGACTCGGTAGGTAAAGTGCTACAAGCATGAGGGCCTGAGTTTAATAACTACAACCTAGATTTTAACAACGAAAGAAAAACAGACACAGTGGTGGCTCACAACTGCCTGTAATGCCAGTTCTTAGAGAATCTGATGCCCCCTTCTGACCTCTACACAGGGGCTGCGCATGCACACACAAACACAAACAAACACCCCTACCTCTCTACATATCCCTGACTTTCCTGGAACTCACTCTGTAGACCAGGCTGGCCTTCTCAGAGATTTGCCTGCCTTTATCTCCCAGTGCCACCATGTCCAGCTCAACTTATTTTTTTAAGTATATTTTTTAAAAAGACTAGCCTGGCAACAGTAGTAAATGCCTTTAATCTCAGTACTTGGGAGCCAGAGGCAGGCAGATTTTTGAGCTCAAAGCCAGCATGATCATTTCCAGGACATCCTACACAGTGAAATCCTGTGTTAAATGACCAAAAAATAAATTAAAAAATAAAAAATAAAGAGCTCACAAGTTTCAGGAAGTCCCTGAAGTTTATCAAGTCCCCAAGACCTCCATTCCCCAAGGTAATAAAAGCAGTATAGATAGCACAGATTGCTACAAAGTAACTTTGTAACCTATGGAGCTGCCCACAAATCATACACAGCTCTGGGTGTTAACTTTTGGAACAGTCAATGATGGGCTCTCAGTGACACAACTGCTTCTGAGTTGTGAATAGTGCTAAACCCCAATAAACCCAGTGATTTAGCAAGCTGAACTTTGGCAGTATATGTTGGTCTCTTGTAGGTTCCCTACTTGGGATAAGGAGACATGTGTTCATAATTCCCTAGGAATAACGTCAAACAACTGCAGGCCAACCTGGACTCCACAATGAGCTCCTGGCCAGCTGGACTACTGAGTAAGACCAGGGCAGGGAATGCTATTATTATATTTCTAGCCTCACAAGAACCTAAACCTCAGTGGCCACACTGTCCTCTCTATCTGCCAAGAGTGACAATATACACACCCAGAGACTGCTGAGCAAGAACGGAAACAGACATGCTCCATTAGGCTAGGTCCAGTGGGATCTTCCCATCCATCAGTGCCCCATTCCCCATGGCAGCATCCCTCTTATCTTCTCAGGCTCTGGTTCTGAGAGACTCTCCAAAAAGCAATCACTAGCTATCAGGGCCAGGAGCCAAGTAGGAAATCAAGGTTAAGAACAGACACCCACCTCTCCAGACTCCAAATGAATTATACTATTATCCCATTAGCTAGATTCACCAACTTCTTTAACTCTTTGGTCTCTTATTTGCCCTTTGGTTAGGATTTTGTTTTCTCTCTTTTACTTCTTGTTTGTCTTCCGTTCTGATTTCTGCCTAACCATGGACCTTCTCCTTACCTTTTCAGTAAATACCAAGATAGAGCAAAGCACACCTAGATTCAAATATAACCTCTGCCACTACTTCAAAACTATGTGGTTTGGGGCAACTTGTCTGTGTTCTCTACACCTGTTTCCTTCTAGGTAAACTGGAGTTAAGACCCTAGCACAAAGAGGTTGAAGCAAAACATGCACAGGCTGGTAATCCTAACACCTGGGAGGTAAGGCAGGAGGAGAGAAGTTGAAAATCATCCTCCACTACATAGAGGAGTTGTTGATAACCTAGGCTAGACTTGTTTTGAAGGGGAGAGAAAAGAGCTCAGTGCTATGCCGACACCTTCAGCAGGTTCCCACAAACATTAGCAGGTCCCAACCCCTAAATGTATTGTTGTTGCTATTTGAAACAAGGTTTCACTATGTAGACCAGGCTGGCCAGGAACTGAGCTCCAACTGCCTCTACATCCTGAGTGCTGAGAATTAAAAATGTGTGGCACCATGACCCGCAAGGAACTGACCCTAAAATTTCTATTTGTGTTGGAATATAGATATGAGGAAAAAACTCTCATATTAGACTTGGTATACTATTTCTGTCTTTTCAGTATCTTCATCCCCTGGTCCTGGAAAAATCAACCAATGACGTTTCAGTAAGAACAAGAAGAGCAAGAAAGGGGAAAAACAGACAATCACCTATTCCATGGTTAATTTCCTACTTAAGTCAAGAGTTGAGACAAGTTGAGCTTGTGGGCACATACCTACAATACCAGCAGTAGGGAAGTTGAGGTGAAAAGACCTTGAATTCAAGAATAACTGGGAATTTGACCATACACACAGTAAAACCCTGTCTGTCTGTCTGTCTGTCTGTCTCTCTGTCTCTCTCTCTTTCTCTCACACACACACACACACACACACACACACACACACACACACACACACACCGGGGAAGAAGAGAGGGGATGACAATCAAAGAGAAGAAAAAAGATGACAAGATGATTGAGGTTGGCTTTGGACTGGCCTCTACATGCCACTCCTCTGCCCTTGCTCCCTGTGATGTTGGACAATTGGGTAACCTGGAAACTAGAATGAGAGCTAGGCTACAGTTTACTCTGAGCTGATCTATAAAAAGAAGGAAATAAAAATCAAGATGCTGTAGGTGGCTTTCCCCTGCAGCAAAGGTAAGAATCACCAAATATAAGAAAAGTCTTTCTTTAAAGCAGTGAGCTTATCCCTGTGTGATGGTTTGAAAGGAAATGGCGCCCATAGGCTCATAGGGAATGACACTATTAGGAGATGTGGCCTTGCTACAGGTGAGGCTTTGTTGGAGGAAGTGTGTCACTAGGCGGTAGGCTCATGTCAGTCTTAGTGAGTCTGACTCTTCCTGCTGCCTACAGATCCAGATGTAGAACTCCGGGCTGTCTTTCCAGCACCATGTCTGCCTGTGTGCCATCATTCATCATTCTTGCTGACATGACAATAATGGACTAAACTTCTGAAACTGTAAGTTAGCCCCAATTAAATGTTTTCCTTCATAAGAGTTGCCTTGGTCATGGTCTCTTCACGCCAATAGAAAACTTAACTAACATAGCCTACAAACTGAACTTCATTGAAGGCCCTCTATGTGCACAACATGGTGTTCAGAATCTTAGACAAGACAGGGCACAGCTCTTTAAAAACAGGAAACAGAGGCAAAGAAATGACTCAGCAGTTAAGAGCACTGGCTGCTGTTCCAGAGGACCTGAGTTCAATTCCCAGAACCCACATGGAACTAACAACCAGCTCTTATTTCCAGTACTGATGATTCCATGCCCTCTTCTGGTCTCTATGTACACTGTATGTATGTGATATACAGACACAATCGGGTAAAACACCATCCACATAACATACAAGACATGGTAGCCAGGCAGTATGCACTGGAGAGGCAGAGGCAGAGGTATCTCTATGAGTTCAAGGCCAGCCTGATCTATAGAGTAAGTTCTAGGAGAGCCAAGATTATATAGAGAAACATGTCTGGAAAGACCAAAAAACCAAACCAAAATAACAATAACAAAAAAAAAAAAAAGAAAAGAAAAGAAAAAAAAAAAAAGAAAGAAAGAAAAAAGAAAAGGAAAAAAAAAATTCTCAGGAAATAAAGAGCTCACAAGTTTCAAGAAGTCCCAAAAATTTATCAGGTTCCCAAGACCTTATCCCTTCCAGGCAGAGTCTGCCTCTGCCTCCTGATTGCTGAGATTAAAGGCATATACCATCTCCATCCAGCTGAGAAATCCTGTCTTGAAAAAAAAAAGGGAGGGGCGTCAGTCATATACACCTGAGCACCTTCAATATTCTTAGACTGCCTTTCTCCACAAGTTATGTTCAAAGAACAAAGCTACCAATTTGAACAGAACACTGGAAAATAACCAGCTAGGGGCTGGCACTCCAGTGAACTCAACTCCATCCCTCCACACTTCAGAACCTGAGTGGGTCACATAAGTCAACAGTCCTATTTCCTGACACTTTCACCAGCTTAAATGGAAGAGTCTACAGCCTCTATCACAAATCTTTTTCTCTTTTATGGGTATTTGAGACAGGGTCTTGCTATGTAATCTGAGGGCATTCGCTGTGCCTCAGGCTCTCAAGCGCTGTCACTGTGGAGAGAAGCACACTGGCTTAGGCATCTCCATCCCTCATGCATTCCCCAAATATAACAAGCTGAGGCAGTCTGAGGAAAGAGGGAATAGGAAAGCAGCATCCAGACTACGTTTCTGTTCCATTCGAGGATGGACATTTCTTTGGCCTCAGTTAAATCAAGACCCAGGTTAGTTTCAATGGCAAAACAGAAAGCTTTTGTAACATATTAGACCAAGCAATGACAGACACAGTAATTTGAAAGGAAAAGGAAGTTTTGAAGGAGGTTGGAAGAGATTTTAGGGGAGCCTTCCAGAAAGAATTCATTTGAGTTCACTCATTCAGAAAATAAAATCTACAGAGTGCTCCCCAACATCAAGAAAATTTCTCTTTACAGCAAATGGAGACCACCACAGAAATCCACAACCAATCAAAGTGCAGAGTTGTGAAGCTTGGATGAATACATCTACAAAACAACTCCTAATCTAAGGCTCAGAGAACATGACAGAAGAGGGGGCAGCTATGAGATTGTGTCTCCTAGTAAATACCATCAGAGCCTATACCCATAAAGTTTCCCCAACATGACTGCCTAAACATGAGCTGAACAAGGACAATAATAGTAATCCTGGAGGCCTCAACCCTACACAAAGAACTACTGGCAACAAGGATGGATGCTGAGAGTGAGAAACTAGATTTCCCAAGGAAGACCACACCCATGGTTGTCACATATACACAAAATAACATACAGTCTGAGCAGGTCATATTTGGAAATATA
Source organism: Cricetiscus sungorus (assembly GCA_030556225.1). NCBI lineage: Eukaryota > Metazoa > Chordata > Mammalia > Rodentia > Cricetidae > Cricetiscus > Cricetiscus sungorus. The sequence goes on from JANBXA010000730.1 coordinate 104,576,665, forward strand.
TATTTATGTACATAAACATATACACATGTGACAACGATTAATAAAAAATAGGTCATGAATTTGAAAGACAGCAAAAAGGTATATGTTTGGAGGGAGAAGGGAAGGGAAAATTACATAATTATAATCTCAAAAATAAGAGAAGTATGGTGTTCTAAGCATGCACCAGGAACATGACAGATTAAAAGAAGTAACCTCTGCTCTGCCTTCGCGGAGTCTGTATACTAGAGGAGAGAGAAAAGCTAAGTATATAAGCTACAGAGAAAAACAGAGCAGGGCCAGGCAACAGCAATGCACACCTTCGATCCCAGCACTCAGAAGGCAGAGGCAGGGGGATGGATCTCTGAGTCTGAGGCCAAGCCTGGTCTATGTAGCAAGTTCCAGGCCAACTAGGGATACATAGTAGTACCCTTCCCAAAACAAACAGGTAAGGGCAAATGGCAGGAAACTTCGATGCAAGCAGGTAGGCTAGAAATGCTTATTGGCCTTTTAAGCCAAGAGAAAGAGAATGGTGAGGACACTGGGACATCTGCTGGGAGAACCTCAAAGAACTGCAAACACCAGAGACGGCCCACAGTAGCATGGGAAAGCTAAAGAAAACAGAATTAGCAAAGGGAGACGAGGGAGGATGGGCAAGTTCATTAGCAAAAGGTAGAAAGCAACGAACTCTCATACTTTCTTCCCTAGGTTTGTTGCTGTCTCCCTTGTCAAAGGATGCCTTCACTCCGAGAGGCCTTGCCTTTTTCTGTTCAAACATCTGAAAACATAAAGTCAAGCATGGTAGCACATGCCTTTAATCCCAACACTTGGAAGGCAGAGGCAAGAGGCAAGAGTATCTCTGTGAGTTCAAGGCCTACCTGGTCTACACAGTGAGTTCCAGAGCAGGCAGGAATACAGAGATCCTATCTAGATAAATAAATACATATATACACAATCTAAGTTTGACTGCCTCTTCTAGAAAGTATACCTTAGTGTCCAAACTCATCTAGATTTGACAATTCCTAGATGGTGAAACTGAGATTCATATAGACCCAGTTTTCAATGTCTAGTAAGATCTTGCACAGTGGACTCCAATTCATGCAAATAAATAGTATGTTAAGGCTGGATAAGAGTTGATAAGAGTGCTTACCTAACATGCAAATCCTAGGCATGGGGATAAACTGCATAAAGCAGGTGGGGTGGCGCCCACCTGTGACCCCAGCACTGGTGAGCTGGATGAAGGAGGATCAAGAGTTTAAAGCTAACCAGCCGAGTTACCCAGTCCTTGTGTATAGGCTGTAATCGTAGCTACAGGAGATAGGGCTGTAGCTCAATCAGAGAGTGTTTACCTAGCATGTGAGGCCACAGGTTCAACTAGAGAGTGTTGGGGGAGGGGGCACATATATTCAATTTCTTAAGCCAAGGATGGTATAGTATACCTTTTCCTTTTCTTTCTTTTTTTTTTTTGTTTTTTTTTTGTTTGTTTGTTTGTTTGTTTGTTTGTTTTTCAAGACAGGGTTTCTCTGTATTGTTTTGGAGCCTGTACTGGAACTCACTCTGTAAACCTGGCTGGTCTTGAACTCTGCCTCTGCCTCCGCCTCCCCAGTACTGGGATTAAAGGCCTGCGCCGCCACCACCAGGTGTGTAGCGTATTTTTTATCCAATATTAGGAGGCTGAAGCAAGAAGATCACAAACTGGGACCCAGAATGGGCTACATAGTGACTGGGCTACAAAGTGAAGCTATCTCAAAATAAATAAACATTCCATTTCTTCTCTAATTCCCCTCAAAAACAAATCCAAGGCTGGTCCTAGATGTTAAACATGAGCACTGAAGTCCCATCAGCTGTCACTTCAGGTGCCCACATTTTACCCAGGCCTCAATATGGGAAAGAGGGGCCAACCTGAGATGAAGATGCCAAAATGGGAAGAAGTGCCCCTATGCATGTACCTTGGCCTGTCAGTAGCAAGGATACCATTTAACCCTTTCTGTAAGCAAGCCCAGGGTTCTAAAATTCCCCATGGCCAATACCCTAACTCCCCAAAGTTGACAAGTTCATCTGAATTAACCGCCTTCTAAGAGGATTCCAGCGGCCTTGAGTCAACTGATGAGTTTGTAGAGCTCCATTATGGCCACAAGTCCCTCCTACCCCTAAACTCAAACTCAATGGGACTCGCGGTGACCCCCTAGATACTCACATCGCCCTTATGCAGCTCCGGCGCCGCGATCCTCACCGGCTCCGTTCTCTTCTTTGGCTTGGGAAGCCCCAAGGGGGTCCGACACTGCCCACAGCTGGGGGCAGACTGAGACCAGGGCCCTGGGACGACGGCAGCCCCAGCCCCTCCCCAACTCCCGCAGCTTCAGCGGGGCTCACTCCTGCAGGTGGCGGGAAGCCGCCCAGGCCGAAGGGCAAAGGTGGAGGAGGCTGCAGCCTGGGGTCTCCGGTGGGCGGGGGAAGCAACAGCGGCGGGGGAAAGGCTGGGGCCAGCATCTGGGGGGGCGGGGGCAGCATTGCCGGACCCTTGGGTGCGGGGAGAGAAGCGAACAGGCCTCCTAAAGCGGGCCCAGGCATAGGAGCCGCCACATCCTCTTCCTCCGGCTCCGGCTCCGGTTCATCCGGCTCACTCTCATCGCTGCTGGCATAAGCAACCAGAGACATGGCGCCTCCCGCCTTTGGGACGCCCTTGCCCGCAGACTAGGCCTACTTGAGACCCGGGATGTCCCGGCGGCCTAGTAGGCCCCACTACTGGGCAAGGCGGGGAACCGAAAAGCGCCCCCTGCTCCGTGTTCTAGTGCTATCCTCGGCAGGAACCCATGGCCAAGGTTGATTTCCACCGGGTAAGAATTCCCGCTTCACTTAAGCTCCTAGCGCCAGGCAACTACACACAGCTAATGGCCGCCGAGTCACTCCGCCTACTACTCGCCTCACAAACATAAGAACTACAAATCCCAGAGAACACTTTTGCAACAGCCCATTCTCCGCCCCAGGGAACTCAGTGCAAAGCATGGCGGGAGTTGTAGTCTGAAGGTGGAGTAAATGGTGCGCAGAAAGACTGAGAGACCCTCCTCTGACGCGAGGATCCCTGGGATTCGTAGTTTGTTTGTTTGTTGTTTGTTGTTGTTGCCTTGCAAGGCCTAGGTTACTACAAGCCCCATGGATCAGTGCGGTAGCACGTAAACACTTAGAGCATTTCGGTACTTGAAGTTAGTTCCTTAGAGCACGTAAGGATTATGGGAGCTGTAGTACTCTTAGAAACTGCAAGTGTTGTCGGGAAAGTGATGGCGTCTGGGAACGAGGAGGAGTAACTAGCTTAAAGGGGAAGTTACCTGTAAATAAATGGTGACGCTTCCAAGTCGACCGTGAAGTTAGAACAAAGCACTCCAAGAAGAACCAAAGCCCGAGGGACGTGTATGAAATTAAGTTGCAAACTAGAAAGAAAATGAGGCCGCAGGCATCTGAGAGCTCAAGTAAATGTGACATAAAAAGAAGAGGATGATCTCCTTTGCTATGACTAGTACGCATCCAAGAGCACATGAAGCCTGCCTACCTACCATGAAGTAGGGCTTGGACTCCTTCCACAGCAACCAGTGAGACAGAAATGGCCAAGGTGCGTGAAGCTAGGGTGAGGTGCCTAGGATTCATCACTTCACAGTAAAGGGACAAACTATGGCCTGGTACACTTCACAGCACTGAGTAATCACCTGTGCCGCCCCCTAACCTAACAACTCTGCTTGTGTGGTTAGCATTCCTCTAACGGCTGGACTGCTGCCTGTTCCGCCTTTATGTCCACCCACGTTTATGATAGGCTTTTTCGCTTACTGTCTGCCTGGGAGGATGTGCTTTGTACCTATTCCCTGCCTACCTGTAATTCAGGACCGCTTTCTGCCACCCTGTAATAGAGTACCCTCTACTTGTCAGCCTGTGTGCACGTGTACTTTACATCCATCTTTCTGTGGGTACTACTGCCCTGCTCCTAAGAGCAGAAAACTATTGAAATCAGCCAGCGAGAGAGCTGCTGAGGTTTGGTAAAGTGGTTAAAAAACAGAAAGCATGGTTTGAGAGAAGGATAATGACAGTAAAGACAGAGCTAAAAGACAAGCCTAAGTGGGTCTTCATCCTCACCATATGTTCAAACATTTGGTTTCATAGACAAATTTATACCACTTCTCTAGACACCTACTTAGATCTGCCCAGTATAACCTTTGTGTGCACCTCTGTTTAAACTATACTATGGGTATGGGCAGCTCAATGGTAGGTTGCTTGCCTAATATATGCAAGGTCCATAATTTAATACCCCACTGCTACCTGTTCCAAAACAAAGTTTAGTGTATATGAGGAAAAAAGATAATGTCCCTAGAAAAAAATTTTGAAAACTACAAATCTTGCTGTGTACGCGCCTACCCCTGCCAGCAAGGAAGACACAGACACGACTCCGGGAAGATCTTCATGCAGTTTTAATCAGGATCCTTGAACATGCTTCCTCTGACCTGTGAGAGACCGGGGGACCCCTGCACAGGCTTAAATACCCTTGCGCTAACCAACCCCAGTGAGCTACGTGGACCCTGCAGATAGGCTACTCTAAGGAGGAAGCAGACAGGCTGAACAGACTTAACCAAATAAGGGCTTGTTTACGCCAGAGAGTACTCACCTTTGGGGAGGTAGAAGGCCGGAAGCCAGCGCCATCTTTAAGGCGTGGCACTTCACTGTTCTCTACATTGCTGGACATCGTGGCCCATGCCTATAACACCAGCATTTGGGAGGTTGGGGCAGGATCAGGATTTGTCTACATAGCAAATATGAAGCCATCCTGACCTAAATGAGATTTGTCTCATAAACAAGCAGGACTTAGAGAGATAATGCAGTTGGTAAAGTCCTTCCTGATCAAGCATGAGGGCCTGAATTCAGTCCCCACCACCTCTGTAGAAATGCCAAGCACAGGACCTATAATCCCAGCACCAGGGAGTGGAGACAGGAGGACCCCAGGAGCTTACTGGCTAGGCAGGCCAGCCTTGGTGAGGCCCAGGTCCCAAAGAAGAGACTGTCTCAAAAAGCAAGGTAGAGGGCTGGAGAGATGGCTCAGTTAGTTTCTAAGAGCACTTGCTGTAATTGCAGAGGACCTGGGCTCTGTTCCCAGCTCACAACCATCTGTACTTCAAGTCACAGAGAATCCAAAGTTCTCTTTCTAATTTTTCAGGCACCAGGCACACATGTGGTGCACATACATGTATGTAGGCAAAGACTCATAAAGATGAAACAGAAAAAAAAAAAAAATGGGATAGTAAACCAGCACTCAGGAGCAGAGGCAGGGCAAATCTCTGAGTTCGAGGCCATCTTGGTCTACAAAGCAAGTTCCAGGACAGTCAGAACTGTTACAGAGAGGAACCTGTCTCAATATATATATATATATGTATGTATGTATGTATGTATGTATGTATGTATGTGTATGTATGTATGTATGTATGTATGTATGTATGTATGTATGTAGTAGCTGTTAGGAAATAATACCCAGCCGGGTGTTAGTGGCACACGACTTTGCTCCCAGCACTTGGGAGGCAGATCTCTGTGAGTTTGAGGCCAGCCTGATCTACAGAGAGAGTTCCAGGACAGGCTCCAAAGCAATACAGAGAAACCCTGGAAACCCTGTGTCAAAAAACAAACAAAAAAAGAAATAATACTCAATATTGAGTCTGTTCTCTATGTGCAGTCTCTCACTCTCTCTGTCTCATATACCATGCACACACACGTACGCATGCGCGACACACACACACACACACACACACACACACACACACAGAGAGAGAGAGAGAGAGAGAGAGAGAGAGAGAGAGAGAGAGAGAGAGAGAAGAGCTTATTATGGTGGTAATCCTAGCACTGAGGAGATTAAGAAGGAGGATCATTCGTGACTTAGAGACCTGCCTGGGCTACATACTAGGTTCCAGGTCTATGGAGTGAGTGAGATACTGTCTGGCAAAAACCAGGGCTGGGTGGCTGGCAAGATGACTCAGTAGGAAAAGGCACTTGCTGACAAGCCTCATGACTTAGTTCTATAGCTGAACCTCATATAGGGGAAGGAAAGACTGACTCCTACAAGTCTACAAGTTGTTTTCTGACTCTCACACTTGGCGATGGGGACAGGCATATACAGAGACAAATATTTTTTAAGGCAAATATCTGTACTCTGGCCTAAGAGCTTCCTACAAAGTAGATGTGGGGCAGGGCCCAAAAGTCTACCTCTTTAAGAAATTTCTCAGTAGATTGCAAAGCAGGCATACAGAAAATTATACTGAGAAACTAGATCATCAAGTCCTACCTCTCAGTGAATGTGTATTGCACAATGCTGACATCTAAGGCCGGCTTTGAGATCCAGGCTCCTCAGCCTGTTCTCTGGTGATCTGGGTCCAAGGTTTTTCTTCTCTCAGTCTCTCTCGTTTTCCTCCTTTGTTTTGTTGTGGTGGTGCTTTGGTTTGTTTGTTTGAAACAGGGTCTCATTCTAATGGTGGTGGCCTATATCTTTAATCCCAGAGCTCAGGAGGCAGAGGCATCAGGTGGCTCTAAAAAGAAATCAGAGAGAGGGAAACCAAAGTGATTGGTTAAAAAAACCACAAGAGCAAGGTCCCCGTGTGAAATGCTAGTGAAGACCACTGCTAACTCCAGGAGAAATGCAGGGAATGGTTTCTTCTCCAAATTAGCAACAATAAAGGTTTCTTCAGTAGTAAAACCCAGGCACTGGCAAGGCCAAGGCTATGTAGATAGCAAGGCAAGTGAAGTAATATTCAGGGGCTGGGCTGGAGCCCTGGGATAGTGTACTCGCCTGATATACAGAAAGCCCGGGTACCAGGCCCAGCACCACAAGCTAACTAACTAGTAGACATCAATATGTACACAGATGCTGAAGCCTTCTGCCACATTTCTTCCAGAATACAAACTACCAGGACTTCATCCTCCAGATGAAGGTACTTGGAGATTCTTTGGAAAGTCTAGTCAACCTAAGAGAAAGAGCTTGGACACTCAGAACTCCCCTAGAAGCTTCCCAACCAGATTATTCTGACATAAATTTTTCAGTTGTCCAAGTAGGCTCGTACCCAGCTCAGGAGACTGAGACAGGAGGATTGCTAGAACTTAGAGGCCAGCCTAGGTGTTACATAGTGTGTTCCAGGCCAGCCTGAGCTATATGAGAGCCTATATATAGAGCCTATATATAAACAAACAAACAAACAAATAAATAAATAAATAAAACTAAGGAGCAGGAATGCCGCAGTTTGATAAAATGTCGGCTTAACACATATAAAATCTTAGGTTCCATCCCCAGCACCAAACAAACCAAGCAAGGTGTTATGTGCCTGTAACTCCAACTCTCAGGAGAAAGGTGGAAACAAGAAGTCAGAAGTGCAGAGTCATCCTCCTCTTGGCAAGGAAATCCAGACCAGCTTGCGATACAGGATACACTGTTTTAAAAATAAAATCCAGCTGGGCATAGTGTTGCACACCTTTAATCCCAGCGCTGAGGAGGCTGAGACAGGCAGATGTCTGAATTTGAGGCTAGTCTGATCTACATAGAGTTCCATGACAAGCAGAACGACTACAGAGAATGCTGTTGTGGGGGGGGGGGGGGGATCCAGCCTAAAATACCACATCAGGCCTGAAGAATTTAACTTCTCCATTGTGGAGTGGTAGGCAGGACCAAGTGAGACCTTCTAAGATGTGAGTAGGTCAAAGGGCACTGCCCCACATAGATTAATTAGTGGGTTACCTCGAGAGTGAATTTGTCATAAAAGCCAGTTTGACCTCTGGGGAAGTGCTTCAGCAGGTAAAAGTGCTGGGTATGACAGCAAGAGAACCTGAAATCTGCATCCCTACACACAGAAAGAGCCAGGCATGGCTGCATATACTGCAAAACTCCAGTTTTGGTGGGTGGAGACAGGAAGGCCCAAGATCCCAATAGCCAAAACCTCTCCTGACACCAAACATGCCCGCACTGCACATACATGTTAGCAAAACTTTCACATATAAAATAAAGTGAATAAATCTAATAATAAAAACAACAACAAAAACCTATGCAGACCAATAGATGAAGTCACTGGATGCCTTAGTTTGTCCCTGATATATGTGCACATGGACACACACACATCCTTTTAGTGCTGACTCTTGAATAGTTGTTTGAGGGTTTTGTTTGTTTTGGTTTGGTTTGGCTTGGTTATTTGCAGTTGCTAGGATAGCACTCTACCACTGAGCTAAATCCCCAACCTCCTAAGCATCATTTTTAACAAATGCTTTTTACTCATTTATTTTTACTTATGTGCTTATCTCTGTGAGTGCCACATGCATGCGGAGCTCAAGGAGACCAGATGAAGGCATCAGATCCTCTGGAACTACAGTTGCAGACATTTGTGATCCACCCAGTGTGGACTATGAGAACCAAATCTCCATCCTTTCCAGAGCAGCAATGCTTTTAACTACAAAGCTATTTCTACAGTCCCTAAGCATTGTTGTTTGTTTGATAATTGGAGAGAAGTTCTCACTATATAGTTCTGGCTGGCCTGGAACTTACTATGTAGACCGGGCTGGCTTTGAGATCAAAGAAATCAGCCTGCCTCTGCCTCCCAAGTGCTGCAATTAAAGGCGTGTACCACTGCCCGGGCCCCTAAGCATCATTTGTAAAAAGCAACTGACAGATGTGCTTAGAAAAGGGTTAAGTGTGCGGATGGAGTTTAGCATAAGATACAATGCCTAATCCATAGGAGATCCTGGGTTCCAGCTCTAACAATGAAAAGAAAGAGGATTGAACCATATAGAGAAACACCTAGAATTTAGAAAATACAGTCCACATGCTGTTGGGAAATATTAAACCAGGCAGAGATGTGTTACATTTGTTTATGCTGCATTTGTTTAATAATGTAAAGATGTGTTACATTTATTTATCCTACATTTGTTTTACCTTGCCTAAGGCACCTGATTGGTCTAATAAAAAAACTGAATGGCCAATAGCTAGGTATTGGAGGGATAGGTGGGGCTGATGGGCAGAGAGAATAAATAAGAGGAGGAATGTAGGTTTGAGAGGAGAGACTAAAGAGAGAAAAGAGATGAGGGAGACACCCAGAGCCAGCCAGACACAGTGTAGGTCTTACAAAATGAAAGACAGGTAAGAGGCCCTGAGGCGAAATGTAGATGAAGAGAAACAGGCTAATTTAAATTATAAGAGCCAGTGGGACAAGCTTAGGGCCAAATATTCATAACCATGTCTCCATGTCATAATTTAGGGGCTGGCAGTCAAAGGAAGTTTGAACTACATTAAAAATGGGTCAGTGGCTTTGGGAAGGAGAGCTGCAGGAAATGCAGTAGGCAGGGGATCTGGTCTATCTAAGCATTTTGGGATTGAAATGGTGAGTTCATGGAGTTCATGCTTCACAGATCAGAGCCTAGAAAAATGGAAAGCAAAAGGAAAAGAGAAGGCTCTGGGAAGACTATGTGTATAAAAGGATCAGGCATTGCTGTGCACTCAGGAGACTGAGACGGGAGAATTATATGTGCAAGACCAGGCTAGCTGAGGCTATAGAAAAATATTTTCATGTGTCTCTAACTACCTCCTTCTTCCTTGTATACTGCCAGAGCAAGATGTCACTACAGTCTCCTTTTTTTTTTTTTTTTTAAATTAAAGGTCCTGGGTTCCATCTCTATTTGCATAAATATATAAATGCAATAATAAGTAATGTAAACTTTTTGTTTTGGTTTTTCAAGACAGAGTCTCTGTGTAGCCCTGGCTGCTCTGGAACTCTAAGAGTTCAAGGCCAGCCTGCCTCTGCCTCTGCCTCTCCCAGTGCTGGGATTAAAGGTGAGTGCTACCACACCCTGTCATCCCCTTCTGTGATATACCATGCTCCAGCACTGACCCAGGGTCTGCCATCTAGCAGGCCACGCCGGGCCTGGCTTTCCAACCAGCTCTCATGGCACAGAGACTTTATTAGTCATGAATGCTTGGCTTTAATTTATGCTTGTGCCACTAGCTCTTATAATCTAAATTAACCTGTTTTACTTTGTGTGCATTTTGCCCCAGGAATTTTTACCTTTCATTCTGTCTGTCCTACTCATGTCTGGCTGGTTGGCAACTGCCAAGCTAGCTGGCCCCAGGCACTTCCCTCTCTCCTCTTCTAGTTCTCTCTCCCCTCACAAACCTAGATATTTCCTCCTATTTATCCTCTGCCTGCCAGCCCTGCCTATCTATTGGCTGTTCAGCTTTTTATTAGACCAGTCAGGTGCCTTAGGCAGGCAAGGAAAAACAGCAACACTTCTTTACCTAATTCAACAAATGCAGCATAAACAAATAAAACACACCTTTACAAAGCTAAACTAATATTTCACGCCACTACCCTTGGTCGGAGAGTGTAGGATGTAACCAGATGTGTCAAAGCCACCTATCCTCCTGACTCCCTGCTTTAGTCTCCAGGGACCTGAGGAAGTCGGGGGACTTGAGGGTTGTGTTTTAGAGTGGTGGGCTTCCATCCACTCTGTGGCACATCTGTCAGCTAGCTTCTGTAAGCAGTGCTGCTGGAAATGACCTCAAACATTTTCTAGCTTGAAAGTAGAAAGAAAAGTGGCAGGAAGCCTCACTCCTGAGGGAGAGGAGATGTATGGTACTATTCACATCCACTGAATTTATGTTAAAGACAAAGTTGAGTGGAGCCCCAGTTGAGTGGAGCAGGAGAACAACCTACAACAGATTACATCGCTCCTATGTGAATGGAAGGCCCTCATATGTTCACAGGAAGGAATCTCATATGCATTGCTAAGAAGAAAAGAGGAAACGCAATGAATGTTCGCAAAAGAGTTCAAGGACAGGGCCGGAGAGATGGCTCAGTGGTTAAGAGCACTGACTGTTTTTCCAGAGGTCCTGAGTTCAATTCCCAGCAACCACATGGTGACTCACAACCATCTATAATGAGCTCTGGTGCCCTCTTCTGGCATGCAGGCAAATATGCAGACAGAACACTGTATACATAATAAACAAATAAACAAATCTTAAAAGAGAGAGAGTTCAAGGACAGCCTGGTCTACAGGACAAGTTCCAGAACAGCCAGAGCTACACAGAGAAACCTCGTCTCAAAAATAAAAACAAAACAAAGAAACAACAAGAAAAAAATGTACAAAAGAAATATTCATACATCTTCATATTTCCTTGAAAATTAAGCAGCAAGGTTACCACATGGCATGTCTGTGGTTATAACTCAGATGGCAGAGGGCTTGCCTACCATGTTCAGAGTGCAGAAGGTTGAACGGGCTCCATCAGGCAGTACTAGTGCTTATGGGGACTCGGTGAGTCAGGGATAGTCAGTACTGTTTTAATCTACCATAGCAACATTAGGCATGTAATGTCATTTAGAAGACAAATAAGCATTTTTTAGTACTGTTTTAATCTACCATAGCAACATTAGGCATGTACTGTCATTTAGAAGACAAATAAGCATTTTTTAAAATCTGTCTCTCTATGTGCCTGTTCAGGTGCCTGTACATGTGTGTGCATAATGTACAGTTCAGATGGAACTTGGGCTATCATTTTCAGAAATACCATCCATCTCCCTTGAGGGCAGGTTTCTCACTGGCTTAGAACTTACAAAGTACTTTGGACCAACTGGACAGTGACCCAGACAGTGCCTGTCTCTGCCTCCCTAGCCTTGGGATTTCAAACATAGGCTACCACCACAGCTTTTTTGTTTTGTTTTGTTTTGTTTTTGAGACAGGGTTTCTCTGTGTAGCTTGGAGCCTGTCCTGGAACTTGATCTGTAGACCAAGCTGGCTGTATGTGCTTATGTGCTTTACAAGCATGAGGACATGAGATCAAACCCCAAAACCCACATTAAAATGCTAGATGTGGACTGGGCATTGGTGGTTCATACCTTTAATCCCAGCACTGGGGAGGCAGAGGCATGTGGATCTCTGTGAGTTCAAGACCAGCATTCTCTACAGAGCAAGTATCAGGACAGGCTTCAAAGATACACAGAGAAACCCTGTCTCAAAACAACAACAACAAAAATTTTAACAGTCTCCTAATGAAACTGGCAAGCTTATATTAAGTCAAATAATGTTAGGTATGTCTAAGCACAGTACTGTGAACAGCAAAGGTATAGCCGTGATTTTTAAAATATTTATTCATTTATTTTTCATGTGTTTTGCCTGTGTGTCTTTGCCTATATAAGAGTATCAGAAATTGTACTTACAGTTAGTTGTGAACTGCCACATGGATGCTGGGAATTGAACCCAGGGCCTCTGGAAGAGCAATCAGTGCTCTTAACCTCTAAGCCATCTCTCCAGCCTCTAGCCTTGCTTTTTTACTTGACACATTAATTTGAAAACGTATTTTAAGATTTCTGGGCAATTCATATAGCAACATCACCTGGCTAAGGCTTTTTTGTTGTTTATTTTTGTTTTTTAATGTGTATAAGTGTTTTGTCCATGCACCACATATATGTAGTAGCCTAGGAGTCTAGAAGAGGGTGTCAGATTCCCTGGAACTAGAGTTACAGATGGTCATGAGCTGCCATGTGGGTGTTGGGAGCTGAACTCAGGTCCTCTGGAAGAGCAGACAATGGTCTTAATTAACCACCTAGACATCTCTCCCTTTACTAGACTTTTATCGGGTCTGTCTCCTTACAGACACCCTGAGGACTCACTGAGAAGTGCAGCTTCTTGCACTGAAGCAGATGTTCATGCATTCATTTCCCAAAGCACAAACATTTCCCTGGTTTATATTGCCATCTTTTCTCATGCATTTTTGTTTTGTTTTTAGCATTTTATTCCATGCTTTTTGTTTGTTTTCGAGACAGGGTTTCTCTGTAGCTTTGGAGCCTGTCCTAGAACTCACTCTGTAGAGCAGGCTGGCCTCGATCTCACAAAAATCTATCTGCCTCTGCCTCCTGAGTGCTGGGATTAAAGGTGTGCGCCACCACTGCCGGGTTCTGTTTTTAGGATTTTAAAATTTCACTTATTTTTATTTTATACGCATTGGTGTTTTGCCTGCATGTGTGTCTATGTGAAGGTGTCAAATCCCCTGGAACTGGAGTTACAGACTTGTGAGCTGTCATATGGGTGCTGAGAATTGAACCCAGGTTCTCTGGAAGAGCAGCCAGTGCTCTTAACCACTGAGCCATCTCTCCAGTCCTGTTTTAGAATTTTTTTTTTTAATGTGTGCACAGGTACTGGGAACTGGACTCCAGACCTCTGCAAGAGCAAAATAAGCCTTTGATTGCTGACCCATTTTTACCAGCCCTTTTTATTCTTCTGTAAGTCATGGTCTCATGCCTCTCAGGCTGGCCTCAAACTTGCTATGTCTTTGAGGATGTCCTGTAACTTCTGATCCTCTGGCCTCTACCATGGTATTCTATACCATTTCAGGTTTATTGGAACCTGGAATGCAAACACTCTACAAACTGGACTACATCCCCAGCCCTCTTTCTCTTTTATACTAAAAACAAAACAGAAAAACAAGAATCAGTGGAGTTTTATCACTTGGATATGTTCACTTTCCTTAGTGATCATAAACTTGGGGCATGACACTTTAAGGAGACTATGAACAAGACCTGTACAGTTAGAATTACTATGTGAGGACTTTTTCCCAACCTGTGATGGTCTTTGTCACAGGTTTGTTTATTTATAGATGAGGTCTTAACTGAAGGCCAGAGAAACCAAAAGGTCAGACACCCTGTCTCAGGGACTTACTGCTCCAATTGTGGCATTATGCATTGCAGCTCTGGATTAGGGCTTGTTAGAAACACATACCTATCCCAAACCTGACAAATTAAAATCTCTTTAAGAAAATTCGCAGTCACAAAGAACAACAGGAAGCCTGAATCCCCAAGGGTCTAGGCTCTGCTTATGTTGTAACTGAGCCTCTGAGGCTTGGGGTAGGGCAGCTGGGGGAGTTGATCTAAGAACCTGGATATTAAATTGCAACCAAAGCAGGGAAGGTTACCTCGACAAAAGGAATACTGCTCTGTGGCATGCTGTCTGCATGGGTGGTGGAGGAAGAGGCCAAGTGGGCTGGTGTCATGACAATTTTTTCTTTGTTTTTAATATGTGGTGCTGGGTATCAAGCCCAAGATTTCTTTCCTGTTCCATCACTGAGGTCTATTCTCAACCCCAGCAAGAATTTAGAAGTCTTATTGACACCTTTCAACAAAGTGAAGAAAAGGTCAGGACCCTGAGTTTTAACTAAATTGGAAGTTGCATAAGATTTGAAAAATTTTAAAAACATGTAAAATTTCATACTAGTAGAGCAGGAAGGAAACTGTTGTGGAATATTATTTTAACTAGGCAAAGATGTGTTACATTTGTTTATGTTCTGGAATATTACTTTAACTGTGTAAAGGTGTATTACTTTTGTTTCTGATGCATCTGTTTAACAATGTAAGCATGTGTGTTTAATTGTGAAAAGATGTATTGCATTTGTTTCACTTTGCCTGCCTAAGGAACCTGATTGGTTTAATAAAGAGCTGAGCAGCCAATAGCTAGGCAGAGAGGATAAATAGAGGAGGAGAAAGCAGAAGACCTGCCCAAGGTAAGAAGCCAGGGAGCCACAAGGCAGTCACACATAATGACAGCAAACAAGAAAGAAAAGGTAAAAAGCCCCAAGGCAAAAGGTAGGTAAAGAAAAACCAGTTAATTTAAGAAAGAGCTAGCCAGAAACATGCCTAAGCTAGGCCAAGCATTCAAAACTAATGAGTTTCTGTGTTATGATTTGGGAGCCGGTTGGGGTGGCCCAAAAGACAAAGCCCGATACAGGAAACTTGTTTTAAGTTGTGATTAGGGCTGGAGAGGTGGCTCAGTGGTTCAGAACACTTGCAGCTCTTCCAGGAGATGAAAGCAGTTCCCAGCACCCATGTTAATGGGCTCACAATTATGTACAACTCCAGCGGATCTGAAGCCCTCTTCTGTACACATGTGGAGTACACTCATAACACAAGTAAAAACGAAATATCTTTACTTTCAGCACCCAGGAAGCAGAGGCAAGCTGATCTGTGAGTTCCAGGCAAGCTAGGGCTACATAGTAATACTGTCTCAGAAAACAAAACAAAACAAAAAAACAACAAAACCAGACAAATAAAAACAAAGAGCCCATTCCACAAATAGAATGTAATTACAACAAAAATCTTGTTTAGGGTGAGGCATGAGGGCAAGTTTTAGTCCCATCATAATCTAAAAAGATAACCCAGGCAGGGTGGTAGTGGTGCACACCTTTAATTCCAGCATTTGGGAAGCAGAGACAGGTGGATCTAAAGTCTAGGCCAGCCTGGTCTACAGTGTGAGTTCTAGGACAGCCAGGACTACATGGAGAAACCCTATCTGGGGCACTCCCCACCCCAATATATAACCCAGGACAGTACTCCAGAATTTCAGTCATATGCATTCTCAAAGACACTGCCTTGTCAAAGCCCTCTCAGATTACCAGGATTATAAATCTCCACACTGAATTTAGTAGTTTTCTACTGTTTTTACCCTTTAGGACCTCCTCATTTTGGTGAGGTTAGCTGACGTTGTAGATTACTATTTTAAGATGTATGTTTACATTTGTTTATGCTGTGGAACATTATTAATGATGCAAAGATTTGTTGCATTCTTCTTTATTGCATTTGTTTAACTCTGTGAAGCTGTGTTACTTTGCCTGTCAAAATCAACTGATTGGCCTAATAAAGAGTTGAAAGGCCAGTAGCAAGGCAGGAAGGGTTGGCAGGCAGAGAGAATAAGTATAAGAGAGAGAAGCAAAAACAAGAGGAGGCAGGTAGGGGCCCATGGAGTAAGAGTGAAAGTAAGATTAAGAAAAGGAAAAGGCCCAGTGGCAAAAGGTAGATGGGATAAGTGAAGGAAAGCTGGCTAGAAATATGCCAATCTAAGGCTGGGCATTTTTAAGTAAAAATCTCCATGTCTGTTTATTTGGGAGCTGGTTGATGTCCCCCCCACCCCACCCCCCAAAGCCCAAAGAGTGAAAAAAACAACCAACAAGCTGGCATAATATCCAGATCATTTACTAGCCAGCAGCATAGATTATTAGCATTTACTGCACTCCCAAAATAGCCAATCTCTTATGCACCATGGGACTGCCAATTACAATTCTCTCCTCTGTAGGCTGACCTAGTATGTTTGGAACTCTCTCTCTCTCTCTCTATACACACACACACACACACACACACACACACACACACACACACACCCACACACACACACACACACACACACACACACACACACACCCGTCCAACAGAAGCACGTGCTATACCTCTCTCTCTCTCTCTCTCTCTCTCTCTCTCTCTCTCTCTCTCTCTCTCTCTCTCTCTCTCACGCGCTCTACACACACACACACACAGCACACACAGCACACACATCTCTCTCTTTTCTTTCTCTCTCTCTCTCTCTCACACACACACACACACCCCACCCCACCCGTCCAACAGAAGCACGTGTAAGCCCAGGATGGACCCTACACCGCTATGCGGTTTCAACACCTCTCGCCTTATCCCGCAGAGAGTGGTTTGGGACACGGAACAGGGGTAGGGGGACACTGCGCCACCACGGCCACAGTAGGCCTCGCTTGGTCCCTGCTGGAAGCGCCCCGCGGAGCCAGGGGAGGGGCACGTGCAGCTTGTCCAGCAGGCGCCGGCTCCTCGCCGGCTGGCACTCAGCACCCGCCCGCACACAAAGCCCGCTCGGCTAGCTCGGCGCTCCACTCCTCAGGCCTGTGCTGCTGCGCTCCGCCTGCGGCTTCCAGGTTGGGCGCCAGGCCCGGACAGGCAGCAGACGACGAGGGGCTGAGCGCATCGAACCGCCGCGGGCGGGAGCGCAAGGGGAGGAGTGGGCCGCGGGGGGTGGAGGAAGCGGCCTCGCGTTGAGGAGGGAGCAATTGAATTTCAAACACAAACAACCGCACGAGCGCGCCCCGAGCCGATCGTTGCCCACCGCGCCCGCCCCGTCCGAGCGGCGCGCGGGCGCAGACGCCGTGGCTGCTCCGGAGCTCGCGCCGGGGGCCACCATCGAGGCGGGGGCCGCGCGAGGGCCGGAGCGCAGCGGCGCCACAACCGCCGCACGCGCAAACTTGGGCTCGCGCTTCCCGGCTCGGCGCGGAGCCCGGGGCGCCCGCGGCCCCGCCATGTCGCGATCCAACCGGCAGAAAGAGTACAAATGCGGGGACCTGGTGTTCGCGAAGATGAAGGGATACCCACACTGGCCGGCTCGGGTGAGCAGTGGGGCCATCGCGGGCCCTGGTGTGGTTGCATAACGCTCGGGAGGGCACGGTCGCCGAGCGCAGAGCGGGTGGAGGGGCAGGGGCATCGGGCCTGCTCGCCCTGCTGAGAGCCCACCACCGCTTACATAACAGGCGGCGGGCCGGCACCTGGCGGGCGGTGCCGCGTGCTCAGTCCGCCCGCCACCCTCCTACTGGCCGAGGCTTTGGGCGCAGGGTTGGGGAGCGGCCCGGTGGGGTGTCGCTTCTTCTGCCTCGACTCCCAACCCCTTCGGGGAGCCCCATTTGAGCCCCGGAGTCTCCACTGATAGTTGCTTTCAGCTCAGATTCCCCTGGCTGGACAAACGGTTGGGAAGTGTCCCAGTACACAGAGGGTTAAGTGGAGGTAGAGCTGGTGTCTAGCAAACTTTGTTTGAGCATTTTGTAGGAAGTCTGGAGTTGGGAGGGTCGCGGAATGATTTGGGGGAGACTTAAGAAATGGTCTTCCTGGCTGGGTAACTCTGCCACAACCCAATAGCCCTCAGTTCTACGAAAACTTCCATATGCCAGCAGCTCAGACTTGGAACTGTAGGCAGCAAGGGCCTGTGTGCCAGGGAAGTCCAGTGCTGATCACGTTGGTGAGGTGGGGTATTTGTGGGGAGACCGAGCTACCTCCTATTCTCACCAATGAGCCTCTCGATCCAAGAGGCCCATGTCAGCCATGTGGTTGCTTCAGCCCGCCAACAGAAGGGCCTTCCCCATTCCAGCACCTGGCCAGGTGGGAGGGTGGGGCCGAAAGCATGATGTGTTTATCACCTTTCCTGTAAGGAAAAGGTTAAGTGAGTGTGTGGGTGCTTCTGGCAACTTTTCAAAGTGAGTGGAGAGGGGCCCTTGGTACTGGGTGAGAGCATGACTCAGCCCCTTAGGGTGTGGGACTTGTGTAAAGTGAAATCCTAGGGCAAAAAGGCCCGACGGAGGGGTCCCGAGCAGTATTGCCTTGAGGCTTTGGCTTTTCCAGTATGGCTGACTGTTCATCTGGCTCAGTACTGGGAAGTACTTCCCTCCATATGCCAGCCATTGAGCCTGCGAAGTTCCTCCATGCTCCATCCCTATCCAAGGGATACAGCCAGTTTGATCATTGAGAAAACCCAAGTGGCCCTCCATACTCCCTCTCCCTCCCAAAGAGTGTTTCCAGTCCCACTTGCCTGAGTTCCTTGCTCTCTGAAACTTTTAAATGGTTGGGTAAGGCCTGGCCTCTGACTTGGGAGTGAAATAGAGAGAAGCCAGACACTTTGCAAAGCCTTAGAAGGGCCTGACTGAAGTTAGGCTGTGTGCGTGTGTGTGTTTGTGTGTGTGTTTGTGTGTGTGTGTGTTTGTGCGCGCAAACACACACACACACACACACACACCATGTGAACACTCATGTACTTTACCCTGCACCCTCTGATCCATTGGCTTTCTTGCCTCAGGTTCTAAGCACTGATGGGCAGGGTGAGAACTGAACCCAGGTCTGTCTCCTTCTCCTTGCTGGAGGTGAGACAAAGTTCAGTGGTAAGCTACAATGGAATGTGGATTTAGGGATGGTCTGGTATGTCTTGTTCCCTGAGGCCTTACTGCCCTGTGAGAAAGCCCCTCAATTTCTGATTACCCCTTGGAGCAGGGATCCCATCAATTTCATTTCACTATGAGCTTCCAGGACAGTAGAGTAGGACAGAGAGGCAATTTTTTTCTCTATGGAGGCCTGAACCTCTGAGATAACAATTGTGAATAGGCCTCAAAGATATGGGCACCCCAACACTTAAGGGGAGGGCTACACCCAGGGCTATCACCTCTCAGGCATTCCCCTTGGCTCCCAAAAAGACAACTGAGTCGTTGTCTCCCCACCCCCAATTCCTTAGAACCTGAGTTAGCTCTTCCTGAATTGCAGGGGGAGGCAGCCTGATGGCTGGCTGCTCCAGGGTGTAACCGGAGTCCTAAGCCATGGTGCAGGCCACCACTTGCACCTTGCTTACCTCATTGCTGCTTGTGAGGGACATGGGTGACTGGGTAAAGACTAAAAAAGGGCCCAGAGTTTGAGATTGAAGACATAGGCCCACATGGTAGCAGGACCTGACTGAAGAATGTATTATGACCCTATCTTTTACCTTCTGCCTAACTTCCTGGAGGATCTTCAGGCACTTAACGAGGAACCCCCCAGCCCTGAGATCCCCCCCTGCAGGGGTGGGGGGCTTCCTTTCTCGATCCTGGAGAAGTTCCTGAGCTTCTCCTTTTTCCTTCTCTTTCCTTGCCACACTTAACTTCCAGCCCATTTGTCTGAGCTTTCTGCTGTCCTGGGCATTCTGGTTCCCCTAGTTAAGTCAGCCAAGCCTTGGGTGTGGTGGTCAGCTAGTATGTTCTTAGCTTTTTGCTTGGACTCTGAGTTCTGTGGGCATGGTGTTCAATTCTCCCTGCTCCTCTGAAGGCTGCAAATGGCTTCGAAGGCCTCTGGCCTGGGCAGGATGGGATTTCTGGAGTTTAGGGCCTGTCTGATAGAGGCAGGCAAATGTAAAGGAGTGGGCCAGAATGGTTAAGAAGTTTCAGAATTGCCTTCCAGTTGGCTAGAAGGAAGTGTGGTAGGATCCCCTCACATCTGGCCCCACCATGACTCAACTGTCCTTTAACTCACTGAGTTTAGTCAGTGTAGCTATAAAGACACCACCTAGGAGACAGTTTGAGGACAGACTTCTTTGAGACTTAACCTCACTCACCATGGAAAAACCACCCGTCACATCCAAGTTCCGGGGAAGAAAGTTCCTTTGTAGCTGCAGGGGTGGGGGCGCTGCCACAGAAGTGATTCCTCCTCTTTTGTTGGGGGAGGGGCTGGAAATGATGTTGAGCAGAAAGCACTCCATCCCCCAACCCTGCCTGCTGCACCTACATAAAATGGTTAGGGTTGTTGGGGAATGGGCTTCTCATTCCTCCACACCCAACATTTATGTAGCTGGAAGTTGGCAAGACTGATGGAGTTGTTGTGTTTCATTCCATCCAGTCTGGTTTCTGGGACTGGGCGGCTGGGTCCCCTGCCACACGATTTGGACTCTGCCTGTTGTTTGCTCTCCATGGGAAGCTGGCTGTCCAGTTGTCTCAGTATGTGCTCCTCCACCCCTTTCTTTTGGAGTCTCCTCTCTTCCCTTTCATTACACGTGTTACCAGACTAAAAAAACACAGTAATGCCCTGGCTTGGGTGTGGACACTCCTCCAGCACTCCAGCTTGGACCCCCTCCCCCCTTTCCGGGCAAAGGTGTCAGGCCTGTGAGAGAGCCTTTGCTATCGTCATCCTTTGCCTGTCTCCTGGGATTTCTTAAACCCTGGAGGCCCTCTTCATCCTTTTTTTTTTTTTTTTTTTTTTTTTTTTTTGCTAACACCCTCTGAGAAGAGGGAGGGGGCTATCTGATAACTGGAGCCAGGTATCCTGTCCTGCTCCTCCCCTGTCCCCACCCTTTAGAGTCCGGCCCTCCCCCCCCCCCCTTTGCTTTCCAGACCTAGCTTGGTTTCACGTACAGCCCTAGGGCTGCGTGCCAGATTTCGGGCCTGGGGGGTGGGGTGTGTGTTTAGTGTCCCCTCCTCCCCAATCCTGGATGGAAGGCCTTGGGGGAGGGGTGGTCACATTCCTGGTTGCTGAGTGGCCCCGGGGGGCGGGGTTGAGTTGTCATAGTGATGGGGATCACGGTTGTGGGGGAACTGCATGCCTTTCCACCAGGTTCCCACACCCCAGCATCTCCTGATTGTTGGGCTGGGCCTAGTTTGAGTTGTGCCTTCCTAGGGGGAGGGGCTGGACCAAAGTCCTCAGAGGCCACGGGGGGGGGGGGGGAGAAGGGGCCCAGAAGCCTGAAGACTTCCAAATCTGGGGCAAAATACCCTTCCAAGTCATGCTCACTGGGCTCATTCTAGTCACCCCGCCTCCCTGTTTCCCCAGTGCTCCCAGTTGCACCCTCTTTCTCTAACCACTGCTTGGTCTGTCTCTTAGGTTTGGGTCTGAAACCCCAGTCAACATGGCCACCTGGCCTCCGGGAGGAGGCGGGCATCTCCGGCTGTTGCAAGGATTGCTGGGAGTTGTAGTCCCTGCTCCAACAGCTTGCCTTGGCCTGGGCTTCCCGGACTTAATCCGAGTTTGGCTGGCTAGCTGTTCTCCATTGATTTCAAACTTGACCTTAGACCTCAGCACTTGCTGCCTTTACTGCAGAATTCCTACTGGGTCATAGGGCAAGGGGTCTCCTCAAGAAATTGGGCCGATATTGAAAAGCTGTCTCTCTCAGTGGTTAAGAGTGCTGGCCTCTGTTCCATAGGACCCTGGATTCTATTCCCAGCATTTATATGGCAGCTCACAAAAACCTGTAATCCAGCCCCAGGGTATCTGACATCCTCTTCTGGCTTCCTCAGGCATTCATGAAGTGCATAGAAATAACATTCAGGGAATGTTGTTATGTACATTTAAAAAAATTATTTATTTTGTTAAAGAGCTGGGTGGTGGTGGTGCTGACCTTTAATTTCAGCACTCTGGAGGCAGAGGCAGTCAGATCTCTGAGTTCAAATCCAAGGCTACACAAACCTGTTTCAAAGGAAAAACAAAACAAAAAAGGAAGGAGATTAGACTTGAAATCTGGCCCTTTTTATAATGTGCTATATTTTCTGGACTCGGTCTCCCCATCTGTAAAAAAAAAAAAAAAATGACTTATTGTAGTGGCTTTCAAACTTTTCAGACTTATTTTAGCTGACATTTCAAGGACAGCCTGTTCTGCTGAGTGAGTTCCAGGACAGACAGGGCTACAGTGAGAAACCCTGTGTGTGTGGGTGTGTGTCTGACTTCACATTGAAGAAGCAGGCCATGATCATGAGAGAAAGCATGGAAAGAGTTAAGGTGCATTGGCATTTGTTGTCGGAGATGGGTATGTTGGCACATTAAGAGGCTGAGGCAGGAGGATCTGGAATTGGAGAGACAGTGCTTTGCTATGCAGCCCAGTCTCGAAATATAAAGAAGTGACAGGATTGGTTTTGGGAGTGGCAGAGGTGGTAGCACTTTGGGCAGGGTTGAACACTGGAGAAGATGTTCTCTGGTGACGGGGAGGAAAGTAGTCCTGGGTTTGTTAGGCTTTCCTGTTTAATTTAATTTGAACGAGTTGTACTGCTAAGAATGTTTTGAAATTGGGTAATCTCTTGAGTCTTGTTCTGCCTGGGTTTATGCAAATGTCACCTTGCCCCAGAATGGTGGCCTTGGGACTCAAGCTCATATTTTCTCTCCTTTCTTGCCTCAGATTGATGAGATGCCTGAGGCTGCAGTGAAATCAACAGCCAATAAATACCAAGTCTTTTTTTTTGGGACCCACGAGACGTGAGTGAGGGGCTAGCAGGGTGCGGGTGGAACACTGGGAACGCCATTGTGGGGAGAGGGGGGGTGACACTATCCGTGTTTGGTGTGTAGCTTGGGGGCAGCTTGGGGCTTGAGAGCACAGTCTCCCATCTCTCATCAGGGCATTCCTGGGCCCCAAAGACCTCTTCCCTTACGAGGAATCCAAGGAGAAGTTTGGCAAGCCCAACAAGAGGAAAGGGTTCAGCGAGGGGCTATGGGAGATCGAGAACAACCCTACAGTCAAGGCCTCTGGCTACCAGGTGAGCAGTTAGTTGCCCCCTCAAAGCCCTAGAAAGCCAGGTATATTGCAGGCTCCAGGAGCCTTGGCCACAGGCAATGCTTAGCCTTCAGAATCTCAGAGTCTTTGGGGTGGTAGAGATGGAACTTCTTGCAAGAGGGACCTAAGGGGTGTGGGGTGACTTCTAGTCAGTGACTTTGAGGGCAAGAATAGGATGGAGGCGGTAAGTGGGGTAAGCCTTTGTTGGGCCCAAACGGAGGTTCTTGTGAGCCGGGCAGGACAAGGCGGGAGGGCGGGGGGAGCGGGGTTTGTGGGGAATGGGTCTCAGATCCCTTTGGGAGAAGTTGACCCGAGGTTTTGCCTCCTGCTCCAGCCCTCCCCCCTCCTGCACAGAGCCCTGCCTGCCCGGCCTGTGGGTTAACCCCAGGGCTAATCCAACAGAGGTGGGTCTCAAATCACTTGTGAGACTGGGCACCTGGGTGGGGGTGGGGGAGAGGTGGGCAAAAGAAGGAGTGAGTGTCTAAGGGGGTGGTTGGGGAGGGACTAATCTCTGGTGCCACTCAGCCTCTGATGTCTCCACCACAGTCCTCTCAGAAAAAGAGTTGTGTGGAAGAGCCTGAGTTGGAGCGTCAAGCCCCTGAGGGTGATGGTGATAAGAAAGGCAATGCCGAGGGTAGCAGTGATGAGGAGGGGAAACTGGTCATCGATGAGCCAACCAAGGACAAGAATGAGAAGGGGATGCTGAAGAGGAGAGCAGGGGACATGCTGGAGGTAACTGCCAGGATGTACCATGCAACATTTTCTGTGGGCTATCTCTTTGGGTCCTGGGTCTGAGGTATTATATAAGTCTGGTCCCTAGTTTCTGGGAATCCAAACGAGAGTGGGGCACAGGCCTTCTGGGGTGGCAGAGGGTAGCAGGGCAGTGAGTATCACCCTGGAAAGAGACCCTGAGGAAGAATATAGGCACAAGGAGGTTAGCTATTGACCTCCTGTCTCTAGCCTCAGTTGATGTCCTCTGATAATCTGCCTAGGACTCCCCTAAACGTCCCAAGGAGTCAGGAGACCATGAAGAAGAGGATAAGGAGATGGCTACCTTGGAGGGTGAGAGGCCCCTACCAGTAGAGATGGAGAAGAACAGTACCCCCTCTGAGCCAGACTCTGGCCAGGGACCTCCTCCAGAGGAGGAGGAGGAGGAGGAAGAAGAGGAGGAGGCTACCAAGGAAGAGGCTGAAGCCCAGGGCGTCAGAGATCATGAGAGGTGAGTGAGTCCCTTGGCAGTGGGCTGGGAGGGCTCAGCCACTTCTGGAGAGGAGGAGGACGCAGACAAAGGCCTGCAGAAGTAGTCAGCCTTTCTGGAGGCTGGGTGGGCTCTCCCTGAAGACCTGCACTGGCTGGGGTAAGGCCAGGCCAAGGCCACACCATTAACCCTTCTCCCTCCAACCCTCCCCTGCAGCCTGTAGCCACCAATGTTTCAAGAGGAGCCCCTGCCCCGTTCCTGCTGCTGTCTGGGTGCTACTGGGGAAACTGGCCATGGCCTGCAAACTGGGAACCCTTTTCCCACCCAACCCACTCTCCTCCTTCACTCACATTCTTCTTTTTAAGCCCACCCTTGGAGATTGGCTTGGCCCTCACCTCCAGGCCCCTGTACCCTGCCTGTGACCTGAGTCAGGGCCATGTGCCCCGGGGTGAAATGGGGCCATTATATCTCCTTAGACTTGTCTCCTAGGGCTTGTGTTGAGGTCTGGGCTCCTGCTTCCACCTCTTGACCCCTCTGCCGTTCTGCAGGCATTCTAGACCTTTGGGCCGGGTTGGGGCAGGAGTGGGGTGATGAAATATAAAATTAAGTGTGGGTTTCTGGATGGCATCCTGAGTTCCTGTCTCCTGCTCCCATACAAATTTTCCCATCTGCCTAAATTCAAGAAAAAGGGGACACTATGTGGGAGAGGCTCCCATCCATAAATCCTTGGTGATTTTGAGAAATTTTTTTTCCTGACCTCAGGGTTCAAGGAACTATAGTTTAACATCAAGACTTCCGGAGTTTCCAAGTTGTTAGGGCCAAGGACCTGGAGAGAGTTGATAATCTGAAGGATTGACTCATCTGTTTGTATTGAGTATAAGTCTCTCTTTAGATCTCAGGTCAGAGATGAGGTAATGTGGGGAGACCCTGCCGCCTTCATCCCTCTTCCCACAATGCTCAAGGCCAGCCTCCAGTCAGATATATCACCCAGACATAAAGGAAAAGACACATTTTTTTAGGAAATGTTTTTAATAAAAGAAAATTACAAAAAAGAAAAAAAAACCAACCTGTTAATCCCAAGCCTTTGTGTGCCCCCACTACTGACCTGTTTCTGTGGTGCACTGGGAGGTTCCCTTCTGTTCAAGTTGATGACTCTTTGGAGCTGGGGCTTTGATGTCCTTCCAGAGTTGGCCCTCTGGCATTGTCACATATCCAGTGTGTAGCCCACTGAATACAGGGAAAAGTACTCTCTCCCAGCCTCTTGTGGGGTTTCTTGTGCCCCCTTCCTTCTCTTTCACTCCTATCCCTCCCTTGGGCTCTGAAGAAAAATTGCTGATTGTAGCTTTGGAAGTGTAGCTCTGAGAACCATAGACGATTTGAGTTCTAGGAAAATAAAGCCGTTGATTACTATCCTGGATTCTGACTAATTCTTTTGAGTGTCTGGGTTAACGAAGAGAGGGAGAGGGAAACAAGTAACCTCTAGGTCTCTTCTGCGGATTAAGAGAGGGACCTCAGCCTCCATTCCCACACTATTCTACCCTTGCAAGCATCTGGGAGGGTCTAAAACATTTTTATTTAATTTTTAGGTATATTTTATGAGTGTTTTGTCCACATTATATACATGCACCACATGCACGCCTGGTACCTGAGAAAGTTGGAAGAGGCCATTGGGTCCTCTGGAACTGGAGTTAAGGATGGTTATAGGTTCTGGCAACAAAACCCAAGTCCTCTGCAAGAGCAGCAACTGCTTGTTGAGCCTTTTCAGTAACTGGTCTAACATTTTTGAGCCAGTTGTGGTAGCAACTGTATTGCTGCCACAATAAATAATAACAATAATAAGCTAATAAATAAATCTGTATTCTCAGCAGAGGAAAGGCAGAAGGATCACAAGTTCAATGCCAGTCTGGGTGTACAAAAAGACCATGTCTGAACATCCCCCCCCCCCGCGCCCCCACAAAAACTTGCATAAGAAACCCTAACCTAACACACACCTCAGATGCTAGAATAATGGCCTAGTATGTACAAATCAGAAGCCCTGAATTTGGTTCCCAAGCATGGCAAAAAATGTAGGTGTAATGGATAGGTACCTATAATCTGCACCAGGAGATGGAGGCAGGAGGATCAGCTGGGTGGGTGTACGCTTAGTAGACACAGGAGACTCACCTGGTTGTCATCTGTCACCTACCACAATGTGGAAGCAGAGAACTGATTTTCTCAAGTCCTTTGACCACCCTAGGGGTGTGCTAACACAGGTGCCTGTACTCATGCAGATGCAGATTATTTTTTCAGAGCTGAGGACTGAAAAAACCAGGGCTTTTGCTGAGTTAAATCCCTAACCCCACTAAATAAGTCTTTAAAAGACAATTTGTAAGAAAACAATGAAAACCCACAAATCCACACCATATGGTAATTGGAGAGTTGGATTAACGGTTAAAGAGCATTTTCTTGCAGAGGGCCTGGATTCAGTTGCCAGCACCTACCTACACTGGTCCAGAACCATCTATAACTTCAGTTCCAAGAGTTCCAACACCTTTTTCTGACCTCCCTGGGTACCAGACACACATGTGCATATAATACGTGGAGACAAAATACGCATAAATTAAATTTTTATTACATTTTGCTTTGTATGCCAAAGGACAGTTTGCAGGAACCAGTTTCTCTTTCACCATGTGGGGCCCAGGTGATCATCTCAGGCAGGAAGATGCCTTTACCCACTAAGCTGTCTGCTGAAGAAAGACGCACCCCAAGATGAAATTTTCAGGCCTTTGTGGCAGCAGGAAGGTCTAGCCTCTTCTGAATGACTGAACCCCAAAAATATTTCATCATACCAAAGTTCATAATCTAATTTACATGTCTTACTGAAGAAGAGCGCCACATGCACCCATGATGCTGGTCCTTTATTATGTATCATTTGCAATACACAATAATGCAAGAGCCTCGGGTGTGCCTGAGGCATCTTGTGACCAAAGTCATGGGATGGCTGCAAAGCCTCTCCTCAGCAAAACAAGGATTCTTCAAGGCCAAAGTACTTCTAAAGAGCAGCTATTCATTCTAATATTTACCCCTACAGTGATTCTGCTAAAAACACTGAGTTATCTGAGCAGACCAATAAACTTAATCACTTTGAGCCTGGTGGTGTTAACACACACCTCTAATCCCAACACTCGGGAGGCAGAGGCAGGCAGATCTCTGTGAGTTCAAGGCCAGCCTGGTCTACAGAGTGAGTTCCAGGACAGCCAGAGCTGTTAGACAGAGAGATCCTGTCTCGAAAAGCACCGCCCCCCCCCAAAAAAAAATCTAAAATTTGTTTTAAAGTTATCTGCAGATATGCAGCAAGCTCTAGACCAGCCTGGGGTATACATGAGACCAGATACTTAGAGATGCTTGAGGACCTAGGTCCAATCTCTAGTACTTCAAAAAAAAAAAAAAAAAGAAGAAATGGAGTGTGAAGAGAAAGGTTCCATACATGGTCATGGAAAGACTGAGACAGTCTCATGTAACCCAGGATCATAACTGACGATGCCCTTAAGTGGATCTTTGAAATGCTGATATTCCAAGTCTACATAGCTATCCTTGGCTTTTGTTTTTGAAATAGAGTCTCCCTGTTGGTCTCAAACTCATGATCCTTTTGCCTTAGTCTCCAAAAGTGATGGGAAGATGTGGTCTGGTTCTAGAAAAATCTTGGACCTGCAAGAATAAGTCTAAATGTAGGGACAATTAATTAACCATGTAATGCTAGTTAGGTTGCTAGCCACATGTCAGTTTGTCTTGGCCAGGCATAGTGGTGCACACCTTTAATCCCAGCATTAGAGGACATGTGGGGATCTCTGACTGAGCTCAAGGCCAACTTGGTCTAGATAGTTCCAGGTTAGCCAGGGCTACATAGTGAGACTGTCTCAATAAATAAGAAGGCTTCTAGGCAAGAATTTTGACTTAATTTCAAAGTTCACTTGAAGGGCTACAGATGGCTTGGCAGTTGCAGAGGATCCTGGTTTGGACTCGAGCGCTCACATCAGGCAGCTCACAACGGCCTAACTCCAGTTTCAGGGCACCTTCGCTCTCTGGTCTGCACAGGCACAACCAGCACACTAAAATTATGAAGGCATGCCAGCTGGTGGTGGTGAACGCCTGGTGGATCTCTGAATTCAAAACCAGCCTGGGTCTACAGAGTAAGCTCCAGGACAGTCAGAGCTACACAGACAAATCCTGTCTCTGGAAAAATTAAAAAAAATAAGGCACATACTCATAAAAAAATAATAAAAAAAGTTTTTAGAAGACAGTAACCTGGGGAGGGGGTTAGGGATGTAGCTGTTAAGGCACAGAGCTTGGCCCGAGGTGGTGGTGCACACCTTTAATCCCAGCACTTGGGAGGCAGAGGCAGGTGGATGTCTGTGAGTTCTGGGCCAGTCTGGTCCACAAAGCTACACACACGCACACGCACACACACCTCGTCTCAATAAAACAAAACAAAACGAAAAAACAGCAAGCTGGGCCAGTCTGGTCCACAAAGCTACACACACACACACACACACACACACACACACACACACACACACACACACACACACACCTCGTCTCAATAAAACAAAACAAAAAAACAGCAAGCTGTACGCCCTGGAGCACAACATAAACCAGGCTTGATGCTGAAACCCAGCACCTAGGAAGTGAGGGCAGAAACTAGCAAGTTTGAGGGATAGGTTGGCGGTACTTCTCTGAATGTCTCATGCCTAGAATGTTAAAACAGTAGTGGGTGCTTTCTCAGAGGTGGAGTTTGAGGTCAATGGAAAACATCTGGTGCTGATGGCTTCAGAAATACTTTCCTAGTTACACACATCCTAAGAACAAAGGTCATTTCTTCAGGGTCTTCTAGTCACTGATTATTCCACTAACGAAGTTCCTGACATTACAGAATGGAGAGCTTACAGGGGAAGAGCCGATCCAAAGTGCTCTCAGTCACTACCAGACGCACAGTAATGAAAGAAAGCATACTTGATCTGATCAAGGCAGACAGGTGAGTGAGTGGTCAAAGAACGGGTTGATCAAGGATGTCTGGTCTCAGTGCTCGGCTTTGCTAGGGTTGTCTGTCAGTCCATTGATGGTGGGAGGGCAGGTGGGAGGAGGTGGTGGGCACGATGGAAACCTCCCAGCATGCTCCACTTTATATAGAATGATTAGCTCATCTAGTATTATGTGGGGGCGGTTTTTTAATCTGACCTGGTCCCTCAAACAGAGAAGAGCCAGGACATAATGGCTGTAATCTCTGCTAGAAATGGATTCCTTTGCTTTGAATAGGAAACTATAACCACCTAGAAAATGGAGCCATGGTCTCTGTGAACTACAATTCCCAGTGGCCTCCACGCAGAACATTTAAAGGAAAGTACCCTGCGAATCTTTCGCTTTCAATTCCCGACATGCCTCTCACACTCCGGATTTCCTACTTTTGGCCAAGTTTCCTGTTTTAGGTCATTTTATAGCGACGGACTACAGTTCCCAGCAAGGTAAGAGGCCCTCTTCGTTATTGAGCGTCGCTCTGCAATTAAGACTACAACTCCCAGAAATCCGGTGGGCGGAGACTACCAGAGTACAGCACTCACGTGCAAAGAAAGGTTGGGAAAGGTAAGGCCGCTCCACGCCGATGGTGATGGTCATCCGAAGGCGAATGCGTGAAGTAACCTTCTTTTCCTAGTCGTAATCTGGGGCGCAGTCTTCCTCCTTGGGTTTCTCTTTACCGGGGCTATCCTCGGTCTGGGTGAGTCTGACAGGGGAAGTGCTTGAGGCCGTGACCTGTGGGCTTGTATTGAGACGAAAGCCCCGCCGCGGAAGTGGCACTACTAATTATCCAGTTGTGTAGGGAACCGCAGGGAAAGATGGAGGAGGTGTGTCCCGGCCTGCGTTCTTCTTCTAGAGCCTCAGGCCTTAAGCATTTTCTGAAAACACACGTACGCACATACACACCCACCCACCCAATGATAAGATTAGGAGCAATTTCATCGCTGCTCTTAGGCTTCTGTGAGATGCTACTTAGCATGGTACCAGGCTAGCAGCAGCTATTTAGAAAGCTTGCTGCATGCTAGTCTAGCATTCTACATTGATTGTTTTTACTTTGTTGTTTTGATTTCATAGGTCTCACCTTGTAGCTCAGACTATTCTGTAGGCTACTGTGTAGGGCAGGCTGCCCTTGAACTCATAGTAATCATAATGCTTCTGACTCCCAAGGCATGAGTCATCACACTTAGCATTTTAATTTGCTTGTTGAAATCTACCATCCAAGTCTGGGATAAAAGGTATGTGTGTCCTTCTGCACTTATCACTGATATTTTTAGGGTTTTTTGTTTGTTTGATTTTAATTGTGTAGGAGTGTTTGTGGGTACACCATGTATGTTCCCAGTAACCATAAGGTCCAAATAGGGTATGGAATTGGTGTTATCAATGGTTCTCTACAAGACCAACAAGTGCTCTTAACTGTAGAGCCTTTCTTCCTCTCCCCTATTTAAAGAAATATTTAAAAGTCGGGGCCTGGAGAGGTATCTCAGCATGAGTTAATTCCCAGCAACCACATAGTGGCTCACAACCATCTATAGTAGGATCTGATGCCCTCTTCTGGAATAAAGGGGTACATACAAATATAGCACTCATATACATAAAAGAAATCTTTAAAAAATACTTAAAGTCAAGGTTTTTTTGTGTAGCCCAGCCAGGACTCAAATTTAGGGTTTTTTTGTTCTTTCTTACCAAGCATTGGCATTATAGGTGTGCACTACCACATCTGTGATGGGAGATGTCATTCTCTTATTGATTAATTAATAAAGCCCTGTTGGCCAATAGGAAAGCCAGATAGGTGGGACTAGGAGACAAGGGGGATTCTGGGAGATGTAGGAAGAGAGATTCAAGATGTAGAGACTTGAGGGAAGAGTTCCGGACGACTCTCTCTGCAGTAAGCCAAGACTACGTGGAAACACTTAGATTAATAGAAATGGGTTAATATTTAAGACAGAGCTAGCCAATAAGAAACGCTAGTAACAGGCCAACAGCTTTATATCTAAAATAGTGTCTCTGTGTGTTATTTGGGGTTGACGAGGCTGTGGGACCACGCTGATGGGAAATCTTATCGGAACATATCTGGCTTGTTTTGCCATTTTTAAAAATTGGATTTATTCATTTTTAAATGTTTGCTTTGCCTACATATGTGTATATGCATTACTTGCATGCCCAATGTCTGAAGAGGCCAGAAGAGGGCATTGGATCCCCTGAAATAGGAGTTACAGATGGTTGTGAAACACCATGTGGGTACTGGGAATTAAACGCAGGTTCTCTGGAAAAGGAACAAATGCTCTTAAATGCCAAGCCCCCTTTTTTAATTTTTAAGAAGGGTATTGAACATGTGATCCTTCTACCTAAGGAGCTGAAAGACCTGGCTTAAAGCACTTTTTACCAATTATTTCAGGAATTTGTTAATTTAGTTCACTGCTCATATTGGGAGTCTGTTAGCACATACTTAGGAAACTTAGGTATCAACAACCTTAGAGTGTAGCCTTGGGGTCCTTAAGTCTTATAGAAAAAGCTATTTGTAGGGAGGAGGGGGTCTTTCCAGTGTGAGGGTAGAAGTGGGATAGGTGTTAATGGGGCAACCACCAGAGAAGACTGCTTGAACACAGGTTCAAGCCAAATAGCAAGTCTTTACTAGCTGGCTGGTGACTACATTGAGTGTGGGATCCTAGTGTAGCACTAGGCATTTTCAAGGTGAACTTCCCCCAGACAGGGTTTCTCTGTGGCTTTGGAACCTGTCCTGGAACTAGCTCTTGTAGACCAGGCTGGCCTCAAACTCACAGAGATCCGCCTGCCTCTTCCTCCCGAGTGCTGGGACCAAAGGTGTGTGCCCGGCCTCAAGGTGAATTTTTAAGCACAAAACATCCTGGTTGACATACTTCAGTTAACAAGAACAGTTAGCCAGAAGCAGAACTATGAAACTAAAAAGCAAGGCTAGTACATTTAGAGACTTTCCCAGAATTATGGACTTTGATGGGTTAGGTCTTTGTCTTCATTTTGGTTGGTGGTGCTGTCTATGTGCTGAGTTTTATGGCCTGAATATTTCCATCATGGAGTCAACTGTGTGAAGGTCTGGGGCCTGATACTTAGGGCCTGTTTCTTCCTGCCCTGCTGTTCATGTACTCACTTAAAAACTGTCTTAAGTATCTTAAGTGCCAAGCTCTCTTCAGATAGCAATTCAAGGAACTAGATAGAGTGGCCCTTGACCTCAGTGAATTTCGCCTCCAAAAAATTTGTGTTGCCCTGGCTGTCCTGGAACTTGCTCTGTAGACCAGGCTGGCTTGGAACACAGGGATCCACCTGCCTCTGCCTTCCTAGTGCTGGAATTAAAGGCATGTGTCACCACTGCCTAACAGCTTCAGTGAATTTTTTACTTTGAAGTCAAGATATATCATCATGGCTAATACATAACACCTCATTGTTTTCTCATTTGTAAATATAACTTGTGAGAGAAGAGTCAACGATATGAAGTCCACTGCACAAGAGTCGTTACTTTGATAACATTTCTTGGGTTGTGTATGGTGATACATGCCTTTAGTCCTGGCTCTAGGTGAAGGAGACAGAAGCAGATGGATCTGAGAGTTCAAGGCCAGCCTGGTTGGTGTACATAGAGAGGTCTATGCCAGCCAGAGCTACATAGCAAGAACATCTCAAAAAACAAACAAGGTGCTGGAAAGATGACTCAGTAGTTAAGAGCACTGACTGCTCTTCCAAAGGATCTGGGTTCAATTCCCAGCACCCACATGGGAGCTCACAACTGTCTATAACTCCAACATCCTCACACAGATATACATGCAGGGAAAACATCAATGCACATAAAACAAAAATAAATAAAAACAAAAGTGCCTTCCTTACTTCAATTCTTCATTGTTTCTCTTGACTCATAGCTGACAAGTTTTTGTGTCTTTCACTGGTGAGACTTTTCACATCTAACATGCGTCTTTCGGCCCTGCTGGCCTTGGCATCCAAAGCCACTCTCCCTCCCCACTACCGCTATGGAATGAGCCGTCCGGGCTCCCTATCAGACAAGAGGAAGAATCCTCCATGGAGCAGGCGGCGCCCAGTGGTGGTAGAGCCCATCTCTGATGAAGACTGGCACCTATTCTGCGGAGACATGGTGAGAGCCTCAACGCCCAGAGACAGGAAGGCTTGTGGCAACAATTCCCTGCCCTTGTCCTCTCATCTTCCTGCAGGTGGAAATCTTGGAAGGCAAGGATGCTGGCAAGCAGGGCAAAGTGGTCCAAGTCATTCGGCAGCGGAACTGGGTTGTCTTGGAGGGGTTGAACACGGTGAGTGGAAGGATGATGGAGAATTGAGAAGTCTTCCCCATCTGTCTCTCTTTCCTTAAGAGCAGCATGGAGAGACAGGAACTGGCTAAGGGGCAGCTTGGGCTGAATACGCTAAGCAGTAGTAGGTAAATCCCCTTCACGCACTACTTTCTAATACTGCCTTCTCTTGGACAGCATTTCCGCTATGTTGGCAGAACCAAGGATCACCGAGGGACCATGATCCCTAGTGAAGCCCCGTTACTTCATAATCAGGTCAAGCTAGTGGACCCTATGGACAGGCAAGCACAGGGGCCTCTGGTGAAGGGGCTTCTAACTCAAGCCCACACAGGTGTTGGGCAGATCCATTTATCTCAGGAGAATGATGTGTTGGTTATGCTAGAACTGGGGGGGGGGGGGGGGTGTCTTCTTTTCGGGGGAGTGGATGCAGGGAGGGGTGTAGTCCTGGCACTCTATAGACCAGCTAACCTGGAACTAAGAGATCTACTTGCCTCTGCCTCCTGAGTGCTGAGATTAAAGGTGTGTGGCACCACTGCCTAGTAGGGTCTGTTTCTTGCACACAATTCTGTCAGTAACCCTGACAGAAACAAGGGTGGTAACCCAGGTGTTTTCAGCCATTGTCTTCAATGTACAGAGATCTGGCTGTAAGTTAGACTAATTTTTTTCTACTTACCAGGAAACCCACAGAGATTCAGTGGAGATTTACTGAAGCAGGAGAGCGGGTTCGAGTTTCTACAAGATCTGGGAGAATTATCCCCAAACCTGAATTTCCTAGAGCAGATGGCATTGTCCCTGAAACATGGACTGGTAAACTGGGGATGAGCAGGAAGAAGGCAGGGATGTGAGGTGTAAGAGGAAAAGGAATGTTGGTGGGGTTAGGAATGTAGCTTGGTGGTAGAGCACTTGACTACCATTTGTGCAAGGTCATGGGTTCTATCCCCAACACTGAAAGAAATAAACAGTTGGCAAACATCATTTCCTTCTGACTCAACAGATGGCCCTAAGGACACATCAGTGGAAGATGCTCTAGAAAAAACCTATGTGCCCCGGCTAAAGACATTAGAAGAAGATGTGATGGAGGCAATGGGGATCCAGGAGACTCGAAGACACAAGAAGATTTATTGGTATTGAGCCTGAGTGTGCTGCTTCTGCCTTGAGGATAGAGGGAGGCTCCGCTTCATCCAACACCAATAAAGAGCCCTGAATGCAGCTGTTGTCCTAGGCTTCTTCCTTCCCCAAGTGTTTGCATTTTGGGAAGCCCAGGTGCAGTACAGCTTTTCTTGTCAGGACAGCCTGGGTGATTGGTAGCTTCCCCATAGGCAGGTCCTGCAATGTTTGGAGACGGAAACAAGGAAGAGGCCCCTTGCCCCTTTCCCTATTTAGACATAGGAGTTGAATCTTAAGTTTTAATAAATACAAATTACACAGTACATTACATATGAAGGGAGAGAAAGGGTATAAATCTGAAGTCTGCAGAGAGCCAGAATTCAGGTACGATGCAGGCACTCCAGATGGTAAGATGTACTAGCCATATTAGCATTGTGTTTTTGAATTGTCAACTAGCTGTCTTCAGTCTCAAGAACAGAGAAGGCCTGACCCAGGGGTGTCTTGGTGGCCACCAGAACCAGATTTCTGGGAGAGAGTTCAGGGCTGAAGATGGGCAAGAGCTCAGCATAGAAGCCTAGGAGAAAGGGAGGGTTAATTAGAAGGCAAAATGAAGCCTAACCCAGGCTCTTTCTGCTCATCCAGTAGCACAGCGCCTTATCCCAAAGAGGAAAGACACTAGCCTGCCTGAGAGATAGCCCTTGTGCTTTCTCAATGCCCAAGACACTTGCTTAAAACCCACCTCACTAGAGCTCAACAGGGTTCAGTGCTTAAGAACACTTGCTGCTCTTCCAGTATACTAGTTTGGTTCCTAATACCCACCTTAGATGGCTCACAACTGTTTGCAACTCTAGTACCAAGGGATTGAACACCCAAAAAAGCATGAGGTATATGTGTGCACACATAAATCTTAAAACCAAAACCAGTCTGGGGGAAGGTGCTGTTGGAATCTGCATTTGTTAACAAATGCCCACTCATCAGGTGTGTCCAAGCCCTGAAAACTGGCCAAGGACTCACCTTGTTCCTGGAGATAGAGCAGTCGGTCTAGCAGAATCAGTGTCTCCACCAGTGGGGCCAGCAGGAGGGCCAAGCTAAAGAAAGCCACCACACGATTTTCTTGGGCCTGCTGGGCCCGAAGGGCAGCCAGATCCAGTGGCAGCTGGGGGTCCAGACCTACTCGTTGTAATCCTTGTTGCACATATCTGTGGGACCAGCCATAAGGCAATTAGTTGTAGAAACTTCCACCTCCCACTTAAACTTTTGTCTCAGCTGATTCCTACTCTGATTTGCTTAAGTAGGCCTTTTTTTCTATTTTTGGTTTTTCCAGACAGGGTTTCTCTGTGTAGTCCTGGCTGTCCTGGAACTCACTCTGCAAATCAGGCTAGCCTTGAATTTAAGAAATCCATCTGCTCCTGCTTTCTAAGTGTTGAGATTAATAAAGGCATTAAACACTATGCCTGCCTGTTTTGTGTTTGGGGAACAAAGTCCTCACTAGGTATTCTAGACTGCCCTCAAAATAAAAATGGAAGCAGTCCCTGACTCCAGAGCCACAGTGCTGTGGCCACAGACATATGCCAATACCCACTTTAATGTTTCTCAGGCTATGAACTATCTGCTCAATAGCAAACAGCCCCAAAATTTATTTTCATCCAGTCTTATACAATTTAGCCATACTTTTAGTAATCAGAAACTATTGGACTGATGTAGTAGTTAGCTTATCAATAGAAGTACTTGCTTACCTAGCATGTTCAAAACCCTGGGATTTGATTTCCACAGGTTAAAAAAAGAGCTTGGGCAACCGGCAGTGAGTGGTGACACACACCTTTAATTCCAGCACTTGGGAGGCAGAAGCAGGCAGATCTCTGTGCGTTTGAGGCCAGCCTGGTTTACAGAGCTAGTTTCCAGGACAGCCAAGGCTGTTCACAGGGGAAATTTGGGATGGCTCCTGCCATCTCCCCAGTGCTAGGGTTATAGGTATATGTCACTACCCTTGATTTATGCAGTGCTGGGAATTGAACCTAGGCTCATGAATGCTAGACAAATATTCTACCGACTGAGTTAATGCCCCTAGTCTTAAGAGGACAACTTCTTTCAGAGAAATTTGGAGCACTGTCCCTGGTTAGAAGAGTCCAGGCCATTCTTCTGGGCTCAAACATTTTCTTTGGCTATGCTAACAAGTAGGGATAGGTGGGGAGCCTCCCCAGACCTCACTCTTCAATCTTGAGTTCGTGGACCCTGGGGATTCCTTGCACGCCAGGTCTCCGAAGTTCAGGGCAGACATGTCGGATGACTGTCTCCAGTGCTGCACGGAAGCAGTGTGTTTGCAAGCCAGGGCCTGCTTTCTGTAGCCTTTCCGCATAGTCTTCCAGGGCATGGCAGGCCCCCTCCCGGAGCCTGTAGGGTAGTTCATGGCCAGGCAGCCCAGCAACCCACTGACTCAGTGGGTAGCTTTCAGGGTCACTGAGTTTCATGTAGCAGCAGCCCACAGAAGCTAAGGCCACCACTTCAGAACAGCAGCAGAAGTGTCTCAGCAAGGCAACACTCAGATCCCCACAAGCATGGAGGCCCGTGAGTAGCAGGCGGGCACTACCTTGGCCTGATGTCTCTAGAGGAAGCAGAAGCTCCTCACACAGGGCTGTGGGGCTGACCCACTGAACCACGTGATGGGGGAAATGTCGGGGGCCTCTTTGTGCCATCTGAGGGAAGATAAAAAACAAAAAAACAAAGGCAGATGTAAAGTTGGGTGGTTACCCTCAGGCCACAGGAATGGGCCTGTCCTCTTAGTTATATGGGAGAAAAACTGGGCATAAGAGAGCTAGATTCTGATCCAGGAGATGAGCCCACTGTTTTAGCCAACAATCTGCATGGGTCCTGTCCACGCCTCCCCAGTGCTGGGATTACAGGCATGTACCACCATACTACTCAGTTTCCCTTTTCCTTTTGCTGGTGCTGGGAACAGAACTTAGGGCCTGATGAATGCTTAGACAAGTGTCTTACCACTAAGCTGTATCTTAGCTCTTCCATTTCTCATTGGCAATGAGCTAGTATAGCTATCTATAGTGGCAATGGGTTCCATCTCTAGCACAGCAAATACTAATACCCATCTGGCCACACATAGTTTAAAATGAGAACATACTGGTGTGGAAATTACACAAACTAGAAAGTGCCTTTGAAATATGGGGATGCTTTGGGGAAAAGGGGCAAAATAGCAGAAACAGGGACCATCTCGAACTGAGGAACTTGGAAGTAGAAAATGAGTTTTAATATACAGTTCTAGCCAAGCACACTGCTTCTATAATGCAGGCAGCAAGAAGCTTACCATTGGGTGCCTCTTCTCCATTTTGTCTAGCGCCTGCAGAAGCTCCTGGTCTAGGCGCTGGGCTCTGCTAACCAGCCTTTGATTTCCTTCAAGGCTCTTCACCATCAGTCCCAACCCAAAAGACATGAAACGGGAGAGATGACCCTAGAGTCATGAGGGAGGACAGCACTGTTTAGTGCCCTATCAACTGTCACCCTATCAGTGGTATGGACAACTGGGTCCCAGGCCCCAAAGGCTTACTCCCCGCCACTTTACGTCTGCTAATCTGCCTTCCCCAGTATCCTATCCTCATAATTCAAACAGGCACTATGTTGAGAGTCTGGCTCACCTGGCCTGAGCCCACATCCACAACCTGGGTGCAGCCAGTGAGATCACTCAGCTTCTTCACCAACTGAAAGAGGAGGAAACAAAAGTCTCTTCTTGGCATTGGCTCCTGACTCCTGAAGCCATAAGGATGGTAGAGGAGCCGAGGTGTCAGAGGGAAACACTGAGGATGCACAGAGACATGAGATGTCAATCCAGAACTGAGGATGATGGTAGGTATTTAGCCTAGTCTGCTTGCCTCTTTAGTCAATGATCAAGAGCAAGAACCCTGTAGGCTGTGAAATAAAAAACTGACTGCAGTGAACAGGAGTAAAACAGTCACTCCCACACAACTGCCAACCAACTCAGAAAACAGGAAAGCCTCCCAGCACCAACAAGATAGGATCCTAGCATGCCTGCTAAGGAAGGGGGCTTACAAAATTGCTAGTTCCTGCATGTGCAGTAAAGACCACACATCTCCATCACCCACAGGCTCTCAGTCAGTCTAACCTCTTAACATTCTCCTTACCTCTCCCAGCCTCCGGATCTCATGCTGCTTTTTGGGCTTGACATGTTTCCGAAAAGGTGCTGTTAGTCGGGAGCTTTGGCTGGGGTTCTCCAGGAACTCTGACGGGGTCTGAAAGCCAGGTGTCCGGGTAAAGGCGAGGGCACAGGCTGTGGACTTCAGGGCCAGCAGGGTGAGTGGCCACACGGACCTGTACCTGAGATAGTCCAGCCCAGGCTGCCAGTGAATAGCCCACAATCACATCCTGAGTGTACAAGCTTATGACCTGGCAGGCCAAAAGATGTAGTGGGACTATCTACACAAGGCTCAATACATGGCTCAGTGCTCTCATTCCCGGGCACAGGGCTCCTCTGCTTGCACGTACCTGATCTCCTCCCCTTCCCTGGGCATCCCCAGCAGCAGGGTGGCCAGTTGTGGTGGGTTTAGTCCATCCAGCGCTTCTTGCCATGATTTAGGGAGTGTGCCCCACAGGCTGTCGGTGAAAAATTCCTGCAGGAGAAGGAGCCAAGCAGGACAACTCTACTACTGTTCCCATTTTCTCAGCCAGAGTTATATAGAGAGATCCCCATGTAATAAAAAAATTCTGAGACTTTATTTATCCTCCAAAACCTATCTAAACTTGGAGAGACATGCAGAATTTACTTTGTAA
Organism: Cricetiscus sungorus; assembly: GCA_030556225.1. Classification (NCBI taxonomy): domain Eukaryota; kingdom Metazoa; phylum Chordata; class Mammalia; order Rodentia; family Cricetidae; genus Cricetiscus; species Cricetiscus sungorus. The sequence goes on from JANBXA010000730.1 coordinate 104,615,935, forward strand.
AATAAAATTCAGCAATAGACATTTAACTCAAAGTCAAGAGCTTAATGAGCCATTCAGTGCTGACACACACCTTTAATCCCAGCATTCCTGAAGCAGAGGCAGGGAGATCTCTGTGAGTTCAAGGCCAGCCAGGACTACACAACCCCCCCCCATCTTGAAAACAAACAAACAAACAACAAAAAGAGTGCTTGATGGGGCTGGAGCGATGGTTCAGTGGTTAAGAGCTCTGGCTGCTCTTGCAGAGGTCCTGAGTTCAATTCCCAGCAACCACATGGTGGCTCACAACCATTTGTAATGAGATCTGATGTCCTCTTCTGGCCTGCAAACATACATGCAGACAGAATACTGTACACACAATAAATAAATAAATACATAAATACATAGAGTGCTTGAAGACTATGCACTCAATCTTGGGGTCCATCTCCAGCATTACAAACTAATGCAAATAATGATTTCAGTTAACATAAATACTACATGAAATAATTTTATGGTTGAGGTCACCACAACATGAGGAACTATATTAAAGTATTTCAGCATTAGGAAGGTTGAGGATCACTGCTCTAAAGTTACAGCTCCCTACCAACAAGCCTTTGTAGCTTTTCTATGTGTTTGGGGGGGGGGGGATGAGAGGAATCTCAGCAATAGTTTGAGCTGGCTGAAAAATAATCAAGGCAATTCACCTGCCTGTGTTCTGAAGGGTAGGATTACAAACAGGCACCATTATTCATTCATGGCTGGCCTGCTTTTCTTTTCTTTCTTTCTTTCTTCCTGCTTTTCTTTTCTTTCTTTTTTTTTTTTTTTTTTTTTTTGAAGTAAAGTAGTCTAGTCCAGGCTGGTCTAGAACTTTTTTTTTTGTTTGTTTGGTTTTCGAGACAAGGTTTCTCTGTGTAGCTTTGTAGATCAGGATGGCCTAGAACTCTCAGAGATCCATCTGCCTCTGCCAGGATCCCTCCCAAGTGCTGGGATTAAAGTGTGCCCAGCTGTTACTGTTTTGTAGCCCAGGTGAAGAGGGACTCCTGATTCACCTGAATCTAGTACTCAGGTGCTAGGGTTACAGGTGAGCACCACATCTGGCCAAGTACTTCTTCATCAAATACAGTTTTTACTGCCTTTAGTGGAGGACCATTCCTGACAGCTCAATGACTGCAGAGTAGTCAAAGTGGGAAGAGAACAAAATTTGACAGAGACAGGCAGCGGACATAGTCATGTAGACAATAGCAAGGAGTCAGCACTCCATTAAAGCACCTAAGAGACAAGACAGTCTGGAGAAATAGTTCAGGAATTAAGAGCACTTGCTGCTCTTGCTGAGGCAAAGGCTATAACCCCAGCTCCAGGACCCAATATCCTGGCCTCATTGGGCACCCACACATAATAAATTTTAAAAAATTTAAGAAGCAAGGTTGTGCCATGCAGTGGTGGCACACACATTTAATTCCAGCACTCAAGAGGTAGAGGCAGATGGATCTCTGAGTTTGAGGCCAGATTGGTATACAGAGCAAGTTGCATGATTGCAAGAAACCTTGAAAAACAACCCTCTCCCCAAGAAAAGAACAAGGTTTTACAATGAGAAGTTATATTGTTAGCTGGGTGTGGTGCCTCATTCTTATAATCTCAGTATTTAAGAGGCTGAAACAGGAGGATCATCAAGGGTTCAGACTAGCCTGAAATAGAGTGAAACCCTGTCTCCAAAACAAGGGGAGGAAAAGGGGGATGAATTTCCAATGCATTGGAAAGGTAGAGGCAAAATTGTGGGTCAATGAATGCATGGTGGCTTGAGAAATTCTGAAGATGGTGACATGGATATGTTATCTCATCCCCTTCCCCAATATCCTCCAGTTAGGGATCGATTTTATGGTCAAGAAAACCGGTATAGGGAGGAAGTGGAAAGAAAAAGTTCAAAGTAGGGGCGAATTCTAGTTCAGTTCTGCCTGACATCAAAGCTCAACTGCTCGCTATACCACAAAACCAGAAATGTATTTAAAGCCTGAACATGTATGTTCTGGAACATCTCGTGCTTTTAGGAAAGGTCAACACAATTGCAGCACAGCCCAAATGTTGGTTCTGAAGGTTATAAAGCAACTTAAGTATTGCAGAGAGACGGTTGGGGGAGGAATCATTCTAGTCTTCAGTTTTCCTGTACAGGCTGAAACTCAGAAGAGATAAAAGCTGTCTCCAGATTTCCTTTGTAGTAGCTTTCTAACCATCCCCACCACCAGAAGGCCCGCCCTCAGCCCAGTGGCCTTACTATGATGTAGGCGTCCAGGATGGAACGGTAGAGCGCCAGGACGCGGGTGATGTTCACAGCCAGCTGTCTTCTCTCCTCATGAGAGAGGTCACGGACTGAGACGCCAGGCATCTTGGGGTCGGACTGCCAGTGCAAGGAGGGAGGAGGTGAGGAGATCCAAGGTCGGTACCACAAGGGCGTGAGACCCGAGCTGGGCTCAACCGTGCAGGCCCAATGCGAAGCAAGAACTCCGAAAGCGCCCGACAACAACTCTTCCCGAAATCGCGTCCAGGTTGAAATCGCAAGGAACACCAGTCAAATGTCACAGCTTCCACCGAGGAAGGCCATTCGCGCTGGAGGCGCGCGGGGTCTCGGTGACGTCACAGAGGCGCGCCCAGTACCGGCTCATAGCGGGGCGGCCAGCTGCAGGTGCCGCCCTCCCTCCCGGAAGTGGGGCCACGGTTCCGGCGCGCGCTGTTCCGCTTCCCGCGGCCCACCACCTTCGAGTTGTACCTCCACGGGGCCCGAGGGGCCGGGGAGCGTATCCCGCCCCCGCCCCCACCCACGCCACCGCCGCCTCCACCGCCGCTGCCGCTGCTCACACACTCGGAGTCGCTGGCCTCGCTGCCTGAGGCGGGGGCGCTGAGGGCGCGTGTGCGCCGGCCGCCTTCGCGCTGCCATCCGCGCTCCTGCCGTCCCGGTGTACGTCGGCGTGCGCCTGCGTCCGCATCCGGCTCCGGACGCTTGCGATCTTAGTGGGACCCAACCTGCAGGTAGGTGTGTGAGGTGTCCAGGGATTGTCCTGCACCTCGCGGACCATTAGAGTGTGCTGGGTGAGGTGGTCCTCCTGGATCCTTGAGCCTCCTCCACTCAGACCTTGTGGTGATGTGAGGTGTCGCAGGTCCTTGCTATGGGGCGGTGGCGACGAAAACGACAGGTGAGGGGCGTGAGAAGATCGCCCCCACGCGGAGCCGAGTGAGAGCTCTTCACTTCTGGTCCCTCGCTGAGGATGCCCTGGATAGTCCAGAGACATCAGCGCTGTATCCTCTCACAGCTGGCAAACGAACTTAGGAGTTTCGCTTCTCTGCTATTTGCAGAACATTCTTGTTTTGACTTCATAGACCTGGCAGAGTTGGAAGTCCGTGGGCTCCACAACCCCTTTTTACCCCCAGTCTCAGCATCTTTATATTATTAGAATTTTTATTTGTGTGCTTTGGTTGAGTGTGTGTGTGTGTGTGTGTGTGTGTGTGTGTGTGTGTGTGTGTGTATGTGTGTGCGTGCGCGCGCGCGCGCGCATGTGCACCATGTAAGTGCCTGGGGCCTGCAGAGATCAGAAGGCATATAATCCCCCTGAAGCTGGAGTTATAGATGTTGTGAACTGCCACATGCGTGCTAGGAACTGAACCCTGGGTCTCTGCCAAAGCAACAAATGCCCTTAACTATGTCATTTCTCCAGCCCCAGTATTTTCATTAAAAATAAATAAAGACACTTCGATCTGGAGAGCGAAAATATACCTTTTTAAGATCTACGAGAAGATGAATTGTAGGGCTTTATTAATATCCGGGCTTTGGGCTTGCCTCAGTCTCTCTCTCTTCCTCTTCTCTCTCTCTCTCTCTCTCTCTCTCTCTCTCTCTCTCTCTCTCTCTCTCTCTCTCTCCCCCTCCCTCCCTCCTTAAAATAAATGACTTATTTTCATTTTATTTGCATTGGTGTTTTGCCTGTGGGACCCTCTGGAACTGGTTAGAGTCAGTTTGTGAGCTGCCATGTGGTTGCTGGGAATTGAACTGGTGTCCTTTGGAAGAGCAGTCAGTGCTCTTAACCGCTGGGCCATCTCTCTAGCCCTTGCCTCAGTATCTCTTAAGCCTTCCAGAATTGGTCTTATTTTATTTTTCCCCCCAGGCTTATGGTGAAGGTATCAGGATTACTTTTGTCCCCAGGGCTAATTGCAGACCTCCGCATGTTGTGGACTATGGGATTCTACAGAGAATGAGCCTCTCAGCCTTTTTCCATCAGTAAGCCATTCTTCCCAACTGCTCTCTCGATATTCACTGTCCTCATGTCTACCATACTCCTGAATTTGGACTTTGGGGAACCTCCAAAAAAGGCATTTGGAGGAAATGCCAAGCACCAACGTTTTGTCAAGAAGCGACGGTTCTTGGAACAGAAAGGATTTCTGAATAAAAAGAACCAACCTCCTAGCAAGGTATCTAAGTTGCACTCAGAACCTCCAAAGAAAGGGAAGTCTTCAAGAGTAGATGGCATTTTGAAGATCCTTCCAAGCCCAAAGAAGAAGGAGGCAGCTGCCTCCAAGAGGGAGTCGGAGCAGTCCACAGACAAGAAAGCATCATTGTCTTGGCTGACCCCTGCTCCTTCAAAGAAGACTAATTCTGTTGTGGCTAAAATAGATTTGCTAGGGGAGTTTCAGAGTGCCCTTCCAAAGATTAAGAGCCACCCATCTCACACCCAGAAGAAGGGCTCCAAGAAGCCCTTAAAGAAAAATGCAGAGAAATCCAGCCAAGCTCATTCAGAGAGTAAGGGCTGCAAGAAGCCCTCACAGAAGAGTGCTACACAGAACTCCAGCCAAGCTCAGTCTGAGAATAAAGGCTCTAAGAAGTCCTTGAAAAATGCTGCACAAAACTCTGCCCAAGCTCGTTCAGAGGAAAAGTGCCTTAAAGTATCCCAAAACTTGCCAGGGAAGATGGTGGCAGTGGACTGTGAAATGGTGGGCACAGGACCCAAGGGGCGTGTGAGTTCCTTGGCTCGATGCAGCATTGTGAACTACAATGGAGATGTGCTTTATGACGACTACATCCTCCCTCCCTGCCACATTGTGGACTACCGGACCAGATGGAGTGGCATCCGAAAATGCCACATGGTTAATGCTACCCCCTTCAAGATTGCTCGGAGTCAGGTGAGGAGCGTGGGGCAAGTAGTAAGGTGTTGGGAGAGCCCTTCAGCAAGTGATATTCTGGGGAGGTGTCAAAGGATTGTGAAGGAGGGAGAATAAGGTCACATGAGTAAGAAGGCTTTCTACTGGAGTAAGGAATTGTTTTTCTGGTGGCTGTGACAAAATACCTGACCAAAGGATTTAACAGATTTATTTACCAGTTTAAGGATACATTCCATCACAGTACAGAAATCATGGCAGCAAGAGCAGGATGTTGCTATTGAACAGTCAGGGAAGCAGAGATATGAATGCTGATTCTCTGATTCTTTTTCATTCACCCTAGGACTCTGGCTAGTGGAATGAATTAAGTTATTTTTGTTTTATTTTGCTTTACTATGGGTCTTCCACCTCAGTTAATCCAACCAAAAAGCTCACACACACACACACACACTCAGAAATTTGTCTTCTAGATAATTCTTGGTTCTTTCAAGTAGATAGTTCTGTCATAATTCCACCCCTTGTCAACTTGATGTACACACATAACACATTTTAGCCGTAACCTTCCATCCTCAGTCCTCATAAGCTCATAGCCATCTTATAATTCAAAATGGATTTAGTTCAACTTCAAAGGTCTCTATAGTCTGTAACAGTCTAAACACTGTTCAAAAATAAAAGGACAGAGAGTCTCTGAAACTTAGACTCTTAACTGTGAGCCCCATCACATCAAAACACAAAGGCTGAGTGTGGTGGAGCAGACCTTTATTTCCAGCACTCAGGAGGCAGAGATAGGTGAATCTTTGTATGTTCCAGGCCAGCTAGAGTTACAAAAGGACTAAATTTAGATCTCCTAAAACCTACCTATCTTGTTAGGGTTTCTTTGTGATAAAATATCCTGACCAAAAGCATCTTGGAGAGGAAAGCCTTTATTTTATTTTATAGTTGTAATCCAGCAAGAGGGAAGTTAGAGTTGGAACTCAAGGCAGGAACTGAAGCAAAGTCCAAGAAGAAATGTTACTAGCTTATTCCCTCCTGCCTTGCTTAGCCTGATTTCTTTCTTTCTTTCTTTCTTTCTTTCTTTCTTTCTTTCTTTCTTTTTTTTTTTTTTTGTTTTTTTGAGACAGGGTTTCTCTGTATTGCTTTGGAGCCTGTTCTGGAACTCGCTCTGTAGACCAAGCAGCCTCGAACTCACAGAGATCTGCCTGCTTCTGCCTCCTAAATGTTGGAACTAAAGACATGCGCCACCAATACCTGGCCTTAGCCTGCTTTCTTATAACACCCAGGACCACCTGCCTCAGTCACCATAAAGAAAATGCACCACAGACTCCAGACAATCTTGTGGAGGCATTTTCTCAAGATTTTCTCTTCCCAGATACATGTCTCAAATTGACATAAAACTAGCACAATAGACCGCTTGTTAACTTGACACACAAACACATTATTGTTAAACCGTAACCTTTCCTTTCTTGTCCCCAATATGTCATATTAATATCAGTATCACAATATAAAATGTTCTAACCTTTAAAAGTCCCATGGTCTTAAAAAAAAAATTCAGGCTTTAAAAGTTCAGTCTCTAAAGTATCTCAAGACTCTTCAGAATCCCAAAGTTTCTCTAAAGTATTGTCACTGTGGTTTCCTGTAAAATCAAAAACAAGTTTAAATACTTTCTTATTTCCAAAGGAAAGATCCAGGACACAGTCTCGCAATCAAAGGAAAACAAAACTGAAATCCAACAGTATAAAGCTTAAGTGTCATGTTCTGAGACTTACGATTTTCTAGCCTCCAAGAGACTTGCCACAGCACAAACAGGTTTTCTCCTAGGCTCAGGCTGGCTCCACCCCAAAGTTTCTGCTCTCCTTGGTGGTCATCCCAGACACTTGCATCTCCAAAATGCCAGGGTCTCTGCTTCAACAGAGCATCTTTACCAGTAGCCTCTCCTGGGCTTTCTTCAGGGACAGTGACACCTTGCCACCTGGTGCCAGGCCATAACTTTTGTCCAATGATCCCTTCAATGTTGGGCCTTTTGCTGCAACTAAAGCTATACCTTTAATGCCTCTCTGTGATCTTATGATTTTCAAAAGCAGTACCACATGGGTGACGTTTTTAATGTATACAGTTCTGTCTGCATGTACCCCCTGCAGGCCAGAAGGAGGGCACCATCTATATTTTATTACAGATGGTTGTTGTGAGCCATCATCATGTGGTTGAGCCATCATGTGGTTGCTGGGAACTGAACTCAGGACTTCTAGAAGAGCAGCCAGTGCTCTTAACCACTGAGTTATTGCTTCAGCCCCCACATGGGTGACTTACATGTTAGCAAGTGTGGCTACCAACATGAGATGCAGCTTTGGCTGGAACACAGCTTTTGTGTGCTGATCCTGGAGAAGTATTTGCCAGGAGAGTTCACCTGAGTGATGCTTCCTCCTCCTCTTTTGTTTGATTTGTTTTTTTCAAGACAGGGTCTCACTACCTAGCTTTGGCTGTCCTACAATTCACTGTAGATCAGGCTGGCCCTGAACTCATAGATCCTCCTGCCTCTGCCTCCTGAGTGCTGAGAGTAAAGGTACATGCCACAGTGCCTGGCCCTTGATAGAGTCTGTAAGGGACTTTAAAACTTCCCTGTGAAACTTCACAAGCCAACTTTCTTCTTCTGCACTGTTCTCAGTATTATCTTCTAAGTTCTTGCAATAGCTCATTAAATTTTGAACAACACTTAATGGCTTTTCCAGCCACAAATTCCAAAGTCCTTTCACAATCCTCCCCAAAACACATGGTTAGTCTGATCACAGCAATATCCCACATCCTGGTACCAATTTCTGTCTAAGAGTTTCTATTGCTGTGATAAAACACCTTGACTAAAAGCAACTTGGGGAGGAAAGGGTTTATTTTAGTTTACAATTGTAGTCTAAGAAGGGAAGTCAGAGTAGGAATTCAAGGCAGAAACCTGGAGGCAGAAACTGAAGGAGAAACCTTGGAATTGCTTACTGCCTTGCTCCTTTTTGGCTTGCTTATAGCAGCCAGAACCAACTGCCCAGGGACATGGCAAGGAAAGACTAAACCAGAGTGATACTGAAACACAGCAAGGCAGACAGCAGGGCCTCCAGCTCTATGTCTAGCATCAAGTACTTGTGATGGTATTATGTGGACTGCCAGGGCCACACCATAGGTAGTCCAGCCCTTGCAGCTCTGCTGCCTACAGCACACAGAGTCCTTTTGTTGGGTTAGCTTCACTCTGTGCCCGCAGCTTTTTTTGACAAATACAATATGGCGTTGGCGTTTCCAAATCCCAGATCCTGCATTATAGGTTTCACCTTCACAGCTTTGTGCAGGGATCTCCTTGAAGGGGCACCAACCCTGCCACATAAGGCCTGGGCCCCACAATGGCCTCCAGGGATCTTGATGCATTTTTCATGCCCTAAAATCAGTGCCACATATTGTAAAGTTCTGCTTCCAGCTCAAAATGTAGTCTGGCCCCCTTAAACTAAAACTGTAGGGACTGCTGTAGGCTTTGATGAGAAATTAGTTGAAAACTCTTCCCTAAGTGCTGTTATCAAGCAGAATCCCCAGTTCAGCTTTCTACATTCAAATGAATGTGTGTTTTCACATCTTGGGGCTTTCTGTGTTTGGGCCTTGCCCTTAAGTCACCTTTTCCCTTATCCCAATGAAGGTATTATATTTCATAGCCTGTAGCTTTAAATGTATGTATGTTCCTTTCCCCACCAGACTGCATTTCTCCCCATATTTTAATATTCTATTTGCTCTCATTAGCTGTAGAACTGGATACGAGCAGTGAGCAGTCGTCTTCACACAGTTGGGGTAGATAGTCCATACAAATTAGTCCATTACTTTTTAATTCAGCCTCACTCAAATTCTCTGGACTCTTGTGAGCCAGGCCTCCATTGTTGGCATTTCTCTTGGGATCTCCTCTTCGAGGATCCCACCAGAACAGTCTGTTGAGCTCTGTGTACAGCACTCTGTGTACAGGGCTTCTGTAACCCACAGTCTGTACTCCTCCATTCCTCCTCTAAAACAGTTTCAAAGGCCTAAGGACCACATGGTCAGGGTCTTAGTCACTGTTCTGCTGCTTTGAAGAGACCATGAGCCTTTAACTGGGGGCTTGCTCATAGTTTTAGAGGGTTAGTTGATAACCATCATGGCAGGAAGCAGACAGGAGGGCAATGGAACAGTGGCTGAGAGATTTACATCCTTTACAGACAGCTGGCAAAGAAAGACACTGGGTTTGGCATGGGCTTTTGAAACCTCAAAGCCCACCCACCTCCCAGTGACACAGCTCCACCCAGGCCACACCTCTTGATCCTTCCTAAATAGTTCACCAACTAGGGGCTAAGCATTTGAAAATAATGAGCAAATGGTGGCCATTCTCATTCAAACCACCAGAGTCGGGTTTATTACAGAAAAGTCCCACCCCTCATTACTATTCTTCTGTATTAGTTACTAACTACTGTAAAAGGGTTTATTTTGGTTACTAGTTTTAAGGTTCAGTATGCTGATGTACCAGGAGTGTGAGGCAGGCAGCTGGTTACTACCATTTAGGGTGGTACCTCAGTTAACTGTCTAAAAGCTCCCTCCCTCACAGAGATGCCCAGAAGTTTGTCTCTACTTGATTCCAGATCTTGGAAAAATGACAAGCTTAACTATCATATGTTGCTGGAGTTTTTTTTCCCACCAGGCCCTGCTGCTTCAACCCCGAATGAACACACAGAGGCGCTGTATTAATTATTAAACCTTTGACCGATGGCTTGGGCTTCTTATAGGCTAGTTCTGTCTTAATTATTAACCCATTTCTATAAATCTAAGTATTTCCATGTGGTCTTACGTTACCAGAGAAGAGTCCAGATCTATTACTCCTTCCTCTGAGGTCTTCCCATGGTCTTTCTCTGCCTACCTTTCCCAGAATTCTCCTTGTCCTAGTCCCACCTATCTTCCTGTCTCTATTGGCCAAACAGTGTTTTGTTCATCAACCAATAAGAGAAACATATATACAGAAGGACATCCCCTGTCAATCATAGGAGTGTTAAGTAAGTCACAACTAGGTAGTGAAAGTAACTTTACTGATTGAGATCTACTTTCAGTGTGTGGTAGAGTTGACCTCAAGAATTAACAGCCAGTGAGCAGGTGATAGAAGTGGGCAGAACAACAGGTCTGAAAGTTGCTTGGGGCAAGTGCTGAAAGTGTTGTTAGCAGGAGGCAGAACTTTTTTGTTTGTTTGTTTGTTTGTTTGTTTTTTTATTTTGTTTTTCTAGTAAAGTTTCTCTGTATAGCTTTAGAGCCTCTCCTAGCACTTGCTTTGTGCACCAGGCTGGCCTTGAACTCACAGAGATCTGCCTGCCTCTGCCTTCCCAGTGCTGGGATTAAAGGCATGCACCACCACTGCCTGGCTGAGGCAGAATTTTTACACAAAATAAAAATGGGCTGGAGAGATGGCTTGCTACTCTTGCAGAGGACCTGGGTTCCCATTCTCAGTATCTGTTTGGCAATTTATCTTCAGCTGTAACTCCAGTTCCCAGGATGTGCTTTCTGGCCTCCTTGGGCATCGAGCACACACATTGTACACATACATATAAATTAAAAAAAAAAAAAAATTTAAAACCTGAATTGGAGCATAGTTGGGGGCATCTGAGTGTCCTGTAGTAAAAGGCATAAAAGACACAAGACTTGTAAAGGGGTTCTCATCCCTCTCTTAGCAAAGCTCTCATTCTAGTCCAGAGCTAAAATGAACAGGAGTGGAGAGTAGGGGTAGGAAAATGAAGGGAGGAAATAAGATGAGTCAGCTGGTCTTGGGAGGCCACCAGAGGGCACCCTTGATCTGCTTTGCAACTTGAGATCCTTGCTCTTTGCTTTCTCCAGACAGTCCCAGTGATTATAGCAAACAATAACCTTGATTTTTCTGATCCTCCTGTGCCTACCGCTTGAGTGCTATGATTATAGGCATGTGCTACCACACTTGATTTACACAGTGTTGGGAATAGAACCTTATGCAAGGCCTTATGCATGCCAGGCAAGCAACATCTCTACTAACTAAGCCACATCTCCAGCCCCTCTAGACAGCCCACTGAAGGAGGTTTATCAAAGATGAAGTAGCTAGGTGTTTTTAAAAGGGCAGGAAGTGCTAGGCTTTTAATCCCAGCACGCAGGAGGCAGGCGCAGGGTAGATCTCCAAACTTGAAGCCAGTCTGGTGTATATAGTGAGAAATTTCCTCAAAAATGAAAGAAAGTAAGAAATGCTGATGCACATCCTATCTACAGGGTGAAGTTGAGCAGACATTGAAGAGGTTTGGGTGGGTCTGACTGCAAATCGTCTCAGCTTCAACAAGGGCAGATAAAGGGTGGACAAGATGAACGTGGTTCTGGGTAGTAGACTGGCGTAATCACACACAGCAGATATTTGTTGGTTGAACTTACCAGGGTGAAAACATACTATGTGGTTTTCATCATAACACATTTCTTTCGCCTAAGCTGGGGTTGTGAATCTGAGATGAGTCCAGATGTATGACTGAGTGGGTTTCCCTTGTAAACCATGTGGGACTATCACTGTTTTCACAATCCCATTTTGAGTGTGTCCCTCTGAACCCATACCCTGATACTTTGTTTGTTGTTACTTTGTTTTTGTGGTTTTTTTGAGACAGGGTTTCTATGTGTAACAGCCTTGGCTGTCCTGGAACTCACTTTGTAGACCAGACTGGCCTCAAACTTACAGAAATCTGCATGCTTCTGCCTCCTGAGTGCAGGGATTCAAGGCATGCACCACCACCTCCCATCATACTTTAAAATTTTGAGTGCTGAGGTGTTAGTTGGTTTCAAGACGAGTATGCAGAAAACCCCATCTGCAGCTTTATTAAATGGTTATTGTTTTTTTTTTTTTCCTTAACTTTTTTTCCTCATTTTTTGAGGATAGAGAGAGGTGTGTCATGACATGCATGTAGAGGTCCAAGGATAACTTGTGGAAGTTGGTTTTCACCTCCAATATAAATCTCAGGGATCAAATTCATATCATCAAGCTTGGTGATAAGAACTTTTACCTACTGAGCCATCTCACTGGCTCTTTTTTCTCCCTTGAGGCAGGGTCTCATATATCCCAGACTAGCCTCAAACTTGCTATGAGGTCAAGGATGACCTTTAACTTTGGTTCTTCCTATACCTTCACCTTCCAAGTATAGGAATTACAGGCCTGTGCCAATATGCCTAGTTATTGTAGTACTGGGGTTCCAACCCAGGGTTTAATGTACTCTGGGCAAGCACTCTGAGCCATATACCCAGATCCAGCCCTGTTTTTTGAGACAGGATCTCATGTAGCTCAGGCTGTACTTTAACTTGCAGTTCACCTGCCTCAGCTTTCTGTGTGCTGGGATTGTAGCTTTATGCAACCTTGCCTAGTGATTGATTTTTTTTGTAAGATTTTTAAAATTATGTGTATATATGTTTGTATATGTGTTTTTATATGTGAGTACAGTGCCTGCAGAGACCAAAGGAGGCTGTCAAATCCTCTGAAATTGGGATCATAGGCAGTGAGTCACCCCTAAATGGATACCAGAAGCCAAACCCAAACACTGGTCCTCTTGGACCAGTGTTCATTCTTTACTGCTGAGTCCATGACCAGCATCTTTAATGCATGTGCCATTGAAGACTGAAGGAAGCAACTAGGGATATAGGTCAGTGGTAGAGCATTTGCTTGGCATTTGGGCGGGAGTGGGAGGGATAATAAAGACCATTATTGGGATGGAAATTAATAAACAGGGAAGGAACTTCTGGTGATATAGATCCAAATGGGATTACATATAAAAGTTCTCTAGGAAAATGAGGTGGATTTCTGAAGGTGGAACACTGTGGAAGAGGGCATTTCAAGAACGGGAGTGGGGAGCTTGGTGGTATGTTATATGATGGCCATGTTGGGTCTTCAGGGTGTAGGAGCTCCATCTTTCACTATCCCTCTCATCACCTCCTTATGTACTCATTCCAGATCTTAAAGATACTCACAGGGAAGATAGTGATAGGGCATGCCATCCATAATGACTACAAAGCCCTACAGTACTTTCATCCCAAGTCTCTCACAAGAGACACTTCCCAAATACCACTCCTCAACCGGAAGGCTGACTGCCCAGAAAATGTTACTTTGTCACTGAAGCATCTCACCAAGAAGCTGCTGAACCGGGACATCCAGGTAACGTCTCTGTGTGTAAGGAGAAATGATTCCTGTGTACCTCATAGACTGTACCAAGTGGTACAGTGGGAAAAGAAGACTACTCAAGCATTTCACATGCTCAGCAATCAGGGGGAGTGGCCACAGAATACAGAGCTTTGGTACATGCCACATGGAGAACATTTAAGAAACAATACTCAGAAGGCCTGTCTTTGACCTGAAATGTGCTGCCTGTGCAGAACTTAAATAATAAGATACATACACATTGCTACAGAAATAAGTGTATTAGCCAGGCAGTGGTGGTGCACACCTTTAATCCCAGCATTCGGGAAGCAGAGGTAGGTGGATCTCTGTTCGAGATCAACCTGGTCTACAAAGCTAGTTCCAGGATGGTCAGGACTGTTACACAGAGAAACCCTGTCTCAGAAAAAAAAAAGAGAGAGAGAGAGAGAGAGAGAGAGAGAGAGAAGAAAGGAATGATAGTGTATTAGACAATAGCTGGCTTCCTGGGATTCTGGCATTTGAACCTCAAAGATGTGCTGGGGAATAGGGCCCCAGCAGAGTTCTTACTACAGCTCATACACTGTAGAAGAAAATACGGGGTGGTTAGCAGGTTGTAGGGAGTCCAGAGTTGTCTGGAAAAAGAATAAATCTTGTTTTCTTCAATGTTCCCCTTTAGGCTGGAAAAAGTGGACATTCCTCAGTGGAAGATGCCCAGGCCACCATGGAGCTGTACAAGTTGGTTGAAGTTGAATGGGAACAGCACCTGGCCCTGAATCCTCCAGAAAATTAGCAGTTCTGGGAGACACATGCAGTAGACCATTCCAGTTCTGCCAGCTTCTGTAGAAGCTGGAGTTGTTGGGGAGAGGGGCTTGACCAGAGAGTTAATACCCATTGAAATTTCATCTCAGCCATTGTGGTCGCTGTGTGGTTAAGTGTCTGAAGGAAGGAGAAAGTCTTCATGTTAAAACCCATCTCTAGGCCAGGCAGGTGACACAGGCCTGCAATCCCACGTACTTGAGAGATAGCTAGTAGTGAGGTGGGGGAGGGTAGAAAGAATGGAGCACAACATGATGAACTATAGACTGTTTACTTTTTTAGTAGTGCTAACCACATGTCCCAGGGTGCTTGTGCCAGTCAGCTTTCTTGACTTTGAGGAAGCAAGGCGCAGTAGGGAATACAGATTCCCACATTACCTTATCAGTGGGACATACAGCATCAATGTCTCCCTTTGATGGGGAGTGGGATAAAGGAGTTGTTGTATTGCCAACAAACACTTAGGTACAAATAACCTTTTTCTCAGCTCCAGGAGTAAGGGTGTGTGTTTACCACTGTGCCTGGTTTTATGAATTGTATGGGTTTTTTTTTTTTAATATAAAGTAATTAATATCCTTTCACTTTCAGAAGTGTTCTGGTTGGATGTAGGCATGGTGGTCTCTAATCCCAGGGTTCTGGAGGCTAAGGCAGGAAGATCAAAAGTTCAAGGCCAGTCTGATTACGTAGAGGTACTCTGGCTTATAGAAGCAGAAAAAGAGAAGGAACAGATTTTGTGGCTAGTGTGGTATAGCCATATATGTATAGCACAGAATAGCAGAGTTTACTTCATTTTGGTTCTGCTTAGTTACAAAGAATTTACAGTTTTAATAGCCTTTCAACCCTTTTACCTTGTAAATGAAGCCTTTTACAACTCAAATGATTCTTTGATAATAGAAAACTAGTGTTTTTCCATAAAGAATATTTTTACTTTATGAATAGTCATCCTTGGTTTACGCTTGTCCCACTAGCTCTTCTAGCTTCATTTAACCTGTGTTTGTCTTTATGTTTTTCCTCAGGACATTTTACCGTTTTTTCGTTCTGTATGTGTTACTTACTGTGTCCTCTCTATCTGGCTGGCCCTCTCTTCTTCTTGTTCTCTCTACCCACTAGCCTTGTCTATCCCTCCTCTGCCTAGCTACTGGCTGTTCAGCTTTTTATTAGACCAGTACCTTAGGCAGGCAAGGTGAAACAGCAGCACATCTTTGGGGGGGGGGGGGAGCAAGCGAGGATATCAGATCCTCTGGAATTTAAGGTATAGGTTTGTGAATTTCTAGAAAATGGGTGTTAGAAATCAAGCTGGGATCCTCTAGAAAGAGCATCTTTCTAGCTCATGTGGTGGATTCACCCCACCCCCCCACCCCCCTGGCAGGGTTTCTCTGTGTAGCTTTGGAGCCTGTCCTGGAACTCAGTCTGTAAGCCAGGCTGGCCTTGAACTGACAGAGATCCACCTGCCTCTACCTCCTGAGTGCTGGGATTTAAAACCTTCGCCACCACCGCCCAGAGTAGTGGATTTTTTTTGCCTTCACATTAAATGGCATCACAAGGTGTGGAGGGCTGTGTAGTTTTCTCAGAGGATTTCTAGGCTCTCTGGATGGCTCAATGAAGACCATATATATTGGATGTTTAAAGCTCTGGTAAGCCTTTGTGACACCAACAGTGCCTTGTCTTTCCTATCACAATTCAACAAGCCATGTAGGCACCCTCATGTAGAGCGAGTGTGACCAGCGGAGTGAATCCGTGGGTGTAAAGGAGGGACAGAGTGGGAGAGGAAGGATACTTGGCAGCGAGCTCTTCCTTAGTGGTACATACCCTCATCTCCAAAAGCGGAGTCGTGGGTCTGTCCAACTGTACTATTCCTACTCTTCAGATCCATCTCCATTCATTCACGGTTTTATTTTGTCATTTAATTATTTGTGGCAATGAAATTACTTTGGTTCTTGGAGTTTTAATGGTTTTTGTCCCCAATCCTGAGTTCTGATGTTGGTTTTTGAGGGGTGATGTCTGTAGATACAGTAAGAATTCAGTTCTCAATGGGAACTTCATTGTGCCGTGCACTATACTGAGAGGCCTTGAGATACACCACGTCACTCTAAGCTGGGTGGGGGTTTTTTTGCTTGGTTACTTTTTATTTGGATGGGTGCTTTGCCTACATGTATGTCAGTGCATTATTTGTGTGCTTGGTGCCTGTAGAAGCCGTTAGAGTATATTAGATCCCTTGGAACTGGGTTTGTAGATAGTTGTGAGTTGTTATGTGGGTGCTGAGACTCAAACCCAGGACCATTATGCCAGCCCTTCAAAGTAGTATTCAAACTTAACAGTTGGAGACTAAGATTAAAACCAAGATCAGAAATCTTTCCCAGGCCAAGTGTTAGAGGTTGGCAGCATTGGTATTCAGATTTGCGGAGTAGGCCTGAAGTCTCCCCTGAATTTGCATTCGAGTGGCATCTAGCACGACATGAGTTCTGCCACTCAGATCCTCTGTCAGTTCCAGTGTGCTAGACACCGGAAATGGTATTGTCTTTGGCTAAGAAGAGCCAGGAAACCTCAGTGCACCATGCATTTCCTGTCCAGAGCCAATATTTAGTGCAGGTTAGTAATGAACAGGTCTGAGTTTCTGGAAGACAATACTGGGACAATATGGAAGCTGGGTTGGGGAAGGGCCAAGAGGTGAGTTATCTGGAGAGGGAGGAGCATGTGAGTATCAGTAGGTGACATCAGCAGGACCAGGTGATTGGGGCAAGAGAATGAACAGATGAACCAAGGTGCAAAGAGTGAAGGATCCACCAATAGAGGATGTGAGGAAATAGGTTTGAGGGGAATGAGGTGGGTATTTCCTGACTTCCTGAGGTGCCTGAAGATAGCCAGGTGGTTAGACCAGATAAGTTTAGCAGATTAAGGAGACCTGTAGCTAAAAACTAAAGTTTGGAACCATCATGGTAAAGCTGGGTTGTAGTGGCGGCTCATATCTGTTATCCCAGCACTCATGAGGCAGATATGGGAAGATGACAAGGTTTGAGGATTTGAGACAGGTCTTGCTATGTAGTCATTATGTAGACCTAGCTGGCCCAAAACTCCGAAGACAGGAGTCAGCCTCTGCTGGGATTAAAGGTTCCTGACCTTCCAAAAGTCAATCTGAAACATAAAACAGCCAGGTATCGTGGCACATGACTTGCTTGCTTCTTAGACACACAAGCACACATCTGCTCTAAGGCTTTTGCACCCATCACTTATCTGGCAGTCTTTGGATCTTTTATAAAACTTCCTCATATCTTGCATATACATTATACCCATGCTTGTACACATACAATCTCAGCACTTGGGAGGCAGAGGCAGACAGATCCCTTTGAGTTCAAGACTAGCCTGTTCTACATAGTTCTAGGCTAGTCCAGGGTTACATAGTGAGACCCTGTCTTAAAAAAAAAAATGGGGTGGTATGTAGGATGGCTTGGCAGTTAGAAGCACTTGCTGTCCTTATAGAGGACCCAAGTTTGGTTCCTAGCACCCATATTGGGCAGCTCATAGCCTTCAGTAATTAGCTACAGGAAATCTGGCACCCTCCTTGAGCACCTTCACACATTTACACATACAGATGCACTTGTAAACCCATGGGTGGGAGGAAAGGGTCTCATTTGTAGCAGTTTGGTTCTCCCAGTTCTGAGCATGTCTGTAGTACTCAGACTGAGAATGTGGCAGATGCTGAACTATACTTTGTTGGTGCAGACCTATAGTCTCTGCTATTCCATGGTCTGCCTGGCAACAGAGAATGAGCTAGAGGAGAGAGAGGAAAAAGCAAACTCCAGACTCCAGTCAAGGTGAGTGCATGAAAATACTATTTGTGAGTCAGAAAACACTGAGGTACTTACAGGCAAGGGTGACGATATGAAGAAAAGGGGGCATATATGTGTGTCCCCCACACAATGGTATGTGAACTTGTCTTAGGAGGAGCTCTTAGTGATGGTGGCATTTATGCAGAGACCTGAAAGATGAAGCAAGTTGTGTAAAGACCTTGGAGCAGATGTATGCTTGTGTGTGTAAGGAACCAGCAAGGGAGCAGAGTAAGCTAGGATGGAAAGGATAAGTGGTCAGGAGGGGGGAAGGTGGCATAGGCAGATAACAGGACCTTGCTGTACATGAGAAGGGTTTGGAGTTTTACACTACATCCAAGCGGGAAGCCACAGTAGGATCTAGAGCAGAGGAATGCAGCAAACTAGGCTTACCCCTAGCTGCTGTGAGAGAGGAAGAGAACAGAACCAGTGTAGAACCTTTTTCTGTAACCTGGGAGACACACCTGGCCTCATGGCAGTGAAGCTTTAGACAAGTGGTTGAACTTGAGTAGCTGTTCAATCTGAGGCTTACATCTTTGGCCTTTCAACCTTCAGGACACTGTTCCTATTCTTCCAGTGAACACTGAGTGAATGCCTCTGCCCAGAGTGGAGGACCCAAGCAGGTATGGCCAAGGGTAGAGGCTGACTACAGACACTCTGGACAGTCAATGGGGCAGAGAATAAATGGGCAAGTGATATCTAGTGGCCCTAGTAGGAAAAGCTGAGCTTTTACATAGGTCCTGGGGATCCCAACTCACTGTCACAGTGACCCAGGCCTGAAGAACTTCTGCATGAGTTCTGTAGTAATCCCCACCCTCGGCCCTCCAATCACTTAGCCATGCTGGTTTTTCTCTTTATGTATGATGTTCTCGTCTTACGAGAAACAGTAGCAACCCTATGCCCTTCTGTGAAGGTGCACAGAATGTCTAGGGTTTCCAGAGACGGTAAAGAATTCTGGGGTCTAGGAAGATAGAGGGTCAGTTGATGAGACACATTCTATACAAGCATGAAGACCTGAGTTTAGGTCCCTGGCACCAATGTAAAAGATGTGACAGCGCATGCCTGTAATCAGTGCTGAGTTCATTGGACAGCCAAAGATCCTGTGTCAAAAATAAGGTGAAGCTGGGTGTGATAGCACATGCCTTTAATCTGAGCACTTGGGATACAGAAGTAGGTAGATTACTGAGTTCCTAGGTAGGCAGCCGGCAGCCTGATATACACAGTGAGTTCCAGAATAGTCAGGGCTATATAGAGACAGACCCTTGTCTCAAACAAAAAACAAAACCCACCCACCATTGATCTCTGGTCCCCACACTTGTGGACTGGCATATACATGTGTTGTCATGAACACGTGCACACACACAAGAATTGCATAGAAGTGCAGTGTCTAGGTCCCACATATCCTTCAGCACCCCAGAGTGATGATCTAGTGTTGTGAAATAATATTTCACTCTGATTGGTTTAATAAAAAACTGAAAGGCCAATAGCTAGGCAGGATTTCCAGGTTTGGAGAATGCTGGCAA
Source organism: Cricetiscus sungorus (assembly GCA_030556225.1). Taxonomy (NCBI): domain Eukaryota; kingdom Metazoa; phylum Chordata; class Mammalia; order Rodentia; family Cricetidae; genus Cricetiscus; species Cricetiscus sungorus. The sequence goes on from JANBXA010000730.1 coordinate 104,635,365, forward strand.
GAAAGGGAGATGCCAGGGATACAGACCAAGCAGGATGGGCACTATGGAGGAGAGGTAATAAAATCACAACAAAGAAAGTAATAGAAATGGCTTAATTCAGACTGTAGCCTGGGGGAATTCGTTCCCTCAGACAATGGCTCTCCGTTGCTGCCACTGAAGGTAGCTCTGTACCTGATTTACCTCCTATCATAACTACGGGAAACTAAAACTATCCAGTCTTCAACTCCATCAGAGACCCCAGAAGAATATACTATTACCTGAGTGAACAGGAAGTGCAGAGCAAGCAACTCCCAAATCTATAGGAAGGACAGACATCTGACTGCCTTGACAGCCACCCAAGGTTCCTCTGCAACACTGGAGCATCCATTTTCGGCCTATAGGCCTAGTATATTTGGCAGACTTTTCTATGAAACTGTTATATTGAAAGACTGCCCCGCTTTGTCTTGTCAAAGTTTAGCAGTCTTTTTCCTTTGTGTCCTACTTGTCCAGTTTGTATAGCATATTGTCAGCAGTCAAGGCAAGAGCAGTTTCTTGCTCAAATGGCTAGCTTTGCTACAATGAAAGCCAACTCCATATGGAAGTTCTTTGATGCCCATCATTGCTTTATGAAGTAGATTGGTACTGTCAGGAGCAGACATGTCTCACTGTCATGAAAAGCCTTAGGTTATTAAACATCTTAACTTATTTTTTAGGTCTCTGAGATGTTTGAAGATTATCTGTCTATTTAAAATATATCTGTTTAACCTTAAAAACATACCTAACATGACTACAAATTTGGTTATTACAGACAATTAACTACTAATATGCATTTCTTAATTATACATTTTTAAATGAGCTGCAGGAGGACAAACCCTAAACAAGAGTAGAAACATACAGCATAATAATAAAAAATAACTTTAAATTTGTATCAATATAACAAAATTAATACCAATGTAAAATATTTTAGGTTAATAGTTGTCTTTTTACCTTATATTCCTATATCCCCCTAAATGATGACAAATACCCATAACCCATCAAATGACCAAACACCACTCAACCCACCTCTTGGGAATGTGGGCATTGTGTTGTCTAGACTGCTTCCTGTTGTCTGAGGGTGACAGCATCTCCAGGAGATCCTGAGAAAACTGAGATAATGGTGGTCAACTTCTGGGAAAACTAGTTAACATTTGCTGTCCAGTCTCAGAATTGTTACCATGCAGAGTGATCACTAAGTATGTCACCTGTCTTGTAGTTTTTTCTTGGTTTACTTCTTCATATCTGTAGCCAAGATTGTCAGATCTCCCTCAATCAAACCTGATCTGTTAACCTTGAAAGATCCATAGCCTTTATATCCTGTGAAAACAAAAACATAATCTCTCCTCTAACTCAATACATATTCTGAATTCTATTTTGCATACCCTCCCTAAACCTTCTGAAATCTAAAATTTCTACAGGATTCCAGTTAACTTCTACATAACCTTGAGGGTTCCTATCATCTGGTGGTCATTCTTGTGTGGTAACTGGGAATATTAAGGTTGGTGTTCTAATAATGTTAGGCCACTCTTCAATTTCATAATGCAATGTTTCTGTAGGTTCTCCTCTAAACTCCTCTGTCTCTGTCTGAATATTTTTCTTATTTTCATTAGTAGATCTTTCTAAGGCTTGTATCTTATCAAATTATATTTGGCAGTTATCAAACCACCTTTTAAAAGAGAAAATTTAATTACTAAACTGATAGTAATTACAATCAACATGTCAATCGCAGCTAGGTCATTTATTCCCTTATTTACATTTTCCTTCAAACTATCCATAGTAGCACTTATACAGGGTCCTAGCACCCTGCATTGTGATGTTCCCCACTCTTAACTGGAGAATGATCTCTCCTAAAGGATTTCCCAAGTATCTCACCAAATCTGACTTCTCTAGGAGTGCTGGCAAGTGGCAGCCACCTGCTGTGAATGCCCCCCCCCCCCCCCCCCCGCAGAGAGGCCCAAACAGCAACTGCCCCAGAGCTGGCTGGAGTGACCCCTCCTTCTGTGTGGTTATGCACTTGGTTGGAGCACCAAAAGCTGTTTTACCTACTAGCAGGAAGGTAGCTCAGGCCATGGGGAGTGGGGGGGGGGGGGGTCTGTTCCTCAGACAATGTCTCTGTTGCTGCCACTAAAGGTAGCTTTAACTAAACCTCTATCATTCTAATGAAACTCAAGATTCAAAAGCCTGTGAGCTCAGAGTAGCAACTGGCTACCTTTCTCTCTTTGTTGGTATCCCTGAAAACTCCACACCACCTCAACTAATAAATTCACCTATGCTCCTCCCTGCTACTTCCTGTCAATTAGTTGCTAGCCCTGCCTCTCTGTGCCCAGGTTAATTTTATTTAATTAACACAAGTGCAACACATCTTTACATAGTTAAACAAATGTAGCATAAACAAATGTAACCCATCTTTGCCTAGTTAAATATTTCATAACAGAATCCTGCTCAGTTGGTGCCTCAGTTTGAGTTATTACTGCTATGATGAAACTCCATTACCAAAAGCAAATTGAGAGGAAAGGGTTTATTTGGCTTACACATCTATATCCATAGACCATCACTGAAGGAAGATAGGAGAGGAACTCCAACAGGACAGGAACCTAGAAGCAGGAGCTGATGCAGATTCCATGGAGGGGTGGTGCTTACTGGTATGTTCTCCATGGTTTGCTCAGCCTGCTTCTTCTGTTTTGTTTTGTTCTGTTTTTTGAGACAGGATTTTTCTGTGTAGCCCTGATTATTCTAGAACTCACTCTGTAGGCTAGACTGGCCTTGAACTTGAAAATCTGCCTGTCTCAGCCTCCCAAGTACTTGGATCAAAGGTGTGCACCATCTCTGCCTGGCCACAGCACAGCCTGCATCTTCCTTCCTACCTTCCTTCCTTCCTTCCTTCCTTCCTTCCTTCCTTCCTTCCTTCCTTCCTTCCCTTTCTTTCTTTCTTTCTTTCTTTCTTTCTTTCTTTCTTTCTTTCTTTTTCTTTATTTATTTTTACAGAACCCAGGTCCACCAGGCCTGGCCCAACTAATAATGGGCTGGGCCCTCCCTTATCAGTCACTAAGAAAATGCTCTCCAGGCTTACCTACAGCCCAATCTTATAGAGACATTTTCTCAATTGGGGTTCTGTCCTCTGAGATGACTCTAGCCTGTCAAGTTGACATAAAATTAGCCTGCATAGTTGATTACTTACTTATAAATAGTCTATGAGAGGCCCCAGATTATTACTCAAAAGAGGAAGAAGGCAGGAATGCCATGATCTGGCTGCTGTTGAGGGAACTGGAGCCCACACCCAGAGAATCCAGACTGGCTGCCCTATACCGGGCTAGCTGGCAGAGTAGGTAGCAAGGTATCCTTGTGAGTCCTGGCCCTACGACATCTCCCGCTCTGAGCCAGCGACTGGTATACTAAGAATACCCACCCTGACAACCCAGATCATTGGGAAACCAGTGCTACCAGGGTTTGGAGAGGTATGGGACCAAGACCATAAGATAGTAACAGGGAAATTGGCAGCTATGAAATCCAGGAAATACTGGCCTGTTTAATTCTCCAGAGACATGTTCTTGCTAATCCCCAGGTTCCAAAGCTCCCACTTAGATGACTTGGCCCAAGCTAGTAGGGGAGTGGCAGGCAGTAGAAAGTTGGGGGCATCATTAGGACAGCATACATGCTCTGCTAGACTAACAAGTTCATAAGCCTCAGGCCAGTGCCCTTTGGGAGTGAGACAGCCTGGGGCCCTGACAGACCAGATGAGGTAGGAGTTTGGGGTGGTATAGTTTTTCTTTGCTAGCTGGCATTTTCCAAAGCTGGTACCCACAGGGAAGAAGACCAGGACTTGCCACTTCATACATCTTTTTCCCATTTTGTTCACACTGCCCAGAACAAACTATTATATCTAGGTCATTGTGGGGGCTTCCTCTCCTCCCCTACCCCCGCCCACTTACCAGCTCTCTGGCTTTGCTCTTAGAAGGGGTAGGAGTGGAGATGAAGAGCAAGGCCTTGGCTTGGCTAAGGAACCAGATTCTGAATTCTTTTTTTAATCTGGAGCTTTATTGTTACTCATTTTAATTTATGTGTATGTGCTTGATTGCATGTATATTGTGCACTGCATGCATGCCTGCTACCAAGAACGGCCAGAAGAGGGCAACAGATCCACTGGAACTGGCTGCTCTTCTAGAGGACTCAGGTTCAATTCCCAGCATTCACGTGGCAACTCACAACTGTCTAACTCCAGTTCCAGGGGATCTGATACCTTTACACCAGTGCACATAAAATAAAGTTTGAAAAAAAATCCACTGGAGCTAGAATTAGAAAAGACTGAGCTACCATATTTGTGCTAGGAATCAAACCCAGGTCCTCTGGGAGAACAACACAAGTGCTCTTAACCACTGAATCATCTCCATGTCCAGACTAAAATCTTGTAACCCTGCTTATCTCTGCTGATTCAAGATGTCAAGGGTTGGGGGAGAGGCCCAGTATCTGGGCTGTTTGCCTCTGTCTCTTCCTCCAGGCACCAGATAATCTGAAAGGTATAGGAAATCAGAGGAGGGTCCCAAATTCCCGTGCTTTTTCTGTTTCCTACCTCAGGGGGCAGGAAAGGCAGCACCAGGGAAGTGACTGGATTGGGTTTCTCCAGGCCCAGTGCCTTGGGCAAAGTGGCAGAGTTGGAGGAGGCTGGGCCATCCAGAGCTGTGTGTCCTTTTCAGAACAGGCCCCAGGTGTCATAATGCCCACCTGCCCTGCCTGTAGGTCTTGCCCATGGCTACAGTCCCATCTCTCTTCTCCCGGCTGCTAGGGCTGAGTGCAGGACAGTGTTAATGGCAGATGGATACAATACTAGGAACCAGACCATAGAGCCAACCCAAGTGTAACTGCAGGTCAGTCTCCATGCAGGGGACGGAGACTCAGTCTGGACACGTCCTCAGCCAGTGCATCCCTACCCCACCCTCCTGTCTTCCTGGCTCAGCCAGCCCAACCCAGCCCAGCCCTGAGGAGAGCGTTGGCAGCTGAAGCTGGGAAAAGCATGGCAGAGCCAAGAACAACAGAGGCCCCGCCTGGGTGCTGCACAGACCCTCTTCTGACTTGGGGTAGCTCCTCCTGCTTCAGCCCTTCCTATTGTTTCCTCTCAGGCTCCTGTGCTGCCCTGCTGGCCCTTCTTGCCTCCTTTTGCCAGACCTCAAGCTGGCCCTGCATGCCATTGCACCCTCTGCCTTTGGGTGGAATCTCCCCTTAACCTCAGGTTTCTCAGGGTCCTCTATCCTCCTTTCCTAATTCTCAGGGAGCCCCTCCTGCACCCAAATGTTTTTGGAGGTGAGTTACTTCCTTTCTAGGTCCCAGACCCTGTGTTTCAGCTTTGGGGCTCTATTGCCCTCTATTCTGCCACAGTGACAAAGGCTGGGTCCTCAAGCCAGGGAGATAGGAGAAAGCACAAGAATCCTTTTTTCATGGAGGAGCCTAATGGAAGGGAGGATGCTTGATCTAAGCTCTCTGTGCAGTGGAACCCTGAGGATACAAGGACTCAGGAGACACAAGGCTAAATAAACACAGCCCCACCACCACCTGCAAGTGTCCAGACCAGCCTGGCTGACTTTCCCACCAGAGGCACTGGCCTGAGTGACATCCTCCACCAGTTCTGACCGTGGCAGAGAATCTCTAGCTCTGGTTGAGGGTGAGTGTGGGGATTTTGTGACTTTCCTACTCCACCTATCACCAGTCAACCCTGGCCTTTTCCATGATGGACTGGGTGGTCTTTTATCTCCCACACAGCCTCAGGGGAAGGGATGTAGAGGGCAGAAGTGTCTTCTTTTCCAAGTCCCATACTGCAGCCCTTCAGCACACACAGTCTACCTACACTTGTTCCTTCCTGCTATCTCAGCCTATCTCTGTTCCTCTGCTCTCAGCCTTCCTCCTAGCCACACAATGGAACAAAGCAACAGAATATTCCTTTACTCTCCTGGAGCTTGTCTGTTTCTTCCCCATTCCACCCTCCGCTTGCCTCTTCTTCCCTATTGTGTCTCTAAACTTCTGGCGGGAGAGGGAGCCCCACAAGGGGTGTGATCATGGGAATGGGGTCACTTGGGACAGAGCTGCAGCAGATTTGGTTATAATTGAAAGGCCAGAGGCACCGGGAAATTCCTTTCCTTATTGATCCCAGTGGGAAATTAAAGCCAGTGGTTGGGCATGGAACTCTTATTGGCTGCAGCTCCTCCCATCACACAGCTCTGGGGCCCTAGCCCCTGCCCCTTGTCGGTTGCATCCCCCATCCATCTCTGCAAGCCCTCCTCCTAGTGCCTCCAGGCCCCCTCATCCCTCAGTGTCTCCTTTTCCCAGCTGCTCATCTAAGCACCCCTGCTATTCCCTGGAATAAAAGGGCTGCTGGAGGCTGAAACCCCAGCCCTAGCCACTCAGCATATTGCCCCCACCCTCACTCTCAAGTTGGGGTGCTTAGAGCTCTGGCCCTGAGCAGCCAAACCACAAACACATCTGGAAGAAATTCCCCGCCCAGTCCCACTTCCCTTTGTCTTACTTATGTTTCTGAAAATCCTAGCCAGTTGCTAGAGGAGGGGGTGGTGGGGATGAAGAGTAGGGAGTGGGCCCATGGCTCCCACTTCCATCGGGAGAATCTCCTCCCAGGCTCTAGCCTCTGGGATTCTCTGAACTACCATCCCAGGCCTCCTTCCTAGGCTAGGTATCTTCATCCCGATGATGCTAAGGTCCTCAAAGCTCCTGGGAAGAGTGAGGGCATGCCCTGCCTTTTTCTTTTACACGAGGGAGAAAGCCACCCGAGTAAGAGTGAACTTTCCTGCCTCTGGGCTCCAGGAGTCTGGAGATGTGGAGATTGGACACAATAACTGGTAGAAGAGGTAGGGACACTGGAGGAGTGGGTAGCAGGCGCCTGATTTCTGCCTTGTTCCTTCCGCAGGCCTCTCCATTTCTTGGGTTAGAAGTTGGATTTCACTGTCAACCTAAAACCCCTCATTGTACCTACAGTAAGGCGACGCTGGGGGCGCAGTGGGGGGGGGCGCTTCAACCTGTACTCAGAATGTTACCCAGGGTTTCCCTTTCTCCCCACCTCTGCAGCTGTTTGCGGTGAAAATGCCCTCCCTGGTGTCCTCTTTCTTCTTATGGCCCCTAAATTCCTCCACTCCCAATGAGCTCTCCTTTTTAAAATCTGGAACCACTCCCTTCTGGGTGGTGGTGGCTGTGCGGGGCAGGCAAGGGTGGGGGTGGGGGTGGGGGTGGTACAGAAGCCCTTCTGAGAGGCAGCCATCCTCCTTCATCCTCGACCTAGGCTTGACTCTCATGACACTGTCTGGCCTGACACTGAGGTTAATTCTCTAGGCCGTGTCCACAGCTCAGTTCGATTCCCACCAAAGACTGTCAGTTTTCGGTTCACTGGGTCAGGGTTGCCTGCTCCAATTTTGGCCACTCTGACGAGGAGGGGTCAGGTAGGGGACCTTGTTTGAGATCCTGTGGGGGATTCAGAGAGGATCCCGGGAGGCCTCTCTGGTGGTGGACGCCAAGGGCAAGCGCTTCCCGCTCCATCACCTAGCAGGAGGCAGGAGTTGTTTCAGGCCTCTGGTTACCCGCGTGCCTCCAGGCCCTGCCTGTTCTTTCTGCTCCTAGTCCCCTTTACACTAAAGTTTCACCCACTAAAAAATAAAAATAAATCCTCGCAGGGGCCAGGCGCGCCGCGTCTTCAGCCCAAGATGTGGACATCTTACACCCAGACCCACCCCTCCCGGAGCAGCCAGCCTTCCCCCCAATCCCAGTAGCATCGCAGCGCACAAGGGCCTGGGGGGGGGGCACCTCCGCCTCCTCATGGCCCTGGGGGCTCCGGAGCCACGGAGAAAACTCCTTAATAAAGAGTCGTGTCAAGTGATTGGCTGTGACCTCTGCCCTCCTAGCCTTGCGCCCGGGACTCCAGCTTAACCCTTTGTTGTCCGTCCAGTGTTTGGGGAGGAATGAATGAGTTGCCTCGAGTGTGCACTACTCGAACCCAGAGCTGAGTCAGGGGGTGGAGGACACAGAGGTACCTCTCAGTCACCCATAGGAACACTTGAATTCCAAGCTGTCTCATTTGATTCAGTTCAGGCTCCAGTGGGGTCCGAGTTCGACTGCCAGTTGCAAGGCCCCAGTTACTGCTCTGGTGGGGTCTCCAGATGTCTGGCGTCGAGCTGTCCAGAGAACCGAGTTTGGTAGAGGGCTAGTAGGAACTGGTGAAAAGGAACCTTCGTTCGCCCTGCAGACTGTGAGATCCGGAGCATCCATGACCAGGCGAGGCGTGCCCTGTTCTTGCCACAGGCACAAACCCTATGTTTGTCTTCTGACGCTTCCCCGTCCGCCTACTGATGCGGGAGAAGGGTATCGTGGCCCTTAGGGAACCCTAGACCCACCCACAGTTCTAGAAACAGGCGGGATTCCGGAAAGGATTGGGGTGAGGTGGCCACAGAGCAGGGCCCCCAGGTGGGGTGGAAGGCGGGGCGGGGGCGGGGCCGCCTCATGCACCAGCTGGGTATAAAAGGCTGGAGCGCTGGCGCCCAGCAGCTTTGCAATTGTCCTCCACGCGGCTCGGACCCCATGTGGAAGGATTAATTCCTCAAAGGGGGCACCGAAGTATCTTGGGCTAGAAGACAGTGCTCCAGCTGAGAACCTAAAGAGAAAGCCACCTCACTGCCACCATGCCTAACTTTTCTGGCAACTGGAAGATCATCCGATCGGAAAACTTTGAGGAATTGCTCAAGGCTCTGGGTAAGGTTTTCGAGCTCTGGGGAGGGGGCAAGAAGGGCGCTGGAGTCCTTGGAGCTGAGGAAGCGAAGGCCATAAAGAAAAGGAGGCCGAATCAGTGGGTGGGCGCCTGGGAGTCTGCATCCCAGAAAAGGGGCGTGCCGGATACCCTGGGTCCTGGGGCCCCGAGTCCTGGACTCTTAAATTCTACTTTCTGAGGCTGGGCACCCACCAGTGCCAGCTCATTGGTGACTCAGAGCCTATGAATCAGGTAGAAATCAGAAGCACGAGGTTGGTCTGGGGGTGGGGGCTTGGCTAACCTCGGCGCCTGGACCTGGGAGGCCGCGTGGACCTGCGGACCAGAAGGGCACCTGGCTCAACTCTGAGAATCCGGTATCCAGGCAGGGAGACCTAGGAGACATTCCAAGCTCTTTCCCCTTACTCTAACAGTAACCCAATCCCCACGACAGGTCCATTACCCCCAACACTTGGCTCCGCCCACCAGGTGGTCCACCGCTGTAGCTCCGGGACCCTCCCCCACTTGCACTTTCCACTCGTTCTCCCCCCCCCCCACCTGTGAGACAAACACTTTCCTACAGCAAGCGGCTCCAAAGCCCTAAAATCGCTCTGGACAATTACCACTTTCTTATATTTCAACAAATGTCCTCCTGTGAAACGCCAATCCCCATTTCCAAAAGTCCCTCCTAGTCAGGGACCAGCTGCACCCAACGCAGCTGGGCCCTAAGCCAAGGGTGGGAACTCAGAATCCATCCAGACGGCCCTTCGGCCCTTCCCTGCCCAATTTCTGCTGCCCTCCGTGTTGGGATCGGTCTAGAAGGTATAGGAAAGGAGAGATACCTGAGGAGAGATAGAATTAACCACTGAGGACAGATGGAGTTAACCACTCCAGGGAGTGGAAACAGCTCCAGTGCCTAAAGATCAACATGCCTTCCATTTCTGGACTGGAGAGAAACCCAGATTGGGCTGGGAAGCAGGGGGATACCCTTTAAAGAGCTGCAGACTAACCAAGAGTGAGTCTGGAACTAAAAGGAATGTTGCGAGGGCAGTAGGGCCTTAGTTCTCATCTTTCCTTGCTGTTAGTTCTTTGTGTCAGCTAACCGCAATGATTCTTAAGAGTCATACCCATTTTTCTTGCCCCCCCTTTGCTGAAATTAAAGATCAAAGGATAGAAATTTTCTTTTCAGAAAATTTTGCTCCCCCCATTTGCTCTGTCTCCCATTAGCTCTGAATTCTGGCCCGGCTCCCTGGTGGATGGATGTAGGAGCCTGGCATCACCCCCAGGTTCCAGCTGGAAAGAAAGGCCCAACCCTATTATCTGCCTTCAGAATGTTTGTCCTCTCCACAGGGTCTCTTAAAGCCACGCGACTTGCTAGGGGGCAGATTGAAAACAGGCCGGTTACACAAACTGTCCTGTGTCAGCCAAGGTCATCCGAGCCAGGCCCCTAGCTCTGCAGAGGACAAGGACAAGTGGGGGAGTCATCTTCTGCACCCAGTCTCTGCAGACTCCTCAGTCCCTGTTCAGGGTTCGTGTTATGGAGGAGGCTTGGGGCTCCTTGATAGTTAGGGCCAACTTTGAGACTGGGTGAGTCAGCTTTGGGGCTTAGTGTAGTCAGTTTTCTTCTCAGAGCTATCCCAGAGCTATGGGATGCATGGGCATGTGTGTGTGTGGTGGGGGCGGTGTCAGTTTGAGTTTCTTGCCCCCCCCCCCCCCCCCCCATTGAACCCTTGAAGGATTGGCTAGCTCTCCTTCACCTCCACAGACAGGCTTGGAGAGTGGGGGTAGAGCCTCATGTTGGTGCCCCTACCTTGTGGTTGTGCCAGCAGGGGGATGTTCTCCGTCTTCACAGGCCTCCTCCTAACTGGGGGGCAGGAAAGGGAAAGTATGTGAGGACACAGAGACTCTGAATACACATAGGCGAAGTGGGAAGGCCTGGAACATCTTGGGGCTTGAGACACCAGAGTGAGTGGGGGACTCTACCCCTTTCTTCCTCTTTCCTTTTCTCAGGACAGCAGGGAATTCCTTTGAAGGAGACCTGGGAGCACCACAGAGCCCTCTGGTGCAGGGAACTTTGTCCAAGCCTAGTTTGGGCTTTTTCTTTTTCATTTGCATGTATTACTTGCATGAAATAATGGGTTTCACTATATTCTGGGTTTTGTTATTGTTGTTTATTGTTTTGTTTTCAAGATAGGGTTTCTCTGTGTAGTCTTGGTAGTCCTAGAACTCACTCTGGGACCAGGCTGGCCTTCAACTCACAGAGATCCTCCTGCCTCTTCCTCCCGAGTGCTGGGATTAAAGGTGTGCGCCACCATCTCCAAGTCCTTTCTTATTTTTTTTCATCCTCTCACCATACCTTTGCCTTTGTATTTTCTCCTATCTACAATAATGTTTTCAGAAAATATGAAGATGTACTTAACCTTGTATATCTTAAGTTCTTAAACATGAAGCCGTAGGACAATTTGAAGAAACTATTTCCATTTGACTGTTGAGGAATCTGAAGCTGGAAAACCTTGAGTTGTCTTCTACTCAGGGTCACTCAGCCTGGAGCAGGAGTATCCTAGCTTCTAGAACTTACTTTCTAAGCCGCTGGCTCTCTGCAGAGGGAGCATCTCCCTCTGCTGAGAGTCTGCTTCTCACTTCTGGGAGGGGCAGAGATTGTACAAATAAGGACCTAACTTCATGCCAAACAAGGTAGATAGCTGGGGCAGAGAGGAAAGTACCCTTGCTTGCCTGGTCTACCCTGCAAGTGGGCACAGGGCACATAGCAACTCTGATAGGCCTACCTCAGCAGGTCTCCAGTCCTATGGTAAAGGCCAGACTGAGGTACACTGAAAGCCTACCAGGTAGCCCATGGGGGAAGCTGCCCCTCAGGATGCTAACAGTGGGTTTCTGGAACTTGGTGAGTCCTATCCACTACTGGCCATAGTCCAGGTAGTATTCTCTGCCCCTCCTCCCTCTCCCTACAGTCTTTCATTATTGCCCCCCCCCTTATCACCACCCCATCCCTATCACCCCCCACCACCCCACCCCCACACACACCATCAGGCCTCCAATGGGGTTCTTCCAGCTGTCTCATGGAGGGGTGTGACCGGACCAATCCTCCGTCCCTGCAGGGGTGAATATGATGCTGAGGAAGATCGCTGTGGCTGCAGCATCCAAGCCAACCGTAGAGATCAAGCAGGAGGGTGAGTCTTTCTACATCAAAACTTCCACCACTGTGCGAACCACGGAGATTAACTTCAAGATTGGCGAGGAATTTGAGGAGCAGACTGTGGATGGGAGACCCTGTAAGGTGAGGAACGGAACGGGGAGGGCGCCTCCATGTCACAGTGCCTACTTGCCCTGCTCTCCGGTGTCCAGTTTTCCTAGACTCGTTACTCTCATGAAGGAGTCCTTGGAAGTTCAGGGAGCTGGAAAAGCGTCCGTCTCCTTTGGCTCTTACTGTAAGCTCAACCCATTTGGTATCTGGTCTCTTGCAGAGTTTGGTAAAATGGGAGAGTGAAAACAAAATGGTGTGTGAGCAGAGGCTTCTGAAGGGAGAGGGCCCCAAGACCTCCTGGACCAGAGAACTGACCAATGACGGAGAGCTGATCCTGGTGAGCACCGCCCCTCCCATCTTCTGGAAAACCCCTGCTGCCTTCAGCCTTCTCTGCGAGGCTACAGGCTGCAGGGGGTCCAAAAGCAGCTGTGGCCTTTCTCCTCAACCTCCTGATGGGGCTGTTTTGTGTAAGGAAAATGTGCCCAGAGGAGCCCACAGTTTCCCAATAGGCTATCCCGGGAGGAAGTGGGTTACTGCTGGATCCCACGCAGTGATGCCCAGGTACCCTTGCATCTGCCCTTGCAAACCTGTTTGGTCTTGGAAGTAACGACGTCTACCTCTCAACCTTCCCTTTTAAAACCAAGGTGCCAGGTGCCTCACCAGCTAACTACTTCTATCCTTCTAGACCATGACGGCAGACGACGTTGTGTGCACCAGGGTCTACGTCAGAGAGTGAGTGCTACCAGGAGCTGCCAGAGACTTCTTCCCCTCCCCCCACAGGAGGCCACTGAGCTTCCTCCCTTGTTTTACAAGCTAGCTCCCCCCTTGCTCCTGAGGGTCACTGCTTCCTCCAGGGCCTTTTGTTCTTTGCCTTGCCTATGCCAGAGAGGAACAGACTACAAAAGCCCAGAACCCCTTTCACCATTATGTGCCCCTTCCCAGGCCACCAGGGTCCTTCTTCCTGGAGGAGACTCTTTCTGGCCTCTACTCATTACCCTTGTAGTCTGTATGATTTAGAATATTTATTTGTTAATTTTATTAAAATGTTTTAAAAAGTGAGATCCTGTGGCTCCCTGGGCAGTGGTAGACTGTGGGCCTGTTTAGCTGTATCTCAAGTGCAATGGAAGAGGGCACTGTCCCGGCAGGTCAGCCGTGTAGTGTCCTCACTTGCCTGGCAGGAATGTCTCCACTGTTCTCTTCACCAGCCCTGGTCCCCTGACTCTCACTCTCTACCTGTTAGTGGGGCATGCACTGGCTTCCCACGTGGTTCCACATGGGCCCAGTGACACCCATAGGCTGACCTTGCTCCTGCCTAGGTCTCTCAGAGGAAAGCCTCCTGCCAGTCAGCACCCTATAGCTGCCACCACCCTTTCTCCATCCCTCCAGGTCTCCCACAGGCCCTTTCTGCTCCTGGCCTCACCCTTCTGAGCCTGCAGAGTACATATTCAAGGTGTTCCAAGGTGTGACCACAGGCAACTTAAACATCTTTGGACCTTTTTTGTTTTTAAAACGCCAAACTGTTTTAAAGCGTAGTAGCTCATACCTTTAATCCCAGCATGCGAGAGGCTGAAGCAGTGAGCACAAAGACATCCTAGCTACTGTGCAACTCCTGTCTCAAAAGAGCAGCAGCAGAGCTGGCCAGATGGCTTAACAGATAGTGCTTGCTGTGCAAGCATGAGTACCCAGAGCCTTAGAACTCACATCGTATCACTGGATGTGGTATAGCTAGATGTGGTAGAGGAGGCAGAGGCAAAAGAATCGCTGGAGGCTCATGGGTGTCCAGAGTGATGAACAACAAGAGAACCTATTTCAAACAGAGTGGAAGGCAAGGCCTGACAACCTGAGGTTGTCCTCTGACCTCCACTTGTGTCTGCCTTCACACACACACACACACACACACACACACACACACACACACACACACACCACCACCACCACCACTTAAGACAAACAACTCAGGCTGGACATAGCTTGCCTAGTACATACAAGGCACTGGGTTCAATCCCCAGTATTGGGGCTTAAAATAATCACAAAGTTGGGGCTGGGGCTGCAGTTTGGTGGCAGACCACTTGCCTAGTATGTGCAAGGCCTGGAGTTCCATCCCCACCACAACAAAAACCAAACCAAACCCCACAAATCCACACTATGTTTGGCTATGTACTAATTCTACCTCGCTTCAGGTGTAGCTGGGTCCAAAGCCTCAAAGACGGTCACTGCCTCTCCTTGTCCCTCTATGTTGCTCATCTCTTGAGTTTTTGCACTAGTCATATAGATACTTTTCCCCAGTCAAAATGAGCTGCACATGCAACCAAGCTTACAAAGTTACAGCCTGGGACACACTGACGAGAGATACTCTCTACTGTGATCCATCTCTTCACATCACAAGCCTTGATTAGGTTCTGATTATATTGTAGGACCAGCCTTGGACTAATTGCTATCAACAGGGCACAGGGTCTAGTGATGGGTCAAAGCTGGACCTTGAGTCACACATGGCAAAGAAACAGGTGGGACATGATCATTATTCCTCAGAAGCCCAAAGGGTAGGGAGGAATTTTTTCAAGGAAGGTCACTATGATTCCAGTTTCTAATCTATAAAGCAGTGTTTGGTGGTGCACACCTTTAATCCCAACACTCGGGAAGCAGAGGCAGGTGGATCTCTATGAGTCTGAGGCCAGCCTGGTTTACAGAGCTAGTTCCAGGACAGGTTCTAAAACAATACAGAGAAACCCTGTCTCAAAAAAACCAGGGGAAAAGAAAACCCAAAAACAAACAAAAACCTCACAAGGTGTTAGCAGAGTTAAAGAAAATCTCATTAAGCTCATAGTATTTAGCAATGGGAAGCTTTTAAAAAACATAAAAATAAAAAGATTTTAAGATGAAATGATGGGTTAGAGCTGGGCCTGGCAGTGCTGGAGGCAGGAAGATCAGGAGTTTGAGGCCAGCCTAGGCTACATGAGACTCTGCCTCAACAAAACCAAACCAAAACTGATGAGTTCAGCTAAGTTTAATGAGACACCCTGAGTTCCCAGCACATGGGAAGCTAAGGCTCCAAGTCTGAGACCACTCTGGTCTACACAAGGGAAACCTTGGCTCAAAAACACCAAAAATAAAAGCAAAGAAGCATGTTGACCTACACATTTAATCCCAATGCTTGGGAGGCAGAGGCAGGTTGACCTCTGTGAGTTCAAGGTCAGCAGTCTATATAGGGAATTCCAGGACAGCCAGAGCTACATAGAAAGGCCCTGTCTCAAAACAACAAAAACCTTTCCAAAACAGAAAAGGGCTACTGAGAAAGCTCAGCAGGTAAAAGCAACTGCTGTGAGAACTTGACAGTCTGAGTTGGTTCCCAGAACCTACAGCGGTAGAACCAACTCTTGAACGTAGTCCCCTGACCTTCACATGTGTGGCATGGCATGTACAAACCCTCACTCACACATCACACACCATAATATTAATTAAAAACAGTGCTCACTTGGACAGCACATATGCCAAAACTGTAATGAAACATATCATATCTTTCAGAACACCAAAGAGTTGGGGGTTTCTACTTCTCTAATTCACTCTGCACAATTCTAGGGAAATCCTTCAAAACCTAACTTATCATTCCATTTAGCAAGGGGTTGGATGGATGTAGGTCAGAGACAGAGTGCACATTCAGCATGCACAAAGCCCAGGTTTCCATCACCAGCATTGCACAACAGAAACAAAATCAGATAAATTAAAACAAAAATTACCTTAGCTACCTTTTAGTCCAAAATGAAATATATACTGGTATTAGATCACCTTATGTAGTGGCCCTTATCCTTTCAGCATTCAGCTCCTTCAAGAAGGCTTGCAATCTTATCAACCCATAGCCCTCAGTGTCTCCCTAGCTTGGCTCTGGGCAGTGCAACAGTCTTTTTCTCAGTTGGTGCTGCCATTTGAATGCTCCATTGCTTCCTTTCCTAGATGGTCAAGGTGATTTGGGGCCAGGTCACAGGCTTTGAAAGGGGTTTGGGTGTTTTATCTGGCTCCCAGGAGGCATTGGGTTAGAGAAAAAGAGCAGGCAGGATGCTGGTGTAAAGTATGGCAGAGAATGGGTTTCTCTCTGAAGATGGGATGAATTGGGGGGCAGAGGGGGATGCTGAGGATGGCCTTGGGATACCTGGCTTTTTCCATTTTCACAAATGGAAAAAAAAATCTGTTGAGGACAGGCTGCAAAAAGGGTCTTTCTTTCCCAGCATTCAGGAGACAGAGGCAGGTAGATCTCTGTGAGTTCAAGCCAGCCTGGTCTACAGAGTGAGTTCTAGGACAGCCTGGGCTACACAAAGAAATCCTCTCTCAAAAAAACAAACTAAGCAAATACATAAATAAACAACAGGGATCTTTCTCCCACTGGTTTCTTGCTGGAGTCTACTTGTTGTTTTTCTTCCTACCTTGTCTGTCTCCAGCCTTCAATATGGCCTCCACTCTGCTTTCCCCTGGTGCTAGGGTGACAGGCAAGTTACAGTCCTGGTCAGGGTGATGGATGGGAGCAGGGTGTTTCCATCTGACTCAACTGTGAGAGCGTTGCTGTGCTGCAGCCACGGAAGCCCAGGAAAGCCTCTTCTCTCCCCCCCCTTACCCGAGTAAGTCTTCCTCACTCAACAGTGCTGCTGGGAACAAGAGCCTCCAAGCCCCCCACCCGCACATTCCTGAAGTTCTGCACTGCCTCTGTAGGTACAGCCTTTTCTCTCTGAGACCCAATTTTCCAAGAGTTTAACCGCAGGAGGACCAAGCCTCCAAGACAGCAGAGTGTCTCACACAAATGGCATCCTGGAAGCCATCCAGAGAAAGGGCAGAGACAAGGGAAAGAACCAGTGTGAAGAGATGGTAGGGATACCGCCAGTCGCGTCAGAGTCTTGATCAATGCCTGGTGAGAATGGAGACAGTCCTTATTTCTGCCCTCCAAGAGACGGAAGTTAGGAGTTTGGGAAAGGCCCATTAATGACAAAAGTTAGCGATTGTGGACACAGATGGGGAGACCCAGCACAGGGCTCAGTAGACCCCTGAGATTCCCAGCATCACACAGCACCAGGCAACAATACCATGTGTGGTGCTGATGGCCAAGGTAGAGGAGCCCAGAGGTGGGAAAGTAGAGAGCTAGAGTCAGGGAATCGTGAGAAAGAAAAGGTGGCAGGGCAGGGGAAGTACGGGGAGAATGGTGCGTGCGCACATGCACAGATGCACAGATGCACACACACACACACACACACACACACACACACACACACACACACACAACCTAGGGGAGGGAGAAAACAGACAGGGAGAAAAATACAAAGACAGAGAAAACTGGGCAGGGAGATGAGGCCAGGGAGGGTAAAAGAAAGTAAAGAGATCTAGACCCCAGAGAGCTGAGATTTTTAGAGGGGCAGGCAAGGAAGAAAGGGCCAGGTGCTATGACCCCAGGGCCTGACAAAGAACTTATGGCCCTTACTGGCCAAGATGGATGGGACTGGATGCCAGGGCCTTTGTGGTAGAAAAGAAAGGAAACCTCTCTAAGGAGGTCGTGAAGGGGTGGGTGGGGGTGTCCTGACCCTGTCCTTCCCCAAGGAGCTTCTGTGTTGGTGAGAATTGGGGAATGGGCTGAGTCCAACCTGGTGTTTCTTCAGGCTAGTCCTGGGCTGTCTGTCTGTCTGTCTGTCCTGCGGAGGGGACAGGGGACAGGGTGTGACTACAGAGAAAGTGATTCAGTTATGGGCAAGTAGGGGCAAACAAAGCCGAGAGAGGCCCCTGCAGAGGCTACTGAAAGTCGCCCAGGGACCAGCAAGGGTGCCCTGTACAGGCCTTCTCGCCCTCTTTGGGCCTGGCACTGCCCTCCTGACCTTTTGGCTTCCTCTCGCTTTTTCCCTGTTGGCGCTGCTAGTCGAGAAACCAGTTCTGTTCCTGTCTGGATAAGGATCTTAGCAGGCTCTTTCCAGGCCACTGCAGAAACCTGTCAGGTCAACAGCACCTGTGACAGCACCCCACAGCTGTGAGAACTCCCACCACACCTCCACCCAAAGCCCTGTTCCACCTACTTGGGCTAGCCACAGTGGCCTTACCTACTTCACCTTCCCCTTAGTGCCCTGCTTCAGGGGCCCAGAAATACTGCCTGGTGTGTACCTGGCCTTTTCTGGACCGCATGCATATGCTCTCTCTTCAAGGCAGGTGGGGAAGGCAGAGCCCTCCCTTGGCTTTTCCTTGAGTGCCCAGAAGCCAGCCACTGCTTCCAGCTACTCCCTACCTTCATGGGCTGCTTGACCTCCTTAGCCCCATCTCCAGCTCCCCATAGCTGCTCTAATCAATTGTTCCCCTTAGCAGGCCTGAGGGCTGACCTCACTTAACCCCAGCCCCTGCAGCCCCCCACCCCCACTCCAGGCTCTTCGTGAGCCTTCATTCATTTCCCATGACACCCGGCCTCTTTCTTATCCTTTGAACAGCAGCCCCTCACTCCTCAGGGGGAAGATTGAAAGGTCAACTTTAGTTTTCTTCTTCTTCATCAAAAATCTTCCCTACCCCTAACTTTGTCAGGCACCCTAAAACCTCAGCCCGCCTTGTCCCTCTCCCAACTTCCCTTAGGGGTCTGGCCATATTGGGGGGCGCTAAAGCAGCAGATGGAGGACTGCTCTGGAGTCGTCTGGGGGTGTAGGTGTTGAGCAGTGACTAGCCTGGTTACATCTCCACCCCTTAAGTTAAGCCAGTGTGTCAGGCTAGGCTGGGACTCCGGGCTGGTGACTCAGATCCCAGCAGCCCACAGCTGAGCTGTCCTGGGTTGATCCTGTTTTTAGGAGTGGGGTCATGCAACCAGAGATCAGAGTCCCAGAAGAAAGGGACCCCAGGATTGTGCCTTTTCTTTATGTGAGAGAGAATCAAAAGTAAGGCTGTAAGCCGGTGTGTGGGGTCATTCAGATGTCAGGGAAACCCTGGTCACGTAGGTGATGTTACATGGTTCAGGACAAACCAGCTTGGTTCCAAAGACAGCAGTAGACATCTCCCTCCACCTCCTTCCCCTCCCTCAAGGGGTGAACTTTTTTTTTTTTTGCAGCATGGAAAGGCATGTTGGTCATTCCCAGGTCCTTTCCGAGCTCGAGTGGGAGCCGCCCAGTTGATGATTCAGGAGGAATTTGAACCTAGTTCTGACTTCTGTGACTCCAAAGCTACCTTTCCCTGGCCCTTCCTGAGCCGGTGGCCTGGGGAAGACTAGCCTCATGCTCTGGTGGGCAGAATGGACATCTGCTGACTCGACTTTCCCCGTCTTCCCTGTGAAGTAATGGCTTCTGAGGGTAAAGATGTCCACTAATTTCCTGCCTTCTCCTCTTCCAGAGCCTGCTGGGCCTGCACTGTGGAGCTATTGAAGGGAGAGCCCCTGATATGCTCCCGTAACCATGCTTGCCTCACTCAGGACCTGCCCCTTCTTCACAGCGGCAGATAGAGGCTAAATCTTTCAGTGAGACCGTCCCTCAACCATCTTTCTCAGACCCTAACTCTCACATGTCAGCAAGAACTGTGGAAATGGGCAGAATGGCCAGTTAGACCTAGCACCCCATCTTGGGGGCAAGTACAAGTCCCACAGCTCAGCCGGGGTGACCAGGACTTCCCACAGCCTTCCAAAACTTTTTAAATTTCAAAAACATCTGAAGTCCTCCTAAAAGCTAACTTCAGCTCAAAGGTTCAGCTCCTCTGCGGGATGGAACACGCAGGACCGGGAAAGAAAGGCGTGCAGACAGGCAGAAATTTCTCCACCACTTTCCCTTTTCTTTTCTCTTTGTCTTCTCTTTCCCAGCCCTACTCTTTACTTAATCCCCCATTCAATTCACTGCTTCTGGCAGAGAGCCAGCATTGTTCCTGCAGACTCTGGTCTTCCCTCCTCCTTCCCACCCCGCGGTGGGGACCCACAGCAGCCCCTGCGGGTTAGAGCACAGTCCCCACTGCTGGCCCCGCCCGGGCCTGGAAAGTTGAGAGTTTGGGTTTCTCAGGGCCCCATTTATTCCGAATGCCATCAGCTCGGGAGATAACTAGAACGCCCCCTCTCCTCAGCTGCTCGGCACCCAGCAGCCCTTCCACCTCCGAGCCGCTGGAGCTAGGCTCTGCAAGTCCGCAGAGTAAACTGGAGGGGCTGGGGTGGACGGGGCCCGGGTTGCAGGCTCAGAGCCCTCGGCTCATCCTGGCTATCCACCGGCTTCTACCTGCAGCTCACACTTTTGCTGGGGTCTAAAGCCCGCTCTCACTTTCTTGCTGGAGTCTAAAGCCCGCTCTGAGGATTGCCCAGGGCGAGACCAAGAGAGAGACTCGAGTATCCCCAGTCTCCTGGCAGCCACGGCTGCGTGCGCCCTGAACCGATCCCCAAACAGGCTTCTCCCTCCCTCTGGTGGCAGCTTTCTAAAGCACAGTTGACTTTTTTTTTTTTTTTTTTTTTTTTTTCCGAGACAGGGTTTGGAGGCTGTCCTGGAACTGGAACTAGCTCTTCTTGTAGACCACGCTTGTCTCAAATTCATAGAGCTCCTCCTGCCTCTGCTGGGATCAAAGGCGAGCAGCACCACCGCCCGGCCAGTTGATTTTTTTTTTTTATTTGTTAGTATACAAAGAAATAGGTTTCATTGTGAGGTTTTGACACACACATGTCATTATACTTTGTTCTTATTTGTCGTGTTGCGTGCCCCCTCCCCACTGCTGTCTTCTTCTCCCTCTTGCCAGTCCCCTTCCTTAACTTCATTAGCTTGAGAGACGCCTGGAAGTTAACTAAATCACTGTTCCAGGTGTGTCTGGGAAGTGAGGGCGGAGGAAGGGGGCAGGCAGGGACTCACAGAGATCCTGTCTCAAAATACAAACACAAAAAACAGTGAGTGGAGGCCTGTGTCAGTGCCTCATTGGTGAAGAGAAGTGGCTGCTCATTCACATGGTGACTCAAACCCGTCTGTTTCAGGAGATCTAATGCCTTCTTCTGGCCTCTTCAGACACCAGGCATGCTTATAGTTCATGGACATATATGCAGGCAAAACACTCACACACATAAAATAATTACACACAAAGAGAGGGAGGGGGAGAGAGGCTGAACAGAAGGAGCTAGGAAGATGGTCTGGAGTGGCAGTTGTAGCCAGGGAACCCACAAAGGATGAAGTTCAGTGTTCAGTTGGCTTCCTTCTTCCCATGTTGCCCCATCTGGCTCCTAGCCTCTTTCTTGTATGGTGCCTCCTCCCAGACACACCTGGAACAGTGCTTTAGTGAACTCTCAGGCATCTCTCAAGTGAATGAAGTTAAGGAAGGGGACTGGCAAGAGGGAGAAGAGAGCAGTGTGTGTGTGTGTGTGTGTGTGTGTGTGTAACAGACAACAGAACAAATAATAACAAAGTATAATGATGTGTGTGTCAAAATCTCACAAGGTAACCTATTTCTTTGCATACTAACAGATTAAAGAAAAAAAAAAAAGGTCAACTAGGTTGGATCTTTGAAAACGTTTGTCCTAGTTAGGTTTCTGTTGTTGTGATACACACCATGACTGTGTTAATTAGGGTTCCTGTTGCTTCGAAGAGACATCATGACCATGGCAACTCTTACAAAGGGAAATTTAATTGGAGCTGACTTTCAGTTTGAGAGATTTAGCCCATTATGGTCATGGTGGTGGCATGGTGGCAGCAGGCAGACACCATGCTGGAGAAGGAGCTGAAAGGTCTGCATCTTGATCTGCAGGCAGCAAAAGCAATTGTGTACTGAATGTAGCTTGAGCAGATGAGACCTAAAAGCTCCCCCAACTCCCCCGCAGTGACAAACTTCCTCCAACAAGGCCACGCCTACTCCAACAAAGCCACATAATAGTGCCACTCCCTATTGGGGCCATTTTCTTTCAAACCACCACAATGACCAAAAGCAGCTTGGAAAGGAAAGGGTTTATTTCATCTTATAACTCCTAGGTCACACTGAGGTGTCAGGGCAGAAACTCAAAGCAGGATCTGAAGCAGAGGCAATGAAGGACCACTGCTTACTAACTTGCTCCCTCATGGCTCACTCAGCTTTCATTTTATATAACCAGGGTCACCTGCCCAGGGGGTCACTGTCCTCTGAGTCTGGTCCCTCCCACATCAATCATTAATCAAGGAAATGTGGACTGGGCATGGGGGCACACACTTTAAATCCTAGTACCTGGGAGGTATAAGCAATTGGATCCTGGTCTGCACTGTGAGTTCCAGCTCAACCATGGCTACGTAGCATCCTGTATCGAAAACAAAACAAAGAAAGAAGCGAAATTGCCTCCACAGACTTGCCTACAGGCCAACCCAATGGAGATAATTCCTCGAATATTTTTCCTAGATGACCCTTAGCTTATATCATTTTAATCAAAACAAACCAGAACAACAACACAAACAAACAAAACCCCCAAACACTCTAATCAGGACAGTATGTGTGGTGCTTTGGGGCTGCTATATTCAGGTCTGGGGTTTAGCCATTGCCCTGAGACACACTTGAATCAGAGTCATTAGACATTCCATGTTCCTTCCTGGGTCATCTTCATCTCAGACGAAACCAACCCATTCAGAGCCTTCCTTACAGTGGCCACAACAATACTCTGTGTGAAGAGAATGTCAGCATCTCTATGTGGGTATCATATATAATTTATACTCGTTCTTCAGTTTTAGAAAGCCTACAACGTCCAGGTCTTCATTCACTAAAGCAGCCCATCTTTTCCCTCCTCTTTTGCTATTGACCTTTAAAAGCTAAAGCAAAATTGTACTTTTGTGTCCATTAAATACTATCTGGGAGTCCAAAAGAAGGCTCAGTGAGCACAGGCATCTGTTGTCAAACTTGTCAACCCGGAACTCACGTGGTGGGAAGAGTGCCCATCCTGCCAATTGTCCTCTGACCTCCAGGTGCACATGAGTGTACACCTGCATACACATCCACAAAATAAATTAAAATGTAATACAAACTTAAAGTACCATCTCTTGCTATTTATTGACTTGTCTCCCTAGTGGCCTGGGTTGGCCTTGGACTCTCACACTGTCACTATGCAACTCAGGTTGCCCTTGAACTATTTTTTTTTCTTTTTTCCTTTTTATGGTTTTTTCAAAACAGGATTTCTCTGTGTAGCCTTGGCTATCCTGGAACTCGCTCTGTTGACCACACTGGCCTCAAATTCAGAGAGATCCACCTGCAGAGTGCTGGGATTAAAAGTGTGTGCCCCATGCCTGGCTAAAAGTGTGGGATTTTATTGTGGTTAGTGTATTTATTTATTTTATGTGTATAGGTGTTTTGCCTGTATGCATGTATACGTACCATGTGCATGTCTGGCCCCCTTGGAGGTCAGAAAAGGGTGCTGGAACTGGGTTCTGGAAACTGAACCTGGGTCCTCTGGAAGAGCAGCCAGTGCTCTTAACTGCTGAGCCATCTCTCCAGCCTTGTTTTTGACTTCTTGACCTCCTGACTGAACACTCTGTGTACTGGGATTACAGATGTATGACCAGGCCTAACTCATTTCCCTCCTACTCTGTCAAGATCTCTCAGTTTTTTCATGATATGTAGACCTGATAAACTGTTTCTATTTTACTCAAGGCTTAAAAAAACAACCGTTTAGCATGGGTGAGTGCTTGCCTAACATGCATGAAGCTCTAGGTTTAGGCCCCAGCACTGCAAAAACCCTACACTGCCCAGTTTTATAGTCAAGAACAAGGGTGGGCTCCTTACCCGGTTGCTCATAAGCCCTTGGCTTGCTTAGGACTTTCGGTCACTGGTTGCCTGTCTTGTCTCTCTCCATTGCTGCCTTTCTCTATCCCTGTTCTTGTGCCTCTCTCTCCTCTTTCTCTCTCTCTCTCTCTCTCTCTCTCTCTCTCTCTCTCTCTCTCTCTCTCTCTCTCTACTCTCTCTCTCTCTCTCTCTCTCCCTGTCTCTCTCTGTTGCCTCTGCCTCTCTCAATGGCTGCTGACCTGTTTTGTACTTACCCACTGCAGTGGTATGTGGTCCCTATGCTGCAGTCTCAGGGAATATTAAACACTGCAGCTGAAGACCTCACAGATTCCTCGAAGCCAAGAAGAGTGCAGCTCAGAGCTAGAGCATGTGCCTAGTATTCATGGTGACCTGGGTTCCACCTATAGCACCACAACAACCCTACAAGCAATAAAGCATCCAGAAGCAGAGAAGAGGTTCCTGGCCCACCTAGGTCCTTACGTGTGTTCTGGGATAAGCTATCCATATATTACTTATCTGACTCTTAGAACAAACCTATGGTGACCCTCTACCAAATATGCCACAAGCTCCTTTTGAGATAGGATGTAACTTGTCTAAGGCTGTCCAGCAAGAAGGGACAAAGTCAGAGCTGTAGGCCTGCACAAAGCACAGTGTTATGAGGTATGGTTGGTTTGTTTTTTTCACTCTTTGGGAGTCCACCACCCAGCTTCCAAATAAATACAGAGACTTATTCTTACTTATGAATGCCTTAGCTTGACTTGTTTCTAGCCAGCTTTTCTACTTAAATTATCTTGTTTCTCTTTAACTACATTTTGCTTCAGGGCCTTTAACTTTTTTTATTCTTTATATCATCCTTTCCTTCTTACTCTGTGGCTGTCTGGGTGACTGGATGGCTGGCCCCTGGCATCTTCCCCTCCTTTTCTTGCTCCTCCCTCTGGGTTTTTTGTTTTTTGTTTTTTTTTTGTTTTTGTTTTTTTTTTGTTTTTTTTTTTTTTTTTTGCTTCTTGATCTTACCCTAGATTTCTCCTCTTATTTAGTCTCAATGTCAGCCCCATCTGTTTCTCTCTCCTGTCTTGCTATTGGCCATTCAGCTCTTTACTAAACCAATCAGAACAGGGCCTCTTACACTCTTTCCACCTCCTTGTGCTTGAGAAAATTTTACATGACCTGAGTAGTAGGTAACAGGTACACAAACCAAGCACTTACTGATAATCATGAAGACATTTATGTTAAAGCAAATCTTTGGTATATAGATAATTCTTCCATTTATTAAAGATGAAAGCAGGTTTTCCTGCTAATGGGAAGGATTGCTTGTTTATTTTTATGTAAAGATGTTGTGGAATATTACTTTAACTATGTAAAGATGTGTCACATTTGTTTATGCTGCATTTGTTTAACAATGTAAAGATGTGTTGTATTTGTTTTACCTTGCCTGTCTAAGGCACCCTATTGGTCTAATAAAAAGCTGAATGGTCAATAGCTAGGTAGAGGAGGGAGAGGTGGGGCTGGTGGGCAGAGAGAATAAGCAGAAGGAGGAATCTAGCCTCAGAAAAAAAGAAAAAGAAGAGAGGGAGATGCCTGGGATCAGCCAGCCAGGCAGCCACCAGCTAGCTAGACACAGACTAGGATATACAAAATGAAAGAAAGGTAAAAAGCAAAAGGTAGATGAAGAGAAACAGGTTAAATAAGTCAAGGAAGAAAAGCTAGCCAGAAATGACCATAAACTAAGACCAAACATTCATAGTTAATAATAAGTCTCTGTGTCGTGTCCTGTTGGGAGCCAGTTGGTGTACCCCAAGAAAGCCTGATACATAAAGAGTTAAGTCTCGGCTGAACATTTGCTACTCATGACCATGGCGGCGGAACATCTTCAGCACTTTCAGAGACGGTCCATGGGTATGTACACATTCGTGTGGATGCATGCAGAAGTCACAGGCCTTTGATGCCCTTAAAGCTGGATGTGGGTGCTGGGAACTGAACTTGAGTCCTCTGGAAGAGCAGCAAGTGCTTTTAACTACGGAGACATCACTCCAACCCTTACATTCCTTATTCTGTGTGTGTATGTACAGGTTCATACACACCACAGTATGTATGTAGAGACCAGAGGGCTTGTGGGAGTCAGTTCTCTTTACTATGTGGGTCTTGAACACCATGGCAGGTCACACATCTCAATACACACACACAAGGCAGAGAGAGAGAGAGAGAGAGAGAGAGAGAGAGAGAGAGAGAGAGAGAGAGAGAGAGAGCTAACCTCAATCTCTCGCCAGCCCCCAGTGACACACCTCCTCCAACAAGACCACACCTCCCAACCCTTCTCAAACAGGTCTACCAACTGGGGACCAAGAGTTCAAACATTTGAGCCTAAGGGTCCCTTGTAATTAAGTTCATTATCTGGCATTAAGTTTATGCCAGACTTCGTTGTTAGCCACCAGGGGGCTCCCTTGAGAGCTCCGTAACTTCCTAGCTGAGTAAATGACAATTGTAGGAACCACAAATGACAAAAAACTTTCTTGAGCCTATGACGTCTTTTGCCATCCTCCTTTTCCTGATGTAGGGGGAGGATGTCCCTATGCGGGTACGAATTGGGCATTGTGTCTGTTATCATCTGGGCTGGCTAGCTAGCTAGGGGTGCTGGCGCAGGCAGTTAGGGGGATAAGGCAGGAAGATCTCTATGATTTCCAGACCAGCCTGATCCACATAGCGAGACCATCAGAAGAAGAAGAAGAAGAAGAAGAAGAAGAAGAAGAAGAAGAAGAAGAAGAAGAAGAAGAAGAAGAAGAAGAAGAAGAAGAAGAAGAAGAAGAAGAAGAAGAAGAAGAAGAAGAAGAAGAAGAAGAAGAAGAAGAAGAAGAAGAAGAAGAAGAAGAAGAAGAAGGGGGGAGGGGAGGGAGGAGGAGGAGGAGGAGGAGGAGGAGGAGGAGGAGGAGGAGGAGGAGGAGGAGGAGGAGAAGGAGGAGAAGAAGAAATGGGGGGGGGAGTGTCTATGGTCCAGGCTGGCCTCAGTCCAACCTCAGCCTCTGGAGCAGCGGTGGGTTTGTCCTAGTATCAGTGGGTTTTTCCTGCTTTGGGCAATGCCTCTCCCCAGTGTTGCCTCCCTCGGGGGTGAGTGTTCACTGTTTTACACAAAACACTACATTGTCCTTTTTTTTTTTTTTTTTTTTTTTTCCTCCCAACAGTCCACGAGTTTTCCAACACCAAGTCGTTTCATAGACGAGAAGCTACGTCTCAGAGGATTTGAGTAAGGGTGTGTGGAAAAAAAGAGATGCACAAGCCCAGTTCTGTTTTTCTTAGGGTGTTCAAGGATGGGGTCTGACTATTCTTAGGTCTCCCTCAGGAAATCACCCGCATGGGAGGGATCTCTCCGGGCCGGGCTGCCCCTTTGGTTCCACTCTCATGCATCCCAATGAAGCAGGGACTCGGGCAGAGTGTTGCACTGAACCCTAAGGGGTTAAGGCCTGGGTACCGCCCCCTTTCCCGCCCGGCTGGCGGGAGTATGAATACCCTCGCTCCGGCTCCCTGCTGGAGTCCTCACTTCCGCTGGGTCCCTGTCGCCGCTACTCCATCTCTCCGCTAAGAGTTCAGAAGGCCGCTCCCTTCTCCAGTGCTGTACATCCGCCAGCCCTCGGTGGGCCAGACTAACGACATGGAGGGTTGCGTCGGGGAGGAATCCTTCCAGCTGTGGGAGCTCAATCGACGCCTGGAGGCCTACCTGACCCGGGTCAAGACGCTGGAAGAGCAGAACCAGCTGCTCAGCGCGGAGCTTGGGGGACTCCGGGCGCAGTCCGGAGATGCCTCCTGGCGGGCCCGAGCCGACGACGAACTGGCAGCCCTGCGGGTCCTCGTCAACCAGCGCTGGCGGGAGAAGCACGAGGCTGAGGTGCAGCGCGACAACCTTGCTGAGGAGCTGGAGGGCGTGGCGGGCCGGTGTCAGCAGGTGCGGCTCTCCCGGGAGCGGACCAGCGAGGAGGCAGCCTGCAGCCGGCGCGCGCTCGAGGCGGAGAAGAGTGCGCAGGGCTGGCTGAGCACTCGGGTGGCCGAGCTGGAGCGCGAGGTAGAGGCTGTGCGAGCGGCGCATGAGGAAGAGCGCGCGCACCTGAACGCACAGGCCGCCTGTGCGTCCCGCCGGCTCCCCGCGCCGCCCCGCGGACCCCCGGCACGGGTCCCCGAGGTGGAGGAGGTGGCCCGACGGCTGGGTGAAGCGTGGCGCGGGGCGGTGCGGGACTATCAGGAGCGCGTGGCTCACATGGAGAGCTCGCTGGGCCAAGCCCGTGAGCGCCTGGGCCGAGCCGTGCGGGGCGCTCGGGAGGGTCGCCTAGAGCTGCAGCAGCTGCAGGCTGAACGCGACGGCCTCCAGGAGCGCAGAGAGGCGCTGGAACAGAGATTGGAGGGCCGCTGGCAGGACAGGCTGCAGGCCACTGAAAAGTTCCAGGTGAGGAGGTCACCGACCCAACTAAGACCAGGCTCTAGGAAGTGCTTAGGATGCCAAGAGACCTTCAGGAAGGGAGTGGGGCAAGGATAAGGTCAACTGTATTCAGGAGCCCCTGCCCAGAACACACAGGTCCTGGACTTTGCCGTCCAGGCAGGGAGGAGGGAATTCTGAAACCTGGTGGCACAGCCCACTTGTAAGGCCTGCAGGCCAAGGCCTGCTGTAGCAGCTCATCACTCTTTGAATGGCAGCTTCCCCTTAGGATGGCTCCCTGTGTCCTTCCCCATGCTATTGTCAATCAGAAGGTTCCAAGCACATGCTCCCACAGCGCCAGAAGGTCCCTAGCAACCAAGGGGAAGGAAGGCTGGGTAAGCCACCACTGACCACCAGCCTCTCTCAGTGTCACACATTCCAAAGGCCTGGGGCACCCTCCCCCTCATACTGCACAGATGTGACCAACAGCTGAAAAAACAGCCTCTTGCCTGGTCCAGACAGAAGCCTCAACATGGCCACCCTCCCACTCCTCTTGGAGGAGAAAGATTCCAGAACATGTGGGAAGTGGAGGAACCAGGCCTGCTATGAGGAGCTGGGGACAGTGAGGGCCCAACTGTTTTCATTCCAAGCTTGATAAATTGTTTTTCCTTCTGTTTCTGCTTTACCTCCTCTCTTCCTCTCTGTAACCCATCTCCTGTCCTCTGCCCCATCCCCTCCCATGGGAGCTGGATTCTCAACAACATGTGCTACCATTTAGTCAGCATCCTCAAGAGAAGCCTGGTCTAAGAGAGGGTGGAGGGTTCCCTGGTATCTGCGCGCTCCAGTGCAGTGCTCTTGGCAGGGAGGGTGTAGGTAGAGGAACAGGAGTCTTCCCTACAAATAAGTCATCAGAGACCTGGAAGGGTCAGGACCCAGAGTGGAGGCCCCTTCTACTCACTGTCTGGCTTGCTTTGCAGCTGGCTGTGGAAAGCCTGGAGCAGGAGAAACAGGGCCTACAGAGCCAGATCGCTCAGATCCTGGAAGGGGGACAGCAACTGGCACACCTCAAGATGTCCCTTAGTCTGGAGGTGGCTACATACAGGTACACAGATGCACACCCAGGGCTGACTCCTCGCCTGAAGGGCCCAGGGACTTTGTACTTTCTGTGGCCCTCAGCCGTCAGTTCATAGAAATACTTATTTATGTGTATTTGTGTATGCGCAACATGCTGTGCAGGTGTTCTAAGAGGCCAGAAGAGGGCATTGGGTCCCCGGAGCTGGAGTTAAAGGGGGCTGTGAGCAGCTCCACATTGCTGCTGCGAGCCAAAGTCCTGCTCTCTGCAAGAGCAGCAAACACTCTTATTGCTGAACCGTCTGTCCAGCCCTCAGTGTCACTTAACATTTTTATTATGTGTATTTATTTGTCTGTGATGGAGGTTGCTGTCAGGCTTGGTGACAGGCACTTTGGTCCACTGAGCTCTATCTCACCAGCCATCTCAGCTGTCACTTTCACACCTAGACACCTGAGCCCACCTGCTGCCCCTGAGCTCAGGACCATAAGAGCTGAGGCTGTAATGCTTAAAGAGATGCTCAATCTTCAGGGAGGAAACGGAGAGCACAGGCCACAGGTATCTGTATCTGACTTCTCTCAAAGGCAGGCAGTATCTACCGTTTCTGTGCAAACACCCTGGGAGTATCTGGGCAGTCTCAGAAAAGAGACTAAGTAGGTGTCTCTGGTCATGATGACCTACCATCTGACCTAGCCTAGCTATATCTAGAGTAGGAGCTGGGCTCTTAGCCTTCTGTTTCCTTTCAAGCCCTAGAGTCCCCGGCCCAGCTCTCTATCCTTTTTTTTTTTTTTTTTTTTTTTGGTTGCATCAGAAAGGCTGAGTGGAGCAGCTCTGTCGGTATAGTCTCCATATGTGTCTCTTATGGGACAAGACCCCACTGAGAGCTCCACTGCTGAGGGCTGGGGACATCACTCCAGAGTATAGGGCCAGGGCAGGATGTCCCCCTTCTCCAGAATCCACTGGCAAAGAGGAGGTAGAGGTAGGGCCCAGAGAAGGAAAGCCAGTGAGAGTTTAAGGACCCAATGCACAAGGCAGGGTGCTACATGAGGACAGAGGAAAGGTCATGGACAGAAACAAGAGACTAGCTCAGAATCCCTTGTGAATTGATTTTTCCTCCAACCAGCTCCACAGGCCACCAAGACAGGGCCCTGAATCTGAAGACCTCTGCCCTGAAGGGTTTGAGGACCTTAGCCCCAGCCAACCCTCTGAGGGGAAGGGTCCAGGCAGCTCAGAGGAATGTGACCACTGGTGTTAGAGATCTGAAAAGGATTTGGAGAGGGGGAGCTGAATTCGTTTGCTTTTGTCTGTCACCAGCTCTGGGGGCAGAGGAGGGAGCCATCCCATGGGAACAGCTTGAGAATTCCCACTTCCCCTCAGAAGCCCCCATTCTCAAGCCCTCCAGATGGTCGTGTAGACAAAAGGCAGTAATTAGCATGAGAATCGGCCTCCCTCCCAGAGGATGAGGTCATCGGCCTTGGCCTTGGGTGGGAAGGCGGAGACTGATCTGAGGAGTCTGATCTAAGCGCTAGCAATTCACTTAGCCCTGTGTCTGACTGTGGGAATCTGCATGTGGGGTCTCCCTGTATCTCAAATATGGGTGTGGCCAAGTATACAGTAGCTGTGGGTATCTGATTGACTGTGGCTGTTGTATGACAATGGTCATAGTAGGGAATGAGCCTGTAGTGTCAGGACATGCCACCTCAGCTAGGGCTGACCCCATTTCCCCTTCTCCCTACCAGGACTCTGCTGGAGGCTGAGAATTCCCGGTTGCACACACCTGGCCGAAGTTCCCAGGCTTCCCTTGGCTTTCAGGGTAAGAGGAGGAGCCAGCTGCTCCTGGAAGCACCATCCTTTACTCTTAAAATATCTTTCCTAAGCAGAACCAATCAATCTAAATCTTTGCTGTGTGGCTCAAACCATACTGATGTTCCCAGTCTAGCCAGCAGGGATCAGAGAAAATAGCTGGTATACTCTGGCCAGGGTGAGGGCTGCTCTATGGTGACATCAGGACACACTTACAGTGTTTCTTACTCTGCTCTTCCAGATCCCAAGCTGAAGCTTCATTTCCTTGGGACACCAGACAACCAGCACCTGGGATCTGTGCTCCCTGCCCTCAGCCCAACACCCCTCTCTTCCCCCTTGCCTGATACCCTTGAAACGCCTGTGACAGCCTTTCTGAAGACCCAGGAATTACTTCAGGCCCGAACCCCCACCTTGGCCAGCACACCTATCCCACCCATGTCTGAGGTTCCCTGTCCTACAAAAGCAGAGGTCAGAGCCCAGGATGCCCCTCATTCCCTGCTTCAGACACAGGGTGAAAGGCAGCAGGCTCCAGAGCCTCTCTGGGCCGAAGCCACAGCATCTGTTTCCACTGGTGTCCTCACGGAACTAGAGGAGGCTGGAGGCAAGCAGCCAGGCCACTTTCCTGAGGATGCGACCGCCTCAGCCCTAGCCCTCAATCCTCATCACACTGTTTTAGAGGCTAAAGATGAAAACTCCAGTGAGTCTAGAGTACCTAGCAAATTCCAGGAAGATGAAGGGCAAATCTGGGAGCTAGTAGAGAAAGAAGCTGCCATAGAGGTAAAATTAGAGAGCAGCTTGGCACAGGAAACACAAGAAGATGGTCTGGACATGGAAGAAATCCAGGATTGCCAGGGTCCTTTGCAAAAGGAAATCCTAGAGGCTGTAGGAGAGGAGCCACTTATGTCTCTGAAAATCCAGAGCCATGAGATCCCTGGGAAGGAAAATTGTAATTCTCTGAGGTCTGTAGACGAGAACCAAGGAACACTGGAAAACCCAGAAGAAGAAAAACAAACACTACTCAAGTCTTTAGAAGAAAAGAATGTAGAGGTAGAGAAAATTCCAGAAAAGGGGGTACCTGAACTGTCTAAGCCTTTAGGAAAAGAAGACCCAAGAATAGAGGATCAAGAATTAATGTCTCCTAAAGGTACACTAGAGACACTTTCATTTATAGGAAAGGAAGATCAAGAAGCAGTGAGGTCTTCAGAAGAGGAGAACTTAGAGTCACTGACAGCTTTTACAAAGGAGAGCCAGCATCCACTGGGATGTCCAGAAGGAGAGGACCAACTGGTTGAGAGGCTGATAGAAAAGGAGGGTGAGGAGTCCCTGAGCTCTCTGGAGGAGGAGGACCAGGACACATATAGACCTTTGGAGAAAGAGAATGGGGAGCCGCTAGAGTCTGTAGAAGAAGAGGGCCAGAGGGTTGAGAGGCTGATAGAAAAGGAGGGTGAGGAGTCCCTGAGCTCTCTGGAGGAGGAGGACCAGGACACATATAGACCTTTGGAGAAAGAGAATGGGGAGCCGCTAAAGTCTGAAGAAGAAGAGGACCAGAGGGTTGAGAGGCTGATAGAAAAGGAGGGTGAGGAGTCTCTGAGCTCTCTGGAGGAGGAGGACCAGGAGACTTATAGACCTTTGGAGAAAGAGAATGGGGAGCCGCTAAAGTCTGAAGAAGAAGAGGTCCAGAGGGTTGAGAGGCTGATAGAAAAGGAGGGTGAGGAGTCCCTGAGCACTCTGGAAGAGGAGGACCAGAGGATTGTGAAACCTCTAGAAAGAGAGAATCAGGAATCTCTAAGGTCTCTTGATGAAGACCAGGATACCATTATGCCACTAGAAAGCAAGAACCAGAAGCCACTGACATCTCTAGAAGTAGAAGAGGAGCAGAGAATTGTGAAGCCTCTAGAAAAAGTGAGCCAGGGCTCCATTGGGTCTCTAGAAAAAGAGAATGTGGACCTACTGAGGTCTCTAGAAGACAATGACCAGATGACTGAGAGCCTGTTAAAAAGGGGGAACCAGGAGTCCCTGGGGTCTCATGAAGATAGAAACCAGGAGACCCAGGATCCACAGAGGTTTCTAGAAGAGGAGGGCCAGGGGATTGTGAAACTGCTCGAAAAAGAAAACCAGGGCTTCCTGGGGTCTCTAGAAGAAGAGCAGGTAGTCAAGAGATCTCTAGAAAGAGAGAACCATGAACCACTGAGTTCTGTAAAGAAGGACCAGATGACTGAGAGCCTGCTAGCAAAAGAGAGTCAGGACTCAGGGAAGTCTCTTGAGGAGGAGGACCAGGAGGCCTTTAGATCTCTGGGAAAAGAGGACCCAGATTCCCTGCAATCTCCCAAAGAGCAGGACCAGGAGATCCAGAGATCTCTTCAACAAGAGACTCAACAGACATTGAGGGCTCTCGGGCATGAGCAGATGGCATCAAAACCACCAGAGTTACTGAATCCTCTTGGGAATGACCAGGACCAGGAAATAGTTAGATCTCTTGAAGAACAGAACCAAGAGTCACTAGTGTCACCGAAACAAACAAGTGTGGAGACAGTGAAGTCTTCAGAAATCAAAAGCATAGAACCACTGGAGAATGCAGAAGAGGACCTGGAAATAATCAACTCTATAGACGCTCAAGAGCCTTTGTGGTCAGCAGAAGTGACTGGAGAGACAACGGAACCCCTAGAGAAAGAAATTCAGGAATCATTGGGGTTTGTGGATGGGGACCAAGAGATCCTGAGACCCCTCGAAAGGGACAATCAAGAGTTGGGATCTCTGGAGACTGTGGGATCTCCAGAAGGGATGGAGGAGAGTAGGCAACACCTTGAACTGGAGGCATGCCAAGAGATGGAAGAACACCAGGGATCACCGAGGTCTCTGGAAGAGGTGGAGCAGGAGCTGCCTAGGTCTGGAAATCAGCAAAGGTGGGAGGCTACGGCAGTGGAGAGTGCAGCAGTCCAGCACGGCCCAACCCTAGGGAGGACAGGAGTAGAAAGTGAGGATGAGACAGAGCTGCCCCTGAGTGGGCAAAGGAAGAAGGAAGAAGATGCTGAGGAGAGGGAGCTTCAACTAGATGTCATGGGGGAGGCCTGCAGCGTGGGGAGCTCTGAGCTCCAGGAGCAGAGGGTCCCCAGTGAGGAAGGTAACAGCAAAGGGAGTGCTGTGTCCCTCCAAGACCTGGAGGGACAACCAGAGCAGATGGGGGCCCTGGAGGTCCTAACTGCTCGGGGAATGCCAGAAGTGACAGAGCCCCTGTTGCAACATGAGGATGCAGCTCAAGCAGATGAACAAGACTCCAAGGAGGTCACCCTGGGCTCAAAGGCTGCTACCGGAGCTGGGCTGGGACTGGAGCAGGAAGTGGTAGGGTTAGGAGTGCCAAGGCATCTGGCCAGGGAGGAGGCCATTCATCCATCCCTGGGGGAGGAAAGTGTGGAGGCAAAGATAGCTCAGGACTTGGAAGTGCCTGGGAAAGCACCAGAGGAGGCAGGCGATCTGGAGTCAGGGATCTCTGAACTGCCCGGGACTAGCAGTGATGCCCTGGAATCCAAGGGCTGCAAGGTGTCAGAGCCTGTGGTGGGATGGGCAGTAGAGGACGCCTCAGTGGAGGCCTCAGACCACGAGGGCACTGATGCCCCTCAGCCCAGACCCTCAGAGGCAGAGGGAGATGTGGGTACACAGGCAGCACTGCCACCCCCTAGTCCCAAGCTCATCGAACCCTGTCCACCCACCCCAATCCTGGAAGATGCCTATGAGCTGCAGCCTCAGGCTGAGGGGATCCAGGAAGCTGGGTGGCAGCTAGAGGGTGGGTCTGAAGCACAGGGAAGGGTGGAAGAGGAACAAGAGTTTGGTCTTAGGGAGATCCCTGAGGGCCTCCAGGATTGGGAGGAGAGCAGAGAGGAAAGTGAGGCTGATGAGTTAGGGGAAACTCTCCCTGACTCTACTCCCCTGGGCCTCTACCTGAGGTCCCCTACCTCCCCAAAGTGGGACCTGGCTGGAGAGCAGAGGCTCTCCCCTCAAGGGGAGGCCAGGAAGGAAGGCTGGGGTTCTGCTGTCCTGGCTGCCCAGGGCTTTAGCAACCCACCAGGGGAGGAGGAGCAAGGCCGTGACTCTGACCTATCATCTGAGGAATTTGAGGACCTGGGGACTGAGGCCTCTCTTCTTCCAGGGGTTCCCAAGGAGGTGGCAGATCATCTGGGCCAGGCACTCCCACTACCAGAGCCTGAATGCTGGGATCAGGGTGGGGAGTCTGATGGGTTTGCTGATGAGGAAGAGAGTGGGGAGGAGGGAGAGGAAGAAGAGCATGAGGAAGAGGCTGAGTCAGGGGCTCAATGGTGGGGGCCGGGACCCTCTGGAGGAGACTTCAAGGTCCAGCATATCACCAAAAGAGGGGACCTCCTGGAACATGAATCTGTGGGTGTCAGTGGTCCCTGGGATGATGGCTTGAGAGGCGCTGCAGCTAACATCTCTGTGACTGGCCTGGACACTGAGTCTCAGGACAGTGCTGAGCCTTCTGGGTCAGAGGGGTCTGAGTCTGTTTCCTCAGAAGGGGAGGACCAAGTCCCTGGCCATTTGGGTGCTCAAGGGGCGACTCACATGGTCCCAGGGGCAGGAGACGCCTTCGGTGTCAGTGGCCAGGGCCCCAGCTTGGAGTCAGAGCACATGAATGGGAAGATGGAGAATGGATTATTAGAGCAGTCTGAGGGGCAGGGAGTCCTTGATGGGCACCACAATCAAGGACACTCTTCACAGGAACAGGAAGTGGGTGTCTTAAAAGCCCCTTTGGTAGGGTCTCCTGTGCACCGAGGCCCAAGCCAGTCCCTGGCGTTCCCCTTGAGTGGAGTGGATGGAGATTCCTGGTCCTCCGGGGAAGACTAGAGATGGTGGGAGGATGTTCCTCCCTGCTCTGGACCAGCATCCTCAGCTTCGATAGCTTGACCTGTGGTGTCTGTCCTGTAGAGGTGTGGCTGGCTGAGGCACATGAGGTCCTGTCAGGGCCATCTTGCTTAGACTGTCCTGAAGGCTCAGGCCAGCTGAGCCCCTATAGTCCTAGGCCCCCTTTCTTCTGTATCTCACCTGCTGGGAGAAGCCTGGGCTCGGAGCTTTCCCATGGGGCCGCTCTGGCCAGGTGTTGCTAGCCCTACCTGTCTACAGCAGTGCCGTAGGTCTGGTCTGGCCTATGCCCAGAGGAGCTGAGGGCAGCAATTATGACTGACCCCTCATCTCATCTCAGCCTGCTGAGATCTTGTTCTGCTCTTCCTTGTTTGAATAAAGTTGTATTCCCTCCCTATAAAGTCTGGCTGCTTCCTTCTAGTTTTCAGGGTGTCCTCGTGGCTGAGAAGCAATGGCGTGGAGGGGCTGCCTGCGGGGGAGGCCAGGGTGTCATCTCCACCCACACCCACAGCACTGATTACAGGGCCCTCCCCACTGGAAGTCCTCCTAAGCAGCCCCTCAGTGTCTCCAGCATAATTAGCCCCCTGGTTCCTAAACCTAAACAGTTGTCTAGTCGGATGACTGACTAGGTTGGAGTTGGGGAGGGAGGAGAGAGGCCTGGCATGCTCTAGTCTGGCTGTGCAGTCAACAGTTTCTCTGAACTTCAGACCCAGCCACACATGAGGGGAAGCTGGGTTGTCCTATGTCCTGGGTGGCCTCCTGGGGCTGGGAGAACAGGAGAGAGGCCAGGGGGAGCCTCTACATTCACAGTGGAGGTCTCCCCCGGCGTTTTTCTCACATACTAAAGCAGGGGACAGGGAGAAAGGATAGCAGGGCCAGGGGAATGTGAGGGGCTGTCCAGGTGAGAGCTTGGAGTGTACAGCACACTTCAGTGCTGGGGTTGGCTCTGCCAGCAAGCTTCTCTCTCAGCATCTGTGCAGGGAGGCACCCACATGCCTCAAAGCTGGGATACCCAAACAGAAAGTACCCGTCAGTTACCTCTGCAAGGAGGAAATCAGTGCACAGATGTTACCTAGATACTGTGATGAAGATGGCACTGGCTGCCCCACACAGACGCTGTCAGAAGCCCAGAGCAGGCTCCTTCTCTCCTTAGGATCAGGAGTTCCCTAGGAGGATAGACAAAGGCTGTCCTAGCCAACTGGCACTGTGGGCTCCTCTGTACACAACCTTCAAATCTATATTCTGGTTCCAGGGATCATTTCATCCACACCCTTGCCCTGGGGGTCCAGGATCCTGAGTCTCCTACCCCACCCTCCTGGCAGCCCAAGCCTCCGCTCCTTCTTCCTGTACACTAATAACAAGGTTCTCCTGTCTGGTTTGGCAGCTAACAGGGCAGAGATCAGCATGCTGGCAATAGGCAGACAAAGCCTGTGGCTCTAATGGGACAAGACATCCTGTGCTTCCTCTCTCCAGGCCCTTGGGCACCACTGCCTGGGTGAACACCAAAGACAGCTAAGCCAACTAGCCCTGCCCTGTATTAGATCCCTATCCTGTACCCTCACAAGCTTATGATCCTCCATGGTTGTCCCAACTGGCCACTGATGCTAGTAACTCTACAAAGGGGTCAGGACGCAAGTTAGATAGAAGTGAGGGCTTCTCTATGGAGGTATATATACTGCAGGAGGCCTGGGCTGTATGGAAATGGTTCTGTGTCCAAGCAGCAAGGGAGGCAAGAGCTGGACAGTGACAGGGACACCCTGATTGTGATCATCAGTGTGGTTGTCATTTACTGGCCATCTATACTGTGCAGGCTCTGAGAACACTGACAACTTACAACACAGCTTTTTGCATGGGAAGCTTTAGCAGTTGTGGGACAAAGGCTGCCAAGCTCAAACTGTCTCTGGACACCGATACATGCTGGGCAGGGGCGCAGAGGAGGGCAGGCTGCCCTGAGTGCCAGTGCTGGGGAGAATACTGGGTGTGTATTTGTGGGGGGGCAGCAGTACCTAGGACAGAAAGCAGACAGAGTGATGGGAAGAGAAAAGAAGAGAGTGGGGGGGCTTGGGGAGATGGCAGGAAGCCCTGGCAGCTGGCAAAGTCCTCACCAAAAAGCCAGGAAGCATGGGCTCTTCCTAAGAGAAATGTGTGCTTCTGGAAGTTTGTGCACAGGTGCCACCTCCAGGACTTCTGTTTCCTGAGAGCGGGCTGAGCAGGAACAGGCCCCAGAGTCTGTTAGTGGTGCAGGTGCAGGTCAATGCACAGGACAGGGGGTGGGGTGGGGAATGACAATAGTAAGACATGGGGGAACAAAGTGAAGTCTCAGGAGCTGTGTGGGAGACTGGGAGCACAGGACAGCATGACTCAGGGCTGGATCAAACACTGGATGTGGAGATGCCATTTTCCAAGACAGAGATTCCTTGAGATGGGCCAGAGGGTATGCTTGGGATTCAGGACTCAGGAGAGAGGACCAAGCAGGGACAAGAGTTGCAATCTCAGCAGGCCCACAGAGACTCTGGGGACTCCCAAAGGAGAGGATGGCCCTGCAGAAGGCTGACCAAATGGCCCAAGAAGACAAAAACAGAACAAGGGCATTAAAGTGCTTCAGGGAAGCAAGGGCTGTTGGTGCCTGGAAGTCCTGAGTGCAGAGTGAATGTGCTGGAGGACATACTCCTAAGGGTCCCCTCAGAAGAGAGTGAGGAGGGGGCAAGAGAGGAAACATTCCCCAACATACACACAGCATGAGACAGTGGGAGGTTATTCTGGGGCCTCCTCTGGTAAATATAGCCTCTGAGCTAGCCGGAGACAGGCTTGGGGGGGGGGGTGTCGGGCGGAGGTGGCTTCCTCAGTTTGTTTGGGGCACTTCCTTATAAGGCTGTGCAGGCTGAGGCGCCTCCAAGGGTGAGGTCAGGGGCACAGGCTCCCTCCGGCCCAGCCTGTTGCTGTCCCTGTAGCTGCCAGAGTCTCCAAGGAAATCAAAGTCTAAGCTTTGTGATACAGCCAAAGGCGCTCTGATTGTGGTCTCTTAGAGCGCTCCCTCCCTCTGCCTTCCTGCTCTGAGCACATTCTGGGCAGGGCTCTCAGAAGTTGATCTTGAGCTCCTGGACCCCCGGAGCCTGGGCTTTACCACTTGTAAGGTACCCAGTGAACTGAATCCTTCCTCGAGGCTCCAAATAGTTCTGACCTGAATGACATCACCCTCGGCCTCTGGGTCAAAGGATTGGCATTCATTCATTGTCTGAAAGAAATCCCCCTCCCTCTCCATTCCTATGCTGCCCACAGCCCACACCCCAGCCTCACCCTGGGACGCCAGCTGCTACCACTTGACCTGTGCTGTTGCAGCTGCTGCCAGTCATGCCACCCTCTCTGATGAGGGATGAAGGAATGTGATTTCATTTTGTCTGGAATGTGCTGTCTGTAATTCCCTGGAAGGGAAGCCCAATTAGACTCTGGTTTAGGGACAGGCTCCCTAGTGAGTTCCTATTATACCCCATCTCACCTCTCAGGGGAGGGCTAAATTCTAGGATGAGCAACAGGATGGTTGGAAGCTAGACTTGAGTCCTCCTGGGAGGAGGAGGAAGAGCCTTTTCTCTCTGGTACAGGTAGTGAAGAAAGGTTGCCAGCAGCTGTCCCTGAGCCCACCCCCCAACCCAGGCCACCTTAGGCTCACACTAGGGCACGAAGCTGCTTTAGAACCATGGACACAGCCTGGCTCAGGGGCAGAGGAAAAGCACAGTGAGGCCCCAGCAGTCTCACTGACAGGCAAAGGAAAAGGTGTTTGCTCTCCTAGGGTCCCTGCTTCCTTCAGCCTGAACCCTCTCATCCCACCTTCTAAGTCAACAACGCAGCACTTGCCAGCATCTCAGGGGTGGCTGACCTGCATCTTGTCTCAGCCCTCTCCAGGCCTGGTGCCCAGGTGCTCCAATGTCCCTCTTATAACCCAACTGCCCTTCTGTATGCCCTACCCTAAAAGGATAGGTCCCAGGTGTCTGAACCCCAGGTCATAGCACCAACTTCTTTCCTCTTGGAGTCTTTCTTCAGCCATGATGAACTCCCCTCCCCAGCTCCACCCTCCCTCCCCACCCTTAGGACTCAGCTGTGGCTCCATAAATAAACTGAGGCAGGTGCCAGGAGGCCTCTGTCGAGGAACCCCCTCCCTGCAGCTGTGGGATCAGCTGCTCACAATCTGTTGGCCCTGGGCCCCAGGAAGGGTTAGTCCTGGACTCCCCCTGGGTTCTCTGGGGCCCTTTGTTCCCATTAATGGAAGCCTCACTCACTATTCAGGAATCCCTTCCACCCTCTTTTCCTCCTCCCCAGCCTTCTAGAATCGCTGTCTCCCCAGGATTGCTCTGAGTTCCAGGCACCTTAGAGGGAACTTCAACAGACTGTAATGGGGAAACTGAGGTATAGAGTGACACATTTTGTCAATGATGTAGTGTCTCCGGACGCCACTTGGGATCAGCAGAATGTCGGCCAGGGACATTTGGGCTGCCTCACATTGAGTTTTAAACATGAGTAGTGTTTAGTACCAGTCTTAAGTGGCCAATACTCTTCTCTCTATTAACCATCAACCT
This sequence comes from Cricetiscus sungorus, assembly GCA_030556225.1. Taxonomy (NCBI): domain Eukaryota; kingdom Metazoa; phylum Chordata; class Mammalia; order Rodentia; family Cricetidae; genus Cricetiscus; species Cricetiscus sungorus. The sequence goes on from JANBXA010000730.1 coordinate 104,675,760, forward strand.
AAACACCAAGACAGAGCCATCTGGGTACCGGGAGGCTTGGGATCCACCCAGTTAGCCATCGGCTTAGTGAGACTGTAAGGACTCAGGCATTATGCTGGCCTTGCCCCTGTCTCCTGGCCAAATGCACTGAAGCAGTACCCTGGTCAGCCTAGTCTGCAGGCAGGTGCAAAGGACCCCTTTAAAAGAAAGACCCTGCCCACTTACCCCCCCATCCCGCTGTTCCCCTGGGGCAGACAGGACTTTTCCTGACTCCCTCTTTTCTTCTGTCCTCTGTGTCACTTTACCTTTTCTCTTTTCTTCCCCCTCCCTCCCTTTCCCAATAAAACTTCTCACTTAAACTCCATCTGTCAGTCGCCTGCCATGGAATCCACCAAGGTCCCTTATGCAAGGTTCCCCTCAAGATTTATCATAACAGAGACAGTGTCTTCATATCCTCCTCGTTTCTCTTTCCCAGCCTTTCCTCAGGCTCTGTCCCTAAACTTAACAGTTATTCTGCCCAGGAGGAAGCTGGCGATTTTGCAGTAAGCCAGATAGAAGTCAGAGCTCAGCAAAGACCTCCATCTGGGGAAGGAAGAGCTACTTGCATCATGGCCTGAGAGAAGGGGCACCTGGGCAGGCACCATGGGCCGGGATCTGACCACAGTGCCTGAAAAAGATCTCTGACAGGCTGGGCATTTTTAGAAATCTTCAGGAACTGCTAAGTCACTGTGGACACCAGGACAATGGGGCCCTTTCTCTCCTCGCACAGAAGTCAGACCCACAGACAAAGGCCCCCAGTGAGGTTGGGGCAGTGCTGTAGGAGGCAAGGGGATGGTGAGCAACTGGGAAGTGGAATGTCAGAGCATCCAGAGGCAGCAGGAACCTGGCAGTAGGCCAAATCATAGGCGCCAAGGCTCTGGGCAATGCTCAAGCCCTACCTGTTGTCCAGGGTGGTCTCTCTTTTCCAATACCTCCTAAACCTCAGGACAAGATAGCCTGTTGGGAACCCCGCTTTACTCATATGAGAAGGAGGCAGAGAGCTGGGCCACACAGTCAGGGTCCTGATGGTGTTGCCGAGGCAACTGGAGGTGTGGCCCTACTCCATCTCTCCAAAGACTAGCAGGGTGCTCCATATGGGACCTCTTTCTGAGGTACAGGCTAGCTACCTTCTGTGCAAGGCACTGCTGAGTCATCCCAGGACACCCTCCTCCTCCCTCCCCACCCTCCCTTCCTCCGGAAGCCCAGCCTAGTCAGGACAAAGCTTCCTGTTTGCTGCTCTGCCAGAGAAGACCAGCAGGTGGTAGAGGATTCTTGTTCTCATCCTCCATCTACTTCTGGAACTCTCATCCATGCTATGGGAGACTAGATGAGAATCTCGGGTTGGGAAGCCCAGGGTGCCACAAATCCACCATAGTATCCAGACAGCCTCAGTGAGTTTTGAACCTGAAGGACAGACATTGCCTCTTCTCCAGCCTGCTTTTTAGGGCGCATCCTCACAGGTCACATGAGTTTGTATCTACTCAGTTCCAGCTAAATGCTGGGACAGCCTCCAGCATGCATCGCATGTATTGGCAACCACAGGCCAATGCAGAATAAAGCAGGGTCCACTCTGTCCCCAGCTTCATTCGCCTCCCAGTTTGTGCTTTCAGGCCCTTCTGGGTTGGCTATGTGGGCAGGCAGATGAGCCCAGGCCTGGATGAAGGAAGGTGATGGTGAAGGTGGTGAGGTCTAGAAATGCGTGATTTTTTTTTTTTTTTTTTTTTTTTTTTTTTTTTAAGAGAAGAAGGGCCAGGAAAGCCCCAGGTCCTCAGCAAGGAGGTCCTCACCTTCCCAAGCCCCTGTCTGGCACTCTCAGCATTCTGAGTCTGTCTCCTTGCCAAATAGTTTTTTCCAGGTCGGCTGACTTTTAGAAAAGAACCAAGAATCGCCAGGTTTGTCAATGGGCATAAGGATTGTGTCCACATGACACTCAATGCTGAGTGATCCAGGCGTGAGGCTCTGCAGCCATATTTTGTCTTTAACAGGCACTCTAGCCAAGGCAAGGCTGCACTGAGGAGTCCATGGAGCTCTGGCCAGTTCAGGCACTGGTCTCCCACTTCCTAGCTTGCAGTGACCTCATCACTTCAGCCTCCGATGACTCAGTCCGGGCCAGCCCAGTCTGGCCAGCCGGAAGTCCCGCTCTCCCCGCACCTAATTGCCCCGCAATTCCAAGTCTCCGCATGACAGAAAGACCGCGATGCCCCCTGGTGGCCTCTTGGCCTCTCCTCCTCCCTAGCCACCATGCCCTCTAGAGTCACATACCTGTATCCGCTGCGCCCTCTACTGGTCACAGCCTGTGAGGCCCTTGGCGTGGTGGAGGACTCTGGTCCTTAGCTTGTTTTAAATTTCCACCCTCCTGCTTCTCCGTCTGACGTCTGACACCCAGACTTCCCTTCAGTAGTTCCTGGAGGCATTCAGAATGAAGCATCAGGAAGCTCCCTCTCCCTTAAACCAGACTCTTCATTCGGCCGGTGTCCCGATACAAAACATGCAGTGATGAATTCTCAACCGGCTGGGCAACTCTTGCATCAGGCACTGCTCTATCCACCAACTTCTTGGTGACTTCTCTGACCCTTTTGCAAGCTAACAATAACAGCGGCCCTACTTACACCTACCTACGGGGGTTCTGCCCAACACTGTCTTACTGTCCACACATACAGAAGCATCAAACTTGTTTGGGTTCACACAACTTTATTTCCATCTGGTTTTGCTGTCCTCCTGCAAACCCTCTGAGAATCAAGAATGAGTAGCACAATGTCCCTCAACAGAGAAATTGAGGGACAAGGAGGCAGTTGACATGATAGAGCAGATGAGGCACTTAGGGACTTAACCGTTGTCCTGATGGTAAAACCTGGGGGCCAGGTATGAGTGAGGGCCTAGGCTAGGTGGAGCCATCCAAGTGTTTCCCAGAAACCCCTTCTGGTACGGTCCTTTGGACTCCGGTCCCTCCCTTCTCATGTCACAGGCAGGCAGCTGAAGTGAGAGGGCAGTGCCAGGGCAGCAGTCTTCCGTGCCGCCTCCCTATAGACTGGACAGGGGTGTCAACAGTGCCCTCCTGTGCCTTGGGAGCTGTCCCTGCGGCTCTTCTGGGGTGTCCACTGAATGCAGAGCACGGGCCTAGGGAAAAGAAGACACACATATTCACCCCCCACACTGGACTGCTGCTCAGTTCCTCAGTACCCAGAGTCCTCACTATTTAACTCCAGAACTAATCAAAATATTTGCCCTGCCCTTAGGAGTGCAAGTGTGGTTGCATGTTCTCAGTCATCTGCACCTAAGGAGTCTGTAGAGCTCCTCCAGTGCACTTCCTTCTATTAGCCCAGAGAGAGGCAGTGGAATGACAGGCAGATGGGTCTTAAGCCCAGGGCTTCTAAGTAGCTGGTGGCCCCCATCTGTTTCCCCTTGTCACTCACAGGCCTTCGGGGCACACAGGAAATCTGAGGGGCCTCCCATAGCCCATTCTCCTGGCATCGGATCAAAGGTAGGTTGCGCTGGGCCAGCCCCTCTCGGCACCGATATCGTAATACAGTGTCCACCGCATAGCGCAGCCGAGGACGACCAAATATTTGAGCGAGGGGCAGCTGTGGTGGAGGTCCACAGGACACTGCAAGGGACAGACAATTAGGAGCTGAGAGCCTGGCTTTGTGGATAATTGTTCCCAGGAACTTGATGGGGAGGGAAGGAGCGGCTGCAACTGACAAAATAAAATTAGGGGTGCTAGGGGGCCAATGCAATGCGTCACCCTCCCACAGTCCAGGGTACACCCTGAGGGACTCTTTCAGGTAGCTTTGCTCTCATTTTATAAGTGGCAGTCCCAGCCACCCTTCCCCTTGTCAGCCCTCACCAAGCCCCATCTTGCAGGTGTAGGATAGGTGGTAGTTGCAGGGCACATCACTCCACTGTCCCTGGTCATGCCACACCATGACCACACAGTTCTCCCCAGACAGGAAGTAGCTGTCAGGCTGCCCAGGGTTCCAGTTTTCATAGAGCTGGGAAGGGGGAGCGGAGGAGGTGGTGAGCGGAGGAGGTGGTGGGCGGAGGAGGTGGTGGGCGGAGGAGGTGGGGAGCGGAGGAGGTGGGGGGAGGAGGTGGGGAGCGGAGGAGGTGGGGAGCGGAGGAGGTGGGGAGCGGAGGAGGTGGGGAGCGGAGGAGGTGGGGAGCGGAGGAGGTGGGGAGCTGAGGAGGTGGGGAGCGGAGGAGGTGGCGAGAAGACCCCACAAACTGGACGGAAGGCCCTCCAAGAGCTGGAGGAAGGACTCAGGGTGTCCCAGGATATGGAAGGACAGGGGTCAGGGTGACTGGGACAGGGGCTTTGCAGGAAGGAGACAAGAGCCAGAGGGGACAGGGACAAGAAAGAAGGGGGGGGAATGGGAGTAGAGGAGGCCAGGAAGGGAGGAAGAGACAGTGGCATTTACTGCGGGCAGAAGGGCATCCAGGAAGTGACTACAGTGCAGTAAGAGTCCTCACCAGAGGGGCGCCATCTGACCACAAGAAGTCACCCTCGATGGTCCTGTCATTGAGCCCAATCCACTGGTACTCCCGGTAGTGATCTGGGGAGAAAAACCAGCGGTGCAGTAAGCCTTAAGCCCCTTGTTCCTGGGCCAGTGACTGCCCTTTTGGGGAGCCCATCCAAAAACCTGCTCCCTGTGTCTTGCTGGCTTGTGGCTGCTGGCTCAGGAACACGGTCCTCTACCAGGAAAGCAGTGTCAATGGGCTGTCCCCGTCCCTCTTTTCCCCCTCCCCCAGGTAAGATAACTATATTTAATATCATAAAGACTTTCCCTAAATTCTTTTTAAATTTTATGTGTATGGGTGTTTCATTTGCATAAATATCTGTGTACCACTTGTGTGCACAGTTCTCGGAGGCCAGAGGTCTTCAGATTCTCGGGGACTGGAGTTATAGATGCTTGTGAGCTGTCATGTGGGCATCGGGAATCTAACTCTGGATCCTTCGAAAAAGCAACCAGCGCTCTTAACTAATGAGTCGTCTCTCTAGCCTGTCTCCCTATATTCTTAATTGAGCTCCACACCCCCACGGATGCTGGGCAAGCCGATGGAGAATAGCACTCGATGAGGGGAGGAGGAAGCGCAAACCTTGTTACCATAGAGTTAGGGAAGTAGAGGCACGCGGGAAAACAGGGAGCCCCGCAGTCTAGGCAGCCCTGCAAACGTAGGACACGGAGCCCAATCACCCCACAGCACGGCTCCCAGTGAATGAGAGGCAGGAGTGAGGGAGGGGGGAAAGGGAGTGAGAGAGACAGGAGGGAGGGAGGAGTGCGGGAGGAAGGAGTGAGGAGTGGGCTTGGTGCAAAGCGAGCGCAGAAAGCCAGGCTCCACCCACCGTTGACGAAGTCCTGCTCCTCTGGAGTGCAGATGCTGGTCAGATGCGCACCTAGTGCTCGGCACTGGCTTTCTGCCTCCTCCCAGCTCCTCCGTGTGGAAAAATGCTTGTAGCAGGCACCCTGGAAGGCTTCCCAGCCAGGGCTGCAGAAGTGAAGGCCTGGAGCACAGGGGAGGGAGCATCTTAGGCTGCCAGGTCTTAGATTGGCTTCTTCAACTGGTTGGCTGGCAGTAGGAGAGGAGGGCTCAGAGATATTCTAGTACAGCCAGGGGCTCTCAGCTCTTGGGCAGTGGCTAGGTCAGCTGGCTCTCCAGCCCTGGCCTGTGCAGCCCTCCATGCTGGAGAAGCATCTAGCCTCCTCCCTGCTCCAGGGACAGGACAATGAGAGAGAGAGTTAAGATTCAGACCAACTATGTAACCTGCCTGAAGCGGCAATTCATTCATGGCAAGGCCCAAACCAGTGGCCTCCCTCTTCCTTGGGAATTAGTATATTGGGGTAGGATTCAGTTTTCATGCCCCTCAATACACTCACCAACATCGCACAGGTCCCCCCCATAGCCTGGCAAACATAGGCAGCGGAAACCCTCCTTCTCCTCCAAGCATGTCCCACCATTGTGGCAGGGGCTGGGGATACAGTCACCTGATGGGGGAGAGAAGTGAGGTGGAGGAGCATGAGGGTAAGCTGTGCACGCTGAGCTCTCAGGAAAGGGTTCAGGGTCCCCGAGCCCAGACACCTTCCAGACCAGTAACAGTTGTGCCTAGAGCTGGCCCTTGCTACAGCCATCTCTCAGTTCTGGCCTTCTCTCCTCGCTCTACCTCCCAGTTCTTCACGGGCTCACCCTTGTACAAGCCCATCATGCTCCCACCAGCAGGAACCCTGATCAGCTGATAGAAAGGGGCCAGGAAAGGCGAGAAGCCCTGGGCTGTCAATTATGAGACCTGGATTCCTGCCAATCTCAGGCTGAGCCACCCGCCTTCTCCTAACTTCTTTCTGGGCTCTGCCAGTATCTACTGCATTCTGGTCAAGATGACCACAGGAAGTGGCTTCTTTAACCAGCAGCTCAGGTAGATCAGGTCTCTCAGGTCCACACCAGCAGCCCACAAGGTCCACAACGCTTCACGCTGGCCTCAGCAGGGGAAGGGGGAGAAAGCTGACTAATTTGCCGGATGACCTAGCTACAGTAGGTAGAATGGACCAATCGGCCTTCCAAGCATCCACTCCTCATTTCCGCCTCCACCAACAGTCTCCAGCACTAAGGTGAAGCCTGGTCTCAGGAGATGAAGGTGAGAGTCCTGAGCTCCTTGATGTCCTCATTTTCTCTAGTCTCCTCTCTTTCCTGGGCAGTCCCTGGTCCTCCTGCTCTCCAAGCCATAAGACCCACCCTGGCTGTGGGTTACAGGGCCTGGACCTTGGCTGGGCAGTGTGGGTGACGGGACGCCTTTTGAGTTTTCCTTTGGGGGAAGTACTTCTTTCCCATCTCCTGACATAGCTGGCTAGGGGCTCTCTGGCTCCCTCTACAGGCGAACTGACGCTGCAGAAACCCATCCCCCTTTCCCTCCCCACCCACTCCCAGGCCAGTGGGCAGAAAGGCAACAGCTGCAATGGGTGAGCTGATGATGACATAGGGTGCTACTCCCCTTGGGCCACGGAGGGGAGGGGAGAGCCTGGGAGGGCCTCAGCCTTTCCCGAGGGCTTCCAATGGGAACCGTAGACTTCTGCGACAGAAGGCTCCTCTCAGATGGTGGAAGCTGGTTCCTTTCCTTCCACCCCATCCACCTCACCCTGCTCTGCGTGGTCCTTGGCACTGGAGATCATAAACCCACTTCTCCAGGGGCTGGAGTGGTCACTAGTGCAGGGTTAGTGCAGGAGGGGAACACTGGACACAAGGATTAGTGGTACTGTCCCTTACTGGGTGCACGGAAGGAGATGGTGTGTGCAAGCCTTGGGGAGCCAGAGAGCTGATTCCATGCAGGAACGACCTGGGTAGGTCACACACCACACCCTGGCTGTGAGTCCTTCTTCTGTAGTGACAGAGGACTGACTCCCTTGGGTGACGTATAAGTCAAGTCTGGGGTCTCAGTAGTAAGGGGGGGGAGTGTAGATGGTCCAAGGAGAGACAGAGGGGACAGCAAGGGGCTGCTGCCCCGTTGGAACAGCAAGGGTTCTGGCTGAAGAAGAGCAGCATAGACTCACATGGAGAGACACAGAGGAGTGGAGAGGGCACATGGGGCCAGACATCCCTGATTCAGACTCAGTCATGAGCAGAGAAGACAGCTGGAGGTGGCAGGGTGTCAACAGCTGGGTACAAAGCACTTTAATAGAGATTTATTTCCAAGGCTTGTTTTCCACAAAACGGTCAAAAAATACTTCACAGAAGTAGTGGCTTAAGGCTCTTTGGGGTGAATATTCTGGTCCCCAGAAGTGAGGGCAGGTATGGTCTCTCAGGCTTCCCTGGAATCGCTGGGGGGCGATTAAAGGGATGGAGCAAAGGACATGGTGGGGGAGCAGAGATGATGGACCTGGCTTCAAAGGGTGTGATGAGCGGTGCGGGCATCGGGAAGAGGCATGAGGACATTCTGTCTGGCCTGTGAGTGTGAGTTACAGCACAGGGCCCACGGCTCAGGAGTGGGGCTTGGGTAGCAGAGAGGAACAAGAACTGGGTGGAGTGACAAGATGGGACATCCAAGATTGGAGACCCACCCACAGGGAGAGACAGGTAAGGAATGAGGGCAAAGGAGAGGGTCTGCAGAGAGGTGGGTTAAAGGCCGGCAGACATGTCAAGTGGCCCAGAGCTGCAGAAGGAGAAAAAGGAGGAACGAGGGTACCGAGCCTTCAGCAGAATTACCTGATGAAGGGGCCACAGCCACGCCGCCTCTGCTGGCACTGTCAGTGGGCAGTACTGGCTGGACCTGTACTGGGGTCCCTGCCAGAACAGTTCTTCCAGACTTCTCTCCTGAGGGGGTCTCCAGCTCCTTTGTACCCTTAGGGGCCCATGTGGCTGGAAGCAGGGAAGGACCATCTTCCAAGCTGGAGCTCCCTGCTTCCTCACTCTCTCGAGGGACCCCAGAGAGCTCAGGGCTTCCAGTTTCACCTGCTACCTCTCTTGCTCCATTTGGAGTGGATGTGAGACTTCCCTCCCTTGGGGGGAGTAAAGTCTCTGCAGATGGTCCATGGACCCTCGGAGGCCTGGGAGAAGGTGATGCACCCAGCTGCAGAACTGCCCCAGCTGGTGGGGACACCTGGGAGAGGGACTGCTCTGTTTCGGAGCCAGTGGGGAGAGGGCTGCTGAGCTCCCTGGGCCACACCCACAGGTCCTCCTGCTCCTTCTCTTCCTCCAGAATCTCTGTGTCTTTGTATCTTTCTTCTTCCTCCAGGCCTATGTCTTCCTCTTCTGAGGAACCGGTAGGTGGTGGTGTTGGTGCAACGGATTGGGTTTCCAATTCTGACCACAGCAAAACAGTTCAGCACCAGGGACAGCACCCCAGGACAAGCTGGGGAAGGTAGGGGAAGGGCGGGGCGTGGGGGGAGGGCACAGGGAGACCTAGGAGAGAGGTGTCCTTGGTGCACACTGCCTGTCTGGAAGAACTCTGACCCTGCAACACTCTGGAGGGTTCTGCAAGCCGCTTCTAGCTCGGGCAGACAAGGCGATTGCATCTCCCTCTCCCAGTCTGCCAATAATTCCTTATCTGTCTGGGAGATCAGGATTATATTTCCTTCCCAAAGAGCACCTTCTAAACACATGCTTCTCTAACTGCAGAGAACTGGAGGTGGAATTTACTTGAAAACCAAATTTGGGAGAGGGATAGGAGAGCTGCAAGAAGGCCAGGCCAGAATTGTGCCAGCCATGACCCCAGTATCCACCAGGGATTGCCCTCCTGCCCCCAACTTCTCTTGGGTGGTGAGAATCCAAGGTATGGGCTTAAAGTTACCTAGAAGAATCCCAGGGGCCTCTGCTGGGTCTTCTGGAGAGGAGCTTCCTCCTCCCCCATCCTCCATGATGGGAATAGAGTAGATGGCCCCACGAGACTCACTTTCCATAGCTTCCTGAGGCAATTGAAGTTCCTCTAGCTTCTCTGTCACTGTGACAATGGCCTCTAGTCCATCGGAGGCTGGGCTGGAGGCCTCAGAGAAGGCTGAGTGTTGGGCAGAGTCTGTGGCGAGAGGAAAGGACAATGGGAAGCTAAGCAGGCAGCTGAGTCCTCCTAGGGCATGGCCTGAATTTGAGGCTCTAGAATAGACCCCAGCAGGCCCTGGAATGTGCTTTTTCCTTCCACAGCTTCTCACAGGGAGCTCACAGGCACCCTGGGACTTCACCACTAATGGAGTGCCTGTGAGTTTTTAGGCTAAGCATTCTCTGGGTATGGTATAGAGAATGCTAGGAAAACCCCATCCTGAGAAAACAGAAACAAGACATACACAATAGAAAGAACACTTGAGAAGCTATAAGACAAAGTTGGGGCTCATTTTCCTTTAGGGGGTCTGAAACATCTGAAAGAGCTGCTTCCTGAACTGAGGGAACACTGAGTGGGTGCGTGAAGCAGTCTGTACTTTGTAGGCTGAGTTCGGGTTGAGAAGCAACAACTCCATCCCCCAGGCACAACATTCAATCGTCACTGTCTAAGAAGCTTGGAACTCAGCTAAGGCAACAGGGAAAAGGAACAGACCTGCCTTCTGTGTGTTCTGCTCAGTTATTACCTCGTCATCTGGGGAGGGAACACAGGGCCCATGACTCCAAAGTGGAATCAGACTAAGAGGAGCCCTGGACCTCTGACTTCTTCCAGTGAGGACTGTCCCTGGGCCTCTGACTTCTTCCAGTGAGACTTGCTTCATCTCACTCCAGCTAGTAAACCTGCATCCCTGCTACCTCTGTCCTCCATCTCCCCTCCCCGCCCCTCCACCCCAATGCCTCTTACTGTTCCCTTCAGGACAGAGTGCTAGGCTCAGAATCTGCACCCAGCTGACTTCTATGTACCACCCTCTGTCCACTCATCAGCATTTGGTGTTGACCCCAGTAAGCTGTAGAAGCTCCTGGTGTGGCTCACTGCAGAACTGGTTCAGCCACCTGTGCTGACCAATATGCTGGCAGACGTGGGAACTAGGCAACTTTGTAACTGGCAGAAGCAGGTACAGACAACTGAGGGGGAGGCAGGTGAAGTAATCCAGAGGCTACAGGGAAGATGCCCAGACCTTAGATGACAATCTGGGCACCAGTAAGACCTCTGTGGGTAAATGACCGGGAAGATGGTGAAGACGCTGCTTCTGAGGGCACTCACCTCGGAAGCAGTAGACATTGAAGCGGTTCTGCTTGTTGGGGAAGCCAGTCTGGTTGGGGAAGAGGAAGAGGGTCTTGACTCCTGGCAGACCCCCACCACATCGTTGGCTGGGAGTGATGATGGGGTAGCGCACACTGCCATCAGCCAGCCAGCCGGGGCTGCATCGGTCCAGGCCACCATTCCAGGCTGCGTACAGCTGGCCTGTGCTGGCAATCTGTGCGCCTCTTTCCAGGCAGTAGTCCCGAGCCTCCTCCCACGTTAGCTTGCCAGGAGGGGCACCTAGAAACAGTTCTCCTGAATGGGAAGAGGGCCTGGGTCATCAGGCAGTTGGCAGACCTTCCACTCTAAATACTTTCAGGTCCCTAGGGAAGCTCATTCCTGACATGGGGTCACCTTACCCACCTGATAGTATGCATCACGGTCTGCATGAAACCCAATATGAAAATGAGTGCATATAGAGTGCAAGCCCTCACTCTATAGGGCTTGGAGGCAGCGCTGCAACTCACACCCAGTTGGTGACTACCTGTCAGGTGTGCTTCTGGGACAGTGTTTGGAGAAGTACATCCACTGCCTGCCTATTCTGCCCTAGACATACAAAGTCTACTGGAGGACCCAGAAGAAACCAAGGGCCTTGTTGCAGAAAGTATTGTCACTCCCAATCACCATTTAGGTCTTCGGCATAACAGTAGACGTCATACAGGTCCTCGGGACCCACCACTCCGTAGTTCCGGACTCCAGGGTAGCCATCCATGTCTCCATAGCAGGCTTCTCGTGGATTCTGGATGGGGTACCTAAGGGAGGGGAAGAGGCTAAGGACTGCTGTCTTCCCCCAGGAGGCTGTCCCATATCAACCCTACCGCTGTGTGACAAGTGGGGCTGTCAGGACACAGGAAGGCACGCCCCAGGCTTCACCCACTTTCCTCAGGCCAATCTTCCCAGAGGCAGGGAGCCCTGGGAAACCTCGGTGGAGGGTGGAAGCCCCAAGCACTCTGACTTGACCAAGAGCCCCTAGTCCACACTCCCAACCCACCTCACAGTCTGGTCGGACAGCCAGCCTGCATCACACTGCTCATAGCCGCCGAGGTATGCAGCATAGAGCTGCTCAGGGGTGGCGATTCGGGCACCTATGCGAGCACATGCTTCCTGGGCTCCAGCAAAGGAGAAAGCATAGCGGGCAGAGCCCTCTCGGTAGAGGAAGACGACCCCTGAGGAGCAGAGAGGACTCCTGAGCCTGACAATCACCAGCACACTGACCTCCCCTCCGTCACTCCCGGTTCACAAAAGGCAATGTCGGGTTGTGCTCACTCTAGGGCTGTTTCCCTGCTCTCCTTTTCCAATTCAGCTTGTGCCTTTCACGTGCAAGGTTTTCTAAGCCTCCACACACTCAGCTTCCGGCGGGGCCAGAGTTCTCCCCCCACCCCTCTCTAGGGAACCTCACTCTATTCTGTCTTCTCACCTTTGACCTTGACCTCCACAGCATCACTGCTGTCGTCGATACCGTGCTGAACTTCGCAGCGATAGACCCCGGTATCATTGGGCCGCAGTTCGCTCAACACCAGAGACACATCGGTGAGCGATGCGGGGTAGGCGGGCAGTGCCACTCGGAATCGGTAGGCTTCGTTTACCTTGACTCGCAGCCCGCGCGCCACCAGCACCTCCGCCTCCCGGTCTCCGGACAGAAAGGTCCATTTGACCCGGGGAAAGCCCGGCGCGGCCCGACGGCTGGTCAGCGGCCGCAGGTGATGAACATGGCATGGGATGGTCAGGGCGCCGCCCAGCACGCCCCGCAGCTGCGCGGCGCCAATGCGCACGCGGAAAGCTCGGTCCTCTGTGGACAGGGGTCAAAGCCCGCTGCAGCCAGACGCAGGACGCAGTGCGCCTGTGCGTGTGGTTCCAAGCCCCGCCCCCCCCTCCCCGCCCGGAACCAACCCGCCTAAGGTGCCTGCGCTCCGCTCAGGGTGTTGAGCCCTGCCCAGGGTCCTGAATCTGATCCTCCACCCTTAGCCTTCTGCCCTTTAGCAGCCTTGACTCCAAGGCTCCCCCACCTTCAAGGGTCCCCAACTCATCCCTATTCTACAGTTGGCCCCAGCCCTTGCCCAATGAGCTTCCACATCTTTCTCCTTCCTGGTACCCGGGCTGGAAGCAGGTGGCTGGGGTTGAACTGAGACAGCTTTCTGCCCTAGGAGAGATGCAACAGAGAGACAATGGTCCTCTGGAGAGTTGCTCACCTGAGCTGTCCTCTTTCAGATCATCAGCTGGGGCTGCAGGGGCCTGGGCCAGTACCAGGGCTGCCAGCAGGGACAGTAACAGTGGGGTCATGCTGAAAACTTGAGGAGGAAAGATGAAAAGTGTGGTTAGACTTTAAATGGACTTCCTCTGCTCTGTCATGGACAGCACATACCAGAATCGCCATTAACTCTGTTTCTGATCCCAACTCCTCAGCACTAAGAGGTGTCCCCATTCAACTCATCGAGTGACCTAAGCCAAGGTCCTTACCATCGATGATCCTCTTTTTTGCAAAGAAGAAGAAGAAGAAGAAGAAGAAGAAGAAGAAGAAGAAGAAGAAGAAGAAGAAGAAGAAGAAAGCACCATCATTACTACCTTATGCATTTGATGGCGCCATGTGCTTTGAGTGATGTCTGTCTGTCTGCCTTTCATATATATATATATATATATATATATATATATATATATATCTTCTACTTACCTGACTATCATCTACAGCAGAAAGCACCCCGTGCCTATGCCAGCACCAGGCACAGAGTAGATGTTCGGTGAATGCTTATAACACAATGATGGATGGCACTGTGCAATCAGCTTCCCATGCTCTTGTGTTCCACATCCGAGTGTCCAACCAGCCACCCACCAAACATCCAGAAAAAAGGAGTCTGTACTGAACACATACAGATTTTTTGTCACTGTTCCCTAAGCAGCATGTGTACACTTAGAAATTGTAAGTCACCTAGAGACAGGTTCCTGTGTATGAAAGACATGCGTAGGTGGGGTTGGGAGCACAACTCTGGTCCCACTTTCCCCTGCCCTCAGGTGCCGATCCTGAGCCTCCTCCGCCCATGGTGAACCCCTGCCTTCCCTGCCTAGCGTTCCTCTTCCAGGAGGGCCTCCTAGACTGAGCCCAGGCACTGCAGCCTCTCCTGCCTCCTCCCCACAAGGAAGCTTCTCTTGGTGCCCAACGTCCTCTGCCCCCTCCATTCCTCCTGCTTCGCTCCCCTCCCGGTCATTCCCCTCTGCCTGGCACGGGCTTTCCCACCGGATCTCCTGGCTCAGAAGCCAGCTGGGACAAAGACCCTGTCCCTGCCAGGCTGGCCTCCATCCAGTTGCTCCTTCCCCCACCCATCTTTTGTGAGAGCCTACAACTTGGAGTGTGCTGGAGAGGAGTACAGGGAGAGGCCACCCCTGCCTTGGCCATCGGCTCTGGAAACACTCCCTTTTTGAGGATCTCAGTGCACTTACACTCCCAGGGGGAACGGAGGTGGATGCCCAGGGAGGGCTAGGGCTAACTCTGGGCCACCGGCAGAGTCAAATCAGCAGGCAGGGCATTTGCCTTCAGGAAGGAAAGCTGCAGAGCTAATAAACAGTCTCTAAGAGCCAGGCCAGGGCTGGAAGACGCTGAGGACCCAGGTCCACAGGCTGATGATGCAGCAGGGGATCCCAGTTAGGACCCCAGGCAAGATTTCTGCCGATTGATTGACTTACTCTCACTGGCTCCTTTCACTCTAGCCCTCACTCGCTCTGCCTAGAACGGGCAATGTCTTCCTTTCAAGTGCTCCCAGGCAGACTCCCCTGCTAACCACCGCCGGGGCCTTCGCTCTTGGTTGGGCTGTGAGATAACTAGGGTTATCCCTGGGAAGCAAGAAGTAGCCAGGTGCTGGATGTTCTGAGGAGGGGGTGCTGGAGAGTCCGGCTGGGCCACTGTCCGGTGGGAGCAGGAGCTACTCACAAGTCCGACCCCGTTACCACCCACTTCACCTGTGTTGGGACAGCACGGGAGGAGAAGGAAGCCTGAGGTCAGAGAATCCGACTGCCCTGGGACTTGAGTTTCCGACCTGAGTGGCCAAGAGTGGCTCGGGCACTCTGACCCTTTCCGGAGAAGGCCACTACAGAGCCACGAGCGCATCAGCCCCCTGCCTCCGCCTGGGGCATCCTCGGCAGCCGCGCAGCTCTCTCGCTCAATCGCCCACTGGCTCTGGCAGGCTGCGTGGAAGAGGCAGGGAGGGAGCGTCCGTGTGGCTCCGGGCGTGGAGACCCGTACAGTGCGCTGTGCGCCTGCCCTAGGAGAGGCGGCGTCGCCCGCACCCTCGGGTGCGCGGGGACCCCAAGAAGCTGCAGCGGGCGTCCGGGTCGCCCACAGCAGTCAGGCTCGCGACCCGCCCTCGCCCACGCCCGGATCCTCAAGCTCAGAGATGTCAAGAAACTTGCCCAAGGTCACACAGCGAGTAATCGGCTGGCAGGGCCGGGCCTCCGCACTCACCTTGCGAGGTCCCCTCCGCACACCGCGCGTCCCGCAGCCGCGGCCGAGACTGCGGCGCAATGCGCGGGCGCGAGCAAGGCCGGGCGCGCGGGACGCAGACGGGGGCGCCAGCCCGCCGGGCGTCGCACAAAACCCCCTTTCTTCCCACGCGCCCCGCCTTCTGCGCCGTCCCCGACTCTAGCCGCCCCCGCGGGGGGCTCTGCGCGGTCACGGGACCCGTCGCCTTCTCTGCGAGGGTTCCGGGCGACAGCGGCCAGAGCGAGGACAAGCGAAGTAGGACAAGGTTCCGCGGACGAGAGCCCGGGACTTGCTGCGGGGAGGGCAGAAGGGGCGGGGAGGGAGCGGTGGAGGGCGCTGTGGAGACGCAAGAAGGCGAGTTAGAACACCGGAGGTACTTCCCATTGGTTAAAGGGAGAAGGGCCGACTCAAACTTCGCAGCTCAGAGGCTGGAGGAATGGTGGGAGCTCTGCCCCGGGAAAGAGGGCACTGCCGGGTGAAAATGCAAAGCCGTTTTCTAAGGCCAGAGAAGGTGCAGAGACCGCAGCTTCCCCGCTAGAGGAAGCTTTGATTGCGCTGAGCTCCCTGGATGTTCCTTCTCCCTTCCCAGATCTGGAGCTGGCTTTGCAGTCTTGGCTAGGCCGAGGTGGGACAGCAGAACCACGGCTTAGCCAAGCAAGTCTCGGCGTCAGTGCACGGTGCTGATGGAGCAGACATCACAGGTTGCAAAACTCCACAAGCAGAGCGAGAGCCTGTTAGCCCCTGTTGGGCTGCCCCCGGAGGTGGGCCTTGAGGACTGCCAGTTGCCCGCCCCCACTTCGCCCATTGCTTCTCCCTGCTTTCCCAGGCTTTCCACTTTTCTCCTCTCCTCCTCTCCCGCCTGGGACTCTAGGCAAAACCTTGGCACCAACTAGAGGAGACTCAGCCAGATCCCTGCCCCTCTGTCCTCTGGACGCCAGCAACGCCGGGTGTGGGGACCTTGGCCTCATCCAAGATCCCCAAATGCACCCAGCCCACCTGCAGCACCTTAACCCCAACACAGGGAACTTCGGGAGAGTTTCCTAACCATATCCCACCCCCAAGCTGTGGACTTAGTTCCAACCCGCCTTCAGAATCTCTAAAAAAACAAAGTCCTCTCCAAACCCTTAAGAGTTTAAAGAGAGGATTCCAGCTCATGCCGCCCACTAGGGACAGGACAGAACTGAACCGGAGCAGAATCACGCAGGGGGACAAATACTAAACGGTGATTACCGGAAGGGAAGGAATGGGACCTAGTGGAACCCCGAAGAAGCTGGGCAGGAGGCCTTTTACTATTCATTCCAAAGCCAGTTATGGATCTGGCCCTGTTTGGGGGCCTAAAACCGGTGGAGTCATCAGGCTGGAAGGTCTCCGAGGCTTTAGGTCTGGATGGCATCTGCGTGGCTCACCAGCACATGGGCTCCAGAGGGCTGCAGGTCCACCAGGCTAGGAAACCAAGGGACTGCAACTCAGTCCCGTTGGTGTCTCAGATGTAGCACCTGGGAAACGCTGACTGTGGCTAGGGAAGACAGGGAAAGAGGCATTCCCCCATCCCCCAACATCCCCAAACCGCTACACCTGCGCTCAGAGTTGTCAGTACACACATCCTGGTTCCTGGGGAGAGCAGGAGCTCCTGAGGTAGGGTGGGCTGCAGACTGCTGTAGGCAGATTCCTGGGGCCAGCGGGAGCCAGGAGAGCAGATAGCCAGCTGTTAGGGACACCCTAGCCTCTGAATGCCCCTTCTGCTTCTGGGCTGTAAACCCACCCACACCCAGCAGGGTCCCCAGCACACATGTGGAATCTTTCTGTGTCAGCCATAACCTTATGAAGGTCTATCCCAACCATT
Source organism: Cricetiscus sungorus (assembly GCA_030556225.1). Classification (NCBI taxonomy): domain Eukaryota; kingdom Metazoa; phylum Chordata; class Mammalia; order Rodentia; family Cricetidae; genus Cricetiscus; species Cricetiscus sungorus. Next base: position 104,692,743 of record JANBXA010000730.1, read on the forward strand.
CTGATGAGGGGCTCAACAGCCCACTGCAGACGGGCCCTTTGTGAGGGAGTCCTTTCCCGAAAGTGGGCATTATGAAGGGCTCCTTTGTTGCCAGCTGGGAACGTTTACACTGAAGTCCATCCAGACTCAACTCTAACCATTGCTGGTAAGTACCTTCCCTCCAGTTTTGAAGTCTGGCATTTTGACTCATAGCCAAAGGACACTGCTCATTTCTATCCTCCGTCTCAGGGGCAACTGGACCCACGCCTGATCCTTAGAACTTAGACATGCATGCTGGCACTGGCAGCCATCAGAGGCAGCTTTCCTGCACAAACCTGTGTCCTAGCAACAGAGTGTAGTGGCTCACATAGCCCCAGGGTTCTTCTGGATGAGAAATGGTGAAGTGCAGTGTCACAGGGGTTGGCTGGTTGAACCAGAAGCTGCCAGCCCTAGGCTACTGCACCAAAGGCTCAGCAAAAGAGGGAGGAGGAGAGGCGAGCCAGGAGGCCAGGCCTGCCTTGTCCCCACAGGGTGCAGCTGGCTGGCTGCCTCCCAGCCTGCCCCCAGAGACTTTTCCAGGCTTTCTTGAAGAAGCTGTGATCTGCTACTTCCACACTCCAATAGCTCCTACACAGGCCAAAAGCTGAGCTATGCGCCCAAGCTTTCCCCAAAGCTCCTGCCTTCCAAGCACCCCTCCCCAGCACTGGCTCTCATTGGGTGCCCATCTGAAGTGGCCACTGCACCCTCTCCTATATTCAGGCAGCCCCCTCAGGGCCCAGACACCTGGCTTCTCCGATAGGAGGGGCTGAGTGCTGGCACAGCTGCGCTCAGATAATGGGGGCTTTGATAGCCTCAGAAGGGGGCCAGGAAGTACAGGACCAGCTTAGAAATGCCAGGGGATGGCTCTGAGAGAAGCTACAGTTGTAGGGGAGCTGGAGTCTGGGGCTGGTATGCAGCCTAGCTTCTGGCCATTAGGGGCACCTTCCCTACACTCACTCCTCTGTGATGCTGGGGGATTCACCTTCTCCCTGAGCCTCGACTTCACCATGGAAGATGATGCCAACACCTTGCTGAGTGGTCTGGATGTTGGAGTGTAGCAGGCTTTCCTGGACTACCAGCCCCCAACTCATGACACAGAGTTTTATTAGTTATGAAAGTCCAAGTTTATGCTTGTCTCACTAGCTCTTATAACTTGTTAACCTGCTACTCTTCATCTGTGTCTTGCCCCAGGGACTTTTACCTTCCTTGCATTCTGTATGTCCTAGTTTCTTGCTTCTGTGTCTGGTTGCCTGGCTGGCTGGCCCTGGGCATTTCCCTTTCATTCTCTCTTTATCCTAAGCCTAGATTCCTATTTATTCCCTCTGCCCACCAGTTCCCGCCTATCCCTCTACTGCCTGTCTATTGGTCATTCAGCTTTTATTAGACCAATCAGGTGCCTTGGGCAGGCAAGGTAAAACAAATGCAAGACATCTTTGCATAGTTAAAGAAATGCAGCATAAACAAATGTAACACAACTTTACATAGTTAAACAAATCTATTCCACAACATTGGAGCATGTACATGCTTTTTATTCTATCTCTGTGTGTTCACGCTTACTGTGTAGGTGCCCATGCAGCCCAGAAAATGGTATTGGACCCCCCCGAAGCTGGAACCATAGATGCTTGTGATCCACCTGATGTGGGTGCTGGGAACTGAACTCAGGTCCCGTGGAAGAACAGCAAGTGCTTTTGTTTTGCTTTGATTGAGGTTTTGTGTTTGTTTGGTTTTGGCTGTTTTGTTTGTTTTGTTTTGTTTTGTTTTGTTTGACAAGGTCTCTCTATGTGTGGCTGTCCTGGAATTCTGTAGACCAGGCTGGCCTCTAACTGCCTTCCCGAGTGCTGGGATTAAAGGTGTGTGCCACCACAGCCTCCCAGCAAGCACCTTAAACATTAGAACCACGTCTCCAGCCTGCATATGATGCTTTTGACCCAGCACTTGGACTGTGGACACAATGGCACATTCTCATGTGGCAGTCAGTCACCTCAGTCCCATGAGGAGGGAGGAAGCCACAGCCTTTGTGCCCATGTCAGGCCACGAAGTATGGGCCCATGGACAGTCACCAATGGTGGCTGTGGAGACCCTGAAAGAACCCCTCAGCAGTACTGCCCCCCCCACAGGACCGCTTCCGTGTTCCATGTTGGAAGCTTGGCTCTCCACAGAATGGCAGCCCTTGAGACCTGCCAGCTACTATGGGGCACACTGATTGGCATGGGTTTCTTGATCGGAAGGGGACAGTGTGCACTCACCAGTGCATATCTTGAGCCAGATCTGCCTGTCCTGACCAAGCACCTTGGCCAGCAGCACTGGTGTGACCAGGGCACAGAGGAAATGACATACTCCTGCAAGCTGCCTTAGACCATGACCTCTGAGCAAGGGAACTCATTTTACAGTGGAGGAGATGCCGCCACTGGCTCTGCAAGTGCCTGCTGCTGCCAGCACAACACACTCTACAGTCTTTTCTTTCTCTCTTCTTCCCTTCTGTCTTCCCTGCCCCTCCCTCCCTCCCTCTTTTCCTCCCCCTCTCCCTCCTTCCTTCCCTCCCTCTCTCCACCTCTCCCTCCTTCCTTCCTTTCCTCCCTCCCTCCTTCCCTCCCTCCCTCCTTCCTTCCCTCCCTCTCTCCATCTCTCCCTTCCTTCCTTCCCTCCCTCTCTCCATCTCTCCCTCCCTCCTTCCCTCCCTCCCTCTCACCCTCTCTTCCTTCCTTCCTCCCTCCCTCCCTTCCTCCCTTCCTTCCTCCCCCTTCCTCCCTTCCTTTTTCCCCCTTCTTCCCTCCCTCCTTCCCTCCCCCTCTCCCTCCTTTCTTCCCTCCCTCTCTCCACCTCTCCCTCCTTCCTTCCTTTCCTCCCTCCCTCCTTCCCTCCCTCCCTCTCTTCCTCTCACCCTCTCTTCCTTCCTTTCCCTCTCTGTCTTCCTCCCTCCCTTCCTTCCTTCCTCCCTCCCTTCCTTCCTCCCTCCCTTCCTTTCTCCCTCCCTTCCTTCCTCCCTCCCTCCCTCCTTCCCTCTATCCCTTCCTTCCTCCTCTTTCCACCCTTTTCTCTCTTCCTTCCTCCCCATTTTTCCCTTTTGACAGACGTTCCTCCCTATGTAATCCACCCAAATGGATCCCTATGAGTTTGGGGCTAGCCTAGTTTGGAGAGCTTTGGACCAGCCTGGGCTGCATAGAGAGACTCCATCTTTTTAATGAATAAATAAATAAGAAATTGCATCAGGCCACCATCTTGAAGCATCAGGGACAAGACAGATGGAGTCAGCATGAGGCACGAAGGATCCAGCAGGGCTATGACCCACGTCCTTCAGCACTCACTCTCATAAGAAGTCACTTGATGCCATCTGGGCTTTTGGAAGGCTTTGCTCTGATGTGGATACTTGTCTGGGTCAAGGGCAAGGCAGGACTGCTAGATCAACACTCCAGGAAGGAGGCTGCAGTGCTCAGGGGAGCTGCCAGTTCATAGCTGACTTCCTTTGCTGTGAAGGAAGGACTTTCAAAGGACGTATCCAGTCTCCCCAAGTTCCCCAGCAAACCCCATGCCTTTCTGCCCCACGGCCCTCCCCCTGCCCAAAGTCTCTTTGTTTCTTTTCTCCAGTGAGCTACTCACTTGTTCCCAGCTCAAGTCCTGCTTCAGGGGAGCTCTACCCAGGACATGGGCAGAGCTCAAGCACTAATCTGAATCCTTGTTTCAGGGCAGCAGCGCCCAGAGGAGGGAAGTATATTATGAGCGAGGAGACAGGGAGCTGCACAAGGTGCATTGTCACATGGAAAGCTGTGGATGGTGGCTTTCATGGTGGCCTTTCCTAATCCCTGGAAACAGGATTGACTTATAGGGGAGGCCTTTTGGTGTCAGTTCTTTCTCTCTTCTTTCTTTCTTTCTTTCTTTCTTTTTTCTTTCTTTCTTTCTTTCTTTCTTTTCCTTGTCTCCTTCCTTCCTTTTTTGTTTTTGTTTTTCAAGACAGAGTTTCTCTGTAGCTTTGGAGGCTGTCCTGGAACTCACTCTGTAGACCAGGTTGGACTCTAACTCCCAGAGATCCTCCTGCCTCTGCCTCTGGAGTGCTGGGATTAAAGGTGTGCACCACCACTGCCCTGTTATGTTTTTTTTTTTTTTCATTTTTTTTGAGATGGGGTTTCTCTGTGTCTCAGTCCTACTTGTTCTGGAATTTACTTTGTAGACTAGGTTGGCCTTGACTGGAACTCACAAAGATCCATCTGCCTCTTCATCTGCCTCTTGAGTGCTGGCATTAATGTGTGCTCCACACCTGGCATTTGGTATAATTTCTTACACACACACACACACACACACACACACACACACACACACACACACTTTTTAATGTGTATAGGTGTTTTGCCTGCATGTACCATGTGTAGTACCTTCCTAGGCCTGAAGAGAGCAGAAGAGCCCCTGTAACTGGAGGTACAGATGGTTTTTAGTAACTGTGTAGGTGCTTGGGATAGAACCTATATCATCTCAAAGAGCAGCTATCATTCTTAAACGCTAACCCAAGTTCCCAACCTTCTTAAAGCTGAGATCCTTTAATACAGTTCCTCAGCTGTGGTGACCCCCAGCCATGAAATTATTTCATTGCTGCTTCCTGTCATTTTGCTACCATTATGAATTGTAATGTGAACATCTGATACACAGGATAACTGACATTTGAACCCATGAAAGGGTCTCAACCCACAGGTTGCGAAGCACTGGGCTGAGCAATCTCTCTAGCCCCACAGAACATGTTTCACTTCAGCTAAAGATCTGGGGGTAGCAAAGTGGGCAAATGTCAGGGGCAGAAGAGGCAGCCACCACACAGAGGAGGCTGTGGTGACCACGGAGAAGGTGCTGCTGCTCAGAGACGCACCTCTGCTCACAGTGACTCTCAAGTTTGCGGTCGCTTGAGAAGCCACGAGAGACATCGAATGGGGCACTTCATAAAGAACAGACAGCAGCCCCAGTGTTACTGGCCGGTCTCAGGGTCACAAAGAGCAGCTACCACGGCGTGGAAAGAGAGAAGTTCACTGTGCCATTTATAGATTATTCCTGGAGAAGAAAAGAGAATGGGTTTAATCAAACTTCTATATATACTTGCAGGGGACAGAGAAGGGTGCCAAATGATACTGTAAGGACACTGGGTTAAATCTAGAATGTGGAAATATGAGGGGGAAATATGGCCCAGTTTTGTTCTTTTTTTTTTCTCCTTCCCTTTCATCTGTGGTGTGGTGTGTACATGTGAGTTCACATGTGTGGGATGCACTCATGAATGCATGTAGGTGCCAGTGGTCCATGTGGGGCATATTCCTCTATTGCCCTCCATGTTGTTGTTGTTGTTGTTGTTGTTGTTATTATTATTATTATTATTATTATTATTTTGAGATAGGGTCTCTCATTAAACCAGAGCCACTGGTTTGGCTAGACTGGCTGGCAGGCAGCCCCAGGGAGCCTCATGTTTCCACTCCCACAGATTCGTACCATCACACACAGCTTTCATGTGATCAGGATCAGGTTGTCTGAGCATCTCCACCAATTCCTGCTGCCTCTTAGGATAAGGTTGTATGACGGGTGGTGGTGGCTCACACCTTTAGTCCCAGCACATGGGAGGCAAAGGCAGGCAGATCTCAATGAGTTAGAGGCCAACCTGGTCTACAAAGTGAGTTCCTGGACAGTCAGGACTATTACACAGGGAAAACCTGTCTTGAAAAACAAAGCAAAACAACAACAACAAAAAGATAGGGTTGTGTGTAGTCTTTCCTGGCTTTGAACTTGCTCTGTGTCCAAGGATAACCTTGGATTCTGACCCTGCCTTCCCTCCCAAGTGCTGGGATTATAAGTGTGCACCACATTTAGCCTTTTCTTTTCTCCATCTTTTTAGAAAATTAAATTAAAAATTTAATAGAGCCAGGCAGTGATGGTGTATGCCTTTAATCCTGGTACTTGGGAAGCAGAGACAGGTAGATCTCTGAATTTGAAGCCAGCCTGGTCTATACAGCTAGTTCTAGGACAGCCAAGACTACCAAAGAAACTCTGTCTCAAAAGCCAACAAAACAAAACAAAAATATAGGGTCTCACCAAGCAACTGTGGCTGGCCTGTGACAGAGATTTGCCTGCATCTGTCTCCCAAATACTGAATTAAAGGCATCTGTCGCCAAGCCCAGCCCTTGGTATGATCTCTTGACCAGTACTCACCCTGTTGCCCTGAAGGAGGGTGGCCTCCCGCGATCTGACCTGCTGGAGTCCTGGATCTCGGTTTTCTCGGGTATAACTTCACCATGGACCAGAACTTTGGAAGCTCAGGATGCATAAAGGGGTGGCTTTCAGTGTGCCCCAGAATCCAGACTGCCCTCCCAGACGCTGAACGCTGGCCTGAGAGCTGGTACTGGTTATCAGAGTTAGGGGAATCCTCAGTCAAAGCAAGGTTGTTCTCTCCCGCCCCCTAGTGGCCAGGAGAACCTCAGCGAGACGTGGGTGGGAAACACCCCACCCTCACCCCAGAGGTCTTTTCTTCTGCCTGTATGACTGATGGCATCTGATTATCTGTTAAACTTTTTTTTCCCCCCTGAGACAGCAGCTGCTATTGTAGCCCAGGCTAGACCAGAACTAATTATGCAGCCTAGGCTGGACTGCAACTCCAGAATTCAGGGTTCCACGTTGAGCCAACACACCACTAATTACGTAGAGATGGCAGCTTCCATGGCAGCCCGAGGCCCTGAGTGGCTAAAGTGGGAAGCATCTCTCACTGAGGAAGCGGGAAGCCTTTGGTATTCGGCCCTGAGTGGACACCTGACCCTGATGGACAAGGCCTAGAGCCTGAAAGAGGGGGAGGAGGAGGATAGCTGATGAACTATTGTCAGGAGTCGCTAATTGCCAAAGGCGTATGAGCACCAGGCATTTACTACCCAGTGCGCTCAATGTCTCAAAACCCACAATGTATCTAGGAGACCAAGCTGAGGAGCCCAAAGCCCGGCCGTTGGGCCCAAATGTCCCATTTGCTGTATGATGGCTATTGGAGGTGCTGTTTATCTGCTCACTCCCTGTCCCTTACATGGTGTCCCATAGGATGAGTTATTTTTGTTCTTTGTTTGTTTTTCTAGACAGAGTTTCTCTGTGTAGCTCTGACTAAGCTGTAACTCACTTTGTAGACCAGGCTGGCTTCAAACTCACAGAGATCTACCTGTCTCGGCTTCCCGATTAAAGGCATTTGCCACCACTGCCTGGCGGGATGAATTCTTTTTAGTAATGAAGCAAAATAATTTGGCAATTATCACCTTGGAAAGCAATTTAAAACTATCTATCATTTGTATTTTATGTGTATGAATGTTTTGCCTGCATGTATCTATGTGCACTTTGTGGGCACCAGGTACCCTGAAACTGAAGTCAAGGACAGGTGGAAGCTGCCATATGGGTGTTGGGAACCAAACTCAGGTCCTCTGCAAAGACAGCAAGTGCTCCTAACCTCTGGGCCATCTTTCACCCATACAGCAATTTCACAAGACTTCTCCAGCACCATCAGAGACCTCCTATCTCTTGCCCTACCTCACTTTCCTCCAGCCAGGTGCCTTGCTTGAACAGCTTGAACTCTTTGAACAGCAAGCACATTCTTGGACCACATAGCAACTTTTTCGTCAGTGACAGGCCATGAATGCTATCAATCCAATGGTCCCCTAAGATTCTGCTGGGGCTGAAGAGAAGCAAAATCTCCAGAAGAAAAGGAAAATCCAAGAACTCAGCAGAATCTTGTCCACCCCAGCAAGCTCCTTCACTAGGCCCTCGGAGCTCAGAAATGGCAGGATTTGGTGCAATAGAAAAATTTTTGGTAGAATATGAGTACAGTGGAGAAGAAACTGGCTAAGCACAAATATAACACAAACACAGCAATCGAACTGAAATATTGGGATCTTGTATAGCCCATGCTGGCTTCAAACTGGTGGTATGGTCAAGGATGACCTTGAACTTCTGATTCTCTTGTGTGCATCTGCATCATTTGGAATTACAGTTGTGTACCACATTACCTGGTTTACATGATGTTGGGTGTCAACTCCAGGGATTCGTGCATGATAGGGAACCACTCTACTGATTGAACTACACCTTCAGACCTATCTCTTTTTCATTTTTAAAGGGGCTGCCTTGGTGTTTCCATAGCTACCACACCATGCCACATGTCTACAAACCATGCACAAAGTTGAAAACATTGGTTAGGCCCAGTGACAAACATCTGTAACCCAGCATCGAGGAGGTAGGACAGGAATTTAAGGCTAGTTTCAGCTACATAGTCAGGTTGGAGACAGCCTAGCCTACAACAAAACAAAACAAAAACAAACAAACCAAAACACCCAAAACGAATAAAAACAAACAACTTGTCTCAAAAAGTATTGAAGCTATTTTTCCAACACAGATGAGTCCCCACAATAGACAGAAAAGGGTTTTGGGTTTTGTTGGTTTTGTTTGTTTGAGACAGGGTCTCACTATGTAGCCTTGACTACCTCTGCTGAGATTAAAGGCATGCACCACCATGCCTGGGCCCTGATACAGAGAGATGTTAATGGTGCATTGTCTGTTCATAAGCAAAGTCGGGTTTTTTATATGTTTGGTTTTGTTTTGAGACGAAGTCTGTTGTGACAGATTCCTCTGAACTTAAATATTCAGAGGCTTCTGAGACTTGGGAAGTAAACACATCTCAGAAACCCTCACAAGGCCCCAGGTTACAGCAGTGAACAAGCCTTTGTGGCTTGTCACTCATCCTGGGATGCTGTGCTGTTGACTGGCCCCTGTTCCCCTGAGAATCACAATCAGTTCATTGGTTTGCCCAGGTGGCCTTAGTGGAATTTTGGCTCTGGTATGTTCTTGGTGACCCGTTTGGGATGAAGAAGTGCGTGTCCAATTCTCCCCAGGATTCACGTAACAGGGCCTCCAACTCCTGCCTCAGCCTTCCAAATTCTGGGATTACAGCCCTGGGCACTGTATCTGGGTGCAGCCAAATTTATGATGGAAAAAAAATGATCATGAAAGCATTTCTGAGAACATTGGCTCTCCTTAACAAGAGTCTCAGTCACTTGGCAGGCAGAGGTAGGTGGATCTCTGTGAGTTTGAGGGTAGCCTGGTCTACATAGAGAGCTCCAGGCCAGCCACGGCTACATGGTGGGACTCTGTCTCACTATGCAAAAAGCAAAAAAAAAAAAAAAAAAAAAAAAAAACCCAAAGCAAAGCTATTAAAATATATAAATAAACCCCAGTTAATCCCCAGGAGCCCCAGAAGAGGGTGCTGTGCCTGCAGGAGAGGCACTCCTGCTCAATTGCTCCCTCCTCCTGCTCTTCCAAAGAACATAAGCAAGGAAGGCTGGGATGAAGATGAACTTGACCTTGGGTGAGATCTGGGTAACACATAATTATGTCTTAGTTTTAAGCAAAAAGTTTGAAGAATTAAAAACATCAAAAAGGAAGTAAATATTTTATAATGTGTGGTAAATACACATAAACAAATAGGAAATAAATAAAATAGAATAGGATATAAAATATTTTTGTACAGCTATACTATGCATTTGTGTTTTAACCCATGTGTTATGAAGGTGTAAAAAGGCTGGCCTAGCAGAGTTTGGGCATGCTAATGGATACCTTTAGACTAGCCTGGTCTCAATAGTGAGTTCAATCCAGTCATGGCTACTCAGTGAGACTGTCAAAAAAAGAAAAAAAGAAAAAGAAAAGAGGAAAGAAAAAAGAATGGGGTGTAGTAAGCTAAATTTAATTTATTATTGAAAGAAGACATTTAAATTTGTCTTTTACCTGGTACACAACTTAATCCCAGCACTCCAGAGGCAGAGACAGTTGGTTTTCTGAGTTCAAGGCCATCCTGGTTTACAGAGTGAGTTTCAGTACAACCAGGGCTGCACAGAGAAACCCTGTCTTGAGAAACCTGAAAAACAAAAATAAAATAAAAATTTCTTGTATTTATTCATGTGTGGGTTGGGGAACCATGTATGGCACTCATGTGGAGACCAGAGGAAAATTTAGGGGATGAGGTTCCTTCCATATAGGTCCTCAGTGAACACCTTTACCTAAGAGCCATCTCAGCTGCCCAAGGGCACCATCCTTACCAACCTAGTGTACCCTGGGCGGAGTCGTAGAGTGTGTCCGGGGCCTTCCCAGATCTTCCTTGCTCATCTGCTGGCTCACCAAAGACTTCATTCAGTGAGAGTCCTGAACAGAAGCGCCATGTTTTCACTGCAGATTTAGAGGCAAATGTCATTGTGTCCCCAGAGCCTGCAGTATTGACTACAGTGCTGTCCAGCTCACAGCCTAGGAGCTACTCCATGTAGCTACTCCACAGGCTACTCCACGTAGCTCTGTGTAAGATGCTGTATCATTTGGGCTGTGCAAATATACTCTGCCGTGTTCATGAAAAAAGAAAATCACCTGGGACTTTTCTCACAGCATATTGGCCCTGCTCAGCAACTAACAGTGTGTATAAAATCTGCACATATCTATGGACTAATAATACCACTGGAGTCTGTCTTTTGAATCACTGGTACATTTCCATTAGCCATACTCTTGTTTTGTTTTGAGATCCTGGTCTCTACATAGCCCAGGCTGTAGTCCAGGCTGGTCTTGAACTGATCGAGATCCACCTGCCTCTGCTCCTGAGTGCTGGGATTAAAGGTGTGTGCCACCACATCTGGATAGCCATACTCTTAGGATGTTATGGTACAGTCACTCCTTGGTGGCATTTTCTTATTTCCACAGGGTTAATTGTCCGTCAGATCTGAGGTTTTTGCATTGTTTGGTTTTTGGCAAGGAACTGGCCCCTGAACTTTGCAATGTAGATCAGGCTAGCCTGACCACAACATAGTTCTTAGAAAGGCTGTCCCCAAGTGCTGAGATCACAGAAGTAGGATATTTATTTTATTTTATGTGAATGAGTATTTTACCTGCATGTGTGTATGCAAAGTGACTTAGGTAATGACACCTTGTCCTGGCTCCATTTTGTGTCTGCTTCTGAGACACTTACACCACCTCCAACAGTCATGTCTAACCCGGCTACACATTTGGGATTTCCATGGCTCTGACCATGGTCCAGCTGTATTAACCAAAAATAATTAATGTTTACAATAAATGAAGAAGGCGTAAGTAAAAAATAATTGCTCTGTTACACATGAAATAACTACCATGTTCCGCCAAAACCAAATGTTGCTAACTTACTCTGCCTCTCATCTCACATTGATGTGACTGTGTTTTGTATCTTTAAAAATGCTGAACCCTGAGCTCCGGCACCACGTGACCTGAGGCATGAACCTGCTCTTGATCACAGGCCAGAAATAAAGAACTTGTTTACTTTTAATCTTCTCAATCATCGTGGTTGTCTGTCTTTCTCCAGTGGATTTATTACATTTTTGGGAGGTTCCATCAAGATAGCCCCACATGGACACAACCTTACTCTGGACCTTCTCAGCTAGTGGGGAGGATGCAGGGGAGGGCCCTCTGAAGACATTCCAGGGCTTTGTGTCTCCTTCTCCCTGAGCCTGGAGAGGTTTGGAATGATCTACTGAGTTCCCGGACATCATAATGGATTGAGTCTTCTGGACACTTCTAGGAGTCTGTGCACTGAATTCGGGTTTGGTTCAGGTAGCCAGGCCTCTTGAGGAGCCTTCTTGGGGACAAGAGGGACAGGCCTCTTGGGGGGTCTCCTTAGGGTTAAGAAGACTAACCTCTTTGAGGAGCCTTCTGCATAAGAGGTCAGACAAGGTCTGACCCCTCTGAGGCACATTCTTAGGGTTGATAAGAAAACTCATGACATGGCAGCCTTTCTTGTTCTCCCATGCTAAGTGGGGACACCAATAGCAGAGGACCTCTCTCTCTGTCTCTCTGTCTCTCTCTGTCTCTCTGTATCTCTCTGTGTCTCTGTCTCTCTGTCTCTCTCTGTGTCTCTGTCTCTCCCCTCCCCAGGTTTTCTCTGTGTAGCCCTGGCTGTCCTAGAACTAGCTAACTCTGTAGACTAAGATGGCCTCAAACTCACAGAGATCCTCTTGCTCTGCTCCCTATCCCCCCATCTCCCACCCCCCACCTCCGAGTGCTGGGATTAAAGGTATGCACCACCACTGCCTGGCTTCTGCTTGCATCTCTTATGACAGATCTGTTTTCAGGTTTTAGTTGGGATGAATGACCAGCGGACTGCATGAGTTACTCAATGCAAGCGGGCAGGTTCTGTCCAGCAGGATATTTTGTTATTGATGTCTCTATATTGTTTTGTCTCTTTCCTGTTGTTGGTCCGCTGAGGAAGAACTGTTCTTGAAACCCACTTTCACTCAGTGGCGACTGGAAACTGACTGAGTATGTGCCTCATGTTTTAGGGAGAGATTTGCAGCCCACATGGCCCCTCACAAGAGCGACGCTAACCTCTTCCTGGGGTTATATTGACAATTTCAGTAAACTGTCATCTGATCCTTCTGTCTTTCAGTTTGTCTGTCATCTGTGCCCTTCCAGATCCCTCTCCCCTTCCCTCTCTGGCTCAACGTGTCTCTCTTCCCCTTGGTCCTTCCTAACTATTTCTTTCTCTGCTTCTCCCTATCTAAGAGGACTCAGAAAACGTTGGCTTTGGGTTGTTCTTTCCTTAATTTGTCTATGTCCTTATAACTGAAAAGTAGAAATAAAAACAATGTTAATCCCGAAGGAGAACAAGGAAGACTACTGACCACAATTATGGTCAAGGTTTATTATTTGCACAGTTGAGCCAGCCAGCAGCCGTCTCCCCCTAAGGCAGGAGGAGATAGGTCATTGGACCTTCACACCTGAGTGTCCAGTCCCTCCCCAGCTGCTTGTACAATCAGCCCTTAATTGATTGAGGCCTTAAGGGCTTGTTTCTTTCCTTTTGTATGAGCTAGGGGATATAGGGTAAAAACTAAGAATGGGCAGAGAGTCCACTTATGCAGCAATGGGAAAGCTATTACATATACTCAATAACGGTCCTAATAAAAACAGGTATTACCTAATACTTTAGTGAAATTTTTTTACAACAAATGGTAAATTTATTTGCTACTGTTATGCCTCATGATAGTTTTGAAAATGAGGTTTGTATATAAAGTTGAAATGGCTAAATAAAATTACAGTAGATCTCTCAGTACTTCCTCTTATTTACAGAAATGTCCCCCTGAAAATGGAGGCTTTTCTGTCCTGCCCGGTCCCAAAGCCACTTTTAAAATAATCACTCAGGGGTTTAACATTAATTACAAACCACTTGGCCTACTGCTCAGGTTTATTATTAACTAGGTCTTACAACTTAAATCAACCGTGTCTATTAATCTACATTTCGCCATGTGGCTCTGCGGTGTTACCTGTTCCCTAGAACATCTTGTTCTCCAGTGGCTCACTGACATCTGCCCAGACCCCACCCTTCTCCTGTATCTCTGCTTGGATTTCCCACCCTACTCTTAGCCTGCCTTGCCATAGGCAAAATCAGCTATTTTATTAACCAATGGAACTAAAACATATTCACAGCATACAAAAGGGTTATCCCACAGCATTCCTCCATCCAAGGTCATAAATAATCTTTGAAGATCTTGCTGAAGTGTAAACATTTTTCCTCTCGAGATCCCAAAGGGGCAGGGGTTAAAAGCTGAAAAAATCTGAACAGAGAAAACATCATTTCAAAACTTGCAACAAAAATTAAAGATAATTAATTAAAAATCTGTCTACAGGTAACTTTAATTTGCTACAGTATGCCATGTCTGAAACTTAGATTCAACTCTTGTTTAGGGAAATAAAGTAGAAATAAACAGTAGATAAATGTAAAAACATGCTTAAAAATGTAAAGAATGAGGTTGTTGTGGTGATTTGAATGAGAATGACCCCCGTTGGTTCCTATATTTGAATGCTTTGTTCCTAGTTGGTGGACAATTTAGAAAGGATTAGGAGGTGTGGCCTGGTTGGAGGAGGTGTGTCACTGTAGTGGACTTTGAGGTTTCAAAAACCCACACTAGGAGCAGTTACTCTCTGTTTGTCTGTCTGTCTGTTTCTGCTTGCAGCTTGTGGACAGGATGTGAGCTCTCAAACATGCCTGCTGATGCAATTCCTGCCATGACGATCATGAATGCACCCTCTGAAACTGTAAGCAAGCTCCCATTAAATTCTTTCTTTTACAAGCTTTTAAGCTGTCTTAGTGGTGGTATCTCTTCACAGCAATAGAACAGTAAATGAGGGTGTGTGTGTGTGTGTGTGTGTGTGTGTGTGTGTGTGTTTGTGTGTTTCTTTTTTGAGACAGGGTTTTTCTGTGTAGCCCTGGCTGTCCTGGAACTTGCTTTGTAGACAAGGCTGGCCTCAAACTCAGAGATCTGCCAGCCTCTGCCTCCCCAGTGCTGGGATTAAATGCATGCACTGTAATGTCAGCTTTCTGGCCTGGCTTGTCCTGCAGCCCTTGAGCCCCAAATAAACACACAGATGCTCTATTAGTTATAAAACTGTTGGCCAGTGACTTGGGCTTCTGATTGGCTAGCACTGTCTTAATTATTAACTCGTTTCTATTAATCTATGTATTTCCATGTGGTTTTGGCTTACTGGAGAAGCATCTGAACCTGCTACTCCTTTGGTGGGCTACATGGCAACTGTGCCTGCCTATGTTTCCCCGAATTCTCCTCATCTCCTAGTCCCACATATTTCCCTGCCTCTATTGGCCACAGTGTATTATCCATCAACCAATAAGAGACCCCAGCATGGTCTTCACCCCTTTGCTCATCACTCCTCCCTCTGTACAACTGGATTCCTGAAGTTCTGCTCAGTGCTTAGCTGTGAATCTCTGCTGCTGCTTCCATCAGCCATAGGATGAAGGCTCTATGATGGCATTTAAGGAAATCATCAATCTCATTATAGAGCAAGGGCATTTAATGTAGTCTCTCCACTTGCTTAGACTCTTAGTTGGGGTCATCCTTGTGGATTCCTGGAGATTTCCCTAGTGTCAGGTTTCTTGTTGAGTCCACAACAGCTCCCTCTAGTGAGGTGTCTCTTTCCTTGCTCTCCTTCTCAGTTCTTCCCCCTGAACATAACACCAGTAGCACAGACACTGAGATCAACAATTAATAAATGGGACCTCCTGAAACTGAGATGCTTCTGTAAGGCAAAAGACACAGTCAACAAGGCAAAACAGCAGTCTACAGAATGGGAAAATCCCACATCTGACAAAGAACTCAAGAAGCTAGTCACTAAAACACCAAATAATCCAATTTAAAAATTGGGTACAGACTAAATAGAGAATTCTCAATAGAGGAATCTAAAATGGCCAAAAGGCACTTAAGAAATCGCCCAACATCCTTAGCCATCAGGGAAATGCAAATCAAAACAACTCTGAGATACCATCTTACACCTGTCAGACAAAGTTTATTTTAAGGCTAAGTGAGCTTTAATTTAATACTGTATTTTTTTTTTTTTTGAGACAGGGTTTTAGCTTTAGAGCTGTTTAGCTTTAGAGCCTGTCTTGGCACTCATTCTGTAACCAGGGTTGCCTTGAACTCACAGAGATCTGCTTGTCTCTGCTTCCTGAGTGCTGGGATCAAAGATGTACACCACCACTGCCTGGCCAATATTGTAATTTTTAAGGCTCAAAAGCCTTAGGGATAAAATTATAAAATTCTAACCTTACGAGAGTTACTAACTTATTGTAAACTGTTAAAGGTAGTTAAAACATAAAAGATAATGAATCCAGGCATGGTGGCACATGCCTTAAATCCTGGCGTTTGGGAGGTAGAGGCAGGTGGATCTGAGTTTGAGGTCAGCCAGGTCTACAGAACGAGTTACAGGACAGCAGGGCTACACGTATCTTTAATATTGTGTTTGTAGTGCAGCTAAGTATAAATGTAATTCATTTACAGAGACAAATGTGGAGGGAGAGGTCAATTTATATCCTCATTACATAGTCTTCTGTATATATTGTCAGTTAAGCCTAAAACATGTAACTTAAAACAAGTTTAAAGTAAACTTAAAATTTATTTAGTATAAAATAATGTTCAAAATCAGGTATATTTTAAAAATTGGTTATGAAAACAATTGAATGCTTGAATAAAATGGGTTAAATTACACTACGCTTGCATGGCAGGACATCCCTAGACTCAAGTAATACCTTTTTCCTTGGGTAGGACACAGATCCCATCAGAGTAAATTGCATGCTAGCCTCTTTACAGGAGAAGGATGCAAGGAAGTTATGCCCATTAGAAGACTGCTGTACCTGGAAACCTTCCTCCTTGTCTCTAGGGGAAAGGAATTACTCTTCATGTCTCACTGACAGGGGGGTAGATTCGCTCACCCAGCAGGTAATCTTGCACAGATGACTACAAGGTCCCTAACAGAGAGACAAATAGCAGCCACTCTGCTCTCAGTGTCTCCCAAACTGACATCTGAGGCACTGTGAACTTAGGGACTTTGTACCTCAGTCTGCCACCTGACTGGTGTGGCACCTACCCTGGCTTTCACTTATCATCTTAGCTAACAAAGTTACTTGATTCTGTTAGAAGTCCCCAGAGAGTTTCAACTGGTCCAATAATAAGACAGAGGCTCTGCCCAGGGCCTGTCAGCACAGCAGGGCCACTGTGACACTCATTTAAGCATTAAGATAGAGGTGTCATCTGCACGCATCATGACTGGGTGAAGAAAACAATGTTACCTGGGGAGGAGAAAACCTGAACTGTGAAAGCTCACCCAGACCAACCTCTCAGAGTCACTTTCCAGAGGCGACAACAGGGACTAGCTAGCTCTGCAGCCTGTTCCTGTTAGAAACCCAGAAGCCAGGGGGCCTTCCCAAGGAAAGCCAACTCAATAGTGGACATTTGGGGACAGGTGTTGTTAGATTTCTGAGGTTGCATAAAGAGACAGAGGCAAGCCTGGCCGTGGTGGCACACGCCTTTAATCCCAGCATTGGCAGAAGAGACTATTTCAAACAGCAATGGGCAGACATTCTCGTGAGGGAAGGGGGCACCTTTAAAGAAGGAAGGGAACGCTTAGAGCTTATATGGGGGGGTTGGGAAATGCGGAAGTTAAATGGAGCTGCAGGGGGGCTACCTTTGAGTTGGGGGCTGGGAACGGGGAAGCTGAATGCAGCTGCAGGGGTCTGCCTGCCATTCTGCAGTCTCCTCTTTCCGGGAACTGTCTCTCCAGACGAGGCTGTTTTAGCTGTAGAAGCTGCCTTGCCCTGTCTGTCAGGATGTGTGTGACAGTGGGTGACTGAGTCAGGCTGTAAAGGGGAAGGGACTGGATTTCAGCAAGTCTTAAGACATCTGAAAGTTCCTGGTCAGGACCCAGCAGAGGTGTTCAAGATTTATTCCTTCAGGGATTATGAAGACCCACTCTCTCTCTGAACTCATAGCATAGTGTTTTCTATAGGGCTAACCCTAACAGCTCCCCAGAACCAGAGTCTATGGCAACATTTTATTACCTCTGCTGTACCTAAAAATAATAGGTTTAGATTTTTTAAAATCTGATTTCTTTAGTAGCTCATGCCTGACTATACATTCAAATAACACTTGGCCCTTAGAAATAATAAATAAAAGAGATCAATAATCCCCGAATCCATAGCTGGTTTCATCAGGAGCCACCACAACCAACCACTTTACTCCACCACCACTGGTTCCTTCATAAAAACCAATGATTTAAATGTAACTTAAATAAATGAAGTGACTGAGGTAAGACCATCTTGTCCTGGTTCCGTTTCTTATTCACTTAGCCCCCTAGCCCACCACCTCCAACACTCACCTCTCTCCTGGCTACACACTTGAGATTTCCATGACTCTGACTATGGTCTACAAGTTTTAAGCAAAATGATCAGTGTTTACAATAAATAAAGAAGGTGTAAGTAAAAAAAAGTATTTGCAATGTTATGCATGGAATAACTACTGTGTTCTTCCAAAACCAAATGCTGCAAGGTTCCTCTGATTCTCACCTCACATTGATGTGGTTTGTATCTGTACCCTGAGCTCCAGCACCAAGAGACATGAACCAGGCACAAACCCGCTCTTGATGGCAGACCAGAAATAAAAGACTCGTTTACTTTTAATTGTCTTAATCTGCATGGTTGTCTGTATCTTTGTTGAATGGATGTATTATAGTATGTCTGCACCATGTGCCTGCCTGGTACCTGAGGAGGTCAGAAGAGGGTGTTGGGTTCTCAGGAACTGGAGTTACAGATGGTTGTGGGTTCTGGTCCTCTGAGAGAGCAGCAAGTTCTCTTAACTGCTGAGCTATTGACCGGGATTTTACTATCTTTAATTGTAGACTTTAGCTGGATGGGATTCCAGCACTCAGCAGGCAGAGGAGACTGATCTGTGTGACTTCAAGACTAGCCTGGTCTACATAGGGACTTCCAGGACAGCCAGAGCTAAATTGAGAGACCTTGCCTCAAACTTAATTAATTAAAGCAGACCTTGGAAACGCTTCTAAGTACATCTAAAATTTTGTTTAGACCCTCCACATATTTGTTCTGAAGGGCCTAAACAGTTCTCAAAGTTTGGAGTGCTTCTGGCAAATTGGAATGAGAAACCCTCAGGTGGCTGGCTAAGGTGACAGCCTGGGTTCTTTAGAGAGGATGGCCAAAGCTGCGAGCTTTCCTCTCTGCAGACCTAGCTCTTTCTTGGTGCCCTCCCATCACAAATCCTTTATTTTTCTGGGCCTTACAGAAAGCCTGTCCTCTAGACTGTAGGCGTGCTGTAGGTACTTTGGGTGCAGGACCGACTCTTTCACACACGTACTCCAAGCCTCCAAGCCCTACAGCTTATCGAACAGAGAAGGTACTATGTTATTTTATTGGTCAGTTAATCCCGGGGACACCCCTCTGCCCGGGAGCCCGGAGCGCTGCACTGGTCTGGGAAGGCAGGTGTGGAGCTCGGCCCTCTTCTGTCGAGAGGGAATCCGCCACTCTGTTGCGCAGGGCAGTGCGCGCCTACTTCTCAACGTAGCAGTAGGTCCCGTAGGCCGCCTGCTGGGGCCGAGGGAAGCCGAAGCTGCGCACCCCGGGGTCAGGAAGACCCCCGCAGCGCGGCCGCGGTGTGGTGATGGGGAAACGAACGCTGCCGTCCGCCAGCCAGCCTCCGTCGCACTGATCCATCCCCGAGAACTTCCAGGCGGCGTAGAGATGCCCGACCTTGGCTACGACAGCTCCACGCCTCCGGCAAGCTGCATGGGCTTCAGACAGCGTCAGCCGCCCGGGCACGAAGAATACCTGGCCTGGGAACGTGAACGGGTGACCGACCACCCCAAGCAGCCGCGAAGCTCCGGAGACGACAGCAGGAGAATCCTGGCAGGACCGTGCTCACCGGAGTCCAGAGGATCATTGCCTGGGATGCGCTCGCCCTGACATCAGACCCCGCCCACATCCTTTCTCCCAGCAATGCTGTGGCTCTGGGCCCGCCCCAAACCCCCCACCCTCCCCCCAGGTCCCGCCCACGACACTGGCCGCTGACCAGTACCCGCCTGGACTATATATAAGTCCTGATCCTACCATCTCCGAGGTCCTTTCCTGGCCCAGGCCGGTCCCCGCCCTTCCTCCAGGATGTGTCCCACCGTAGTTGGCTCACCTGCCAGCGCCGAAGTAAAGCAGAAGGCGTCGTAGCGGTCACGGCTGCGGTCGCGAGGCCCATAGCTGCGGATGCCTGGCCGCCCAGGACCGCCACACGGGGCGCGCGCGTTGAGCACAGGGTAGCGCACCGAGCCCTCCAGCAGCCAGCCGGCGTTGCACCAGTCCAGCCCCTCGGTCCACGCTGGCGAAGGAGGGGGCGGGGAGGACCGGAGTCACCGGCGCAAGCCAGACTCGAGCTCCCCCTCAAACTCTCCGGGGCCGTTGTGCAGCCCGAAGCCGCCAGTCTGGGTCTGGCGCTCACCCTGGTACAGTTGGCCATAAGTGGCCAGGCGTCCGTCCTGCTCCTCGCACGCCTGCTTTGCCTCGAAGTAATTGAACTGGTAGCGGCCCCGGCTGGGTTGGTACGGAAACACCACACCTGCGGGGAGGAGAACTTGGGCAGGCAGCTGGGTGCGGGGGGTGGGAGGAGCGCGGGCAGGGGAGACCCGCAGAGGCCGGTCACAGTTAGGAAGCAGCAGTGCCGGAACGAAATAGCTCACCCTCTAGGCGCAGGGTCAGTGCCACGCTCTCGTCCTCAATGCCATTGATGAGCTCACAGCGGTACCGGCCCTCGTCCTCCAGGCGCACGTTCTTGATGACCAGGGAGGCATCCAGCCGATGCCCCCTCCGCATGCTGGCGCGCCCTCCCAGGGGCCCATAGCCCCGGGCGTGCAGTCCGTTGGTGATGAGGATTACCGTTTCCCGGAGCTCCCCGGGTTCCACTTTGCTCCAGCGTACCTTGTAGCTGGGAGGCGAGGTGCCCAGGACGCATGGCAGTGTGGCCGTGGCCCCACGACGAGAGTGAATGACCTCGTGGATGGGGGGCAGGAGGTAGTGGGGACCCGGATGGGGGGCTGAGCAGAGGGGCCACAGTGGCAGGCCTCTTATCCTCCCTGCCCCAAGTACCCACGCAGACCTGGTCCCCAGAGGCTTTCTTGGGCTCACTGGCTCCACCCTCACCTCTCTGCACTGGTTCTCACGCCCTAGGTACTTTCAACAGTTACTCTTTTTAGCCCTCCATCCCTTGATCCCCTCCCGCAGTGTCCTGAGTGGGGGCTGGGCTAGGGTCTTACCCGGGTTTCCCAGGGCTTGGTGAAAGCTGGTGAATACCCAGGGGAGAAGGAAGCAGCAGACTGCAGGGAGAGAGATCCAGCTTAGCATGGTGGTGTCAGCAAGCGCTGTCTGCAGGGAACAAATGGTGGGCACTCCTTAGTACTGAAGGAAAAATGGGGGGAGGGAGGTACAGGAAGGAAGATTAGCTTCCTTCTGTCTAGCTGGGAGCCAAGGAGCTAATAACAAGTAATCCCAGCCAGTAAGCTCGCCTTAGCATCTCCTCCGGGGGGTCTCCTCATCCCAGCTGCTTCCCAAGCCTGCCATTGGGATTTGGATCTCTGTATTCATTTGACAGCATCACTTTGTACCCCAGAGCCAAAGTAAATATGATTTTTCCTGCCTGCAAGAGTGGCTTTCTCTCATGCTGCTGATAAAATCAAACCATCTTCACAGTTTCCAAGCCTCTCGGCTCCAGCCACCCTGCGCTGTCAATGTCTCCCTTACACCCAGCTGATTGCACTGGAGCCCAGACACAATAGACTTAAGAGACACCAAAATTGGCCCTTACCTCTGGAAAACCTTCCCTCATTCTCCAGTCTGCCTCACTGTGGAGTATGAAGTCTCCTGGACCAGACAAGGAACTTTTCCTTTTATCATTGACGAAACTAACTGGATTGGAAAGCATGCACATGCACTGACAGGCTATGTCACTAGGGTTTTCTGGACATTACAGTGCAAAACATTGTAAAGTTATGCAAACAGTTCCAAGTGCAGCTGTCATCTGCCTGAACCAAGGATTCTCTCCCTCCCTCCGTTTCTCCCTCCCTCCCTCCCTCCCTCTCTGTCCTTTTTTCTTTTTTGCTTCTATTCTGATCACTTTGAACTTCTTTTTGAAACAAATGGTGGACTGGTGACCCCTTGACTTGTTTTTATTCATCTCACAAATTGGGCTCTTCTATATGCTAATTGCATAACCTTAGCCGAGTAACTTAACCTCAGCCTCAGCGTCTTGATTATCACTAAGTGATAATTGTAGCATCCTACCTGTGGTGGCTAATCCTCATTGTCTGCCTGAGTGGGTTTAGAATTACCTCCTAGACTTTGAGGCAAACCTCTGGGCATGAGGATTAACCCAGGACCAGGCCCTCCCCATGGGCAGGAGCACCAGACAGAATAAAAGGGGAAAAACTGTGAGCCAAAACCAGTCTTTCCTCAGATTGCTTCTGTTGCATATTTTGGTCATAGCAACAATAAGCTTAATTCACACACTACACTTAGCAGTTGCAAGAATTAGGTGAACTAATCACGGATTTGTAAAATGCTTAAAACAGAGCCTGGCAAGGAACAAGTGCTATAGAGTAGAATAGGGCCAAGCTGTGTGTGCACTGTTATGACCTAACATCAAACAATCAAGGGGAAGAAGGATGGGAACACTGGGATAGGGTAAAGAAAGTCCTCAAAGAGTAAAGCACTGGGCTCCAAAGACCAGTTTGTAGCTGGAGAAACAGGTTAGTTAAATTAAGATGGCTCAGAGGTTGGGAGCACTGGCTGCTCTCCCAGAGGTCCTGAGTTCAATTCCCAGCAACCACATGGTGGCTCTCAAGCATCTGTAATGAGATCTGGTGCCCTCTTCTGGTATACAGGCATACATGCAGGCAGAACACTGTATGCATAATAAATCTAAAAAAAAAACACAATTTTCGGCCAGGTGGTGGTGTGCCCTTTGCACTAGGAAGGCAGAGGCAGATGAATCTGAGTTCAAGGTGAGCCTGGTCTACAAAGCAAGCTTCAATATGGCCAAGGCTACACAGAGAAACCTTATTTCGACAACCCTTCCCCTCCCCCAAAATACACAAAAAGAACAAACTTTCCAATAGGGGCTGAAGATGCCTGAGATTGGTTCCTAGCACCAATGCCATGCAGTCCAGAACTGCTTGTAACTCCAGTTCCAGGGGATCCAGCACCCTCTTCAGGACTCTAAGGGCACCTGCTTTCATGAGCACACACTCACCGTACCACATGCATACACATGAATAATTTTAAAAAAGCTTTCCAGTAATAAAAATGAAGTACCATAGTAGCACACCTTCAATCCCAGCACTCAGAAGGCAGAGGCAGGTGGACCTCTGTGAGTTTGAGGCCAGCCTGGTCTACATGGAGAATTCCAGAACAGCCAGGGCTAATTAGAGAGACCCTTTCTCAAAGAAAAAAAAGTGTGGGACAGGATTCCATATAGAACAACCTGGAAAATAAGACTGATCTTTATTTTGGGGCGGTGGCTCAGTGTGTAAAGGTGATTACCATCAAACCTGATGACCCAAGTTCAGTTTGTAAGAACCCACATGTTTAAAGGAGAGAACTAGCTCCCATAAGTTGTCCTCTGCCTCCATTTGCACACCATGCATGACACATGCACACCACACCCAAACACAAAATAATAGAAATGCAATAAAATGTTTGTAAAATAATGGGTCAAGACACACACATCGACATATTTAAAGTGCAATCCAACATAGGCGCTTTACTGTACGCTGTGTGTTAACACCTCTGGAGATCCAGGGAGGCAATACTGAATGCCACAGGAGCAGCGCAGAGCTGTAAAGGGAGGGTTTTCAGGGGTACACACACACACACACACACCACTTCCTTTGCAGGAGGAAACTAACACAGTGGCCGCCAGCCCATTGCCTACCTGAAAAGATGGCCTTGGAGAAAGGAGCAGTGCTTAGCAGCTTCCTGTCTTGCTGGGGGAAGAAGTTCTTCTGGAGGTGCTGGTGGGTCTCCTGGGGTTCAAAGCTCCCTAAGGCCTCAGGGCTTGGGCACCTGATTAATGAATGTCCTGGCTCCTTGGACACTTTCCCAGGAAGTCTTGTTTCCTGTGCTCAAAGAAGCCAGGGTGCTGAGACCTGATCCCCAGCTCACGAAGCCAGTGGCCACTGGATCAGTGGCACTTGGTGTCCTGGGTCAGAGCAAGACCGGGGGTTAGGATGATGGAGGACAGAGGATCACCTAGGAGAGAGCAGAGAACACACCCTGCTGCTTCTCCTTTCCTTAGAGGAGCAGGGGTGGGACAGACCGACTGCAAGTCCAAGGGTGTTGGGCCGGGCAGGGCAGGGACAAACCCTAAGTGTGAGTCCAGCTCTGTATTTCCATATGGATCTCATCCAAACAACCAAATCACCCCTCCCTCCCCCAAAGCCCTCACCTGTGCCCTCCGTGCCAGGCTACATGTGGGCTTTTGGAATTTGCTGTCAAGGTGGGAATCAGACTTTCAGGATGTCCGGCAGCTTCAGGACCTGACCCTTTCTGTCAGTCTGTCCATTTCTTTTCTGTTCCCACCCCATTGGAAACACAATTTCCCATTGTCTCTGTCTTTCCCCCTATTGTTGGATAACAGGGCCCTTTTATTCATCCCTTGGATAATGGCATGGAAATGTCAACAGCTGGGGACGTGGGATGCAGGACAGGCTGGCACAAACCACCGGAAAAAGGCCTGGGTGGGTTATTGGCTCTGAGCAGAAACTGACATCCAAGGAGAAGACTATAGGTAAAGTTGAAGCGGGCACCTTTAGTACCTCAAACTCCGGGATTATAAAGAGAGTGTATGTGATGCTGGGAACCAGCTCGCCCCTGGGGGACAAGCGGGGCAGCAAGGATTACTGTTGGAGAGGTAGAAATCACATGAAAATGTTCTGTCCCTGGGGATGGACATGTGACTCTTATAAGGAGGAACTATGGAAACTCTCTAGTATTTTTATTTTATTATTTTAGATGTATGAGTTGCTTTTGAATATATGGTGGTGTGTGTCTGTGCACCTGCAATTCCCAAATGGCCAGAAGAGGGCATCAGATACTCTGGAACTGAAGTTAAAGGTGGCTGGGAACCATAACTTGGGTTCTGAGAATGGACCTGGGTCCTTTGCAAGAGCAATAAGTGAGCCATGTCTACAGCTCCCTGGGAAGCTCTCTAAAACTGGGGTCATTGGATTATACAGTACAGGTGGATAATCTTTGTTTAAATTTTCAGGAGGACCTGTAAGATTCTCAGAAGGTAAAAGCCCTTGCCACACAAATCTGACAGCCTGAATTCAATCAGCAGGACCCATAGTGGAAAGATAAAACCAATCTCCAAAAACTGACCTCCACACCCAAATTCAACCTGCACTCCCGCACACACAATAATAACAATACAAATTTTAAATTCTGAAAAGGTCAAGTGTGGTGATTCACATCTCTAATGCCAGAATTTGAAATGCTGAGGCAGAGAATTGCCATGAGTTTGAGACCAGCCTAAGCTACAGAGTGAAATCTTTCTCAAAAACAAATAAAAACAGGGTCAGTGAGAAGACTAGAGAGATTAAGAGCACTGGCTGTTCTTCCAGAGGACCTGGGTTCTATTTCCATCACACACACACACACACACACACACACACACACACACACACACACACACAGACACAGACACACACACACAGACACAGACACACACACAGACACAGACACACACACAGACACACACACACAGACACACACACACAGACACAGACACACACACAGACACACACACAGACACACAGACACGCACACACAGACACACACACACAGACACACACACAGACACAAACACAGACACACAGACACGCACACACACAGACACACACACACAGACACAGACAGACACAAACACAGACACAAACACACACACACAGACACACACACACACAGAGACACACACAGACACACACACAGACACATACACACACAGACACACACACAGACACACACACATAGACACACAGACACAGACACACACACACAGACACACACACACAGACACACACACACAGACACACACACACACAGACACAAACACAGACACACACACACAGACACAAACACACACACACACAGACACAGACACACACACACACAGACACAGACACACACACAGACACAGACACACACACAGACACACACACACAGACACACACACACAGACACAGACACACACACAGACACACACACACAGACACACACACACACAGACACACACACACACAGACACACACACAGACACACAGACACGCACACACAGACACACACACACAGACACACACACACAGACACACACACACACAGACACACACAGACACAAACACAGACACAAACACACACACACAGACACACACACACACAGAGACACACACACAGACACACACACACACAGAGACACACACACAGACACATACACACACAGACACACACACAGACACACACACACAGAGACACACACACAGACACATACACACACAGACACACACACAGACACACACATACACACACACAGACACATACACACACAGACACACACACAGACACACACACATAGACACACAGACACAGACACACACACACAGACACACACACACAGACACACACACAGACACAGACACACACAGACACAAACACAGACACACACACACAGACACAAACACACACACACACACAGACACAGACACACACACACACACAGACACACACACACAGACACAGACACACACACACAGACACAGACACAGCACACACACACACACACACACACACACACACACACACAGACACAGACACACGGCAGCTCTCACCTATAACTCCATGCCCAGGGGATCTGATACCCTCTTCTGACCACTGTAAGCACCAGTACACACATATGATGCACAACACACGTGCAGGAAAACACCCACACTTACAAAATAGTAAGATTATAAAAATTAACTTCTGAAGAGGAAGATCCTTAATCTCTTGGGCAGAGATTTATTTCCTCTCCAGTCTCCACAGCCTCCCTCCTCCTGCTGAAGTCTACTCCCACAGACAGTTACAGTTCACATACAGATGCACTCAGCTGAGGAATACACCTGTCGTAGTTTTCACCTATGTACAGCATACAGACAGGTGTGTGCCAGCAACTCAGATTGAAACTAAGACTTTTTACTTCTATCAGTACAGAGGACCTGCCCCCATGACAGCCTTCCAAGCTCCCCCCACCCCCTCTGTTTGAGACAGGTTTCTCTGTGGCTTTGGAGGCTGTCCTGGAACTATCTCTGTAGACTAGTCTGGCCTCAAACTCACAGAGATTCACCTGCCTCTGCCTCCAGAGTGCTGGAACTAAAAGCGTGCGCCACCAACACCCAGCCACCCAGCCTTCTTTTTTCTCTTTAAAGATTTTATTATTTTTATCTAGGGGTCATGGCACATGCTTTAAATCCCAGCAGGGCAAAAGCAAGGCAAAAGCAGACGGTTCTCTTAGAGTTTGAAGCTAATCTGGTCTACATAGCAAGTTCCAGAACAGATAAGGTTACAGAGAGACCCTATCTCAGAATAAAAAAAAAGAATATTTTGTTATTTAGTCATGCATGTGTCTGTGTATAGGAAAGTGCAGGTGAGCTACTGAGGAGGCCGGAAGTGTCTGGGCTTCCACGGCTAGAGCTATCAAGCAGTTGTGAGCTCCTGGATGTGGGTACTGGAAACTGAGCTCAGGTCCTCTGTGTGAGCAGTTCCAGCTCCAACCACTGAGCCACTTTTCTAGCCCTTTCAGATGCTTCTTAGCCATCTTTTTCTCTGCTGAGCAACTGCACCTGGATGCTTCAAGATCTTAGAGTTTTCTATTGTTAGAACAGGGGCCCAGACATTGGAGAGATGAGAAAGATGGTGCTGCCTACCAAATCTGAGTTATGATTCAACTTTCCTCCTTTTTGTTTGAGACGGGCTCCCATTATGCAACCTTGGCTGGTTTGGAACTTGAAGTGTAGAACAGGCTGGCCTTGAACTTGTGGAGATCCACCTGCCTCTGCCTCCTGAGTGCTGGGTGTTAGTTTCTGATGCTGCAGTAGCAGCAGTAGCCTGTCTCTGCCACCAACACAGTTGTCATCAGCCGTTGCCAGGTGCCTTCCCACCATCAGCTATGTGACATGTGCACCCTTTAAAAGTGCCCTCCAGGCACAGCCTGCTCTTTTTGCCTCTTCTCTTGACTCTTGTCTCCCTTGCCTCTTTCTCCTCTTTGTCTCCTTCCTTCCCCTTCTCTTCTTCCCTTGCCTGTCTGCCTCTCTCAAATCCCCTCTTCAACACTGCCTTTCACTGTTCTACTTTCACCTTTGCCCAGTAACCCTCTTGCACTAACTCTATTGCGTGTGGTGTGTTTGCTTAGTGGCACACATGGGCAGGGCCAGCCAAAAGAAACCCACTTCAACTTTCTTTTTATTTGTCTTTTCACTGGGATGAAAGGCATTCAGCACCACACCCAGCCTTACCCACACCCCCCCCAAATGTGTGGGAGTGTCTGCTGCCTGCACAGGTCAGAAGAGGGCATCAGACTCTCTGGACCACTGGGTCATCTTTCCAGCCCTCCAATTTTTCTGCTAAACCTTCTGCTCTTCTCTTGGTCTCCCTTAAATTTGATGAGCCCCCAGAATATCATTTGGGAATGCCTGACAAGAAGCCCAGCGGGTTACAAACTCCTTAGGGTCAAGTTGACCATCCTTTTCTAAGCCACCCCATCCTAATCCTGCTGCTATCCGCTCCTCCCCAGTGAATAGACAACTAGCCTGCTATCCCATGGTTCAGAACAGCCCGATCTTTTGCATCTGATTGGCTTCCTCCCAAGGCAGAGGAGAGGAGGAGCAAGTCTAGCGCACCCGCCCCGGAGATGCAACCCCTCCCCGGGCCGGCTTGTCCCTCTCCTCTAGCTGTGCACTGCGATTCTCCTGCATGGAAGGGTTGAGCTTGGCCTCTCAGAACTACTATAGCTGCAGAAGGATGCCTCTGAGGAGCTCTGAAGAAAGAGCTCCTGATGAACCGCCGCGTGTGTGTGCTCAAGTCTACTTTCAGCTCAGTTCTCTGGACCCTGTGAAGAGGAAGCAGGCGAGTGCTCCGGTTTGAGTTAGCATCTCTCCCCAGGTCTTCCCAGGAAAGGCTTGGCCTTGGAACTCCATTCCCTGTCCACAGTTTCCAACTTGATGGAGGTGGTAAAGTCAAGTGAGGTTCCAGCTTACCACCAGGTGTTCGCATGAATTGCTGGAAAGGCTGGCAGGATGCTACTGTGGGAGCTGAGAGAGGGGTGGATGTGATTGGCAGGGCTCCTCTCCACTTCAGCGACTTTCCCACAGTTGCATCCAGGGTCCTCTCTAGGCGGCTGGATCTCGCCACACTAAGGGGTGAGCCTGAGAATGAGCCCCGAGGACATCACACTTCCACTCAGGGAGCTTTAAAAGCTTGGATGCGTTAGAGTGAGGGTTCAAATGGGAAAAAAGAGAACTAGGGGACAGACACTGTGATGGAGAGATCTGATACTAGTCTGCAACAGCGCTCCTTCTCAGGAGGAAGGAAGTAGGGAAGAGAAGAGAAAAAGGCAAAAGGAGGCACAGCCAGACCTCAGCCTCTCTTTGCAGTCTATGTAGAGGCTACTGCCCTGGCAGGAGACTGTGCCTCCTCTCGCTGCTCTGGCAGCCTAGAAGTCTTGGCTGGGATGCAGCAGCCTGCTGTCCACTCTGATCTCTTGATCAGGAGTCCCCCAGTACCTGCTCAAAACCTAGAACCAGAATGAGGCTACGGGAGGGAAGTGTTCCCTGTCATGGGGCTGCTGCCTGACACGTTCTCACTGGGCAAAGGCCGAGATGTCCAGGAACTCTTTTCCAGGGCTGTTGAAGATTTAATAACTAATGTTTTGTTTATGATCAATCGTGTCACCTATCATCTGCTTGCAGCAGTCAGTCCACTGCTGTGTTAAGTGGGCCATTAAACCAACTTTTTGCCCAACTGCCCCTGTAGATTCGTTAAGATCTTGACCTCTCATTCTGTTAGACTACCTTGTTCTCCTGGACTGTTTCTGTAGCTAGGCAGGCCTTAACCTCCAAATCCTCCTGGTGCAGTTCCTGAGTAGCTAAACTGTAGGCTCGAGGCAGCACACCTACCTTTGCCACCTCAGGCTCCTGCTTTTCTCTGTCTGTTGGTGCACACTCCCAGATTCGCATGGCCTGCAAGTGTGATGCCCTTATTCTCAGGCCAGGTGGAATGGCCAAAAGAAAACGCATGCCCCCTTTCTTCCTCTCTCTACATTCTTTTGAAGAGGAGAATCCCCTCAGCGAACGGGGCTGTTTATTTCGAAAGTGTGAGGGGCAGACACTGTGGGTGTATGGCTATTCTTGGTTGTCACCTGATTACATGTGGCATTAACCAAGATCCACACAGCTGAGTACACCTGCAGGAGATTTTTCTTGATTGAATCATTTAAAGTTGGAAGACCTGCCCTTGCTACTGGGGTGTCCCCCAACAAGACTGCGATGCCCTTGGATTGGTAAAGGGCGCAGAGATGAACCACTCTGGAGAGGGTTTCAGGGAACAGTGCCTGCTTTATTGCACTGGAACAACTACTTATATAGTGCGAGCCTGCGGACTGTGGCTGGACAGCACATTACCTCGGATTGGACAGTGAACACTCACATCACCAGGGTCTCTGTGGAGAAGAAATACATAAAAGGAGGCGTGGAGAGTGCAGCTGAGCAGCTACTTCAATTTGGTGTTCTGATTTCTGGGAATACTCAGGAGCATCCTACACCAGGTCATGCTTGCTCTCTCCTACAATGACCCACCCTAATCTGGATCTTTTGAGGTGGAAAGATACCTTCAATCTGGGCAACACCTTCTGGTGGCAGCATATATAAAGAACATGGAAGAAGGAAGCTTTTGCTGTTTGCCTGCTTGTTCCTGATTTTGCTTCATTGTTATTAGAGCCTATATATACTTAAGACCAGCAGAGACATCCAGCCTAGTGGACTGAACAACTATTGGATTCTTGGACTTTACATTAGAGATAGCCATTGTTGGACTAGCTGGGCCACAGCCTGTAGGCCACTCTAATAAATCATATATATGATAAATAATATAATAATAAATCATATATGTATATATAATTTATTCTGTCAGTTTTGCTTCTCTAGTGAATCCTGACTAATACAGTTGGAAAAGGCTACTGCTAAAGAGGGAAGGGGGTTCTTGGAGTTTATAGGGGGGGTTAGAGAATGGGAAATTAAAGTAGCTGTTGGGACTAAGGTGCAAACCTGGAGTTCCTGGAGTTGTTTGTTCATGCAAAGCCATTTTATCTTTAGAAATTGCCCTGGCCCAGCTACCAGGATGCCTGTGACAGTGGGTGACCGAGTTAGGCAGTGGCACTGAGAGAGGAGGGACTGGCATCTCAACATCAGGCCCAGGTCAGTCTGCCAGAGTTTGTTCAGGGTTTATGTCTCAGCTCTTAAGAGATAAAGAATGGTCAGAGAGGACAGGGGTTCCAGGAATAGGGCTGGAGTTTTGGGTGGGGAGCTTCTTTCTGTTGATAGTGGGATGGGAGACTCCCACAGGCCTACTCTCCACGGTGAGGACGGTGATTTGGGGGAGGTGTTGTCGAGGATCTGTTGAAGGGGGGTCATCTGGGCATTTCGCAGAAGCAGAGTTTTAACTCAGTCAGCTGTGATGGATCATGTCTTGTCCTCAGCATTCCTGAGAAAACTTTTGAGAAGTAATCAATATGGGGCTGAAGACAAGATGATTTGCTTACAGAGTGAAACTGAGAGGTCGCCCAGAAAGGATGAGGGGAAGGATAGACAGATAGACAGACAGACAGACAGACAGACAGACAGACAGACAGACAGAGCCTGTGGAAGTGGATATAGAGTTGATTTAGGGTGTGGTGATTTGAGTAAGAATGTCCCCCATGGGCTTGTATATTTGAATGCTTAGTCATCAGAAAGTGACACTAGTTGAGATGGATTGAGAGGTGTGACCTTGTTGGAGGAAGTTGATGGACCAGTATGACTCCAATTTAGGATTAGAAGCCATCTTATTACAAGGTCAAAAGAAGTGCATTATTGGTTTCTGTAAAAAAACAAAACTTAAATTTGAGCATATTTTAACCAATTTTCTGGAATTAATATTATATCCTATAACCAGACCTCTACCCTGATAAGATTAGATGCTCTGCCAAATAATTTTGAGATGTTCTGCCAAGTAATTATATAACCAGAAACTCTTGGAAACCCTCTAGCCTTGAAGTTTGGGGGCTATAAAAACCCTGTTTCTCCTGTGTTTGGGGCTATCCTCTCAAGCCCTGTTTTTAGGGAGATAGCCTGTCAGAAAATAAAGCTTGCTTAACTTAAAATCAGGGTCAGAAGTCTCTGCTCTCATTTGGTGGGATTAACAAAGTGTGTCACTTGGGTGGGTTTTGAGTTCTCAAAAGCCCAAGACAGGCCCAGTGGCGCTCTCTTCCTGCAGATCTGGATGTAGAACTCTCAGCTACTTCTCTAGCACCATGTCTCCCTGTGTACCACCATGCTCTCTGCCATGATGATAATGGACTAAAACTCTGAAACTGTAAGCAGGTCCCAATTTAATATTTTCTTACATGCATCATCATGGTCATGTCTCTTCACAGCAATAGAAACCCTAGGACAGAAGTTGGTAGCAGGGACTGGGGTGTTGCTGTGAAATGCCTGGCCATGCTGTTTGTTGGTGGAATGTGGACGTTGAGACTTTGGAGTAGGAAAGCAGTTGAACACTTCAAGCAGCGGTTTAATGGGTCATACTAATAGGAGCAGGGAAGACGGTGGGGCTGAAAAACAATGTAGACTATGACGGTTCAGCTCAAGAGGTTTCAGAGGAGAAGAATATTAGTAAGTGGCCCAGAGACTATTCTTGTGTTTGGTGAAGAATGTGGCTGAGTTTGTCCTTGTCCAAAAAAATATGCCTAAGGCTAAATGGAAGAGTTTTGGGCTAATGGCACTGGCAGAGGAGATTTCAAGACAGTCTATTATTGTCTCTGTCATGTGGTTATTAGTGATCACTTTTATGTAGACCTATAGCATAGTGACTAAGACACAGAATGACAGTAACTAGTCCCACTGCCAGGAATGCAACACCAACGTGAGCTAGCAGAAGCATCAGGGGGCTACAGAGCATCGAAGGAAGGCAACAGGAGAAAACTGACTAATGTACAGAGCTGTATCTGGCCTGGGGTGAAAGGGATGAAGGTCCACTGTAGCCAGAGTTTCTCCATAGCATCTGAAAGGTCTTCGTGCAGATGTGTTGGGAGCACACGGAACAAATGGAGCTGTTGTAAGTGAGAGCCCGTGGGAGAGCTTGTGTGGGACATTTTGTTTGGGACTAGGGGGAGTTCAGTAAGTGAGACATTTAAAAGCCAGGATACAAACATAGGTGTGAGGATAAGGAGGAAGGGGTGATCCAGGGGAGGAGCCAGAGTGGAAAAGAACAAATGCCCATATGTAGGAGGAGGCTAATGGTGAAACTTTTGTCTGGTCCTTGTGTCTTTAGGCCCTTTCTCAAACAACTGTTAGGTTAACTTTTTCCCTAGTTGGAATTTTTCGGGTTTTTAAAGCATTACTCTGTGGCTGTACAGGTCCTGAGAGAAATGTATGTATGTATGTATGTATGTATGTATGTATGTATGTATGTATATTGATTTTTTTCCATTTGTTGTGAAAATTTCCCTAAGGGAAAATGTTAGGCAATATCTGGGGCCCCCATTCAGTACATATAACAGCATCACCATTGATGCAGAGGTGAGCTCTCTCCCCATTCTTAGTCTTAGCAGATACAACTAAGTTTTTCCAGAAAGCCTTGAGATCTCATAAGGCCTAATCACATACAACCAGCTGGGAGGAGAGATCGGACACTCAGATAAAGGGCTGATGATCTTGTCTACCTTGAAGGCCAGCTGTGATTATTTTAATTGGGCACAGCTGGAGTTATTGAATTTTTTTTTCTTTTTTTTAATCATCTGATCTTTCTCATCCATAACCAGTTTGTGTGTGTCTGCAGATGGAGGCAGACAACTTGAAAGACACAAGAATGTTTTCTCTTATGAGAACATCAAGTTGTCAATAAAATAAGCTACAGACCATCAAACACAAAACCATAAAAATATAAGCAAGAGTATCCAGGGTTAGCCTGGCATTGGTGACACACGCCGTTAGTCCCGGCACTCGGGAGGCTGAGACAGGCAGATCTCTTTGAGTTCCAGGCCAGCCTGGTCAACAGAGCAAGTTCCAGGACAGTCTGCAAAAACAATACAGAGAAACCCTGTCTTAACAAACAAGCAAACAAAAAAAGAGTATCCAGGATTGGTGGTCAGAAACAAAGGCAGATCAACATAAGACAAAAGGAGTCCCAAGAACAGTTCCAAGCCATACATACATTCAGGGACTTTTCCTGAACAGAAAAAAATTGCCTTGCTTAGATAAAGATACTTGCTTTGCACTCCGTGGCCGTTCTGAAGCATTCTGGACTTGTTGGCTGACAAGGCTGCTGAAATGCCTGGGTTGGGGGGGGGGCAAGGAAATGGGGGAGGGGGCTGTCCTATTTCCATTTTGAAGCTCTGGATCCATGGTTCTCGCAGTCACTGTTTGCCCTTTGTGACAAGCTGTCCCAGTTGGGACATAATCTTGACTTTATGGCTCATTCCCCATTTCCCAATAACTCTGGGGAGCCTTTGCGGGAAGGGGATGAAAGTTAATTGTGTTCTGGGAGGTTGTAAACTGAGTAGCAAGGATCATCAGAAGAGTTAAGATGAGCTGAAATTTATGTGGTGGGAGGGGTCTTAGACCTACTCCATTCTGTCTTATGAATTTATCTACATCAGTGTAGATATTAAAACCGAAATTTCAAATTAGGCCCGTGGTTGCTATTGTCCTATTGAGGTGAGATTTGGACTGGGGGGTTGAACAAGTGTGGCTGATCTTAGGTCTCATAAATGGAGGTTTTTTAGGTTAGCCCACAGAGATTGAGAGTGTGTAATTTGGAACCTGTGGTCGGTGCAGAACCAGGTAAAAACAGCCATCCGGAGCCATTCTTGGATTTCCTATAGACCAAAAGTACCTGGAAAGAAGGAGGGGCTTCCCCAGACTAGTATATTTTTCAGGAGTCAGGGGCTCCCAGATTAAGGAACGCGCTCCTGACTTTCACTTGAACAAGTTTTGCAAGAGCTAGGAGAGTTCTCGGGACTCTCGATTGAGCGAGGTTTGTGAGTGTAAGGAAAGCTCCCGGAACCATCGACCTCACAAATGTCAAGATGATGCAGAGGGCTCTCCCCTGAGCCTCTGAGAGCTAACAGATGCTTCTGATTGGCTCCGGGAGGGACCCGAAACCAAGGTTAAAGCCCGAACTTCCAGCGACTGAGAGGAGGAAGCTTGCTTTTAGCCAGGAAGCTACTTTCCGTGGCAACCAGCCGGGAGCGTGGCCTGGGTCAGGGCGTCTCTATGGTTTTTTGTATCCTAGAAGGACCGAAATACACTTCCGGGAAGATGGCGACACCCAAGTCGGTATGACACGTGCTGCCTCGGTACGCGCACTGAAGGTAAGGGGTTCGCTTCCCCGGGGGCGCGAGCAAAGGAGAAGATCCGCCAGTAGCTCCACCTGCTGACTCTGTGGCTGTGGGGCTTGGATTTATAACAGGAAAAAAAGCGGCGGCCAGCCAGCCCTCTAGGCTGCTGCAAACGGGTGGCTCTGGCCATCCCTGAAAATTGGCTGGAGAGGGGACAGCGCCTCAGAGTATGCTTGCAGCGTCTGCGTACGCCTGTCCATTTCAAGTGGGTTGAAAGCGATTTCTGCTTGTGTAACCCAGTTCAACCCAGAAACGCTGAACGCATTCTTGCTGTAATTGTCAAGGGCTGGGAAATAAAACTTGTCTCCGACTTCCGGGCACAAGTGGTTTTAATTGCTGTGTCGAGGAATAGGAGAGAGCGAGAGCCCGAGCTGTAAGAACCCCAAAGTAGTAGCTTCTGAAATTCCTCACTACCAGTCTTGGATCTACTAGCCAGGATGGTTCAGCGACAATGAAGTTATCAGTGCCCGATTTCTTCATAAATTATGGATAAGTAGTACCTTCTAATAAGATTGTCGACAGGCATAAAGAGATGATCGTGTGAAGCAGTTAGTAGCAGGCTGGTATTGAGTCAATGCACTACAAGTGTGGAGTATAATGATTGTTATTGTTAAAATAATCAGAGATAATTTCTGAGAGGTGGCAGTTCTAAGGTGACCTGAGTATTTAAATTTTTCTTGTGTTTCCATATCAAAAAGCAAGAGAGCACCTGGGAGAGAGAAGCAGGCAGGTCTTAACCCTTGCCAGCCAGCAATTAGACCCTGTCTCAAAAACAAAAAAAACTATAGGGAAGGTAGGGCTGCTTCTCGGTTTTTCTGCTGCTGTGCTCAAGATTCAGCTATCACTTGGGCTTCATCTAATCATCCTTCCTAGTGGAAAGATGGATAGAAATGCAATTTGTCCTGAATGTGCTCCTCTTTATACTTGACATGCCTGCTAGCTCCCCACCTCCCTGAAAAGGTTTTGTGAGCTTTGCTGGCTTTTAGCTATGCAGAAGAAGTTGGAGAATGTCCCTAGACACTAGAGTACACAGGGCATATTCTCTCAACAGAGCAATGTTATCACTCATGTGGTACCTGGGAAACTACTCAGTCTATGCAATCAAAACAGAGAGAGGGAAAGGGCAAATGACATGGGAGGATTTCTGAGTAGAGTCTGAGCTCATGGGCCTCTGGGAAGGTCTCAACCCAAAGGGACCTGTGTCACGTTTTGAGAACTGGATTTACTTATTTACCTATTTATTTGAGATAGGGTCTCACTATGTCCCTCTTACTGACTAAATATACAAGTGTTTTGCCTGCTTGCATGTATGTACGTCTGATACATGCCTAATGCTGATAAGAGGGTGTGGGGAGTCATAAGCTGCCTTGTGCTTGTAGAAAACCAAACCCCTGTTCTCTTCAAGAGCAGCAAGTGCCTTAACCATTGAGCCATCTCTCCAGGCCCTGAAACTGTCCTTTTTATACATCTTCTCAATAACTTCTGTAATAGCCTTTAGTCGGTCATTATCTTGTGCATGAGCTTCATTTCTATATAAAGAACTGCTCAGATTTAGTGGCTAAATTCAGTGAATAAATAATAACTCTGAAAAGAACTTATGTATATGGGTGTTTTGCCTGCTTGTATGTCTGTGTGCCACATGAGTGCCTGGTTCCCTGAGGAGACCAGAAGAGGGTGTCAACCCCTGGAACTGAAGGTTGTGAGCTGCCATATGGGAGCTGGGAATCAAACCCAGGGTCTCTGAAAGAGCACCCAGTTCTCTTAACCACTGAGCCAGCTTGACAACCTCTAGGGCTTTTTGTTTATTTTTTTCAAATGTGTGTGTGAGTGCATGCACATGCATGTGTGGGCATGCACATAATGTGTGTATGGGTGTGCGTGCATATGGAGGTCAGAGATCAACCTTAGGTGTGATGTCTCAGAATTAACCACCTGTGTTTTGAGACAGAGCCTCCTCCACAAGGCCCTGGAGATCTTCCTGTCTCCATCTCCCAGCACCAGGATCACAAGTGCACACCCCTACACCTGCTTTTTACATGGTACTGTAAGACCCTCGAGAGCGTGGTCCCACTCAGGAAAGGCGGCCCCCCCCCAAATCACTCACGAGAAGCGGTCTTGATGCAAACGCATAAGGTCCTTTATATTCCAGTATACTGGGGTCGTCAGCCATGGTAGAGGGCTTAGCGACGACCCCTAGCACAGAATTGAGACAGCTTTTATAGGGTTACAGCAAAGCCCGCGCATCATGAACCAATCATCTCGTAGCACCCAGTGCAGACCAATTACTTTAAAGTATCCAACCCCGCCCTTAGCCCAGGAAGTCTGCTTTCACACAGGCTTCTGGGTGTTCATTCACTACCGTAAACATTAAAGTAGGTGACCATCAGCTTGGGATTTAAGACTCCCAGCTTCCTGGGTTTTCTGGGGAATTAGGCTAAATTTTTCCATCCTAACAGTACTGTTGCTTTTAAAGTCCTGTCTTAAACTCCTGGCCACCTTTTATCTCCTGGTAGCTTACATTTTGAAGGAGTTATGTTGACTTGGTGTTTTGTGTTCTTGAGATTTATGCTGCAGGAATTGAGTCATTGGTGGAATTTATTTAGTGGACTGGAGAGATGGCCAGGGTTAAGAGTACTAACTGCTCTTACAAAGGACCTGCTTGAACGTGTGTTTAAGTTCCCTGCAGACTCTGGTCGTACCAGGTTTCCACACCAATGTCTAACGATACCTTTCCCCCCCGAAGTCTAGAAGCTCCTGTGTCACTTGCTGTGTTTCTCCCAAGAGTGCAGTCCTCAAGAGGGGGCCCTTTTGAAATGGGGTTTACAGCTGTTAGAGCAATGCCTGTGAAAGTTTGGCATCTTAGCACCCGCTGAATTGTTCTTGTGTGGATCCGTCTCACTCTGCTCTTTGAAGTGTCTGTTATGGAATTACAGTGGTACAGCGCAGGTTCTTCAAGCCCCTCTTGAGCCATGTCTCCTACTATCTGATGCTGACAGTTGTACTCACTAGGAGTAGGGAGCACCCAGATCAGATTTTGATTTCCTGCTTTGAAAAGTTCTTGATTTGCTGTTACAGCTAGAAACAGTCAGGTGTCCCCCACTTCTTAATTTATTAACTACCTTTCTCCAGTTTATTCCTTGTGAGACTGGGACAGCCCATAACTGGATGTCACCTGCCACCTTCTGTTGGACAGAAATTTTGCACATCGTTCTTAAACCTAATATATAATGTTTAAGAGCATTTGCTAAAGTTTTTTGGACACTCTAAAGGGTATTTAATAGACTTTAAATCTAATGAAAGTTTTGCTATTTAAGCTGTATCTTTGAGAAGCTCCAGATTTACTCTAGTCATCCCCATCGTCAGCTTTGACAGTGTTCTGTAGCAGGGCTGTGGCACACAGCATTTATTCCAGCACTTGGTAGGCAAGTAAGCATATCCATGTGAGTCTGAGACCAGCCTGGTCTACACAGAGTTTCAGGCTAATGGGGGATACATAGTCTCAAAACAAAAACAAAAAGCAGCTGTCTCCTATGCCCATAACAAATGATCTTAGCACAAATTGACACTGGTAGTCTGTTCTCAGTGTGATGTGTGTGTCATCTTAACCATTTTGGAGGCAAATTTAGTATACAACAAGTTGGGTTCAAAAGGAAGTATGTGTGAGTTACTGTAAAGAAATGCAGTTACTTACAATCATGCAATTTGGGCTGAATAGGTCTTCAAAAATTGTCTGAATAAGTCTTCAGTCAAGAAACCCAGGTCCTTTTTTTCTTCACTTGCAGGATGAGGCTAATACCTTTCAGACAGGACTATCTATGAAGTATAATGAGGTGATTTGACAATAAATGAGGTGATAGTGTATGTCACCCATCTTTGTTTATTTAGTGTTCAGTTAGCATCCCTTCCTGAGCTGGACAGTTTAAAGGGAAGCTTCTGAAACCTGGACTACATTGGTAATGTGGGAGGAACGGTTTCCACATTTAAGACAGCACAAATGCCAGGGCATAGGTGTAGATGGTAGGCTCTCTTAAGTACCAGTCTCTAGCCCAAGTTACCAAACACCTCATAGCTTTGTTTTTATGGGTAATATGTTTGGGGAGATCTTACAGACTCTGCAGACAGGCTTTCTGGTTTAAATTCTCCATATGTTGGTTGTGTGACCTCTAACAAGCTACTCATGATAGCTTACATTTGTGTGCATGTGTGAGAATGTGCTTGGGAATGGAGATCTGAAGACAGCCCATAGAAGCCAGTTCTCTCCTTCTACTGAGTAGCTTGTAGGTTCAAACTCAGTCATGGCTTTGCAGGAAGCACCTTTGCTCACTGACCTTTCTCGCTGTCAGTAGCTTCCTATAGTTTAGGAGCCACAACCAGTGAATGGTGTTAGGGATTGAACCCAGGGCCTCATGCAGACTAGACAAACATTCTACCTACTAAAATATCCATAGGCCCACACTACCACCCTTTTGTTTTTTACTCACTTAGGGTCTCATATAGCACAGGCTGGCTCAGCCTTTCTATACAGTTTGGATGATATGAACTTCTGATCCTCTTGCCTCCACATTCCATGTGCTAGGATTATACGTGTGTGCTACAGGATGCTGAGGGTTGAAACCTGGCACTTTAGGTGTATTAGACAGGCGCTCTGCTGTCTAAACCACATCTCCAGTCCTTTCTTCTCCTATTCAAAGGATGGTGCCACATCTTCTCGCTGGTGAGAACCTGAGGACAGAGCCTCTCTGCCCACCATGAGTGTCACTCCAGAGGTCAAGAGTCATGGGATGAAGTTTGCTGAAGAGCAGCTGCTAAAACATGGATGGACTCAAGGTGTTCTAGGGCCCTTCCTTCCATATCCTCCCAACTCCCTCGTTTCCTCTGCACCTTGTCAATTCAACAAGAAGAAACTAAGTTTAAAGAAAAAACGTTAGAATCATAAGTTTTCTGACCTAGCTGGAAAAGGGGTGAATGGATGAAATTCTCATTCTTGGATAATGAGGGACAAGTAGTTGGACAGGCAGTAAGGAGGAAATATGACAAAAAAGATAATTCCACATCAGAGAGAGGCACCTATGGAGCAGTACAAGAAAAAATGTTGACATAGATTTCTGAAGGGTATATAGTATACCCAGTGAAAGAATACTCAATGAAAGTTCAATGAAAGAATGGCAGTTGGCCCAGGAAGACTTGGTGAGGGCTCAGGGTAGGCTACAAAATAAGTCATTCATTGTCCTCTACAGGCAAAGGCCTGGGACGGAAAGAGAATGGCATCACCCAGGCCCTCAAGGTGACACTGAAGCAAGATACCCATGGGGTAAGCCTGGGAAGTGATCAGCATGAATGTGAAAGGGCACCCATGAGGGCCAGTGGGCATGGCTCAGACTGTGACTTTCATTTATTATTTCCGTGGAGGTGGGACATGATCCTGCCAAGGAGTTTACAGACCACTGGTGGAGTGATCTCTTCAACAAGACTGCAGCCAGCTTGGTAGTGGACACAGGGAAGGTATGAGCTTGTCAGGTATGTCTGGGATGGGGCAGGGAGCTGTAGATGTCATGTCGCTTCCTCACCGATGCCTTCCAACAGGATGGAGTGCAGATAAGGCGCCTTTCCAAGGAGACTGCCCAGCGCAATCACCCCAAGTCCAATTTGCTGTATCAGAAGTTTGTGAAGGTACCAGAGTGAGAGGCTCAGCTCTTTGCTGCTCCCCTATTTTCCCTGGGTCCTGATCAATTGCCTTGTGTGCCCAGCTAATTTCCAGGATATCCTAGCACACCAAGATCCTGAGTCCAACCTCGCTGTGCTTAGACTGAGTAAGGCCCATGCCCCGCCTCCAGAACTGAGATATTAAGGTTCCATGGACCCTGCCATCTGGTGGGGAGGCAGCACTGAACAGTGGAGGGAGGGCCATCATGTAGTTAGGAACTGCTGGGGTGGAAGTGTTGTGTCTAATTTTCAAAGATTTAGAAGCCAGAAGAATCCTGAGGGTTCTCTCATCTGTCTTTATTTTACACGTGTGACCAAAAGGGTGGAAAATGTGTTGCTGAAGAACCCACAGCCGGATAGTAAAGGCAAAAAGAATAGAGCCCGGGCTTTCCAGCTTCTTTCACTTCTTTCATAGCTATAGAAAGCCAGCTGTTAGTGAGCATAGACTCTACTCAGTAGTTCCCAAGTCATCTAGCAACCCTTCCCAGTTTCTGCATCTGTTGGCATCTACTATTTTAGTTCAGGCAGTCTTTGCCTCTTTAAGATACTCTGCCTCTGGTCTCTTTCTCCACCATAGTCGGCTGACTGTGTTCTATAAAACATCCATAGGGTTCTCTCCAAAACATAAAGTGTATCATGAT
The DNA here is from genome assembly GCA_030556225.1 of Cricetiscus sungorus. Taxonomy (NCBI): domain Eukaryota; kingdom Metazoa; phylum Chordata; class Mammalia; order Rodentia; family Cricetidae; genus Cricetiscus; species Cricetiscus sungorus. Next base: position 104,734,159 of record JANBXA010000730.1, read on the forward strand.
CCTTCTTGTTTGTTTTTCAAGGCAATTCTCTGTGTAGCCCTGGCTGTCCTGGAACTCACTTTGTAAACCAGGCTGGCCTTAAACTCTGCCTGCCTCTGCCTCCCAAGTGCTGGGGTTAAAGGCGCTCAGTACCACTGTCCAGATCTACCCTTTTTAATGAGATTGGCTTCCGTGGCCCTTTATGCTCCTTGTCTCCCTTCCACCTATTCTCTCTGGAGCAGAAGCACATCTGTTTCTTCTTCAAGAAGCTGTGTTCTTCCATTTGCCCTTTCCCTGACAGCTATTCTGCCTTTGCCATTTACCTGCTAACCATTTCTTGACTTTCAGATTTATATTATACATAGCACCTTCTAGAAACCACTCCCTAAACCCTGGCCTGAGTTATCTGTGGGACAGGCAACATTCATCCTAACTGCCCATGTAATTACATCTGGACTGAACCGATCTCATTCTTCCACAAATATATGTTTACTTTGGTGTGCAGGAACTCTTGCATGTGTCTGCATATAGAGGCCAGAGGTTGACATAGGTATCTTTTTTGATCTCTACCTTATATACTGAATTAGGGTCTCACTTGAATCCACTTGCCAGTTTGTATAGTTTAGTACCTAGCTGGCTTGCTTCAGGGACCCCATCTCCACCTCTTGCATGCTGGGATTACAGGTGGCTAGCGTGCCTGCCCAACATTTATGTGGGGCTGGAGATCTGCACTTAGTCCTCATGCTTGCACATCGAGTGTTGTTACCAGGTGAGCTGTCTCCCCACTTGCACCCATTTCATTGCCATTCTACTCTATCCTGAGCTAGAGGCCCATGATAGGTTCTGTTAATCTAGTTAAACAAAAATACTGGGAATAGGAGTGTTCTCTTTATTGTCAGTTACTGGCACCTACTCCACTAAGAAAACTTAACTGAGAACACTTTTCCCTGCTGGTTCTTCGGTCTGCCAGCTGTGAGCCAGAGAAGTCCTGGCTGCTCCACTTCTCAATAACTGGCCCATCTCCCATCCAAACTGAAATATGCAGGCTGCGTGGCTCTGCACGGGAACAGTGGTGAGGGCTGTCAGATTCATGGCTTGGGCAGTGAGTTCCTAGGGACTTCTGAAAGAGAGGAGAGTTGGTAATGGTGTTGGGCTGGCTTCATCCATCTCCGTGATCCTTTTCCTCCAGACAGCCACACTAACCTCAGGTGAAGAGAAGCCTGACAGAGAGAGCGGCAGTGATGATGACAACCATGAGCCCATGCCTCCAAAGATGTGAGACTTTTATACTGAGGTCATGTGGGAGGAGATGCTTTGGGATCTCAAGACAATGAACGAATAAACCTAATGCTTGACTGGGCTCTTGGAGGGGGGGTTGTAGAATTAAAATCTTTGTATTCTTAGTACTTCGAAAAGTGCCAGATTGAACAAGAAATAGTGAAGATTTTTAGACAGAAAAAAAATCAAGCCTTCTCACCATCTGTTTGACTTGTCATCTGCCCTTACAGTCTGACTGATGAGATGTTACTCAAAGCTTGTGAGGGGCGAACGGCACACAAGTAAGTTGTGGTCACCTCCTGGGTCCCCCATCTTTTCTGCCTATGCTTTAGAATAGCTTGTGCCACCTCTCAAGTATTTTCCTTCCAGGGGAATAATTCCTGTTGTCCCATTTGTGTTTGAAGTCAGGCAGCTCTCCTCCCTTTGTTCCCAACTTTCTATGTAGTGCCCTTGCTGACTTACACCCATCTCTTAGGGCTGCCCGGATTGGAATCACAATGAAGGCCAAGCTTGCTCGCCTGGAGGCCCAAGAGCAGGCCTTCCTGGCTCGGCTCAAAGGCTCAAAGGATGTGGGTACCTCTCAACCACAGACTGACAGGGAACCCTCCCACAAGAAGAAGAAGAAGAAAAAGCAGAAAGAGGAGGAAGAGGCGGCAACAACAGAAAAGAATGTAGGTGAGGAGCTCCTAGAACACACTGACCCTCACAGCTTCAGGAAAAGCAAGAAGAAAAAGCAGAAAGAGGAGGAAGAGGCGGCAACAACAGAAAAGAATGTAGGTGAGGAGCTCCTAGAACACACTGACCCTCACAGCTTCAGAAAAAGCAAGAAGAAGAAAAGGAGGCGGAAAGATGAGAAGGAGGGATCAACTGTAGGAAGTGGGGAGGAGGAGGCTGAAGGAGCAAGTGGGCCTGGAGAACCGAGCACAGAGCAATCTGATCAGTCTTCTAGGAAAAGGAAGAAAAAGAGGAGGCGGCACCATGAAGAAGAGGGGAAGATGGAAGTCTGTGATAAAGGAGGCAGAGATGTGACAGGCAGGTCAAAGGCATTGGACAGTGGAGCAGAGTTAGACCCACGGAGAAGCAGCAAGAAGTCTCGGCAGTGTGGGAGTGACCTGGACACCCAAGATGAAAAAGGGAAGAATGGCCTAACAAAAGGAGAGAGAAAGGTCAGAAGAGGCAAGAAGAAAAGACAGCAGTGTCGTGAGGAGGTGGTCTTGGATGTGAGCAATGAAGATGATGATGGCAGGACTTGGGAAGTAGAGAATGAAGGTGAGAAAAGTCAGCTACATCCACAGGAGAGAGCTGGCATCAACACTGACCAGAGAGCCAAAGGCAAGAAGCGGAAGAAGGACCGAAGGCCTACAGTGTAGCTCTGCTGGCTTCTTTTCAGGGTAGCCTGGGTTTGCACAGGGTTTCTTCACACCCCGCTGCGGACAGCTCAGGAGCACCAGTCTGCTGAGGACAGCCAAAGCAGTCAATGGTAGCTGAGGGGTGGATGTCTCCCCTACAACTTCCTGTCCAGAAAGTATAGACCTTGGTGTCCAGCAGCTCACCAGCTAAAGGATGGGGGGAACAGGAATCAGGATAGGGAGCCTGTATTTGAAGAAGTCTCTGTTAAAAGTCTAAAAATGTAAACTTACGTGAAAGACTTTTTGTTTGGTTGGTTTTTTGAGACAGGAATTCTCTAACATAGCTCTTGCTTTCCTAGAACTCACAGAGATCCACCTGCCTTAACCTTAAGAGTGCTGGGATCAAAGGCCTGTACTTCCATACCCTGCAGACTGTCTTCATTTGTAAATACTTCATTTGTGAAGATTAAGAAAAACAAATATTTAGATGTATGGACTGGGTTAGCCTCCCAGCCTGCCTGTTTCTAATCATGCTTAAATGAGAGCCTGGGCCCCAAGCCTAGGTAATTTCCAGTTAACACCTTCATTTCCAGCATGAGAAGGTTTGAAAACAAATCAGATAGCCCTTGGAGACCTTTGAAGAAATCCCTTCTGTTAACCTCTTGAGGTCTTGCTAGGATGCTAAGCTGAGCTTAGAGGCGTCATCTACTTCCCTGTGTATCACAAATAAGTAAGAATCATTCCTGATTAAAGGCCATTACACCTGATGTAGCAATAGAGTTATTTTCCATTGCTTACAAATGCCTGGTCTGTTTCCCCAAAGAAAGTATAACCTACTGACAATTATTAAGGCCAGAAGACTTCAGTTTAAAGAGAGAAGGTACCAAGTCTTTATTAGAAAGCCACCCACCCACCTCCCTTACTGTAGACGGTAAACACACTCTGTGTCGGGGTAGGCTGGCAGGTTCAGCTGGTACTTCTTTTCTAGAGCAGGTGGTACAAAACGACCCCCCAGGTAATGATACCGGCCAGTAAAATGGGCTGCAGACTTCTTGGGTGCCGTCAGTGAGATGAGTAAGTCTGGCTGGATTCCTCCAGGGTTTCCCTTCTCTACATCCCATCCTGAAGAGAGAAGGTAGTTGTGAGGAAGGACAGAAGGCCTAGTCCTAAAGAGGGAAATTCCCAGTCCCTACTTGAGAAACTCTCAGGGACAGAATGAACTCTGCTCCCCAGCCCTAATATGGGACATGGAAAGGTACATTCAGATTATTTTAGACCTGATCTATATTGTGGATCAAAATTCCAGTCCCCTTGGTACCAGCCTGTAGACAGGGTGGAGCACCAGTCACCCAACCATCTGGGTCCCAGCACCTGAAGGAATGTCGATGCTAGCAATGGGCACAGTAAGTCCACTCAGGACACCCAGGATGCTGTTGAATGGCTCCCGAACATCACCCTTGAAGCTGAAGCCAAAGATGGCATCCACCACCAGCTCATACAGCTCATCAACCATCATGGGCTGTGGAGGAGCAGGAAGAATGTCAGGAACAGTTGTCACAGAGGGAGGCTGTCCCTGCACCCACAGACCACTGAGGCACAGACAGAATTGTTTCCTAAAGTGCAGAGAGTAAGGCCATTCTGAATCCAGGCGTATTTTCTGTTCCACCTGCCTGCTGCCTGCCAGTGGGGAGGAAGGGGCTGACTATGGGGGAGTCAGACTGGAAGCCAGAAGGAAGCAATACTGCTTCTTAGTTTGTCTGCCTCCAGTTCTGAGATTTTGGGCAAACCATTTCTCTGCATCTCAGTATCTTCATCTACAGAATAAGTTAATTCTTTACATTTCAGATTTCACACCCCTAAATCCATGCATTTACAGAAAAGGATTAGAATGAGGCCAGATGAGTGTTAAATGCAAGCTAGGGGAAACAGCTAACTGCAGAATAGGGCTGCCTAGAGCTGCTAGTGTTGGAAGTCGTGGGACACACAATATGGAGTGACTCCTGCCCCGGTGCTATTCAGAGAGCAACTCGCAGGCAGACATTAGCTTGGTCTGAAGGCAGTACTTACTGGGGAGATGAGATATATCAAGCCACCTACCTCTGGGGGCATTTCACTAAGGAAAGGAATGTCCATTTTCTGACACTGAGTCACTAGCCCAGTGAAGAGTGGCTTGTTAGGTCTTTTGGGGTAATAGATGGTTGGCTGGTAACCCTAGATGAAAAGGAAAGTAGCAATTCAATCTCGGATCCCAAACTCCTTATACCTTTCCACAAAGACTAGGTTCATATACTCACAAAAAGCTTGAGGTGTCGTGCGCAAACCAAGCCGTCCCCTCCGTTATTCCCGGGGCCACAGATGACCAAGACGGTCGGGGGACTCTTGGACATGGACGTGGGAGGATAAGCCTAAAGGCAGAGGTGCAAAGGACCTGGCAGTCACTGCCCTCTGCTCCACCGCGGGAGGCCTCCCGACCCGTTCTTCACAAAGGCTTTGCACTGTGACACCTACCTTGGCAATGGCCGTGGCACAGCTCAGCCCGGCCAGCTCCATGAGTTGATCCACGCTGAACTGGTATTCGTTAAATAGCTCCTCGTCCACAGCCCGCGCCTCCTCCTGACTGAGGGAAGTCCTGGCCTGAGTCCGCCGCCAGGGTGCTGGGGGCCTGCCCCGCCCCGCCCCCGTGGGAGAGCGCGGCCGTACCTCAGGTACTTCACTGCCGCGCTCGCCATGGTCTCCGAGCCCCGGAGCTGCATCCCCCACCGGGCAGGCCTTGCACGGCACACACTCTGCCGACCTGCGACCCGGGGCAGGCGCGAGCCTGCAACCAACAACCCGAAACCCAGCAGCGTCCGCAGCCCGGACATTCGGCACGCAGAGCGCCGCCCGCCCGGCGCACGCGCAGGGTCCGCCCGGCCCCCAGCACCGTTTGCCACAAGCCGTAGGTTCCGAGTCCCAGGCGTACCGCGCACTTTCGTTCCGCCTTGCATTCTCGCCTTCCACCAGCTCTGCAAGAATTCATACGGACATGCTTGGCTCACTACGTGCACAGGCTGGCCTCGAACTGAAAGCAGTTCTGCTGTCAACCTTCTTCGTGGGAGACTGGGATTATACACATGTACCATCATGCCCAGCTCCTAAATTTTAATTATAAGAGAATTACCCCTTCTAGGGCCTATCTTTGACCTTCCACTATGCCAATTTTTTTATTTTTAAACATTTAAAATTATAGAGATTGGGAGTGAGGATACGTGCACATGTAGAGTTCACAGGACAATTTGTGGGCGTCCATTTTCTCCCTCCATATGGGATACAGAGATGAAACTCAGTTTGTCAGGCTTGGAAGTCAGTGCCTTGCTCTCGAGTCATTTTGTGGATCCCCACCATGCCTATTTTATTTATTTGATGTAGGAAATAGAATTTGTAAGACAGTGATAGTGGCTGGATTTAGATTACTCATCTAGTTGTACTTTGAGACCGAGGTTCCGAGGTCTTATCCAACACCCCACTAGCTTTAATTTCCTATTTCACCAAGATGTGAGTGGCTTCACTTTTCCATGTTACACAAGACCCCTTACAGAATTACTGAAGAAAATAAATTTGGTCTTTGCTTGTTTGCTTTTTGGTCAGCCGGTTTTGTTTGCTAATGTTTCTGAGTGGGGGTATGTGTCCATGAGCTCAGGGGCCCCACAGGAGCCAGGTGTCAGATCCTCTGGAGCTACAAGCAGTCTAACGTGGCCTAGGCTGTGCTTGAACTTATGCTGCCAAAAATGTCCTTAAATTCCTGATTCTCCTGACCACCTCCCATGTGCTGAGATTCTGGGTCTAGGTCACTATGGCTGGCTCTAAGTTGGTGATTCTGAAAACTCGTTTCTGAAACACAACGTAAAACATGTTCATTTGACATAGATAGTATGTACGTTGACCACTTACACATGCCAGATGCTAACATGGACCACTTCATTTCACAGCAAACCTATAATCCCATTTCAAAGGTAAGAAAACATGACCTGCCCAGTGAGTAATGGTTGGAGCTGGAGTCTCTGCTGGTGGACCTACAAGCTGCATGGAAAAATCATCCTGTAGCCACCAGTGGCAGAAACATGTAAATAAGGGCTTAAGCCTTCTGATTTCATTCTGGTGAGCTATAACTATAGAATGAGACAAAAATAACCCAGCCACATAACTCATGAGACGCCCATGAGAGGTGTTTCCATGAAGGCAGTCACTGAGTGCCAATCCCTTTTGTTTCTGCTATGGAGCCTTTTGGGGAGTGATTTCAAATCCAAATTGAGTCACTTGGATTGAATCCCTGCTGAGTCCCTGAGGTTTTTACATCTACATTCCATTTTAATCCTGCCAAACCCGTTGGTGCAGGGCCTGACCCAATAGCAACATTCTTGTGTGGCAGACACTGTCATTTGCCCCTAAAAACCCATTTTCCTCTCCTCTTTTGCTAGCAGATCTCCTGACTTGCATCTCTCTGTAGGCCTGTACAGCAAAACCTCCCTCCAGCTAGCAAGAATGGCCAGGTAATTAAATCTTGACCACTTATGAACAGAAGTGATGTCTATCTAATTCCCAAAAAGTACTCTTTGCAGGGGAGGGGGTGTTGTTATTTTGTGTTTTTGAGACACAATCTTACCATGAGCTCTGGCTGTTCTGGAATTCACTCCATAGACCAGGCTGACCTCAAAGCAAAAGATCACAGAGATCTTCCTGTCTCTGTCTTCCAAGTGCTGAGATTAAAGGCGGCACCACTATGCCTGACTTCATAAATTTTATTTCATGTGCATTGGTGTTCCAAATTCCCTGGAACTGGAGTTACAGACAGTTGTGAGTTGCCACATGGGTGCTGGGAATTGAACCCTGGTCCTCTAGATGAGCAGTTAATGCTCTTAACCACCAAGCCATCTCTCTAGCCCCATGGTGTACTCTTAAAAAGGAGTGTCTTCCACTTATTTTCTTATTACTGGCTGGAATAAAGGTATGATGCTTGCCTTAGTCAGAGTTACTACTGCTGTGTTGAAACACAATCAAAAAGCAAGTTGAAGAGGAAAAGGTTTATTTGGCTTACACTTCCACATCACAGTACATCATCAAAGTCAGGACGGGACTGCAAACAGGGCAGGAACCTGGAGGCAGGAGTTGATGCAGTGGTCATGGAAGGGTGCTATTTGCTGGCTTGCTCATCATGGCTTGTTCAGCCTGCTTCCGAATAGAACCCAGGACCACCAGCCTAAGGATGGCACCACCCATAATGGGCTGGACCTTCCCCTATGAATTGCTAATTAAGAAAATAACCTATAGCTGAATCTTATGGAGGCATTTCTCAGTTGAAGTTCCCTCTCAAATACATCTAGCTTGTGTCAAGTTGACATAAACCTAGCACAGTGCTATAGGTGAAATAGTTTTTTTCCTTCTTTCCTTGATGGCCTCATGCATTCGCTTTAGCACTGAGCTACTTCCCCAGTCCCTGAAGCAGTATGAGGTAGAAATCCCGTGTTCATGTCAGAGTCCGGGCTGTAGGGATGTCTCAGCAGTTGCAGAGGAGCCAAGCTCAGGGGCTCACAGCTGCTTGCAGCCCCGGGGATTCAGCACCTCTGTCCTCTCCATCTGTATGCATAGATCAGCACACAGATACACTTGCACACATAATTAATAATAATAATGGAAGAGCCAGGCCAAGTAGTTCATGCCATTAATCCCAGCACTTGGAGGGAGAGGCAGGTGGATCTCTGTGAATGTAAGGCCAGCCTGGTCTACAGAGCGAGTTCCAGGACAGCCAGGGCTACTGTCTTGAAAGCAAACATTGAAAAAAAAAAAAGAAACCCATCCAACAAAGACATTAACACCTAGCATCGCTTAATGATCCTGACACTCATCCATTACTGGTGGGAGTGCAAACTTGTAACTATAGAAATTAGTGTGACACTGATATAAATATAGAAGTCAGTATACCACTCTCGGGTATGTGCCCAAAGGACTCTACATTCCTCTGCGGAGACACTTGCTCATCCATGTTCACAGATACTGCTCTACGCATAACAGCCAAAATTAGAAACAGCTTAGATATTTACCAACAGATAAATGGATAATGAAAATATGATACATTTACACAATGAAATATTATTCAACTGTTAAACATATGGAATTTGCAGGTAAATGGAAAGAGATAGAAAAAAATCGTGCTGACTGAGGCAACCCAGACCCAAAAAAGACAACATGGTATGTGTTCTCTGATATGGGGTGGTAGCTTTTAAGCCTTCAGTAGGTATACCAGTACAACCACACAAGTTAGGTCCAGAGTAAGGAACTAGATGGGAGGGGAGGATCATCTTGGAAGGATTTCCCAAGGAAGGGGAAATAGAATATATAGTAAGAGACTTGGGGGTGGGCGAGACAGGAACAGGAGAATTAAACAGAGTAGGAGAGAGAAGGGGAGAGCTATAGAGAGGGACAACTAACACCAGGGTCACTTGAGTGGTCATATGGACCCAACTACAGCAGAAGTTTCTTAAATATATACATATATGAAAGAAATCTAGATGGAGTCACCAAACAGCAGGAAGACAAAGCCCCAGTCAGACACCTTTTACCATCAAATGAAACCTTCAGCACCAGGAGCAGATGGCACCTAACTGACTTGTTGGCCAAAGGGGCCCCATGGAAACCCCAAACAACACGGGTACTGTCGAGGCTATTAGATGCTCTCCACAAACTGATGGTAAGAGCCTATTGCTGAACACAACATTTACATATCTCTCTGAATACAGAGAATCTGAACTGGATGGGTAGCCCAGGCTACCTTGGAACTCTCTCTGTAGTCCAGGCTGGCCTTGAACTCAGAGATTCACCTGCCTCTGTTTCCCAAGTGCTGGGATTAAAGCCACCTCTGCACAGCCAAAATTTTCATTTTTTTTTATACAAACTTTAACTGTGCACGCCCAACCTCAACCAGCAAGGAAGACGCAACTCCGGGAAGATCTTCTTCATGCACTTTTAATTAGGAACCTTGAACAATCTTCTTCTGACCCTGGGGGAAAGCAGGCTTAAATCTCCTTGTGCTGACCAACCCCAGTGAGCCACGTGGACCCTGAAGATAGGCTACTCTAACTTGGAAGCAAACAGGCTGAACAGGCTTAACCAAATAAGGACTGTTTTACGCCAGAGAGCGCTCACCATTGGGGAGGTGGAAGGCGGAAGCCAGAGCCATCTTTAAGGCATGGCACTTCGCAGCTCTCTACATTTAACAGTAACCCATTACCCACAATTTCCAGTTTGCTTCTTTTAAAGATATTTTTTTTAAGATTTATTTATTTATTTGTGTGTGTGTGTGTGTGTGTGTGTGTGTGTGTGTGTGTGTGTGTGTGTATGGGTGTTTTGCCTGCATGTATGTCTGTGAATCACATGTGTGCCTGGTGCCCTCAGGTCCCCTGGAACTGGAGTTATAGATGGTTGTGATTCACCATGTGGGTGCTGGGGACTGAATCCCAGTCCTCTAGACAATAAATGCTTTTAACCTTCTTTCCAAACCCCCCTCACCCCTAGTTTGCATCTGTAAAGGGAATCAGCAATTGGAGTGCTAGATTACTCTATACTCTTACGATGTGGGCCACTTTGTAAAACCCTCTTTGTTTGTCTCTAATTCAACTGCAGCTTTTTAAAGTGACAAACCTTGGCCTCGAGCCATTGGTGGAGTGCTTGCTTAGCACATGCCCTGTTAGACCCTCAGTCCCTAACTCCAAGTGAAATAAACAGAAACAATCAGGAAAGTGACTTAGTTTGAATGAGTCTTTTTAAGGATCCAACTTGGCTTTGTAGAACAAAGCTTCTTTTCACACTTAGGTCCTGGTTTCACACTTTGTACTAAATTGCAGAGGATTGTGGACCAGTTCAGAAGGGAGTGAGGATACACAGCTGGCTGCATCACTGAGTTGCACCTCAGGGGTCTGTTTGTGTGTCTGGAAGTTTAAGCCCTTAACCTTTGAGCATCTTTTTCCTCATCTTTGTTTTGTTGTTGGATTTTTGTTTTGTTTTGTTTTTTTGAGACAAGATCTCACTATATAGCCCTGGCTTGCCTGGAACTTGCTATGTAGACCAGGCTAGCCTCAAACTCGCAGGGATCTGCTGGCCTGGGCTTTCCTAGTGTTGTGGAATTGAATATTTGTTTAACTATGTAAAGATGTGTTGCATTTGTTTTTGCTGCATTTGTTTAACTACGTAAAGATGTATTGCTGGTTTTCCCTTGTCTGCCAAAGGCACCTGATTGGTCTAATAAAAAGCTGAACAGCCAATAGCTACACAGAGGAGGGATAGGTGGGACTGGTGGGAAGAGAGAGAAGGGCAGCCAGCCAGACATGGGGAAAGCAGGAAAGCTGGAAGGACAGGACATAGACCAGGTAAATGAGTCTCAGGGCTGCACACAGATGAATAGAAATGGCTTAATTAAGTTAAAAAAAAAAAAACTGGCTAGAAACAAGTCTAAGCTAAGGCCAAGCATTCAAAATTAACAATAAGTCTCCATGTCGTGATTCAGTGGCTGGTGGTTCAAAAAACCCTGCTATACCCTAATTGTTCTGTTGGGATTTTTTTTTTTGTTGTTGTTGTTGGGTTTTTTTTGTTTTGTTTTTTTTTGTTTTTTGTTTTTTTTTTTTGATAAATCTCACTATGTAGCCCAGGCTGGCCTTAAAGTACTGATCCTCCTGACTATGAGGATTACAGGCTTGTCCATATGCTGAGCTCTGTCTTTTCTTCACATGCTCCTGTGAGAAATACCTCCAAGTGCTTAAGGTGAGGAGTAGGCTTAATAAATGTCAAACCATTATTGCTGCTGTGACCTGCGGTGTCCTGCAGGGGGCGGTAGTGAAGTGTCTGTTCCTTCATATCTTCTGTTGTACAGCATTCCTGTCTCCCACATGGAAAAGGGGGCATGGAGAAGGTCAGTGGTCCCAAAGTCTCCTGAGCTACAGAGTCATTTTTAGAGCTGACAAAGGCCTTAGCATTTATTACCTTCTAATCCAGAAAAGCAAGGGTCTAGTTTTCTTTTTCTACAGAGTTAAAGACTCATCAAGAGGAGCAAAGAGAATCTCAATGCTGAGGCAACACAGCCCTTAGCCTGTCTATGTCCATACCCGCTGAAGAGGCTCCTCCCGCAAGAGCCCCTACATGCAGACATATTGGGAAGTTCCTGCAGAGGCAAAGGCCATGGCCAGCATGTACAGGTCACACGATTGTGCAGAAGCCAGAATGGGTGCATGTCCTCTGGGGGTTCCTGCTGAGGTCTTGCTTGGTCCACATGGATGGCCTAAAACAGGCAGAGGGGCCTGCCGTGGAGCAACGGGGGAAGCAAGGGAGGCGGCTTCCCTGAGCGCAGCTTCTCATCCCTCAGGGACACTGCCAAGCGTGAGAAACTTTCTTCCCTCAACTTAACCATGGCTATGCTCACTTAAAACCACCACCTACTTGCGCTGTCCATCCTGTAGGTCCCCACCCCTCCCCTAGGGCTTACCTACTGACTTGGAGCTTGTTGGGCGCTGTGATGACAGGGTGCTCGGCTCCACTGAGACTGGGGCCTCCAGGTGGAACATGGTCTGTGGCTCCTAAGCCTGGATGGAGAGGGTTGGATACATTTATTACAGGCCTTTTCATACCCAGGACAGCACAGTGTGTGAGAGGACAAGTCAGGTGCATGTCCAGGCGTGGATTTGTCACTTCATGAAGGATGCCTTGTACAGGCCAAGTGCTTGGTAACCTACAGACAGTGGTGTGAGCCCTGTGCCAGAAGGGAGCAGACAGAAAAGAACAGTAATTCAAGCCAGCTCACCAAGTAGCCATGCCTTTGTCTCCCCAAGCTTGAAAGCTATGAGGGACAGCCTAGTAAGAAGCAAGGCCTAGCACAGAGCTTGACATGCAGAGGGCTCTCCACAGCTGGGCTCGAAGTTTAAGGAGTCAGGAAATGAAAGCCACCAGACAGGAGGGAACATACACACACACCTGGGAGGGGCTTGGAGGGACTGACCAGGCCCTCAAGAGACAAGCAGAAGTGTGGGAAGGCTGCTGCAGGGGCGGTAACCCGGGGAGATGGGGGGTGGGTGGCAGGCCCGGGTGGGGGGACAGAAGAGAGATGAGAGTTCTGGCTGCAGGAGTGGGCATGCTCCTCCACCCGCTCCACTCACGGTCCTGTCTCTGCGGTCCCACGGAAGCGGTCATGTTCACCAACCCCTTCATCTCTTTCTCCTCATGGTCATCGTGTGACTCTTCATCTCCCCACCTACTGAAAGATTTTCAGGGACAGGGAGCTGAATGTGGCTGGGCTGTGGGACACCCCAGGGGCCAGCTCCCCACCCCTGGCCAGCGAGCCCTCTTCCACCTACCCAGGCCTGCTTGGCTCACCTGCCCTAGACATCTTCTGCATTGCTTTGGAACCTGGCGGAGGTCCTTGCCACCAGGGAGGCCTTCCACTTGGCCTGGCGCTGTCCAGGGGCAGAGGGCTAGGATGGGGGGAAGTACAGAGAGTGGTATGGGAAAAATGACGGCCTGGCTGTCACACTGTCCTTCCAGCTGCCTTCAGGGAGCCACAGTATCCCCCACAGACTTACTTGCTGGAGACAGCCGGGGGGCTTCTGAGAATTCAATTCTGAAGTGGGGTCCTTTGCTCTATAAAGGTCCACCTACTAAATCTTAGGTTACAAACCAGGCTTGCTGACTGAACCCTAACCTGACCACTACCCTGGCATGCCTGGACCCTCTCTGGTACTGCCAGAGTTGGTGAGTGACCTTGGCTGGAGCCCAAGTCTTTTGACTTTTAATCCAAGTTCCTGTCTGTTCCAGGATAGCTACCCCTACCTCCCAGTATGCAACTAAACTTAGGGCCTCTGTTGTGGAATATCTGATCACACTGTGAATCCTGAGTTTGCATTTGTGTTAATTAAATAATAACCTTGGGTCAGGAGGCTGAGTTAGCAACTAGTTGACAGAAAGTAATCAGAGAGCCACGGGTGTCTGTAAGACGATAGAGAGGTGAACAGGAAGCAGTAGGGAGGGACTTAGTGTAGCATGGGTTCACTTGTTTTGGTGGAGCATAAGTACACCTTCTTTTGGAGATGCCCATGCCAGCCAAGAGGGAAGGTCAGCTAGTTGCCACTTAACCTCTCTGAGCTGGCCTGTTTTCACCCCAGCTTTTTGTTCTGGAGTCTTATGGATAAATAGAACAATAGAGATTTAATGAAAACCTATATTTGGCTGTAGTGACATAGCTGGTGCCTGTGGGAACAGAATTCCCACAAGGCTGCAGCCTGACAGCCAGGTCCTGTCACAGAAGCAGGCCAGTAACTGTGGAGCTGCATTTTCTGGCTAACACAGCAAAAGAGTAAAGTGCAGCCTCTGTGTTGACAGAGAAATAACAGGCCTCAAATTTGCTGAGCAAGGATTCTACAACTGAACTATACCTCCTCCTTCAGTTGAATTTAATTGTGCTAAAAGATTATACAGTGTCTTGGTCTTACACACAAGAGGACACCGGGCAGTGGTGGCGCACACTTTTAATCCAAGCACTTGGGAGGCAGGGGCAGGTGGATCTCTGTGACTTCCAGGACAGCCAAAGCTACACAGAGAAACCTTGTCTCAAAAAAACTAACAACAAAAAAAACCAAGAGGTCATTCAACTCATTCAGTCCCTGTAATAAAGCATACATACAGAGGAAAGCATTTGGAGGGGCCATGACCTGTGGAGAGAGACTAGGAAGCAAAACAAGCGGGAGGCAGAGTCTAGGGGGACTTGGAGCATCCCCACCAACGATACAGCTCCTGGGGCTTTTTTGGAGCACCACCCCCCTCATGTGGCCATTTAGGGAACTACGACTGGCTCCCAATTCTTCACACAAATGGCTACAGGCCTTGACCTTAACTCAATGGACTTACCACTCAGCCAAAGTCGCAGGACAACCCTTGTGCAGACAATCTCCGCTCACCTCCCTGCCCCACCCTCCACAACCTGATATACATACATCCCTCGTGCAAACCCAGGGGCAGAACACAGGCACAGCTAAGTGTGGCGCCCTAAGAACATCTTTTCTGGGCAACTTGCTCCCACCCCCATCTCCTGGTCTCGGGTGTCATGTTACCAGGATAGGAGCTTGGGCTAGCCTCTCCTGAAGGTCCTCATGGCATCGGCCAGCTTGGTAACAAGCCGCTCTCGAACAGATCCCGGTTCATGCTGGGGAGAGGGGGACAGTGGGGGAATGAGAATGGATAGGGCTATACAGTCTGAAGAAAAGGGAAAGGGACAGAGAGAGGAGGGAGGGAGGGAGAGAGAGAGAGAGAGAGAGAGAGAGAGAGAGAGAGGGAGAGAGAGAGAGAGGGGAGAGACAGAGAGACAGAGAGAGAGACAGATAGAGACAGAGAGAGAGACAGACAGACAGAGACAGAGAGAGACACTGACAGACACAGAGAGAGAGAGTCAGAGACAGAGACAGGGCAAGAACTCCACTTGCCTCTTTTTGTGCCCTGCCCACATGCCCCCTTGCCACCCAGCCCAGAACTGTGGACAGAATGCCTTTGCCTCCAGGTAACAGCCCAGGACCTGGGATGGATGGATGGTGTTTCTAGTCAGTGACTATGAGGTGGGGGCAAGGAACAAGGGCAGTGTCACCCAGAGGAGGCTGATGGAGAAGGGAGGGCAGGAAGAGTCAGGGGCCAGCATGGAGGGCCTCACCTGACACTGGGCCAGCGCTTCTTTATAGTATTTCAAGGCCTGGTCAAGTTGTCCCAGTCTGGCTGCAGCTGCCCCAAGGCCCTCACAGGCCTGCCACTGTCCCTTCATGTCCCCTAAGGAAGAGAGCTTGAAAGATCTCACATTGTCTGTTCAACAGATCCTTCTAGCACTGTGCACCCCCAGGCTTTGCCCTCCCCAGTTTCAGGCTAACCCTCTCATTCTTACCAGTGTCTTGGGCTGCCTTCAGGGCACACAAATAGCTGTCCCAGGCAGCCCTGTGGTCCCCCATCTGGCTCAGTGAAAATGCCAGACTGCCAAAGCTCTGACCTTGCTCCAACCGCTGGCCCACAGAGCCTGAAACCAGAACACATCCGTTTTACAGGACTTGGTTGCTGGTTGCACCCAGACAGTTTCCAAACAAGGGAGGGTTCCACGTGTCCCAGAACCCAGCCTCAGTGCCTCTAGGTGACCCACAAAGGCCTAAGCTGTCCAGCTTTAGCCTCTCACCTCAAGTTTTACCCCCAAATGTCAGTTGGAGCCAGTGAGTCAGTCAAGGTTAGATTAATAGTTTGAGACAAATAGCAAAATTTTTACTGTGTAGGACCTGGCTGGAGGAATTCAGAGACCTGTCTCTACCTTTAGAGTGTTAGGATTAAAGCAGGGGTTTTCTGCCATATCCAGCAGAAAAGAAAAAAAGAAAAAGACTAATTAGGGCTAGGAACCCAGATCATAGTTACAGAGCCATTTATGTGATGTGAATGCTATGTTTACATTTTTATTTGTTTGCTTTTGTAGTGCTAGGAATGAAATCCAGGGCCAGGCAAGTGCTTTAGCACTGAGCCACACCCCTAGCTATCTGAGGACAATTTCCAGGAACAGGTGCTCTCCTCTCATCCACATGGCTTCTGGGGATTGAACTGAGGTCAGCATGCTTGGCAGCAAGTACCCTCACGGGCCAAGCCCTCTCAGCAGCCCCTCATAGTCCATTCTTCTGTGTGGAACCTGAAGCTCAGAGTCAGGAAGCGGTTTGCTGCTGAAGGTCACACTCACTGGAGGAGATCCAGGGCGGTGCTTACCGTCTCTTAACCTCCAGGCCCAGGACATCAAGTTCACAACCTTCTGCTCTGTGCCCTCTCCCATTTCACGTAGTCCCAAATGGTCCCAAAGATCCATCCACCCAAGGCCACAGGGTGCTCGCCTGCACAGGTACAGCTCCCGCCTCCAACCCTCCAGGTTCCCAGACCCCTCCTGCCCTCAGGGTACCACCAGGCCCATTGGAAACTTTTTATTCTTTTCCTTTTTTGTCAGGATACCATGTGACCCAAGCTAGCCTTGAGTTTGATAGGTAGCCAAGGATGACTTCAAGCTTCTGATTTTCTTGCCTCCACCTACTGAGTAATGAGATTACAGATGTACGCCACACTTGGTTTTCCTTTTCTGGGAATCAAACCATGGCTTTGTGTATGCTAGGCAAGCCCTCTGGCTGTATATATATCCCCAGTCCTGAAACAACTTCTCAGTCCTTCAGTCTTGGCCCCATTCCCCAACCCCCGGCACCCACCATGTAGACTGGCAGCCCTCTGGTGGAACTCTTGGGCTTCTTGATAGCGGCCAAGGACACTGCAGGTCATTCCAAGGTTTTGAAGCACTGTTGCCTGCTCTGCTGGCTGTCGACACAGGGGTAGGGCCTGCAGAAAGGCCTCTACTGCCCGAGGGAACCGTTGAAGCTGGAAGTAACCCATGCCTAGATCATTGTAGAATGGCCCTGGAGAGTACGGACAGTCACTGGTAGTCAAACGAGCTGTAAGGAAGGCTGTACAGGAACAGCGCCTCACCCACTCCTCCAGCTCCTGGCCCCTCCCAGCACTCAGGGCACCAGCAGGCTTAGGCTCAGCACCTCCTCAGATCCCACACCTTCTTTACTAAGGCTCACCCAGCAGTCCCCTGTCAGTGGTCCCAGTGGGCCGGTGAGCGTCAGCAAGTTTACGGCTCTCCTCCAGAGCCTGCAGTACCTCAGTCAGTCCATGCTGCCCACTGCTCAGCATACATCTCACTGCCGCCACGTGAGCCAGGGCTGCATCCCAGAGCTGGTCTGCATGAGCATAGGCCCCGCTTGCTTCCTGGAAACTGCAGGCTGCTTGCTTAGGCCATCCCAGGGCCTGGTAGCAGGCTCCCATTTTTGCCTGTGTTTCCCCACGGTCCCCCTGTGACTGGTAACGGCCCAGAGCTCTGTGGTACCAGTCCAAAGCTTGGGTCAGTTCACCAAGGGCATGATAGGCCAAAGCCGTTGAAACACTGGTCACCAGGACACCAGCCTTCAGACTTCTCTTCAGGATGGGCTCTCAGAAGTAGCTCAAGTCCTGTGGCTGGGTGCCCGGTCTCCACATAGGCAGCCCCCAGGTTGAAGGCACAGGCTCGAAGAACAGGGCTGTCTCTGGTGGATGGGACCTGGGAGGCCAGCAGGAAAGCCATCTGGAAGCTGCCCAAGGCCTCCTGAGCCTGACCAGCCTGCAGGGCCCCGAGGCCAGCCCTGGTGAGGGTCTGGATGTTGGCATCTTGCTGCAGCCACTTCCTTTTCTCCTTTTTCTTCTTGCAGTTTGAAGGTCTGGGCACAGGCTCAAGCCTCGGGTGGCTGCCCTTGGGGACAGGGGAAGACCTAGGGATGATACCAGGGAAGAGAGGGGTCAGCATGTCAGCCTTTGCTCTCCCACTCCACCCCGCCCCCCAGTGGGATCCCTCTGACCTCAGAGGACCAAGGATGGTCCTCCCACCTCTTACTTTGCTTCCTGTATCCCACTGGGCAGCATTTTGATTCCCACTTTTTAAGAACGCTTCCTGGGTCCTTTGACAGCACTCAGATCAAGTAATGCCTGCTTCCTGAAAGTCCCCTTCCACGGATCAATCTCCCATGCTACAAAAACAAAACAAACAAAAAGTCGCTGCAAACTTCTATAGTTTCATAGGATTTTTCTCCCAAAGTACTAGAATTAAACCCAGCACTCAAAACAAGCCATCTCCATGAGCTGTACCACAGGGTTCGCAAGGTGGACTTTCTTGTCTTCACTAGCCTGGGAACAAGTGGAAGGCAATTAGATTTCAATAGAAGTTTACTAAAGGGTTGGGGTTGGGGCTGCAGCAATGGCCCAGCAGTGAAGATCACTTGCTGCTCTCTCAGAGGGCTCAGATTTGGTTCTCAGCAGCCACATGGTGATTGACAACTGCTTGTAACTCCAGCTCTAGGGAATCCAAAGCTTCTGATACACACACACACACACACACACACACACACACACACACACACACACACTTTTAAAAATAAGTATTTTAAGATGGGTATTATTATGCATTCCCTTAATCCTGGTACTCAGGAGGCAGAGGCAGGTAGATCTTTTGAGATCAAGGCCAGCCTAGTCTTCCAGAACAGTTAGGGCTACACAGAAAAACCCTATCTCGAAAAACCAATATACATACAATTTAAAAGCATCTTCAAGTGTTCAATTCAATGACATTACATGGATTCAACTGTGCAGCCATCATCCAACATTCCTAGGGGATTTTCCTCTGCTTTAGCTAATGTCTAGAGAATTGTGTTTGTTACTTTGAATACGTGTATGTGTGTGCATGTGGGTAGGTGCACCAGAGGCTTTGGCTGCCATAGTGTTCAAGTTACGAGTGGTTATGAGCTGCCAATGTGGGTGCTGGGAACTGAACTCAGGTCTCTGAAAGAGCAGAGAGTACTTTGAATCGTCTTTTCAGCCTCCTTGCGTAGTAGTCTTGAGGCCCAGGATTTGATCCCCAGTATCCCATGAAAGCAAAGCAAACAGATGAAATGCTATGATGGCAGTGCACATCTTCAATCCCAGCGCTCAGGAGGTAAAGACAGGCAGATCTATGTGAGCTTGAGGCCAGCCTGGTCTGCATAGTGTTCCAGGACAGAAGCTGTGCTAGCTCTCCAGTGTGTGCAGGAAGCTGTGCTAGCTCCAGCCATCCAAAGACGAACAGGATGCTGAATTAGCAAGAAGTCCATGTCCAGGATGGGTATGCCTGAGCTTACTGTGCCCTTCCTACCACCTCCTCTACTTTAGTCAGTTACAAATAACCAAAGTTCCTGCTCTGGTCCTCGAAGCCCTCTAAAGTCCAGATACATTCTTCCCATCAGCACGTTTCCTGTAGGGGCCTTCCTCCTGGAAAGGTACAGCCTTGCCCACCTCAGAGAAGCCTCCTTTCTTTCTCTTTTCTTTTTTTCAGAGAGGAGGCAGAAGAGAAATTATCTCTGGAGTTGGGAATTTAGCTCAGTGGTGGAGAAAGAGATGAATGGATGGAGGGAGGGGGGAGGAAGGGAGGGAAAAACGAGGGAGTATTGCTTCTAAAAACACATGAAAGCCTGACTTGGCGAGTCCCCAGCCCTGAGGCATTCCCGCTGTCCCCATACCGTCCTGGGCACCCATCACAGGATTTCTTACCTCGGTGCTCTTTCCTCCACAGCAGCTGGCTTTCTGGGATGGTTCCTCTGGCTTGGGTTACTTCTTACTAGCTTTGGCTCTGAGGTGTGTTACCAGATACCTGGGTGCCACCCCCTACTCCCAGGTGATCCTTTGAGTGACAGCTATGGTGGCCTGTCTTAGTGAGGAACCTGGATGGCAGTCAGGCACAGCTTCCGAAGGCCTATCCCCCTCCTGCCCAGCTGCTCCAACTCTGTAAAGTAACAAATCAAAGCAGCATGGAACTATTAATTAATTATATCCACGATTACCCATCCCTTCCCATCTCTTCTTTTTAATTTAATTTGAATTTATTTTTAATTTTAGGGTAGGTTCTTGTGGTCCTCTTTCCTCAGCCAGACATATGTCACCATGCCCAGCTCCTTCTCTCCCTTTCAAAGGGGAGTGACAAGCCAAAGATTTCCATCTGCTACAGAGTGACTGCAAGCTTCAATGAGGCATAGACTATCCCAGAAGTGGACCTTTTCATGTGTACACACACACCTTACATACATACATGCACGCTCACATGCATATATATGTGTGACTCAGATGCACATATACATGCATACTCACAAGCATACCTAAGTGTGCACTGAAAGGCATCTTTACAGTTGGTAACAGGATGGAAGGTGATGGGCATAAGAGCCTGAAGAATAGAAGACCCTCCCTGCCCCCGATCTCTGCAACCACCAGGTTCTGTTTAATGAGAAGACAGGAGGCCCCACAATAAACAGGACTCACCAACTCACCAACCCACCATCGATGGCTGCATCTGGAAGTAGATGTCCTCATTTGCTTAGGGAAAAGCCCTTTTGAAATAGAAAGGCCATTGTCAAAAACAAACTCATGAAATAGACATGCTGACCACAGTTGCAACACAGTCTTTTGGGCAGGCCTGGTACTTGGAACCATGTTTGTGCCCCAGGCTTCTGTGTGGCCTGGGCTTTCAGGGTTCTAACAGAGCCTCTCTAGGCCTATTAGGCCACCAAGTGGTCCTACATTCAGCAGGCCTTCAGGAGGATAATCTGGGGAGGGGCAGGGGCTGAAAGTTCTCTTAACCTAGGTCCTGAAGGAGCTCCCAGCAACTGAGGTCATTTCCAAATCATTGTCCAGTTCCTTCTCTGTCTTTCCCACCACATCCTTGCAACTCCCTCTGTAATTATTAAAACATAGAGTACCACAGAGAATATAAACATGGTCATCACAATGAACACATTCATTTCAACAATAACTTTAAATATCAGTGGCCTCAATTCTCCAATCAAAAGACACAGACTGACTGAATTAATCAAGAAACAAAATCCATCTATCTGTTGCCTCCAAGAAACACAGCTTTAAAGATAGGTACCACCTTAGAGTAAAAGGATGGACAGAAGTGCTTTAATCAAATGGAACCAGGAAGCAAGCCGGTATCCTAATATATGACAGACTTCAAACTAAAACAAATCAAAGAGATAAAGAGAAACATTTCATTCTAAGCAAACAAATGGTTAACCAAGACATTACTATCCTAAACATATATGTATCAAACTCTGGGGTGTACAATTTTATAAAAAAAATCTACTACTGGACTTTAAGACTCAAATTAATTTCAATCTGTTAATAGTTGATGATTTCAGTACCCCACTTTCTCTAATAGAGAGATCATCTGAACAAAAAATAAACAGAGTAGCTGGGCAATGGTGGCACATGCCTTTAGTCCTAGCACTCAGGAGGCAGAGGCAGGCAGATCTCACTGAGTTCAAGGCCAACCTGGTCTACAGAGCCAGTGAGTTCCAGGACAGGCTCCAAAGCTACACAGAGAAACCCTGTCTTGAAAAAACAAAATATATAAAATAATAAACAGAGAAACATCATAATTAATTGGCATCATACACCAAATGGACAGAATATTTCACCCACACATCAAATTGCACATTCTGGAAGCCTTTCTAAAGTAGACCACATCTGGGACACAAAACAAATCTTTACAAACTCAAGAAGATTGAAATCACTCCTTGTATCCTATCTGAACACAATGCAATAAAACTTGAACTTTACAGCAAAAAGTCTCTAGTCAGTATGCAAACTCATAGAGACTAAACAGCTCGTTACTGAATGATCAGTGGGTCTAAGAAGAAAGTAAGAAATAAATAAATAAACTTTCCAGAACTAAATGAAAATGAAAACACAAACAATGAAACCCCTGGGACACATTGAAAGCAGCCTCACGCGGGAGGGAGGGTTAAAGCTCTAAGTGCCAGCATTAAAAAATCAGAAAGATCACAAATGAATGGCTAGAGGCCATGAATTTGAAAGAGTAAAGTGGGGAGGGGTATATGGAAGAGTTTGAGGGGAGGAAAGGAGAGGGATAAATAGAGTGGTTGTATTATAATCTCCAAAAAAGATTGTGTGTGTGTGTGTGTGTGTGTGTGTGTGTGTGTGTGTGTGTGGTGTGTATAATTTTTAAAAAATCAACTGAAGAGAGAAAGGATTATGTTAGCTCATAGTTCATCGTACTATGAAGTCCAAGCATCAGGATCTTGAAATAGCTGCATCTACCATCAGGGAACAGTGAGGGACGAATGCAGTGCTCTTTGCTCAGCCCCACTTTATATAGTCCAGGGTCCCCTGTCCAGGAAATGGCTCCACCCACAATTTTAAAAGGTCTTCCCACTTCAGTTAACATAATCAGGATAATGTCCCAGAGGCAAGCCTAGAGGTCCATCTTCCAGTTGATTCTACCAAATTGACAATTTACAATAAACGACACGAAGCCTTTTCAAATGTCTGCCATGAAGCTTTGAGCCTTGGCCGCCACTGCTTGTATGATGGGTGGAGAAGGAAGGAGGGAGAAATACAGGTCAGAGAAGCCTATCACATATTAAGCCGAGTATTTCTTTATTAGTGAAGCTGTATTATCTGTTCTCTGTGCCACCGAAGTGGCTTCCCAATTAGTCTGTACCCAGTCTCGCTCTCTCCAAGCCCCTGCTGTCATCTTTTCTAAAGTACCAAGCTGTTCTGACCTGCGTCTAAAGGGTTAGTAGTTGCTCACCAGCCCTTGTCTCAGTACCTTGGCAAGTTGCCTAAGATGTGTAGGACGTGTCCTTCTCCCTAGCTGACCTTTTCTCCACATCACTAAGACAAGTTTAATGTCCCTAATATTTTTGCACATGCTGTTTCCACTGTGTAGAATGCCCCTCACCTTTAATCTGGCAAATGCTTCCGTTTTCAACGTAGATTATCAGGGGCCAGAGGCACAGTTCCATGCAGACACCTCTACCAGGTAAAGCCAAGTTTCTGATTTTGCTGCAGAAAATAGTTGCAGGACAAGTCAGAATGAAACAGAATTGGAGTTTTATTAAAAAGAGCTTTAAAATGATTTTTAGGCACATCTGTTAATAGGGAAAAAAAGAAAGTGTACACCCAAGCATGGGTGTGGGCTTCTTCATGAGTCATGCTTTTTGTGCCTTTGTAATAACCATATATCAGATTTTAATGGCTTCTGCAGTTACGTCTGAGAAGGTTGCCAAGGAACTTAAATGGGATCATAGGTTGGTTGTCAAGGTGCACAGGATGAGGTCATGCAGAGAAGGGAAAGCCTTAGGTAGACATGAAGATTGCACAAGGCAATTGAACTGTTTTTACTATAAACAATTCTTCATCACTAGAAATCCAATGTGCTATCCATTGCACCTCAGAGCCACATAGCAAAGTTTATATTCTTATATATGAGATTCCCAGAAAAGGGGCTTGGATTGTAAGAGGTGCTGCCCAGAGCACTGCTCTGTGGGAGCCTGAAGAAGTATGCCCGCTGTCTGCCCGCAGAGCCTTAGAAGCACATTCTCCTTTATTCCCAGGTTCTGGGGCTCCAGGGTCCGGAGGATGTAGATGACTTAGATGGCCCCTTAAAACTCGGCAGTTACCAAAGGCAGTGCAGGATGGGGTCCCTAAAGGACTTGGGGAAGGGACTCTCAGGCTTTCATTCCACATTGCAGGTTTATATCTGGAAAAGAGGAGTAACGCCAAACTGGAAGACCCACATATGCTTAGGTCTTAATTGTGGTTCACTGTAATTTTAACATGTTTTTCTTTCCTTTTCTCCTTTCGGAAATTTCATATATGTACACAATGTGTTGTGATCGTTCCTCATATCGTACATTTCTTACTTGAAATATTTCTGTATAAAAAATATTATCTCTGGTAGGAAGCCCCTACATCAATTGTTAGTTGTATAGGAAATCTTCTTTTTCCCAAACGGTTTATTTATTTTCATTTTATTTGATTTGCCTGCATGAATGTCTGTGTGAGGGTGCCAGATCCTCAGGAGCTGGAGTTACAGATAGTTGTGAGCCACCATGTGGATGCTAGAAATTGAACCCAGATTCTCTGGAAGAGCAGACACAGCTCCAAGTAGGAAGTCTTAACTCTTAGCTGGTAAGAGATTTCAACCAGACTCCATGGTGAGGGGGCCCATTTGTAGCTTTTTCGTTATTGTTGTTTTTTGTTTTCTTGTTTTGTTCTTTTGGCTGTGTGTGTGTGTGTGTGTGTGTGTGTGTGTGTGTGTGTGTGTGTGTGTGGGGAAGGGTGGGGGGCTGCCACTCAGCTCCCAAATAAATACATGGAGGCTTATTCTTACTTGTGAATGGCTGGCCTTAGCTTGGCTTATTTCTAGCCATCTTTTCTTAAATCTACCTTTTGCCTCTGGGCTTTTCCCTTTCTCTATTCTATAAACCTATCTTTACTTCTTAATCTGTGACTTGCTTTTTAGCTGGGTGGCTAGCACCAAAATCCTCCTCCCTTCTCTTTCTTCTAGATGTTTCCCCCCCCCCCCAGATTTCTCCTCCTATTTATTCTCTCTGCCTGTCAGCTCCGCCTATCTTTTCTCCTGCCTAGCTATTGGCTGTTCAGCTCTTTATTAGACCAATCAGGTGTTTTAGATACACAAAGTAACATAGCTTCACAGAGTTAATTAAACAAATGCAACATAAAAGGCAACACATCTTTGCATCATTAAACAAATGTTCCACAGCATAAACAAATGTCACATATATATTCATTCCCTACCCTTGCCTTTTTAACTAGATCTGTTTTTCTATCTTGCCTCTTGATCAGTTGAAGCTTCCACTAGGAAGATCTCTGGCCTCCACGCAGTTATTCTTCCTCGGTGCGGCACTGAATTCCAAGCTTTTTGACTTTTTGTCTACCACTTGTTATAACCCTACTCTCTAGAGAGCATGTTTACCCCTGTATTTGTCACCTCGTTCAGTGTATATATAGTACCAAGTAGCGTACTGGGAGTCCCAGGAATTCTTTAGGAAGTGGGGCAGGATAATGAAAAGAAGGGCAGCGGCAGGGACTATTTGAAAAAGTCAGCTGAGCAGAGAAGGGGTCTTGTAGAAAGAGCAAATCGAGGAATTGTCACAAAGCTATCCCTCGTCTCGCCATCTGGGAAAAACTACGAAACCCAAGATTCTCTGCGGCTCGACCGGAAGCGTCCCATCCCGGTGTGACCGCGGTGAGGAGTGGTGTCCCAGCGGCGGGAGATTCAAAACTGGCAGGAGAAGGAACATGGAACCGTGTGCGGCAAGCCGGGCTCGGACAGCCTGTGAGTGCAGGAGGGACTTGCGGAGGGTGAAGCGGGGTGTTGCTGGTGGGGCTTGGCCTTCGCGGGAGGGGCTGCCTGGAGCAGGGTGGGGAGTGGGCCAGTGTGCGCAGTGTAACCGCTGCAGAACCTTCCAAGGGCGCTCTCCCTTATTCCCAGTCTGGGGCCCCAGGGTCGGGGAATGTAGACAGTCTAGGTGCCCCCTTAAAATTCTGCAGTTCCCTTACCTGCCAAAGGGTGCCACGGGATGGGATTCCGCAATGCCTCTCAAACTACTTGGTTCTTAATCACCTGGCTGTTTGTTTAAAATGCAGGACCGTGGAGGGCGGGCTTGGTGGCGCACTCCGGTAATTCCAGCAGTTGGAAAGTGGAGGCAGGTCAAGAGTTCATGATCATTCCTAGCTACATAGTTCATAGAGGATGCCCTGGGCCACCAGAAACACTGTTTCTTTAGAGAGAAACCCAGGTTCTTGGGAAGGGCTGAACGGATCAGCGGAATGAAAAACAAAACCTGCTTTCTTTACAGACCTTCACCACTAGGGCACAAATAGCAAAATCGGTGTCCACCCACCTCGTGAGGGAATGCTCGTTCCAGAAAAACCACTGTGGTGGTGATTGTTTTTGGGTTGTGTGGCTTTTTTGAGACACTTTGTGCGCGCGGGTGTGCGCGCGCTCGCTCGTGCTCAAGACCCCGCCCATTTCATCTTGCTGAGTCCCCAACTCATAGCTCTGAGGTGATGTCATTCACTTACGGGTTTATTTTCCATTCTTGAACAGCCAACTCTTGTTCCTTGTAAACTCCCTCAAAGGAACTCCTGAGTTTTCTGCCGTTGGCCAGTACTTTCAAATCTGTATTTGGAAGTGTGTGTCTGTGGGTTTGAACTTTTATAACTGCCAATTCAAATAAGCCCAGCCCTTCCTGAAACCATAGAGCAGGATATCCAAGATGAGGAAATAGGATAAAGAGTAAAAATGACTGGTGCCCAGTCAAAGACAAATCCACCAAGCTGTCTCTTGCATGTTTGCTGAACCCAATTTGTTGTGCAGTTATGTTTTTGTTTAATTATGCGTGTGTTCTCCATGAAAAATAGAGATAGAGACTGTGGCTAAGGCAGAATAGGAATGCTATGCCATATTAGGCATTCCCTGTTCCTGAGCTTGGAGGTCAGAGTGTTATCTACATTTTGTTTAACTTGAAGATTACTTTCCTCCTCAGGTGAGCTATGGAAAAAGGACAGTGAAAATGGGTGGTGGCACACGCCTTTAATCCCAGCAGGCAGATCTCTGTAAATTTGAGGCCAGCCTGGTCTACAGTACAGAGTGAGTCCCAGGACAGGCTCCAAAGCTACAGAGAAACCCTTCTTGAACCCCCCCCCCTCCAAAAACCAGAAAGAAAAAGGATAATGATGATACCCATGTGATCTTTTAATTGTCC
Source organism: Cricetiscus sungorus (assembly GCA_030556225.1). Lineage (NCBI taxonomy): Eukaryota > Metazoa > Chordata > Mammalia > Rodentia > Cricetidae > Cricetiscus > Cricetiscus sungorus. The sequence continues at coordinate 104,760,980 of JANBXA010000730.1, forward strand.
TTCCATTTAATTTCAAGTGCACACCTGTTCTGCCTCAATCTGCTCGTCATTCTATGTAGCTCAAATAGGATGGTTTGCTTCCTCTGCTAGCCTGAGATCTTATTCATGGCCTTAATTGTATCCCTCACTTTGGGTTGGAGTCATTCACTTACATGGATATATATATATGACATTTTGCTTACATGTATGTCTTTTATATTGCATGGGTGCATGGATGCCTGGGGCTAGTGGAGGCATCAGGTCTCTGGAACTGGAGTTACAGACAGTTATGAAACACCACATAGCTGATGAGATTGAACCCAAATCCTCTGCAAGAACAGTCAGTGATCTTAACTGCTGAGCCATCTCTCCAGCACCCATCTTTATATTTCTATTCTGTTCTCTTCTTCTTCTTCTTCTTCTTCTTCTTCTTCTTCTTCTTCTTCTTCTTCTTCTTCTTCTTCTTCTTCTTCTTCTTCTTCTTCTTTTTTTAAAGAGAGTGTTTCTCTGTAGCTTTGCAGGCTGTCCTGGAACTTGCTCAGTAGACCAGGCTGGCCTCAGACTCACAGAGATCCACCTGCTCCTGCCACCTGAGTGCTGGTATTAAAGGTGTGTGCCACTACCGCCCAGCCTGTTCTTTTCTTTTTTAAGATAGTATTTAACTATGTACACCTAGCTATCCTGGAACTGGTATTGTAGACCAGGCTGGCCTTGAACTCACAGAGATCTGCCTGCCTCTACCTCCTGAGTGCTGGGACAAATGTTTTCAATACCACTGCTCAGCTGAATTTGTATTTTTTTAAGAGTAGAGATTCACTAGCCCAGGTTAGGACAGAAAGGTACAGAGTGAATGAATGACTGTGCTTCATCATTGACTGTGTCAGCCTTGCTTCCAAGGGAGACCTGTGACAGCACATCTTTGAGAAGTTAGCATGTAATGAAGGGTATGACTCAAAGCTAAGGCCCCAGCTGTTGAAGGCTCTGGATAGCCCTGCTGGTGGCACTGACGGATGTGTTTGAGGCAGACTTTGGAAAGAGGCGAAAGGAAGGATATGTCTCTGGTGGAGAAGGATGCTCCCTGCTAATGGGTACACTGGGGAAAAGAGCAGGGACATGGAGAATGCATCTGCTTGGAAGGGGCTGCCTAGGGAATTTGTTCAAAGCAGCATCAGAGCCGAGGTTCCCATCTTTTTGCTGTTGTTGTTGTATTTTAAGATTTATTTTTATTATGGGCATGTGTCTATATGTATATATGCTTTGTGTGTATGGGTGCCCATGAAGACAGAAGAGGGTATTGGTTTGCCTGAAGCTGGTTGGTTACAGGTCATTGTGAGCTGCCCAGTGTGGATGCTGGGATCCCTCTCTAAGGCTGCATTCCTTGACTGTGTCCCCTCATACTTCAGATGAACGCCTCACAGCTGAGGAGATGGATGAGCAGAGGCGACAGAATGTTGCCTATCAGTACCTGTGTCGGCTAGAGGAAGCCAAGCGGTAAGCCGGGCCCAGGAAGATGGATTCCTTTTGGTCCACCTTTCCTATTCCAGACACCTGTCCCCAAAGCAAATATAAACAGACAAGGAAGGGCCTGTGTCGTGGGGAAGAGCAAGTTAAAATAATTTTACCATGCCAGGCATGATGGTGCATACCTGTAATCTCAGTGCTTAGGAGGTAAGAGAATAAGAAGTTCAAGGCCAGCAGCAAGGGAGATGGCTCAGTTAGTATGAGCATGAAGTCCTGAATTCAGACCCACAGCACACACAGTCAGCTATGGCAGCATGTACCTGCAATCCCAGTGCTGGGAACGCAGACGCAGACAGATCCATAGAGTTCATTGGCTGACCAGCCTACCCAATCAGTGAGCTCCAGGTTCAATCAAAGAAACGAGAGACCCTGCCTCAAAAAATAGGATGGGAAGTAACCAAGGAAGATGCTTTAATTCGGCCTCTGGCCTCTGCAGACATATGCACACACTTACACATGTGTGCCCATATGGACAGGCACCTCCCCTCTCACCACACACTCACAAAGAGTTCAAAGTTAGCCTCCACTACATAGCAAGTCTGAGGCCAGTCTGAACTTCATGTCTTAAAACAAGGCAGAAATAAAAACTAGCATTTTCTGTTTTTTAAGGCCAATCCCAACCATTACATTCTTTCCTCAGTATCCATCAATATATATAACTCTACAGTCTTTGGGTACCTCCACCTACCATACTGTCATAATGCCCAACTAACATAAATTATCTGTGAATACCTGGAAAATCAGGAACCAGGCCATTTTCCAGTTCCACTCATTGTCTAAAAAGAAAAATCTGTCTTTATGTAACAGAGTACCATGTACAATGAATATGTACAGTGAAAATTTTAAATTAAAAAGTAAATCTGTTTAATTAAAAAGAAGAATCTAGCCAGGCTGTGGTGGTGTGCACCTTTAATCCCAGGTCAGGGGAAGCAGAGGCAGGTGGATCTCTGAGTTCAAGGCATATTAAGGCCCACAATAACCAGGGCTACACAGAGAAACCCTGTCTCAAAACCTATCCTCCCCCCCAAAAAAGAAGAATCTAAAAGTTTGCACATGACACTCGCCTCTTAGGCCTTCTTTGGCCCTGCCACCTCTCCCTTTTTCTTTTTCTTTTCTTTTTCTCTTTCTTTCTTTCTTTCTTTCTTTCTTTCTTTCTTTCTTTCTTTTTCTTTTCTTTTTGTGTGTGTGTGTGTGTGTGTGTGTGTGTGTGTGTGTGTGTGTGTGTGTGTCCCTAACTTTTTAAAGAAACTGGATCACTTTTCCTGACATTCTGGCTTCATTTGCTTCCTGTGACATTCAATTTGAGCCTCCAAGCCCCTTATTTCCTATAAATGGATACTGGCTCTTAAAGGCTTGATTAGGTTTAAAGGAAAATGGTGAAGGTGTGAGCTTTACATCACACCTCACAGTAGGAACGCAGCATCTCCTTATGCTGCCTCTGGCAATACTGAGTCTGATGTTCGTGTGGTAATGATCTCTGTCTCATGGGTTTCCCCAGTAGCTCTCACCACATGACCTGCTGTTAGCCCTCCTTGGAACCCATTTTTGGGGAGGCAAATGTCTGCCTATCCCTCAAGTTATCTGACATACCATTCCTTCCCTACCCAAAATCCCCCCGTCTTCCTATTGCCTCACCATCTCACGTTCCCCAACCTGCTCAGATGCCTAAACATGCCAACCCTTTGCCTTATTCGTCCCTTTAGACAAGGTCTCTCACTGGAGCTAGACTAGTGGCCAGCATCCCCAGTCATCTTCCTGTTTCCCCATATGGTAGTGGGGCTACAAGTGCTTGTGGCCATGCCTGGGGTTTTATGTGGGTGCAGGGGATTTGAGCTCATGCCTCCCTATGCCCGTTTGGTAAGCACTCTGATCTGTTGAGTCATTTCTCCAGTCCCCTTTTCTTTAAAATATTTTTATATTTTAATTATTTATTTATTTATTTATTTATTTATTTATTTATTTATTTATTTTTGAGTCAGGGTTTCTCTGTGTAATAGTCCTGGCTGTCTTGGAACTTGCTTTTTAGACCAGGCTGGCCTCGAACTCAGAGACTGGCCTGCCTTTGTCTCTCATGTGCTGAAGTTAAAGACATGTGCCACCACCACCCATTTGAAATTTTTAATTTAACTTGAAAGTGTATGGTGTTTTGCCTGCATGTATGTCTGAGTACTGTGTGCATGTCTGGTGCCTTTGGAGGTCAGATAAAGGTATCAGATACCCTGGAACTAGAGTTACAGATGGTTGTGAGCCACCATATGGCTCCAGACCCATGTCCTCTGGAAGGAGAGCCAGTACTCTTAACCATGGAGCCATCCCTCTTTTCTTTTTAGCCAATAGTCTATTTTAATGCCCCCCCAAAAGATAGAATAGAGCAGATAAGAAATCAGGTGTCATCCGGGTGTGCTGGTTCACACTTTTAATCCCAGCATTTGTGAAATAGAAACAGGTGGGTCTCTGTGAGTTCAAGGCCAGTCTGTTCTACAGAGTGAGTTCCAGTTCAGCTGGGGCTACCCAGAGAATCAGAGTCTCAAAAAACCAACAAATCAATCAGTCAGTCAGCCAATCAGTTAATCAGATTTCCAGCAGGAAGTGTGAAGCAAGGTGACTTGTCTCTTTGGAAACACCTGAAGGCCTCAGTATCTGGAGAGTCTACCCAAGGAGTCATGCTACAGCTACCAATGGTGAAATACATTTATATTCACATTCAAAGTGTGCTCAGAATTACCAGCTCACTGCTTCTGGCAGCTGCCCACCGAAGCCAGCAATGCAGTGACATTGGCCTCATTTTGCAGAGTGCAGTTGAGTTTCAGGGGCGAAGCGAGGGAGATAGGTTGGAAAGAGGGCCTCCGATTCTAAGAGGGCTGGCCTTTCTGTCCCTTGTGCTGTTCCTCTCCCATCAACTCACAGGGCCTGTAATACCCTCTTATTCCTCAGAACTGAACTGTGAACTGTGGAGATCATTCCAACAGACATGAGCTTCCTGTACCTAAGTTTTCAGAACCATGCAGAATGAGAGAAGTGGAAAATTCCATTTGGTTTGAGTCAGATATGTAGCTAGAGTAAGGGGTCACCTACCGCAACAGGGTAAGAGTCTGGCTACAGGGGGACTTTCCAGGACGAATAAGTTGGCATGTGTAGGCATCTGAGCAGGTTGGGAAAAGTGGGAAATGGTGAGGCAATAGGAAGAGGGGAATTTTGGGGAGGGAAGGAAGGGTGTGTCAGGTCACTTGAGGGATGGGCAGGCCCTACAAATACCTGTGGGTAAGAGCTGCTCTCCTGCTCACAGCTGGATGGAGGTGTGCTTGAAGGAGGAGCTTCCTTCCCCAGTAGAGCTGGAGGAGAGCCTCCGGAATGGAGTGCTACTGGCCAAGCTGGGCCACTGCTTTGCGCCCTCTGTGGTCCCCCTGAAGAAGATCTATGACGTGGAACAGCTGCGGTATCAGGTGGGCACAGTGTAATTAATCCCCCTGTCATCTCATCTCTCCCTCCCAAAATGCTCCTTCCCACAGCTGTAAGAGCATGGCGACCATGCAACTTCAGAGTCCATGCATGATCACTTTTGAGGCTGAAAACCATTGTACTGGGGAAGTAGATTCACCAGTGTCTCTGCCAGGTGGGTGCTCTGCTAACAGCAAGGGGCACTGCTATCTGGGCCTTAGGATGCCCCAAGGTGCAAATGGCCTGGAGAGTCACAGTTCACACTCCAAGGTTTGTGGCTTTGCCACCCTGAAGGGCCTTCCTGGGCATGTGTCCCTTTTCTGTACTCTAGTTAGCCCAAGCCTCCTGTCCTATGCCAGCTTGGAAGCCATACTCCACTGCCCTCCCCTGTGCCAGCCTCCCATTATCTTGCTGGCTCAACCATTCCTGGTGGTTTCAGCTGTTCCATGGGGTAGGGATCCACAGGGTGGGGTCCGCCTACCCTTCCCCCATGAACCTTTAAGCTGGTATCTGGGTTCCACCTGTTGGGAGCCCTGAGAACTCTAGAAACATTCTCTCTTTTCTCCCTTTCAGGCAACTGGCTTGCATTTCCGTCACACAGACAATATCAACTTTTGGCTTTCTGCAGTAGCCCACATCGGTCTGCCTTCGGTAAAATGGGATGCTGAGATGGTTATCTGTCTGCTCTAAGAACACTTCCTTGGGTCTCTGTGCCTTTGAACCAGGCTGCTTGGGCTTTGCCTTCCCCTCCCTGTGGATCCTGGGCTGAGAAGCATCACTGCTGTCATATAGAGGAGCTCCTGTATGGTACAGATGGGGCTCACGTTAGCCAGGCATCTCTCCATCAGAATTCCAGAGGGAATCAAGAACCTGCCACATCCCTAGGTGGGAGACTACAGACCAGAGCCTTAGGCCCAAGACCCAACTGTACTCATGCTACATGTCCTCTCCCATGTGAATCCCAGTTTGTTTCTCTCCTGTAAAGTAGGTGTAGTAATTCCTACCTCTAATGTTGGTAGGAGAATTGTGTAAATTCCTTTTGTAAAGTACTATACAAATTAAGGCTAGGCAGAATTCTGCAGTGTATGTGTCCTTCTCTGTGTTCTTTCTCTGTAGAAGGTAACTATAAAGATGAGGTGACCCAGGCAGTGGTGGTGCATGCCTTTAATCCCAGCACTCGGGAGGCAGAAGCAGGCAGATCTCTGTGAGTTCGAGGTCAGATTGATCTATAGAGCAAGTTCTAGGATAGCCAAGGCAACACAGAGAAACCCTGTCTCCAAAAAAACAACAAACAAAAAATATGAGATAGTCTGGGCAGTGGTGGTGCATGCCTTTGATCCCAGCACTCGGGAGGCACATAGAAAACCTGTCTCGAAAAACCAAAAAAAAAAAAAAAAAAAAAAATGAGATCGCTCAACAGGTAAAAGAACTTGCTGCTAAACATGACAGCCTGAGTTTAATCCCCAAGTGACACTTGGAGGAAGAAGAAAACCAACTCCTTCAGGTTGTCCTTACACACACACACACACACACACACACACACACACACACACACACACACTTGCATGTACACTGTATGGGAAATAGTAGCAAAGACATTTTGTTGGATCAGGAGATTGAAGCCAGCCTACATTATATATATTTCAACAAAAGAAAAAAAGACTTGTCCTGGTGGCACAGACCTTTAATCCCAGCACTTGGGAAGGGGAGGGGGAACAGGTAGATCTAGTCCAAAAAAAAAAAAAAAAAAAAAAATGCTGGGTGATAGTGGTGCACACCTTTAATCACAGTGCTTGGGAGGCAGAGACAGGCAGGAAAAAAAAAAAGAAAAAAAAAAAGGAAGAAGAAGAAGGAAGGGTTAAGAGCACAGTTCCTCTTGCAGAGGACTCATGTTCTTCAAGTTCAATTCCCAGCCCCTACATCAGGTAGCTCATAATTGTCTATAACACCAATTCCAGGGTATCAAATGCCCTCTTCTGGCCTCAGTGGACACTTGCATGTTAATAGTGCCTATACAGACAAGCGGACACACACACACACACACACACACACACACACACACACACACACAGAGGTAAGAATTTTAAAGAAAAGAAAAAGGAGCTGGAGAGATGCTTTGATGGTTGAGAGCCTGGGTTTGATTCCTAGCACCTACACAGTAGCTTACAACCATCTGTAACTCCAGTCACAGGGATCCAGTGCTGTCTTCTGCTTTCTATGGGCATGAGACACACATGTGATACACTGACATACATGCAGGCAAAACACCTATGCACATAAAAAGAAAAGGATAGTTTAGCACTGGGACACAGTTTAGTGGTAGAGCCCTTGCTCAGCATGTTTGAGACCCTGTACTCCTCCTAGTTCTACAGAAAAAAGCAAATAGCTGAGCTTAGTGTCCCATCTCTGCTTCCAGCATTGGGGAGATAAGGCAGGGGGTTGGAAGTTCCCAGGCAGAACCTGGGTTATTAAAATTTGATATGGCAGATTGCATTACACAGTGAGACCTCATTTCAGAAAAATGCTACAGAGGTGGTTTAAAGATTAAGTGTACTTACTGTACTTGCAAAGGATCCAGGTTCAATTCCACATGGTGGTTCATAACCATCTGCACTCCAGTTCCAGGGATTCCTTTTCTGCTTCCCGATCTCTGCAGGTACCAGGCAGGCATGTGGTGCACATAAATACATGTAGGCAAAATGCTTGTGCACATAAAAGAAATAAATCTAAATTTAAAAAAAAGCAAACGAGACAGACATTTTGGTGGAAGTCACAAGCAGTGGAGGGCATATGCTGTGTTGGTGCAACTGAGACAGCTCTCTGGCTTTGGTCCCTTGTTAAGAAGCTGAATGTAGCATAGAATGTACTGAGCTTAGGTTTCAGTTCTTAAGTTGCTTATACAGATCAGAGGACTCTATGGGCCTCAGCACTGCATACCTCATTGGGTCCTCCCTGGGATCATGTTCAGCTCCCCAGCACATCATGTATGTGGTGGAAATTTCAGGTCAAGGACCAGGATTATGGAGGCTGAATGCCTGGGGCCTGTTTTTCCTGGAGGCTATGGCTTGCATCCTGTAGCCTCTGAGGTCTCATCTGGTGGTCAGCTAACCCTGGATACTCTGTCTATGTGACTGGCTGTGTCTTGGCTTAGTAAGCTTTTTTTTTTTTTTACATTGGGCTCAATGGGGATGGTTATAGAAACTGACATAGAAGCCTGGGCTGTGGAGAGAGAGGTGTATTGCTCAGCTCAGGCCTCCTGTACCACACCAGCTTGGGTGGTTTACTTACTGCACTACCCTCCCCTGTGCTGTCCTTCTCAATGTGCAGCCACTGTCTGGTTTCTCCTCTAGATTTTCCTCCCAGAGACCACGGATATCTATGACAAAAAGAATATGCCTCGGGTGATCTATTGCATTCATGCTCTCAGGTAAGACACCCTGACTTTAGTTAACCAGGTCCTTCTAGTGGTTCCTGGTCTTCCTAATGCTATGGCCCTTTAATATAATTCCTCATGTTGTGACCCCCCCAACTGTAAAATTATTTCATTGCTACTTTATAACTGTAATTTCGCTACTGTTATGAATTGTAATACAAATATCTTTGTTTTCTGTTCATCTTAGGCAACCCCATGAGAGGGTCATTCGATCCCTAAAGGGGTTGTGTTGCTGATTGAGAACCACTGCTCTAGGTAGATCAATCAATAGATGGATCAGTCAATAGCAATAAATATAATAGAAATTAGTGAGAGTAGCCAAATGAGCAGTTTTTGGGAGGGTGGGATTTTAAATCTGTATGGATGTTTATATCCTTGTGTATGTTTGTGGGCACATTTATGTGTGAACCTTATAAATGAAGGAAAACAGGATAAAGTCCTTAGCTTGTGACTGGGACGTGAATAAATCAGAACGAGGACCCTTCAAGTGCATCATGTACAAGCCACTTAGTAGAAGCAGGGAAGGCTACTTGGTCCTATTCACAGGCAGGTATACCAGTTGACTGAATCATAGGGACTGGCCAGTTCCTGTGTCCACTATGTTATCTCTTTACGCCTTCCCTTCCCATGCCCTTCTTTGCCTCCATTCCTGGCCTCAGCAGCTTTGTTTGCTGTAATCTTCTTGTCCATCTCCACCCTGTGACATTCCATTGCAGTGTGTCCTCTGTGGAGCCATCACAGTTACAGGGACTCCCTATGGCATCTTATTTCCATTCTGTAGCTCTTTTCTTATCTGGAAATCCCTGGTGCTAGAGTGACTTGAGGACAAGTGCTAAGTGCTCTTCACCTCTGGGTCTCCATTGTAATTTTACACATATGTTGTGGACAAGGTATGAAAAATCAGATCCCAGTGTGTCCTGATACTTTCCATTCTTCCCAGTCTCTTCCTCTTCCGGCTGGGATTGGCCCCTCAGATCCATGACCTGTATGGGAAAGTGAAATTCACAGGTAAGCAAGCTTCTTTCTCTTGTCCACGGACTAAGAAGGGGGCATGGAGGTCCTGAGCCTAATGAAGAACACTTCTGGTACCATTGCAGCTGAGGAACTCAGCAACATCGCCTCTGAATTGGCCAAATATGGCCTCCAGTTACCAGCCTTCAGCAAGATTGGAGGCATCTTGGCCAATGAGTTTTCAGCCGATGAGGCTGCAGGTAGGGCTCTACCCTGAAGTAGGACATGGAAGTGAGCATGGGGTGTGAGTAGGGGATAGGACGTGGGATGGGCTCTGGCATCTCTTATATCCACAGGCAGATGGGTCAGGCTCCCTGGTACTGCAGCTAGCTGTCTGGTCTGGGTCCTTTCTGGCTTCTTGACCTTGTTCTCCTGCCCCGTAAGTTCATGCAGCTGTTCTTGCCATCAACGATGCCGTGGAGCGAGGGGTGGTGGAGGACACTCTGGCTGCCTTGCAGAATCCTCATGCTCTTCTGGGGAATCTTCGGGAACCTTTGGCAGCTGTCTACCAAGAGCTGCTGGCTTTAGCCAAGATGGAGAAGGCTACCAATGCCAGGAACCACGTAAGGAGAAGCCTTGGAATATACAAGCCAGTACGTTGAGAGGCTGGGGAGTCTCAAGCGGAACTAGGAGTGCAGTTTGTCCTGCCTTGAGTTCTAAAGATACACCTGTGACTCTAGAGAAGTAGGAGAGGAGCCTGGAGTAATGTCTGTTGAGCAAGAACGCTCGAGAAGACTCTGGATGACTGAAGTGGCTCTGGAGTGAAGCATGAGATGAGACTAGACTAGGGAGTCCATGGGCTGATTGGCTTAACTGTTGGTGCCAGGGGTTAGACCCTATGTTCTCCTCAGAGTCCTAAGCAGACTATTGGTCTGCAGAAGTGAGTGTGACAAGGATAGGGAGGAAGATTGCACTGTGTCCCCAAGTCTCTTTCTACATTCACTTTTGCAGGATGATGGTCAAGAACAGGACATCTATGAGTCCTGCCTCACCCAGGCAGAGATCCAGGGCCACATCAACCTTGCCAATGGTAAGAGATGAGTGGGAAAGCCTGGGAAGCTTGGAGATAGGGGCTTAAATAAGCCCCATGGCCTTATTATATGCCCTGTTCTCTGGCCCCAGCAAAGACGTTTATACCAGACAGCTCCTGTGGGAATGGAAAATTATTAAGACAGAGGCAAATGGATGGGCTTTTCAGCTCCCAGTGCTGGGGGTAGATGTTTGGATTAGGTTCCTTCAAGAAGGAAGTATAGCTGGAAGTAATACCACACACCCATGATCCCATCAGTCAGGAGGCTAAGGAAGGAAGATTGAGAGTTTCAAGGACTCACAGGGCCACATTGTGAGACTTTCTCAAAAGAAAAGGAAACAGGAAGAAAGAAAAGAAGGAAGTATGAGGCTAGATGGGGTAGGGAAGATGGTGGGCAGAGAAGCAACCCAAAGTCTCACAACAGGAGGATGTTTGCCTGCTAGGATCAGGGTATTCTCAGGGTCTGGAACAGTGAGAAGGGAGGACTATAAAGGCTAAGAGGAAGATGCAGGCTGGACCACATGAGCTCACTGTTGTGTGGGAGGCAGAAAAAAGGCATATTCTCAGGAATGGCCAGGGATGGTAAGAGTAGGCTTTCACACACTTGCTGTTTTTCAGTCCAAGGGGCTCTAGAAGTTGTTGATGATGCTCTGGAGAGACAGAGTCCTGGGGCCTTGTTTGAGGCCCTTCAAGATCCTGTTCTGGCCCTGCAAGGAGTGAGAAGAGACGTGGCTGGCTGGTACCTGGAACAGCTGAGTTCAGACAGAGAGCAGAAGTCACAGGTCAGGCTCTGGCTAGCACCTGTCTGCCTGTAGGGTGGGGAATGGCCTCTTACATGCGTATCATCCCTGACTCCGTGTTTAAATGGCTGAATCACCCACCGAAGCATAGTGGGCCAGGCCAGTCCACTAGGTAATCATATGCTTCTCATTGCTGAATTGGAGGTCTTATTTATCAACTTTATTTTCAATGCTTTGATCCCTACCCTTACATTTTTCATGTGTATGTGTCTGTGGTATGAGTGTATGTCTATATGTATGCTCACATGGGGGAGGGCAAATATGTGAGCATGGATGTGTGTAGGAGGCCCAAAGTTGATGTCAAGAATCATCTGAAACATCCTCCACCTTATTCACTGAGGCAAGTTCTCTTAACTGAATCCAGAGCTCACCAATATGGCTAGTCTCACTAGCCAGCTTGATCTGGGAATCCCATCTTTGTGTCTAAGCCTAGAATTACTGGCAAGACTTGAATGGGTTCTGGAGATTGACTCTCCAGTCCTCTTGCTTACATGGGGAACACTTTAACCAGGGAGCCATGTCTCCAGCCCTTAACACACTGGCTTTCTGTTTGATGCTATTTCTATTTGCATCTATAACATCTAGTCTGTTGTTAATTTATTTGTTTGCTGGGTTAAAAAATAGAGAGAGAGACATAGCATACTAGTGATGGGTAGGCTAGGTCCTTCTATCTGGAGAGAGGCAGGACTGAGTCCTGGCAGCTCCTAATGCACATTCATGTCCCATGGACTCTCTTCCACTGCAACTCTGCTCTCTTGCAGGAACTAGGTTTCATGAAGCTTCTAGAAAAAGAGGAGATCCAGGTTGGGGTGGCTGCAGCCAATGAGAAGAGAGATCAAGAGCGAGCCAGTAAGTCATCTCCAGGTCGGAGTTGGGGGTCTGCTGGCTCTTGGTAGTGCATCTGCTCCTTTACTGGCATATGTATTGGACGAGGCAAACCGCTGTCCAGTTCCAAGCCTAAATGAGGAACTTTACCCTTCATATGCTCTGCCTTCTGCACCCTCTGAAGGGACACATCAAATGAAAGATAATCACATCTTGCTGTTAGCCAGGACTAGGTTCCTTCTTGGGAGTTTGCCTATAATTTTGTTTCTCCCTGTGTATATTTTTTTGACTTCTGAAATGTGATGATTTCTCAGGTGAGGAAAAAGTACATTCTAATTCGTTGTCTATTAAAATAACATTGTATGTGGGCTGGAGAGAGGGCTCAGTGGTTAAGAGCTCTTGTTGCTTTTGCAGAGGACCTGTTCAGTTCTTAGTATCTGTTGGTTCATCATCATCTACAACTCAAGGGATCCAAACTCGATCTGAGGCCTTTCCGGACCTCTGCAGGCATGAGACACATGTGGCACACACGCACGTGCAGGCAGAGCAATCTTACATGGATGATAAAAAGAAACCTAAAAAATTAAAACAAACAAATTACATGCAAATGTAACTGTATTCAAGGTTGAGTGAAGACAACTAGAGTCCTGGGGCGTTACAGGGTCTGCAGCCGGGCCTGACCCGACTCAGTTTTGCCTCCACGACAGGTTTGCAGTCACTCGGTCACCACTCATTTACCTCTGAGTAACAGCCGTCAAGTGTCAGTTTGCAGCCTTGCCTAGACTGCTCCTGGCTGCTGCCTGCCCTGTGAGCCCACTTTATCCCTCATTGTTGTTGCCACAGTGATCTTGGTACAGATCTCTCTGCAGGAAAGCTTCACCTCTGTGCTCTTGGTGTGTTTTTGTTTTTTGAGATAGGATCTTACTGTGTAGCTCAAGCTGGCCTGGAGCACAATGTGATAACTGTTACCTTAGCCGCCCAAGTGCTGACCCTGAGTGCTTCGTTACAGGTGTGAGCCACCACGCCCATCTGGCCCTTCCATAACTTTACTTATGCTGGGCAGTGGCGGCGCATGCCTTTAATCCCAGCACTCGGGAAGCAGAGTCAGGTGGATCTCTGAGTTCAAGGCCAGCCTGGTCTACAGAGTGGGTTCCAGGACAGCCAGAGATACACAAAGAGATCCTATGTGCCACTGTGTGGGCCCTAGGAACTGAACATACCCTCCCACCCCACCCCACCCCACCCCACCCACCCCTGCAAGAGCAGCAAGTGTTCTTAGCTGGCCCTGCTCTTTCAATCTTTATCCCACACTTTGGTTCCATCCCCTGGGCCGGGCAGGTGAGGCCTTCCGGGTGTTCTCCCCTTGCTTTTCAGCTCACATTTCACCACACAGGCTGCTCTTCTTGCTTCCTTCCCAGCCCCTGGCCTCTGGGCCTCTGACTGACATTCCTCCCACATTTCACCTGTCAGAAGCAGGTGGAAGTGTCTGCAGAGCTGTCTCCAAGGCTTCTCTGTAAAGTAGTCTGCTTGATTCCAGTCAGAGCCCCTCCTCCTCAGCACTGCCTTGGCACTAGGGTGGGGCCACTTCTAGCACTGCTGGGCGCTGTAGGTCTTCTCGTGTCCTTACTGGTCCCCACAAGAACGCGTGCTCCTTGGAGCGAGTGTCCATTTCTGCTGGCCCCCGTGTATAAACTCTAGCCAGGCTTGTGTGTCACCACCCCTTTTAGCTTCCTCTACCCACTACAGTGTAAATGGAGCTGGCTCTCCATTCCTCTGCATTGTCACTAAGGTTTGGTCCCTAGAGCCCTTTGACTTACTTCATCTTAGTTATGCATCGTTGCCACCTGTCAATCTTGTGCTCACTGCCTTAGGAACTTACCGTTGCTGTGACAGCCCTTTCTGGGGCATTCTAAGCTATGCAGCTCCTGGGCCCAACACACTGCCTTTCACAGAACCCTTCTCTCTCTCTCTCTTGGTTTTTCCAGACAGGATTTCACTGTGTAGCCCTGGCTGTCCTGAAACTCACTCTATAGACCCAGCTGGCCTTAAACTCACAGAGATCCACCTGCTTCTGCCTCCCAAGTGCTGGGATTAAAGACGTGTGCCACCACTGCCTGGTCAGAGCCTCTGTTTTAAAGTACCCCATCTGCCTTTCCTCTGGAACATTTAGAAATGTATTTTTGAATCTAGTAGAATGACTTTGTAGAGGTGTTACAAAGCCGTTTCCCTTAGCGGTCCCAGCAGAGCCTGGTTGGTAAGGACAGCTGAAATAACAGGGAACACTCAGTCTGTGTGGTTTCTTGCTGTCCTCCCCTGCAGTGCTCCAGGCTGTGTGGAGAATCAACAGAGCCATCCAGAGGGAAGTGGCCTCTGACACTGTGAAGGAGCTCATGTGTCCTGAAGCCCAACTGCCCCAAGTGTACCCCTTTGCCTCTGCTGTGTACCAGCGGGAGCTGTCTGTGCTTCAGAAGCAGCAGCAGGGGGTATGTTCTGGGGACCCCAAGCAGCTGGGGGGCCACCAGAAATTAGGATGGGGAGGGTTGCTTCTTAGGATCATCATGGCAGCCAGTAGCATTGCACACACTCAGTGCAGGCAGCGGCCTTGCCAGGTAAGTGCTGGTTTTGTACCTTAGTGCTAAAAAGAGGGTCGCAGAAGTTGAGTGCTTGCCTGCTCAGTGGACTGGCAGCACTGTGGCTGAATTCAGAGCTGAATGTAACTGGCAAGACATGCTTTAACCACAAGGCTGCCCCACCTCACTCCTGTGCACACAGCTCTTCTGATAGTGAGGCATGAGCTTTGCTGTGGGAGTTAGAATACACCCAGGGGGCCAGGCAGAGGTAGAGAGAAGAGTACATGATGCAGCTGGAAGATGATTTTACAGCAGTGACCAGGAAAATGGAGTAAGCAGTGCTAGAGGAAGTCGGGAAAGCTTCTAGAAGAGACTCCGTAGTGAATCCCCACCAGCAGATATTCATAGAACATTTACTTCAGACACGACCTGCTCACAGCTCTGGCTTCCTCACAGTACCTTGACGGCAGCTGAGTAACAGGAGAGCAGCCCAGAAATATAAGAGCTGAAAGCACAGTGCTGAAGGCTGTGGACCTAAGAGACCTGAGTTCAAACCTAGCTCTGATACTTCTTAGATATGTGACATTGACAGTTCATTTACTTTCTCTGCGTCGCGGTTTCTTCGTAAATGGTGCCAACCTCATAGGATTGTTTCAAGGGCTCTGTGAGTTAGCACATGTGCTTTGAGAAGTACCTAACAAGTAAGTTTTAGCTGTCATTATTGTTGTTGGCAACTCTCCTAGTAGAATGCAGGAAGCATGCTCCAGAAAAAGGGAGCAGCCTAAGCAGATATTTGAAGGGAAGCAGAGAGAAAGTGGCTTAGAAAATGGGGCCAGGCTCATGGTGTGCAGCATAGCGTGAGATGGCCACTTGGTCTTCTTTGCCCCAGAGCCCTGTGCAGTTCTGTACTGACACTGTCTAACTCTCTCTCTCTCTCTCTCTCTCTCTCTCTCTCTCTCTCTCTCTCTCTCTCTCTCTCTCTCTCCTCCTCCTCCTCCTCCTCCTCCTCCTCCTCCTCTCTCTCTCTCTCTCTTTCTCTGTCCTTTTGGCTTTTTGAGAGACAGGATCTTACACAGCTCATGCTGGCCTTGAACTTGTTATGTAGCTGATTTTCCTGCCTCTGAGTGCTGGGATTAAAGTCATGTGCCACCATTGCTTGGCACATGCAGTTCTTAAAACAACCTGGGACCAGAAGGCTGTTGGCAGAGGTCACGGGTTGAGTGCAGGCTCTGCAGTCAGGCAGCTCCATTTAACTGCATTTAACCACATAGCTATGGGCTTGGCTGGGAAATGGGGTTGTTAATGGTACATTCCCATTTGGCTTGTTATGGGAATTAAGATGACACTGTGTGTGGTCCTCATGATTGTGTTCATAGGAACATCCCCAGGTATAAAGTATAAATGTTGTTTGTGAATGAATGCATCCTAGGTGTTGGGCATGAGTAGTGTTAGTGGATGAATGTGGCCCAGTTGTGGCCCAGATGTTGAGCATGAATGGTGCTGTGGAGTAAGTGGAGCTCCTGGAACTTGGGAATGGGAGCTTGGGGTAGGCTGACTCCAACAGTGCCAACAACTTCCCTCACCTCTCTCCTCTACAGGAGCTGAGCCAGGAAGAGCTCTTTGTGGCTGTGGAAATGCTCTCAGCTGTGGTTCTCATTAACCGCGCTCTGGAAGCTAGAGATTCCTGTGCCTTCTGGGCCAATCTGGTGAGCCCTGCGACTGGCTTGGCCCAGGTAGAAGAGGAAAATGCTCAACGGTGAGTGAGAAAGTTTTGCCACCTGTCCAAAGTGAAGGGATACGTGAATGTGGCTGACACCGATAGTAGCCTTCTTGGTCCTGACCCCCTAGTTCTGCTCACAGTTGCCCCTGCTATATTTCTTCCCTGGTGGAGGAGCACCATTTCCTCTCTCTCTCTTTTTATTTTTTTTATTTTTGGAGCAAATGTTGAATGCTAACAGACTGCCAGACACCATTCTAGGTGTGGAAAAGAGTG
The DNA here is from genome assembly GCA_030556225.1 of Cricetiscus sungorus. Taxonomy (NCBI): domain Eukaryota; kingdom Metazoa; phylum Chordata; class Mammalia; order Rodentia; family Cricetidae; genus Cricetiscus; species Cricetiscus sungorus. The sequence goes on from JANBXA010000730.1 coordinate 104,777,580, forward strand.
ACTAAACCAAATCCCTGCTCTTGGCAAGTATATACACAAGCAGGAGTTGTGATTGGATGGGTACAGAGCTATGGGGCCAAACAAAACATGACAGAATAGGGGCTGGGGCAGTTTCCTATTCACGTAATGTAGTCATAGATGGCTTCTGAGGAAGACGGTCACATGGAGAAGGATCTAAGGAGCCTCAGCTATTCCCATGATGCTCTTCAGGGCAGGAGAGTATCCTAGGTGCACTCACAGAACATGAGGAAGAGCTTGGGAATAGCTCAGTGGTGAGTGCTTGCATGGCATGACTACCAGGAAGCCAGAGTGGCCCAAATGGAGTGAGGCAGGAAAGGAGCGGGGTAGCACAGACCAGCCATGTCCTCAGGCATGGAAGGAAGCTCTGGGGGTGTTCAGCCAGGAAGGAGCCCACCTGACCTGCTTTACCAAGATCATTCTGGCTGTGCTGAGACTGCACCACAGGGCCTGGGCCAGGCAGAGCAGCAAGGATGCCTTTTAGGAGCCCAGTTTGACCCAAGGTGGGAGCGGCAGGAGGGGGAAGAAGATGGCAGCATGTACATGTATTCTGAAAGCAGAATTGACAGGACTTGGTGGCAGAGGGGACAAGTGGGAGCTGACTCCACAAAAGTTTATCCAGAAGGGACAGGCTGAGGCACAAAGATAGACTGAGGGGATCGGGAGGTTAGATGTAAGCTAGGGTATGAGACCCTGACTGGCATTGGGGAGGGGGGGAGCTCAGCAGTTCCCAGGCCCTTGAGGGATGGAAGTACCCTTTGGGATTTGTTAGTGTAAGTCATTAAAGGCCTGGAGAGTGGCTGAAATCTGGGGTAAGAGCAAGGAGGGAAAAGATGACTGAAGCTTGAAGAGCTCCAGCTCCACACAGAGGGCTCAGAACAATCTATGAAGGGAGAAGACCCCCTGGAAATTAAGGTGGCCAAGGGAGGAGCCAACTCAAAGCTTTCTCCGTTTTTGACTGCGCTCACTCCTCTGCTGCTAGTTACTTTGACGCCCTGGTGAAGGTGCCGCAGCTTCAAGGAACGGAGAGAGCCTTCCTGAGCTGGAATGACCTGCAGGCCGCCGTGTGCCAGGTCAACGCACAGGTCCAGGAAGAAACAGACCGTGAGTACCCACACGCACACACAACCTTTCCCGTAGTCTTCAGTTTGGGGCTGCTGCTCATGGAGATGTCTTCCTCAGAGGTCCTCGCCATCAGCCTCATCAATGAGGCTCTGGACCAGGGCTATCCTGAAAAGACTTTGTCTGCCCTGCTGCTTCCAGCGGCTGGCCTGGAAGATGTCAGCCTTCATGTTGCACCTCGGTATCATCTCCTCCTCGTGGCAGCCAAGAGGAAGAAAGCAAAGGTAAGGTTAGGGGTAGATGTCTGGGTTAGATACTACAGCAAGAGGATCAGCCTTGGGTAGAGCTGCACCCAGCATGTACTCTACAACTGTTTCAGCTTAGATATAGACTCTGAGCCAGGTGAGACACAGGCAGGATTTGACTGCCATGGGAAACTGTGGACTTCATTCCAGGACAATGTGGGAAAAGAGCAGGCCTGGGAACCAGGTGACTGGATTCCCCCCTCTGATCTACAAAGCCGTGGTCTTGGGCAATCCCTCAGTATCCCTGGGGTGTGGGTACTTATCTGTAAAACTCTACACGCTCTGCCCATGGACCTCGAGGTGCAAACCCACTGAGCTAACGTTGGAGCAGAGGATTTGAACAGAGGCACCCTGAGTTGTGTGGCAGCAGAATGAGGCTGAGACATGGGCCCTGAGCAGGATGATTGAGCTGCATCCTGTGGTCTCACACTGTAGCATCACCTAGCCCCCTGTGCTACCATTTCCCCCTACAAACCCGTGCCTGGAGCAAGCTTAACTTACAGCAGTTGGGTTTGAGTACGGTACCGTGGCAGGAGTACTAGCCAGCATTTATTGAGTTTTCTCTCTGTGCCAAGTATTGCTTGATGTGTCTCACAAGTACTGGTTCATGAGGCTGGAGAGCTGACTCAGTGGTTGAGGGCTTGATGCTGTTCCAGAGAGTCTGAATTCAGTTCCCAACACCCACTTCAGGCGGCTCACAACTACAGATACAGAGGATCCAATACCCTCTTCAGGACGCCTGCACTCACATGTCTACACCTCCACACAGATATATAATATACGCCTAATTAAGTCCTTAAAAAATTAATTTATAGGAACAGTACTTGATAGCTCACGCCTGCAATGAGTCTGAAGTTGGCCTGGCCTACAGACCCTGTTAGAAAAAAAAGACAGAAGGCAGGCGGGCAGGCACCTGACACATAATGCTCAATTCAGTGTTAGTTTCCAGAGTCAGTGAGTTGGGTTGGGTTTGGACTGACCATAGCAAGCACAGGCTTCCTTGACCTGTGTACACAGTCTTCCTACTACATTTTGGTGACAAGAACTGTGTAGCCAGGAGACACACAGTCAGGGCCAGGACCTGTCTGAGGACTGTGAACTGAGGTGGAGGGAGATGGGGAGGGCTGTGGGGTAGATGTCCTGAGGTGTGGCCCAGGCACAAAGGCCAGCAATAGAGCTGTCAGAGGGTGCTGGATACTGAGGGTACAAAAGCTGTAGGAGCCCCAAGGCCAAGCTGAGCCAATGCTCAGACTCTGAGAGCAGAGTAAGAAAAGAGCTTCTAAGTCTGGCAGCTATCGGGGCCATGGGGTCATGACTCCACAGGGCAGGAAGAAGGGAGCCGAAAGAGCCTTCCCCGATGCTCTGGTGTCTGTGTGTACTTTAGTTACTTGCTGGGCTTTTGGGAGCCTCGAGATACCAGTTGGGGTCTTGTGGTTTTTCATCTTCTTTTTCAATTTGCCAGGTGACAGGAGATCCTGGGGCTGTACTGTGGCTGGAAGAGATCCGCCAGGGAGTGGCCAGAGCCAATGAGGACACAAATACAGCTCATAGAAGTAAGCAGTTAGGCACTGAGAGGGCAGAGTGGAGCCCCACCCCGTCTCACCTTAGCCATGGAAACATCTTAGCTTGCTTTCTATTGCTGGATGAACACTGGCTGAAAGCAATGTGGGGAGGAAAGGGTTTATCCTCACACCTCCACATCACGCTCCATCATCAAAGGAAGTCAGGACAGGAACCTAGAGGCAGAAACCAAAGTAGAGGGCATGGAGGAGTGTTGCTTACCGGCTCGCTCCTTGTGGCTTATTCAGTTTATTTTCTTATACACCCAGGACCACCTGCCCACAGGTAGCACCATCTACAATGAGTTTTCACGTCAATCAGGAAGATGCTCCACAGGCCAATCCGGTGGGGGCATTTTCTCAGTTAAGATTCCCCCTTCTCCAGGGGGTGGGAGAGTGAAGGGGGTGGCACATGCCTTTAATCCCAACACTTGGAAGGCAGAAGCAGATGGATCTCTGTGAGTTTGAGGCCAGCCTGGTCTACAAAGCAAGTTCTGGGACTGTTACATAGAGAAACCCTGTCTCAAACAAACAAACAAAAAATTCCCTCTTCCCAGATATGTCTAGATTTGTGACAAGTTGACCAAAACCAATAAGTGGAGGGGGGCAGGCAGAATTAGAGCAGGCGGGTGCTTTGACCACAGGAAATACTCAAGAATTTAGAAACTACCTCCCAAGGAGCCCTTCTCTAACTGCCACCTCTTGTCCTGAGTGCAGCTGCCAGCTGCTGCTCTGAAGTACAGCTTTGCCACCCTTGCCACTCCCTACCCCTCCATCAGCCATGGCGGCTGTGTGTCTCCTGATTCTGGACCACTGGACAGGTCAGGGCGCATGGGAGGACTCCAGGGGATTGACTTTTCTCTCCTGATGCCCACCAGTAGCCCTTGGTGTGGCTGCCATCAATCAGGCCATCAAGGAGGGCAAGGCAGCCCAGACAGAGCGGGTCTTGAGGAACCCCAGTGTGGCTCTCCGAGGGGTGGTTCCTGACTGTGCTGACAGCTACCAGCAGGCCCTGGAAAGAGCAGTGGCAAAGAAACGGCGTCCTGGTAAGGCCCTGGCCTACCCTTCCCATGTCTGCCTCTCGCCTCCTCTGAGCCTTCTTGGCTCATTTGAGTTTCTACTCAGGGGACACAGCCTTCTGGGTTCAACATGACATGAAGGATGGCACGGCCTACTACCTCCATCTGCAGACCTTCCAGGGTACTTGGGAGCATCCTCCCAGCTGCCACCTCAATACCTCCCATCTAACCTGGGAGGAGATCCAGGTGGGCAGAGTTCCTGCCACGGTGGGGGACTGTGCATGGGGAGAGGCTCCTACTCACCAAAGGACTCCTGTCTCCACAGTCAGTCATCACCAAGGTCACTGCGGCCCACGACCGCCAACTGCTCTGGAAGGCCAATGTTGGCTTTGTCATCCAGCTTCAGGCCCGCTTCCGTGGCTTCCTTGTTCGCCAGAAGTTTGCTGAGTGTTCCCGCTTCCACAGGACCTTGCTCCCAGCCATCATTAAGATTCAGGTGGTGGCCTTGGTTTTTCTCCATGCCTGTGAAGATTAGAAATACAGGATGTCCACCCTCCTTCTCTTTCCCTGGGTAGAGTTGGGATGATTCTTGGACCTCTGAGCAGCAGTGATGAAAGGTGTGGACTCTGTGGCTAGATTACCTACTCCCTGACCTGCTGGCCATGTAGCCTAGTAAGCTAGTGTGTGTGTGTGTGTGTGTGTGTGTGTGTGTGTGTGTGTGTGAGTGTGTGTGTGAGTGTGTGTGTGTGTGTGTGTGTGTGTGAGAGAGAGAGAGAGAGAGAGAGAGTTTACTCCCCCACCCCCAAACAAATGGGGATGGCAGGACCACTTTACGGGGTAGCTAGGAAGGTTTAGTAAGACAATGACTAGACAATGTCTAGAGTGTTTCTGTACGTACAGTAAAAGCAGGACATAAACACCAGTTACTGACATCATCATCACCATTGGGGACAAGTGATGTGAGAGTCAAACACTTTCCTTGGAACGCAGGTTGTGAGGAGTGGCCGTGGGCTAGGCAGAAAGGGAGCCTGCCCCTTCCTGTCAGATGTTAACAACTGACCGATGTGCGGTCCTCTCTAGTAGGACCATTCTAGAAGAACCATTCAGTTCTTCTATCCTGTGCATGGCCCATGGGGCTTTGGGGCTCACCGGCAAGTGACTAGGGCAGGAGACTAGCTGGGAAGGAAACCATAGCACTCTGTGAGCTAGAAATAAGCGACCTTCCCTTGTCAGGTATGATGTGGAAAGCCCTGTGGGGACGATGGCAGTGTAACCCCCTTTGCAGACCTTGCTGAATAAGCATCTTTGGTGCCTTGTATCTTCAAAGAATGCCCTAGTGCACAGAGCAAGGTGGGGAGATGGGTGTGGAACCTACAATGAATAGCCATGTCTCTCCCTTCAAGAACTGGAGTATGGTTGGCATTAGATGTGACAGGAGGGACACAAAGGTAGATAACACTAGAGGGCCCAAAGGGAGAAACGTGAAGCTGTGGGTTGGCAGATGCCCTGAGCATGGCCTAAGCCTGCAGTAGTAACTGACAGCTGGAGCTCTGGAATTGGCCTTCTGGTCCCACTAACCTCTGATTAAGGCCTGTGCACCCTACTCAAGTCCTTGCAGCATCCACCTCCTCCATAAAGACACTTGGTTAATGCGTTGGGTGTGAAAAATTAGAAGGATTTGCTTTTGTTACAAAGTGTGGTAGGGACTCCCTTGGTGACACACCATTAGATGCTGGTGTCAACATTGGTCCCAGAATTCAGTCATGGAGTGGCCCAGGTCACAGACTTTATTGATTCCAGAGGAGAGCCACATGCATGCAGTCAGAGGCAGCCAGCTACTTGCCTCAGCTTTGGGAAAGTAAGACTCAGAAGTGAGGCAGCCTACATGCCCTGAGGATTTACTGGCTCCTGAAAACTCTGGCCATCAATGGATCTCCAAAGTTCTCGGCACTGACTAATTCAGATTGGGGCCATGTTTTGAATTGTTTGGCTTTACATTTATATGTTTATATTGTATGTATATATGTGTGTATATATGAGCTATGGTACATATTGATATCAGGACAAGTTACAGGAGTTAGTTCTCTTTCCACCATATGGGTCCTGGGGATTGAACTCTGGTATTCAGGCTTGGGAACAAGCACCTTTTCCTACTAAGTCATATCACCAGCTTGGGAAGCATGTTTTTAGGGAAGAATCTTGTCAGGACTGACAGAGTGTAGGGGAACATGGTGTGTTCTCTAGTGGGAGAGGGGCTGGGGGCATGGCGCATTCTCTGGTGGAGCTGGTGAGCATTTGTGCTTTATTAGTATTTTTGGGTCCATGTCTCTCGTTTGAGTTTCCCGAGGAGGTATTTATTAGTTAGGGTACATAGTCTTTCTTATAAAGCTGGGAAACCTTTGAGAACAGGGCCAATTTCTCTTCCCCACACCTTCTGTCTTAGTCACTGTTCTATTGCTATGAAGAGACACCATGACCAGGGCAACTTAAAAAAGAAGAGCATTTAACTGGGGGCTTGCTTACAGTTTCAGCGGGTTACTCTGTGATCAACAGGCTGGAAGCATGGTAGCAGGCAGGCAGGCAGGTGCTAGAGCAGTAGCTGAGAGCTTATATCTGATTCATAAGCCAAGCCAGAGAGAGTGAAACCAGACTTGGTATGCATTTTAAAACCTCAAAGCCCACCCTCAATGACACACCTCCTCCAACAAGACCATACGTCTAAGCAGTCCATCAACTGGAAACATTCAAATACATGAGCCTACGGGGGACATTCTCACTCAAACCGCACCATCCCTAGAAAGCCCAGGGGAAAGCTGTTTCCACAGACCCCTTGAGCCCAAGGAGATCTGCTAGGTTCCCTCTTCTGCTTGGCAGGCTCATTGGAGAGGTTATAGACAACGGAAGATTTACCAGGAGCGGCTGCAGTATTTTAAAGCAAACCTGAATGCTATAATCAAGGTAACTGCAATGGTCTGGGTGGTTCCTTTTTCCGGAGGGACCCTCAGTACACTTTTGTCATTCTCTTACCTCCTTGTGGCCCTGGAGTTGATTGCGCTGGCTAGGGTCTGAGGATGGGTCTCAGCCTGATGTTCTGAAGGTAGTGTCTTTTCTCTCAGATCCAGGCCTGGGCCCGAATGTGGGCAGCCCGGAGGCAATACCTCAGGCGTCTGCGATACTTCCAGAAGAATGTAAGGCTGCTGCTCCATCATACCTGCCTTTACTCATAGATCAGAGCAAAGGGAATAAAAGGGCCCCCACCTGTTCTCTTATGTCTCTGATAGGTTGACTCCGTTGTGAAGATCCAAGCATTTTTCCGAGCTAGGAAAGCCCGTGATGACTACAGGATGTTAGGTATGCTGGGGAGAGAGACCCGGAACCAGACATGTCTAGGTGTCCCTTTTGGGGACGCACAGCAGGCAAGGGCTAGGCCATCCCAAGCAAGGCATCCAAGAGGTGCGTAGAGTCCTTCCTCCCAGCGCCAGATAGTTTGTGGTAGGCAAGGCTCCTCTAGCCAGGCACTTTCTGAGCAGGCATAGTATATCCATCCCTCTGTGCCAGCTTCTTTGCCCGCCCTGAGCGTCCCGCTGTGTCGTTTTCTTGGCCCAAATTCCCACCCCAGGCCTCTTGGGCTTGCTCCTGGCTTCCTCAGCTTGGTTTCCTATTTACCCAGGACTGCCTGCCTGAGGATGGTCCTGCCCACAGTAGATGGGGCCCTTTCACATCAGTCACTAACCAAGAAAATGCCCCCCGACTTTCCTGTAGGCCAGTCTGAAGGGGGCATTTTCTCGGTTGAGAAGTCCCTTCTCTGATCTCTCCAGGCACACTGCACTTTCAGCTTCTCCTGACCTCTGCCGTTGCCCTTTCTCACCTTCCCACCAGATAGTTGGTGGGGGCTGCACAGCCTCTGGCAGGATTTCTTTGCTCTCCTGTAGGAGTGGGGTTCACTTTTGTTCCCCCTCCCCCAGGTTCCTCCCGCTTTTTTGCCCCTCTCAAAGCAACAGCCATGTATTACCAAACAGTGGCTCATCTGCCTAGATCCCTTACTAGATCCCCTCTAGTCACAGGGTCTAGATTAATTCAGCCTCCAAATCTCACTGTTTCACTCATTGCCAGCTGGGTAACCTAGGGTAAGCTACCTTCTCTCTCTCTGCCTTTGGTAAAGCTCATTGGTAAGATGAACACTACAGTGTTTGACCCACTGAATTTTTAAAAACACTTAGATTTGGGGCTGGAGAGATGGCTCAGTAATTAAGGGCACTAGCTGCTCTTCAAGAGAACCCAGGTTTGATTCCCAGCACCCACACACGACAGCCCACAGCTATCTGTAGCCCTAGTCCCAAGGGATCTGATGCCTTCTTCTGGCCTTTGTATAGTATACAAACATACATGTAGGAGAAACACTCATACACATAAAATAAGATGAAAACAAAACAAAAACTCTCCGACTCAGGCCTGGCACCTGCCTGTAAGCTAGCACAGGAGGATCCTGAGTTCAAGGCTAGCTGGGGCTGCACAGCAATACTGTCTGAGAAGTGCCAAACCCGCAATAAGAGATGAGGAACCCTGCCTGTCTCAGTGAACACGCATGTATTTATTGTCTTGTTTCCGTGAAGTTTAGCTCAGAGGATTCTTTGGTGTTTTTATATATATATATATATATATTTTGAGACAGGGTCTCTCTATGGCTTTGGAGCTTGTCCTGGAACTGGCTCTTGTAGACTAGGCTGGTCTCAAACTCACAGAGATTCGACTGCCTCTGCCTCCCGAGTGCTGGGACTAAAGGCATGCCACTGCTGCCTGGCTTCTTTGGTGGTTTTTTTGTTGTTGTTTGTTTGTTTTCTGACCTCTCCATTATAAAGTTGACCTCCTTAGCTACCTATCCCCCACCTCAGCCGTGGACACTCCACACAAGACCTACATGAAGCTGGCAGGGCTAAGCTGTGGCCGATAGGTCAGGGGCATGAGAAGCAGGCCAGCCCAGCAGGCAGGGAAGCACAGGAGTGGGTGGAACAAGGATGCCTTTGAAAAGCATCAAAATGCGCTGGGTTCCTGGCTTTGGAGAGGCCCACATGCATGGTGCATGAGGGACAGAGAATGGTGTGACTTCTAGGTGTGACATAAGAGCCCAGAGAGAGACCTGGCAGTTAGGAGATGCCTGGATTGGGCACAGGGGGTCCTCATGGGGCAGCGGCTGCCAAAGAGGTGTTAGGACGCCTGCCTGATCCGTGTCTCCCCTCCTCCAGTGCAGCTCGCCACCCTCCCCTCTGTGTGGTGCGCAAGTTTGTTCACCTCTTGAACCAGAGTCAGGAGGACTTCTCAGCTGAAGCGGAGCTGCTGAAGCTCCAGGAGGAAGTGGTCAGGAAGATCCGATCTAATCAGCAGCTGGAGCAGGACCTCAACCTTATGGACATCAAGATCGGCCTGCTGGTCAAGAACCGAATCACCCTACAGGTGAGGGACCCCCACCCACCCAGGCCAGCTGCTCCGGAGAGAGAATCCTTACCATTCTTCACCTAGAAATTCTGCCCTTTTCAGATGTGTGTAGATTACCACCTGGCTCAGTCCCTGTGCCGGTGGTTCTCCGCCCTTGTGATCAGCCGTTGGGTGTGTGTAGAGAAGTGTCCCGTGGGCAGGATAGGAACGGCTGGCTCTGCTGACTTCTAGTGAAGGGCTGTAGGTGACCAGTTAACCTTGAAGTCCGTTTCCTGTATAGCTCACTGGAAGTAAGGAGTTGCTATCTTCCCCCTGCAGAACGCAGGGACAGATATGAAAGCTTTATAAGTCACATTCAGATAGGGAGTAGCAGGCCAATGATGCTCCATCCCCACAATTGTACATTAGTTAATAAATAGTAGCAAGAGCAGAAGCAGGTGTAGTACCTCTGCCGGACAGCCCAGAGTTGTTTTTGTTTTTTGGGTTTGTTTTTTTTTTAGATTTATTTATTGTGTACACAGTGTTCTCCCTGCAAGTATGCCCGCAGGCCAGAAGGGGGCACCAGATCTTGATGGATGGTTGTGAGCCACCATGTGGTTGCTGGGAATTGAACTCAGGACCTCTGGAAGAGCAGCCAGGGCTCTTATTAACCCTTAAGCCATCTCTCCAGCCCCAGCCCAGAGTTCTTTAAAGCTTCACTGCGAAAGCAGGGTGCCAGGTGGCATTGTAGAGGCTCCCTCCTCTCCTTGGTTCTTCAGACACTGAGTCTGGACCGCATGTTTCATGGTCAGTACCAGTTTGAGCTGGTTGGTTTGCCCCTACCCCCACATCCAGGAGGTCGTCTCCCACTGCAAGAAGCTGACCAAGAAGAATAAGGAGCAGCTGTCAGACATGATGATCCTGGACAAACAGAAGGGGTTAAAGTCGCTGAGCAGAGAGAAACGGCAGAAGCTAGAAGCCTACCAGCACCTCTTCTACTTGCTGCAGGTGAGCAGGGCTCTGAGGGGAAGCCCTGGTGGGCGCAGGACAGCGGCAGAGCACTTGCCTTACATACACAGGGCTGAAGGAAACAAAACAACGTAAAAAGCCAAGAAGTCTCCATCACGTCTGAGCTTGTTCTCTTTGCTGTTCTCCATGCCTGTCTAAGAACCTATCTCTCCCTATTGTATGGGACCTTTCCAGTGCCCTGAGAAGGCGATCCTTTTGTCCAAGTCAGGAACTCCTTTGTAACTGATCTGATCACTAACTCTCCAAGAGCACTCCCAGCCCTCTGTCTCCCTGATTTTGCAGACTCAGCCCATCTATCTGGCCAGGCTGATCTTTCAGATGCCTCTGAACAGAACCACCAAGTTCATGGAGGCTGTGATTTTCAGCCTGTACAACTATGCTTCCAACCGCCGGGAGGCCTACCTTCTGCTCCAGCTGTTCAAAACTGCACTCCAGGAGGAGATCAAGTAGGCTCTCCTGACCCGGGAGCAGGGGTGGAGATGGGAGTAGGAGAGTGGGTCAGAGATGGCAGCTGTATGCTCCTATGAACGACATCAGTTGGCCATTCTTCTCTTCAGCCTATAGGAAGAATGTAAGACAGCTCTGGAACAGCATGGTGGGGGGATGTGGGCTGACCTCAAAGGATGATACCCAGAAGTGGGACCTCCCTTAGGGTGCGTACTAGAGTAGGCTGGAAAAGGCAAGGCAGCGCTGTCCTCCTTAAAGTATGAGACCAGTAACCAATGCACCACAGGTCAAAGGTGGAACAGCCCCAGGATGTGGTGACAGGCAACCCAACAGTGGTGAGGCTGGTGGTGAGGTTCTACCGCAATGGGCGGGGACAGAGCGCTCTGCAGGAGATCCTGGGCAAGGTTGTCCAGGATGTGCTGGAAGACAAGTCAGTCGGCATCCACACAGATCCTGTCCACATCTACAAGAGCTGGATTAACCAGGTGGAGGCCCAGACCGGGCAGCGCAGGTGAGCCAGCAGGAGGCGGCATGCTTTGATCAGGCCCCTGTGCAGATCGCTAGGGAAGCCTGCCTGTGTTTGAGGGTGGCACACAAAGGAATATGCAGAGATGACCCAAGGCCTGTGTGTTCTCACTGCTGCAGTCCTCCCCCAGTGTGTCCTTACTGCTGCAGTCCTCCCCCTGTGTATCCTCACTGCTGCGGTCCTCCCCCTGCGTGTCCTCACTGCTGCGGTCCTCCCCCTGTGTGTCCTCACTGCTGCGGTCCTCCCCCTGTATGTCCTCACTGCTGTGGTCCTCCCTGGGTGCTGCCTTTTTCCTCTGACCCTTCCTTCCTCTTGGTACTGGTCTGTCTGGAGCCTTTCTGTAGAAGAGAGTATAGTTAGGGAAGAGTTGATGAGGAAAGTTTGAGAAAGGAGGCAACAGAAGGGGACCCCAGCTTTACCCATCTCTCTCTACCCTCAGCTGTCTCCCTTATGACGTCACCCCTGAGCAGGCTTTGAGCCACTCTGAAGTCCAGAGGCGATTAGACATCTCCCTACGCAATCTCCTCTCCATGACTGATAAATTCTTTGTCGCCATCAATTCATCTGTGGATCACATTCCGTATGTATAACCACCTGCCCCAGGGATAGGCCAGTTTGGAAGGGGAGAGCAGAACAAGTAGCATCCCAAAGGAAAGGGGATGGGAAGGAGGAGCCGGGGTGCCTGTAGGCTCTTCAGATGTATTGAAGCCCTAGTATTTATATATTTATGTGTAGCCCTGGCTGTCCTAGAGCTCACTTTTGTAGACCAGGTTGGCCCTCCTCTGCCTCCCGAGTGCTGGGATTAAAGGAGTGCACCACCACCTCCCGGCTTGTCCTTTTTTATTTTAAAGCTTTTTTTTTTTTTTTTTTTTTAATGTGTATAGTGTTTTGCTAGCATGCATATCTGTGCATTGTGTTTGTGCCCGGTGCCCTTAGAGGCCAGAAAAGGGCCCACAGATCCCTTGAGACTTTAGTTGGGTGGTTGTGAGCTGCTATGTGTGTGATGAAAATCTTTCTCTGGAAGAGCAGTTACTTATTAACCACGGATCCATCTCTCCAGCACCTAGCTCTTTTCTTTCTTAATAACTTGGAGGTAGAGGCAGTGTTCAGATATAAACAAGCTTCATACTTGTAAGTTTGAATCCAGTCTAAGCTATATGAGATCCTGTATAAAAACAGACAAACAAAAATGGTTCGATAAACATTTTGCTGAGAACTGTTTAATAAAGCCGGGTGGTGGTGAGGCATGCTTTTAATCCCTGCACTCAGGAGGCAGAGGCAGGTGGATCTCAAGGCTAGCCAGGTCTACAGAGAGAGTTCCAGGTCATCCAGGGCTATGCAGAGGAACCCTGTCTTAAACCAAAAACTTAGAACAACTTAAACATGAAAATGTGAGCAGGTGGGTGTCATCTGGATCCAGCATCCAGCCACTGGCCTTGGTTCTCAGAGCTGAGGGTGGTTGAGTACCAAAGGGAAAACAGCCCCAAACTGGAGCACTGGACTAAGGCTTTGCAACTGGGCATAAGAAAAGATTGCCTGGCATCTAAGAAGAGAAATACACAGCCAGTTATGAATCTGCTGGTAGCTGGGAGTGGAAATAGCTTTTCACAGAGTCTAATTGGCTTTTTGGTAGCAAAGCCATCACAGGAGTGACAAGGAAGCTCAGTACAATTGGAATAACACTGCTACTTTCATAAAAACCTTGTGAGACTGACTGCTCACTCAGTTTTCCAGCCAGGAGACAGGTGTGCAGATGGGAAGGAAATGGCTGAGTGGGGATCTCTGGTAGGCAGGCAGCCCCTGCCCCAGCCCACACATGCTACTCAGGACCTCTGGGAACTGGCAAAGTTGGCTTCCTTGGAGCCTCCTGGGCTGTCAGGTACCCAAGAGTCAGAATAACGTTCCTCTGTAGAGAAGGTGAGGTGTTCTGTAGGCAGAGGTGGTTTATGGGGAAGCGAGAGGACCTGGGGGAAGAGGTTCCTGAGCTGGCTGTGTTAGCACACAACTGTAGCAGAAGCATTTGGAAAGCAGAGGTTGAGATCATGAGTTTGAAGCCTACATGTACTGCATTGCAAGACCCTTCCTCAAAATCAAGGCGTTAGAGGCAGGGAGAGCTTTAGAGGCCAGCTGGGCCCTGTCCCTGGTATTGACACAGGACAGGAGGAAGGGCAAAGGCCCAGGGGCTGAGGCCTGCATCAGGGAGCTGCAGTAGGTAGAGGGAATGTGTGTGGGCTCTGCTCTGGTGTGCTGAGCCAGGGAGAGAGGCAGCCAGGCTCTCATACCGTGAGTCCTGGGACAGGAATGGAAATGGACACACATGCCTGTTTTGTTCCTAAGGTATGGGATGCGGTACATGGCCAAAGTCCTGAAGACAACCCTGGAGAATAAGTTCCCTGGTGCCACAGAGAGTGAAGTCTATAAGGCAAGTGTTGTGTGTTGTGTCTTTTCTACCATCTCTAAGATCCTCCTTTGCCCAATTTTGCCAGCGATCCCCAGACAGACAGGATAACAAACTATGGTATAAATATCCAAAGAAAGAAATGAGTCCCATTCTATATACAGAGCCTGGCCCACCATTGTGGAAGCTGTCAGGATAGCTTCTAGAACTTTCTAGAAGAAGATTCTCCTCCACACTCAGGTGGTGGGGAACCTCCTGTACTACCGCTTCCTGAACCCAGCTGTGGTCGCCCCTGATGCCTTCGACATTGTGACCATGGCAGCAGGAAGCACAATGGCCGCCCCACAGCGCCATGCCCTAGGGGCCGTGGCTCAACTCCTACAGCATGCCGCTGCTGGCAAGATCTTCTCCGGAGAGAGCCAGCACCTTCAAGTCCTGAATGGCTATCTGGAGGACATGCATCTCAAATTCAGGTCTTGAGTCCTGACACCCTTTCTTCACTCCTTATGGTTCACATCCTCTCTAGAGTCTGAGGAAAAAAAATCCAGAGGCAGAGGGGATAGGGGAGCCCTAAGGGCAGTGATAGGCCTCCAGGGGACATCAAAAGCTAGTTTGGGTGGCACACTGAGAGGAAGGACCAGACAAGACAAGAGCGGGGCAGCAGACTTCACCTAACTTGGATGGTGGCCATCCAGGTGGTGAGGCCTCTGGCCTAGTCCACTCTGACATACCCTCTCTTTGGGATAGGAAGTTCATCTACAGAGCCTGCCAGGTACCAGAGCCAGAGGAACGCTTTGCCATAGATGAGTACTCAGACATGGTAGCTGTGGCCAAACCCATGGTGTACATCACTGTAGGCGAGCTGATCAGCACACACAGGGTAAGGGATCGGCACTGGAGGGCTATGCTGAAAGTCCTCGAAGATCCCTGACCCCCAGACCAGGCTTGGCTCAATCCTGCACACTCTTTCCTTCTACCACCACAGCTCTTACTGGAACACCAAGACCAACTGGCCCCGGATCACCAAGACCCCTTGCACCAGCTCCTAGAGGACCTCGGGGAGCCACCCACCATCTCTGACCTCATTGGTGTGTGCCTTCTTGGCATCTGGAGCCAGCTAGACCTTCAAGGATGTCTGTCAGCAGGCAGCCCATCATAGGGAGCCCCTCTGTTGTTCCCTAGTACTCTAATGGACACAGACTCACAGCCTTGTGTGGACAGTGCACAGATATTGATGCTAGAGGAGACCAAACTATGACAATGACTAATGCAGTCATGCACAAGAGATATGGCAGGAGAGGGCCCCTTAGGTCCTACTGGATCTAGCTCTAGAGCTCTGAAATGAGAGGGGTTTGGCATGCAGCAGAAGGGCGGTATTGGTGGGATGCCAGGACCTCTAAACTGCAAGGCCCAGCGGTAGTAACTCAAGTCCTTCCATGGGTGTCAAGGTTGAGGGTGTGGTATGGTCCGGTGGGACAGTGTGGGAGGGCTTCCTGAAAGATGTATGCAGAGGAGCACTTTTGCTGTGACCCCCATCTTTGTGTGCCTGTCCCACTCATCTCTCATCCCATCAGGTGAGAACATAGCCACAGATGGGCAAGTGGATCTGAGCAGACTCGAAGTGTCCCTGACACTCACCAACAAGTTCGAAGGGCTGGAGACAGATGTTGACCACACCAGCAACCAAAGTCTGCTTCTGAGGTAGGTGTGGCGGCTCTCCCAGGGCTCAGTAGCCCTGCTGCCTATATGGTGGTCCCACTGAGAGACAGCCATTATACCGTCTTACTGCCCCACCTACACCTGTGTCAGCCATTCTCTGACGATCTCACGGCCTTTTCCCTGGAGTCGTAGCGGAAGGTGCTGTGGCCCTGGAGCAGCAGGTGTCTGCAGGGTGTGCTGCTGCCCAAATGCTTTGCTTAATCCTCCTATCTTAGCTAAGATTACAGACATGAGCCACCATGCCTGACTTGACCAAAAGGTTTTTTTTTTGAGACAGGATTTCTCTGTGTAACAGTCCTGGCTGTATTAGAATTCACTTTGTAGACCAGGTTGGCCTTGAACTCACTGAGATCCTCCTGCCTCTGCTTCCTAAGTGCTGGGATTAAAGGCGTGTGCCACCAGAGGATCAAATGCTTTTCAGGTTATTGTTTCACTTTGGGCACAGGCTTCTTCAGGTAAGGAGAGAGTTTAGATAGAAGCCTCCTCTAAAGTCCACAGCCCTCAGAATGTGGGGCCCAGTTGTCATGCCTGCCTGCCCTAATGATGGTCAGAAGAAAAGCTAAAACATTTTCTTTCTCTACTTATTATTGTTGTGTATGTATATGCATGATCAGAGGTAGCACATGTCATGGCACATGTATGGACATTGGACGGCTTTGTGGAAATCAGTTCTTTTGAAAAATTTCCATCTTCACATGGGTTCTGGGGATGGAACTCAGATCCACAGACTTGCACAGCAAGGGCCTTTGCCAACAGTCATCTTACCAATCCGGGCTAGGAATTCAGTTTTCACACTTCTATAAAAGCCAGTCAGGAAGGACCACACAGGGCTGGGCTGGCTACCTGGGTCTGTTAGCAGCACCATCTCCCTGAGGCAGCTCTCCACTCATTCACACACTGTCAACGAGACTGCCAGAGCCGCAGTGTTAGCAGAAAGCTGCCCAGAGAGGAGGGGTCAGGTCATGGGAACTAGCAGGAGGAGGTGAATCTTGGGCGGGAGGATAGGAGGACAGTTTAGAGAGTATTCTAGGGGACAGCACCTCTCCTGGACCCTCTCACTCTTCATATGGGCATGCCCAGACCTGGGGCAGGATCCACTTAGCCTTAGCTCTTCTGCCACTCTGTCCAGACCCTTCCTAAACCTCACCTTGTCCCCCTTGTAGCACCAAACTGATGCTGGCTGACCTCATCCAGTTCCATCCTGGGGATTCCCTCGAGGAGATCCTGTCCTTCTCAGCTCCCAGAGAGCAGGTGAGTAGCCAGGACAGCCCATAACAGTTTAGTCCTTAACTCAGTCTGTCCCTTAGCACTGCCTATTCCTCCCAGTCTGCTACAGTGGTGCTGGTACTCATAAGACCAAGCTCTGACCTTGATTCCAGAGGCTGCAGGCTGAGGGGACAGCCTAGGCAGTCCCCTCTCTCCACACTCCCTTTACAGTGTTGGGGTTAGGGTAGCGCTGAGGGGCAGTCTGTTCTGAGAAAGGAACTGGTCTGAAATCAGGGAGTGTTGGAGGGTTTGGAGCCAGGAAAGGGTGCCAGGTGGGCTCCCTGTTGGGGCCAGGATAAGGGCAAAGCCAGGAGTTCCCTGAGTAAATGTGGTAATGGCAGGTAGAGGAATGTCCCAAAACGGCTAGGCAAGCTCCACAGGTACCACGATGAGCTGCACGGCTGTCAGCAGCCTTGGCTCCTTGGTTTGTGTGTGTCCCCTGGGCTCACCTGTGATCCACAAGGCACTTCCTTGCATTGCGGCCTGTGTGTTCTCCACCTCCCCCCACAGAAGCTAGGCGGGGAAGGTGGCACTTTTCCTGAACCCACAGGAATGTGCACAGGACCCCCAAGCTCTGGACCTGGCCCTGGTTTGAAGTGGGATGGTAGGGCCTGGGACCTCCTCAGCATCTCTGCCCCTCCCCGCAGGAAGAGGCCCATCATCGGCTGATGTGTTGGCGCCAGGCCTGTGACACCCAGAAACCGGAGTCACTTCGCCGACACCACTCAATGATGGCACACTCCCTCCTGCCACTGGCAGAGAAGCAGCGACGTGTCCTGCGGAACCTGCGTCGGCTGCAGGGCCTGGGGCTGATCAGGGCCAGTGACTGCTACCAGGGACTGGTGGATGAGCTGGCTAAGGTGATTACTCAGGCCAGGACTATATATGGCTGCATGCAAAGCCACTGTGCTGTGTTTAAAGGCAGTTCTCCCCAGTGGGTGCCACCTCAAATTGCCAGCAACTTAAGGAGGGTCCAGGCTTCTTCTTGAAGGAAAGATCCTAAGGTTAAGTAGGCAGAATGATTTTTCTCTGAGCTCTCCTCCACTAAAACACTGTAGCCTTAGTCAGGTGCACACCTAAAATCCCAGCACTTGGGTTCCAAGATACCCAGGGCTGCTACTCAGAGAAACCCTGACTCAAAAACAAAAAGGCATGGTAGCCCAGAAAGAGGCACTGAGCTTGTGCCCTGGGTGTGAGGTGCGGTATCCTTGGACTGTCTCTTGGGTAAACAGCTTTCAAGGTGGACTTCCTGTGCTGGGAATGGAACACATGCTAGGCAGACACTGCCCAGAGCCTCTCCTGCCCCAGGCCCTCATCCTATCTCCTTACTCTTCACAGTGTGTTAGTCAAGTGTCCTAGGCCTTAGGAAGGTTGCTGACCTGCTCCCCTACCCCCATCCGCAGGACATCTGCAACCAGCGCAGGCACCGGCAACGGCGGAAGGCAGAGATGCTGAGGCTCCGGGCCACACTGCACGGCCTAGATGCCAAAACCACCTTCTATGAGGAACAGGGCGACTACTACAACCAGTACATCCAGGCCTGCCTTGACCACCTGGCCCCCAAAGCCAAGTGGGTGTTGTGAGCCTATCCTAACCTGGGCCCCTTCACTCTGGGCACCTTTGCCCTGCTGTCTCCCAACCCCAGCTAGGAATCACCCCAGTACAGCACTGCTTGCCCCTAACTCTGGCATCTGTGGCTCCCTCCTCACCTTCCACAGCAGGCAGCCGCCTCCCCAGTCAGCCAGTATTGAAAGTTTAAGGGACCAACTCTCTGGGGCCTTCTTTTATACAGGAGTTCTGGGAAGGGGAAGAAGCAGCCGTGTCTCCATTACACAGCTGCCCAGCTGCTGGAAAAGGGCGTCTTGGTGGAAATCGAAGACCTCCCTGTCTCTCAGTATGTGATTGGGGGCAGAATGTCAGACCCTTCCTGTCTCCTTGGAGGCACGAGGCTGGGATGGAACTCTGAGCAGGGGTTGGAAGGAAGGAGGAAGCTGCTTACTGAAAGAAAGGTGGGGAGATGGGGTGTCTTCAAGCAGAGGGGAAGGCAGTAGACATGTTCCAGCACTGGTAAAGATGCTGAGAAAGCTTGCTGGAGGGGAGAGCAGCTTGGTAGGGCCAGGCAAGTGAAAAAAGATTAAATGGGCAAAAATCTTGGAGAAGACGGAGCAGGCCCCCAGCAGTGGGGTACACAGAGAAGCCAGGGCTGTCAGTGGCACACACTGCCGCCCCAATGAGCAGCTGCAGGATTGGGGGGGCTCTGAAAAGAGGAGCCCTGTGCTGACCCTATTCCTGACAGCTTCAGGAACGTCATCTTTGACATCACTCCTGGAGATGAGGCGGGAAGGTTTGCCGTAAATGCCAAGTTCCTGGGTGTAGACATGGAGCAGTTTCAGCTCCACTATCAGGTGAGACCCTTAAGGCCCCTGCTCCAGCCAGGCCTGTGGGGGAGGCCTGTAATCCAAGTACCTAAGAGGCTGATGCAGAAGGGTCAAAAGTTGGAGCTCCATGGCTGTCCACGGCTCAGCCCACACCACTTACCTAAAAGGCCTATGACTTGCATCTTGATCCCTAAGGCCCACCCACATGGTGGAGGTAGAGAATTGACTCCTGCAGGCTGACCTCTGACACATGTACTGGGGTGTGCACGACCACATATATGCACACACACACACACACACACACACACACACACACACACACACAAATAAAACTAAGAAAATAAATATAAAACAAAAATATATAAAATATAAAACAAAAACTTTTTTTTTTTTTCATTTCAAGGTCAAACTTGAACTATAGAGTTCCAGGCCAGCCTGGGGAACTTAGTGAATCCTTGTTTCAAAACAAAAAGTAAAGCTGGGATGGTGGTGTGTGCCTTTAGTCCCAGTTCTAGGAAGCAGAGGCAGGTGAGTTCCAGGCCAGCCTGGACTACATTGTGAGACCCTGCCTCAAAACAAAGACACAAGTAAAGATTAAAATGAAAAAGAGGGGCTGGAGAGATGGCTCAGTGGTTGAGAGCACTGGCTGCTCTTCCGGAGGACCCAGGTTCAATTCCCAGCAACTACATGGCAGCTCACAACTATCTCTAACTCCAGGATCTGACACCCTCACACAGACATGCATGCAAGCAAAATATCAGTGCAAATAAAAAAACAAATTAAAAAAAATAAAATTTAATTTAAAAGAGAATTGGGGATATAGCTCAGTGGTAGAGTACTTTCTTGGCATGCCTGAAGCCCTAGGTCAAATCCCAATACTGAGAAACAAAATAGGCAAACACACACACACACACACACACACACACACACACACACACACCAGGCTTTAGGTATCAGCTCTCTGCCCGGCCTTGTTTAATCCCTAGCTGCTCTGCAGCGTCTGCCCGTTTTATAGGCTAGGAGACTAAAAGGTTAAGAAGCTGACCTCAGTCCTAGCTAGTGTTCAGGGAGCAGTGATTTCATTTTACTTCATTTTTATTTGCAACAAGGTCTTGTGTAGAAGCCTAGAATGCCTTCACTAGCTGAATGTGACCTTGACTTTACGATTAGCTTCCCTCCTCCCGAGTGCACTACCTCACCTGACTTACGGGGTGCCAGTGCTGCACACATCATAGGCAAGTACTGTTCCAACAGAACTGCACCCCCAAGATTGACAGCTTTACATGGGTTCGGGGACTCCAACTCCAGTCCTTGACAAGCACTTTGCCAACTCTACCATATCTGGCTCTATTTGCTGTCGCTGTTGTCGGGGTGTATATTTTTTTTTTTTTTTAAGAACCTGCCAGCTCACTGTTTTGAGTAGGCTGGTTAGCTAATGGGCTTCTGGGGTCTACCTGTCTCAGCCTCCCTGGGCCAGGGTTATATAGCACACACCTCTACGGGTGTTGAAGCTCCAAACTCAGCATGCACTTCCTCTGCTGAGCCACACCCTTAGCCCCCCTTTTTAAATGTATATTTGATTTATTTGTGGGTGAATGGGTGCCTGCACCTATGTGTGTGCCGAGTCCAGAAGAGGGCATCCGATAGATCACTTGTGGCTGAAGTTATTTCTAGGCCTTTGTAGACATGGGTGATGGGATCTGAATTTTGCTCCTCTAGGCTGAACAGCAAGTACTCTTGATCCCTGAGCCATCTTTCCAGTCCATATTTTGTTGTTTTTATTTGTTTATCTTTTGGTTTTTCCAGACAGGGTTTCTCTGTGTAGTCCTGACTGTCTTAGAACTCACTCAGTAGACCAGGCTGACCTCAAACACAGAGATCTACCTGCCTCTGCCTTCCCAGTGCTGGCTTTAGCTTTGGTTGTTTATTTATTACATTTATTTATTTATTGTTTATACAGTGTTCTGCCTGCATGTATACCTGCATGCCAGAAGAGAGCACCAGATCTCACTATAGAGGGTTGTGAACCACCATGTGGTTGCTGGGAATTGAACTCAGGACCTCTGGAAAGAGCAGCCAGTGCTCATAACTGCTGACGCATCTCTCCATCCTGGCTTTATTTTTTAAGACAGAGTTTCACTCTGTAGCTCAGGCTAGCATCAAACACACAGAACTTTGCCTTCTCTGTCTCCCAAGTGGTAGAATTAAAGTCATAAGATACCATACCCAGGTCCTATTTACCACTTAGCTTTTTTTTTTTTTTTTCATTTTTTGAAATGAAGCTTTGTGTAGCTTTGGAGTCTATAGACCAGGCTAGTCTCAAACTCACAAAGATCCTCCTGCCTCTGCCTTTAATCCCGAGTTCTGGGATTAAAGGGGTGTACCACCACTACCTGGCTGCTTGGCTTTTATTTTTTAAGATTTATTTTATTTTTTATTTGTGTATTTGTATGTGCACACTCATTCAGATGCCCATAGAGGCCAGAAGATGGTGTTACAGGCAGTTGTAAGCCATGTGGGTTCTGGGGATCAAGCCCAGGTCCTCTGCAAGAGCAGCCAGTGCTTATAACCACTGAGCCATCTGCCCAGACCTATTTATTCTCTTTGTTTGTTTGAGAAAGGGTCCTATCTACAGCCCAGGCTGGCCTGGAACTTGTCACTGTCCTTGCGCCTCCTCCTTCCAGGTGCTAGAGTTACAGGTGTGTCACAACCGGTTCAGAGCATTGGCTTTCAGCACGAGTCTCTGGTTTGCCTTGTGAATAAGAAACCTGGTTTCAAGTTCTGGCTCTACTTGGCTTGACATTTAGTCAAATCACTGGACCTGTTTTCTCATTTGCAGAGTGGGCTTTCCAGGCCCTGCTTCAGTGGCCAGTGCTCCTGGCAGCTGTAAGGCTTTGTGACAAGTGTTTCATCGGCTGTGGGACACTCCCAGAAGCTCATAAATACCCCCTCCCTGTTCCTTCACTCCTAGGACCTCTTGCAGCTGCAGTATGAGGGTGTGGCTGTCATGAAGCTCTTTAACAAAGCCAAAGTCAATGTCAATCTTCTCATCTTCCTCCTCAACAAGAAGTTCCTTCGGAAGTGATGGAGGCAGTGGTGCTGCCTGGCCTGGCCTCTTAGCTGACTGGCTGCTATGCTTTAACATTCACCTGTTGTGCTCCCTGCAGACCAGGCTCAGGCCTGCCCGTGACTCACGATTCTCAACCCTTCCTGCCCAAGAGGAATTGTCCTACTTGCTACAAACACTGGTGTTTCTACCCAGCTGAAGTGGGCCTTGCTTCTAGTTCCAGCTGTGTGGTTTTCCCACACATCTGGCCCCATCCCTGTGAACCAGGACCCTGCACTGATTCCTAGAAAGGTTCACGGTTGGTCAACCCAGTACCTGCAAGTACTTGCAGCATGCAGCACTGAGCAGTAGCCTGTCTCCCTTTCCACAGACTCCCAGAGCCAGAACCAGGCTGTCTGCCCTGCCTCCCCTACAGCCCAGGGCCCTCTAGGCTGTGTCCTCAATAACCTCTAGCCTTTCATCACATCCCAGCAGTGACTTGGGTGCAGCATTTGCTGATGCACACCTCAAATCTCATTCCTTCATTTGTGGTCTGTTTCTTATGTGTGTCAGTGGGGTATTTATTCTAGCCTTAATCATGGTTTTAATTCTCACATTTGAACTCAAAGAGTTCTACACCCTCCCCCCCCTTCAAATTAATGTACACTCCATTTCTCCTCTCCCTGATATTCGAGTCGCTTGTGGGTTGGAGCAGGGAGGTTCCTGGCTCCAGCTGAAGAACTCATTGCCTCAGCTTTCCACAAGACAAAAAGCAGTCTGGCCATCTTCCTTGTCACCTCAGAGCTGTCTTCCAGGTGGTTCTCATAGAACTGCAGGCCTGCCTTGGCCACTCTGTCCACCCCACACCTTCCAGCCGCTCGCCCTTTCTGCCCTCTAGACTTCCTCTCAATAAAGCCAGCTGAAAAGCCACATCTGTTTACCCCGGTGTTATCTCCTGTAGTACAGCCCTCGGGTCCTGGGTAGCAGTTTCGGCAGCTTGCTACCTCCCCTGGGCACATGCCAATCATGCCTGCCTTCCCAGGCTTGTACAAGTGGAGGATGTGGCATCTCTTCCTCCTTTCCAGGCAACAGAGAGGAGGAAGAAATGCTTAGGTTGATTATTTCCATTGGCCACCGTAAGAGCTCAGGCTGAAGAGAGTCTAGTCCAGACTCCATCCACCCATTTAACAGTTCCCACTTGTGCCATCTGAACCACAGCTCCTTACATCAAAGTCCTCTTCCCAGGAGAAAGCTTCCCTGCTGCCAGGGTTGTGTGGGGGAGGGGACAACCTGCCTGACACTTGAACTCAGCAGCATCTACTGGGCACCCACATTTTCCTGGCACAGCCTGCCTGCCTCTGCCCCATTCCATTCTGTCACTCAGTTATCTGTCTTGCTGTCACATTCAATCTCACTCAAAGCCTCTTCCCCCTTAACATGTCACAGTAAAAACTTCAAGTGCTGCCTTGCTCTGGGTGACAGTGACATATACCAGGATCCTAGTTTCTACGCACACACAGTCATTAAAAATCTCACACTCACCAAGTAGCTCTGACATTGTCCTGCTGCAGAAGCAGCGTGCACACGCACACACATACACAGTCACAAGCTCAGCTACACAGGAATGGAGAAGTGGCACAATAGCTAAGCTGTAAAGGTCATCACAGGACTCCATCAGTGGAGTCCCTTGCATCCATCCCTGAGACATCACTGTCACCCCACACTCTACCTGGTAACAATTCCTAATAAACTCAAGTTAATCAATGTCCTTGCCAACTTCCAAGGCCCAATTTGAGATACAGGGGCTGAGCCTCTGTGGATGGGAGTATCAGAAATTTAAATACAAAGTGCTAGCAAGCAGAAAAAGTATTATAATCCAGGCATCTCAGTATATGACAGCAGAGGCAGTATATACAAGACCAGCCTTGGGGGGCCAGGCAGTGGTGGCTCACACCTTTAATCCCAGCACTCAAGAGGAAGAGGTAGCAGATCTCTGTGAGTTCAGGGCCAGCCTGGTCTACAGAGAGTTCCAGGACAGCCTCCAAAGCTACAAAGAAACCCTGTCTTAGCCTCCTCCACCCCCCAAAAAAGACTAGCCTTGGCACATTCAAGCCCCAGGGACTAAGGATGTAACTCAGTGGCTCTGTGGTATGGTGATTGTCTACCACACCTAAGGTCTTGGGTGACTTCAGTAAATAGTCCTAAGAAAAACTGGAAATCCACACTTTTAGAAAGAAATGGCATTAAACCTAAACCCCTGTCTTGCACAATATGCAGATACTCTTTTTTTGAGAGTCTCACTACATAGCACAAGCTAACTGTGAACTTGCAACCTTCCTGCCTTCAACTCCCAAGTGTTGGGGGAAATTCACTCAAAGTGGTTCATGGGATCTAAATGGGGGGGGGGTGATAGAACTCTCAGAAGAAGACAGACTGGGCTAGGGCTCAGTAAGTAGGGAGCCTGCCTAGAAAGCACAAAGCTATGGGTTTGATTTCCTGCACTGCATAAAACCAGGTATGGTGGTTTGCACCTGTAATCTCAGCTGACTACATACCAAGTGCAAAGCCACCCTGGTATACATAAGACCCTGGCATGAGTGGGCACCTACGCACGTGTGCGCGCGCACACACACACACACACACACACACACACACACACACATGCACACGCATACACACACAAGTTTTCCTTACTTTGGCTTGACAGTTTTAGGAAATAAAAAGCAAAGAAGAGAAGACAAGCTGGCTTTACCAGCCTGAAAGGCGATGCTTTGAAGGATATGTTCAAGATAATGAGAAGACATGCAGTGACGCACACTTGTAACCCAGCATGTGAGAAGCAGCATGAGAGAAGCAGGGGGATTGCCACCAGTGGGAGCGCAGCCAAGGCCGCAAAGTGAATCCCAGACCAGAGTGAGAGCAACAAACAAGAGGAAAACACCCCCAAAGAGGGGAGGAGGCGCCTTCGAAGATCTTCATCAGCAGTTGCTAAGCACACACAGCTCAAAGCCATCATGAAGGGACAGAACGGACACAGCGTTTGTCTCTGGTTCCAGGCTGCAGGTGCCATGGGGCCAGCACCTGAGACTCCGGTTTCTGTGCCGTCCCTGCCACATGTAGCTCAGACTTCCGAAGCACACCTTTCCCTGCTAGGACAGCCTGGTGTAAAAAGTGAGCTCCAGAACAGCCAGGGCTACTCAGAGAAACCCTGTCTCCAAAATCTAAAACAAATAAATGAAAAACTGTATGTTGAACCGGGCGGTGGTGGCGCACACCTTTAATCCCAGCACTGGGGAGGCAGAGGCAGACAGATCTCTGTGAGTTCGAGACCAGCCTGGTCTACAAGAGCTAGTTCCAGGACAGCTTCTAAAACCACAGAGAGACCCTGTCTCGAACTACACCCCCCCAAAAAAAAAAAAAAAAACAGAAAAGAAAAAGTATATGTTGAAAACAAGCTGGAGAGATAGTTTAGGGGTTAAATGCACTAGGTGCTCTTCTACAGACACAGGTTCAGTTCCCAGCACCCACATGGTGGCTCACACCATTTGTAGCTTGTTTTAGACCTGGTGCCTTCCTCTGCCTGCACAGATACCAAGCACATAAATACATGCAGGAAAAACACTCAAACACATAAAAACATATAGACCTTAAAAAAAAAAAAAAAAGAATATTGAGGCTGGGCAGTGATGGTGCACACACCTTTAATCCCTACACTTGGGAGGCAGAGGCAGGTGGATCTCTGTGAGTTTTAGGCCAGACTGGTCTATACAAAGCAACTTCCAGGACAGGCTCCAAAGCTACAGAGAAACCCTGTATCAAAAAATCAAACAAGGAAAAAATATTGAAAACACATTTCATACAAAAGTCTTCCATAAGTACTCATGTCAGCATTATTTGTAATAGCCACCAACTAATAAATGGATAAACTCAGGTGGGCTGTCCACACAGTGGTATATTAGCCATTGAAAGCACAGGGCTTTGAAATAGACAAAGTTTGACAACAGGCTGGCACACATGCCTTTAATCCCAGCGCCCGGGAGTCAGAGACAAGCAGATCTACGTGAATTTGAGGCCAGCCTGGTCTACTGAGAGAGTTCTAGGACATGTAGCTAAGGCTACATAGAGAAACCTGTCTCAAAAAAAAAAAAAAAAAAAAAAAATAGTTTTTCGAGACAGGGTTTCTCTGTATTCCTTTGGAGCCTGTCCTGGAACTAGCTCTGTAGACCAGGCTGGCCTCAAACTCACAGAGATCTGCCCACCTCTGCCTCCTGAGTGCTAGGATTTATTCTTGCATTTTGGTGTGCCTGGGCTTACACAAATATACCCGCTTGCTAAGCATGCAGTCTCCAATTGAGCTGCCAATCCCCTCAAACCTTCTCTTGTAAAAGCTTACAGTATACTTTCGCTTTTCTTTTTTGTTTTACTTCAAACAAATGGTCTAATACATTGCCATCTCAGCATAGAAAACTCCAGTAATTCATACAGAAGTAAAGTAAAAGCTACTCGCCCCCACCTTCCTCACAGGTGGTACTGTTGGCAGCCTGGGACAAACCTTTCAAAGCTTTCCTTCTACACGCTTGCCTTCATGCTCAGATCTTAGCTAACTGTATTTTCCAAAGACTGTATTCACTCTTTTACCTGCTTATACCTTCTGCATGAGGTGGTGGCTCTGGTTTCCACACTAGAAGCCAGACAGACTAGTACTCCCTGCGACTGCCTTATCTACCCAGTATGGCCTGGTAATGCTGTGTCCCCTGAGGCCAGGACACACTGCTATGGTTTAGACCTGATCTGCATCCTACTGGAGTTTCTGTGTCCCAGTCTAATCCCCAATATGTGGTATTAAGAGGGTGGGAACGGGGCTGGGGGCATAGCTCAGTGATAGGGAGAATATGAGGCTCTGTGTTCAATCCAGGGACCCCCAAAGAAAACAGAAAAGAGGACAGACTTTCATATGATGATGGTGTGAGGAAGGGCCAGATAGGGACACTTGAGTGGAGCCTCATGAGTGACTTTATAAGAGACACAATGCAAAGTCCTGTTATTGCCATTTGATGCCCTGTACCACCTTGGGACTTCCCTAGCAAGAAGACCATCATGAAACGTGGCCAAGATGGGTTCCGTCATTGCACGGGGTGGGGGTGGGGGGCAAGAAGCCATGGTGCTAACGGGGCAGTAGATCCCATTCCCACCCTTCTAGAACTTTTGGTTTCTCTGAGTTTTCTCAACATCTGCGTTAGAGAAGCAGGAAAA
The DNA here is from genome assembly GCA_030556225.1 of Cricetiscus sungorus. Classification (NCBI taxonomy): domain Eukaryota; kingdom Metazoa; phylum Chordata; class Mammalia; order Rodentia; family Cricetidae; genus Cricetiscus; species Cricetiscus sungorus. Next base: position 104,805,017 of record JANBXA010000730.1, read on the forward strand.
GAGGAGCTAGTTTTGTTCTCACTCTCTGGCACCAGTGTCCATTTCCTCCAGCAGGATTACGTTAGCTTCCAGCCACCCTGGGTACCTTGGCTCCAAACATGACTCAATACTCTGTCCCTTGCCTACCACTAAGGAGGGTATTTTGCTTCAGTCCCAGCACTCCACCAACAGATTTGCTCCCCCCATCTTGAATTTGACTCTAGTAATATGTCTTCTGCAGGGGCTATAGCAGAAGCACCATCCATTGTTTCCAGGTACCAATGGACATTCTCTTCTGTTTACATATTTGTTGTCATTTTTGCAGCCCTTTATGAGTAACTCTCACATTATTATAGCACTAAAGAAGCCATGGCTCAGAGAGGGTCAATGGTCACCCATGGTCACACAGCTAGAAAAGATGGAGCAGGGACTGGATCTCAGAGGAATCTGACCCAGCCTTCTTACCTAGCCATTTCTTTCTTTGTTTTGTTTTGGTTTGGTTTGGTTTGGTTTGGTTGGTTTGTTTTCAAGACAGGGTTTCTCTGTATTGTTTTGGAGCCTGTCCTGGAACTTGCTCTATAGGCCAGGCTGGTCTCAAACTCACAGAGATTCTCCTGCCTCTGCCTCCTGAGTGCTGGGATTAGAGGCATGTGCCACCAATACCTAGCTCTCACCTAGTCATTTCTAAATATGAGTAATTCTGAGATCCCCATGTCCAGCCCCAATGTCTTACCTTTCTATTGTTGTGAAGACACTGTGACTAAGGAAACTTATAGAAGAAAGAGTTTATTTGAGCTTACAGTTTCAGAAGGTGAGTCCATGACCATTGTGGTGGGCAGCATTGCAGCAGGCAGGCAGGCATGGTGCTGGAGGAGTAACTGAGAGCTTACATATTGATCCACAAGTCCAGGCAGAAAGAGAGAGCGCTAACTGGGAATGCTGTGGGCTTTTGAAATCTCAAAGCCCACCCCCAGTGATATGCCTCCTCCAACAAAGCCACACCTCCTAATCCTTCCCAAACAGTTCCACCAACTGGGGACCGAGCATTGAAACATATGAACCTGTGGGGACTGTTCTCATTAGACCTCCACATAGGACCTGGCTACTGGGAACTGAGTGACTCCAGTCCTCTGGAAGAGCAGTAAGCATTCTGCCCTCCCCCCCACACCCCCTTGGTGACACCTTCACCATGGCGCTTGCAAAGTCTTGTTCTAAGTTTGCTTCAGTGTTGTGGGATACTTGTACACCGTGTGAAGAAGTATTGCTGTGATTGGCATAATAAAAAGCTAAATGGTCAATACCTAGACAGGAGGTATAGGAACTTCTGGGAACAGGGAGGACTCTAGGAAGAGAAAGCTAGAGACACAGAGCAAGCAGGATGTGCAAGAGGACCGGTAACAACCATGAGTCATGTGACAGAATGTACATTAATATAAATGGGTTGACATAATTTAAGTTATAAGAACTAGTGAACTAGTTAGAAACAAGCCTGAGCTATAGGTCAAGCTTTCATAATTAACAAGAAGTCTCCGTGTCATTATTTGGGAGCTGGTGGGACAGAGACGGGCTTGCTGCACCTCATTATTTCTCCTCCACCATCTCTGGACGTGCCACTGTGATCATGGAGTGCTGGCTCTCTTCCTCAGCAGTGGAAAGGTCCAAGCTGGTTTTTCCTTTTCACTCCTGTCTGCTCACATGCAGTACCGAACCCACAGTTACTTTCTGGGTTTTGTTTTGTTTTCTGAGATAGAGTCTCACTAGCTTTGGCTTCTAGCAGTCCTCCTGCCTCAGCCTTGGGAAAGTTGGGATCCTAGGCATGAGGGGCCACCCATTGCTGGGTGGGCATGGATATACTCAATGGCCTCTCTGATCTTCAAGTTCCCTTGTCCAAAAGCCTCCAAGCCCTAGTGAGCAGTGTGGTGGCATAGAGCAGGGATGAAGAGAAAAACAAAACAAAACACTTAGACCCTTCTTGTCCCTGACTCTTTCTCTAAATAAGAGGCTTTGTGTCCCCTCAGCTGTCAGCCCTGGCCTAGGCCAGGAACATATAAGGCCAGGATTTCAGCTTCCATTTCTTCTGAGAGGAGGGGGCTGCAGGAGGTGGGGCCATACCAGGATGAACGGCAGGATGGTAGCTCGCAGGAGCCGCATATGGGAGCTCTCTGTCACAACAAACCTGCTGAGGTTCCAGCCTGCGGGGTATGAGCACCCAGTACCCCTCGAGGTTTCCCCATACCTTGACCAGTGGGATCTAGTGCTTGGTAAAGGCCTGTTGAATAAAGGCACACTTGTCAGGAGAGAAACTGAGCCATCAAGAGAATGGTATTGGCCCTGTTTCAACATGGAGAGACTGGGTGGCATGAATCCTGCCAAAGACAGTCACTTGAGTGAAAACCAGGAGAGGAAGAACAGTCAGTCTTCTGCTGATCCCACAGGCCTCCAGCTGAGGGCCCTGTCCATCTGTGGCCCAGTGCAGCCAACCTGAAAACAGAGAGGAGTTGGCACAGTAGTACGACCTTTGATCACAGACCTCAAAGGCTGAGGTAGGAGGATCACAAATGCCAGCCAGGCCAGCCTGGGTTACAGAGTAAGACTCTGTCCCCTAGAGCAGCAACCAGGCTGGACATAGTGACATGCATCTGTAATCCCAGCATTCAAAAGCCTGAGGCAGAAGGGTGACTAGGAGTTTCTAAGACACAGAGTGAGATCCTACCTCAAAATATCCTCAACCCCCCCACATAGACTCAAAACTGAGGAGGATTGGGCATAGTGCTGTAACCCTAGCACTCTTGGGAAGTAGGAGAAACTGAAGTTCAAGGTCATCCTCAGATACATATTGAGTTCAGTCCCAGCCTAGACTATAAGAAAACCTAAGTAAGCACGTTAGTACGTAAAATAATAAATAAACCAGCAAAGGGAGTGTTATGGTAGGGAAACTGGGTTGTGACAGTGAGCTCCCATATGCGGCGCCTGCTAGCTACCAGTTCATCCTGGTATGAATTCCCATTCCCACCTCCTGCAGCCCCCTCCTCTCAGTGTATGCTGCACTCCTAAGGGGACATGCCAGCTGCTTCCAGCTCCCACCTGCTTTTACCCCCCTTTTCTGCAGGCGTCACTCTTTGGCCTTTCAACAGGAACCCCCCACCCCACACACACACACCTACAGGCAAGAGCTCCATCCTGAGATACACTGAAACCCAGAACTGTGCCTAACCTCATAGTTCCTGTCCTAGCCTTGCACAGCCCAGGTTCTCAGGCCTGTGAGTGTCTAAGGTCAGCACCTACCATCACCAAGTTAGAGAAGGCTCACACACTTCTTCCTCCATGCTTGCTCAGCAGTGGTCATCCTGGTCCTGTAGCAATGGGGAGGCAGGAGAGAGCTATAAACTCGGCCCACCCAGCTCTTTCTAGTCTCCCTTGCTCACCATCAGTGCCAGGATCCCTCCTATATGCCTTTGGTTGCTTGGTAACTGCATCCTCCCATCCTGCAGCAGCACCCTGGAAACTCTAATGGTGATACTGTAGGGAAAGCTTTGGTGGACCCTGCAGGACCTGACAAGCCATTAGTAGTCAGTACGTGGAAACAAGGTCCAGAAAGGCCTAGGTGTGAACTGGCTGCATCACCTTCAGGCCCCATACCAACTCTGACTGCTTAGCCTACGCCAGCATGTCCACCGCTAGTACTCTCGCATCGGTACCTCTCGCCCTACATTTCTGGGTCTGTGCCTGGGGATTCGTCTCCACTAGCTCAAGCTGCACTTCCATCATTTTGGCTGACTCTTGTCACCACACACACTTCCAAGGCCTCACCCGTCAAGCGTGTAGTACCCAGTCCTCACACCACTTACCACTGTCACTGTAGCCATCCCACAATGTCTCAAAATGAGGACTACAACTCCTGTGGCATCTTCTCACATAGCCCATGGTGGGAGAGTCGCAGGAATCTCAGGAGCAGTTTCTCCGTCACCAGTGGGCTCCCAGAGAGACCACACTGGCCTTAGTGGGCCAAGCAAACCAGGGCTGGGCCTTGAAGAGAAAGGACTTGCACCCTCACTTCCTTTATGTGAGCAGTCCTGGGAGACTCAGTGTCTGCGCCAGCCAAAACTAGCCTTCCTGAGTCACCGATGCTGGGTTTGACAGTATTATTTTCTGTGGGTTAAGAGGCTGGACTGAAGCTGGGTGGTGGTGGCACATGCCCTTAGTCCCAGCACTCAGGAGGCAGAGGCAGGAGGATCTCTGACTCCAAGGCCACTCTGATCTACAGAGCAAGTTCCAGGACAGCCAGGGCTATACAGGGAAACCTTGTCTTGAAACAAACAAACAACAAAAAAGCCCACCACCACCCACCAAAAGAAAGAAAAAGAAGCTGGACAGAGAGGTTAGCACAGAGCCAGGTGAGACAAACACCTTCATGCTGAAGGGGCATGCTGGGGGGTGGGCAGCTAGCTCCCTGCAAGCTGGAGGGGTAAACAGTTGTGGGGAGCCTGCAAGCTGCCTTCTTCTAGCAGAGGAGGCCAGCAGACAGTAGGCAGCAGGTACTTTTAGTCCTGGGCCAAGTGATCTCAGCAACCCCTTGATGTTGTTACAACCTGGCGAGTCTCCCAGCTCCTGGGTCCCCAAGTAGAAGGGCTTTATATAGCTTACTCCCCAACTTGGGTTTGAATAATTAAACAGAGTGGACAGAAATAGCAGCCGGACAGTGAAGATGGGTTATTTTGGGGTTTTCTGGAACACAGTGCTCCTGGTGTCACCCAACCTCTATAGGAGGGTGGAGCCAGCACCGAGGCTGCTGGGAGATTCCTGTGGGAAAACCCACCTCAGTCTTCGGGCTCCAAGGGTTGTTAGGGCTGCTCTGAGCCAAAGGAGAATCTTAGCTCTGCTTGGGCCTCTGTTTTCAAGGATGAGTTGGTGCCACTGCCTCCTGATCTCTGTTATTCCCAGGCAGGAAGTGCCCTCTGGTGTGTATCAGGCCTTCAACCCTGGAGAGGGTGACAGAAATTGACAAGGAGATCAATAAGCAGCTGCAAGACAGGCTGAACAAGGACTAGGTGGTCTCTAACCACAAGAAACCGGAATCAGGTGACGAGGAGTGAAGGTTGGGATGGGGAGCAGAGGCAGAAATAGGGAGAAATGGCAGCTGGGGGTAAGGGTGGGAGAGAGCAGGGGTGAGGCTTCGATGAAGAGAACACCCAAGCAGAGTTAGTTATCTAGCTGAGAAGTTCCTGCCTTAGATGCTGCATTATATATCTGTAATTACACTCAGGCCATCCTGGGCTATAGAATGAGACCGAAGGCTGGGACTCTCCTGGCAGGAAGAAGTCCAGTCTCCCACATTTCAAAGCAGTTGGCTAGCTGAGGCACATTTTAGCCTCAGAACTGAACCTCAGCTCGTGAAGTTAAAACTGCCATGATCATACCTCTCTCTCCCTCAGAATAACTTCAGGGTGGGAATTTAGTTCAGACTTGAGAGATACTAAAGTCACTAACTTTTTCATTTTTATTCATTCAACAAGGTGCGTATGTGTGTGTTGTTTTGTTTTAGATGGTGTCTCATGTAGCACAGGCTGGCTTGGAACTCTTTATGCAGTCCAGGGATGACTGTCTTAGTCTCAGTGATGTGATGTCTGCACTGTAACGTGGTGTCACTTCGTTGCTGTGATGAAACACCATGACCAAGGCAACTTACAGAAGGAAGCATTTAATTGGGGGTTTCTTACAGCTTCAGATGGTGAGTCTATTACTATCATGGCAGGGAGTGTGACAACAGGAAGGCATGGTGCAGGAGCATAGCTGAGAGCTTACATTGAGAAACAGGATGGAGGCAGATGGGGGAGACGGGGTGGAGGGAGAGAGAGATTGGGCCTGGGCCTGGGCCTAGGCCTGGTGTGGGCTTTTGGAACCTCAAAGTCTACCCCCAGTGACACACCTCCTCCAACAAGGCCACAGCTCCTAATCCTTCTCTAATAGTTCCTCTAACTGGGGATCAATCATTCAAATATATGATCCTAGGGTTTGAACCCTTATTCAGACCTCTATAATGACTGAATATTTGATCTTCCTGGGTGCTATTGATACAGGTGAGCACCACCACACTTGACATATGAGGCACTGAACCTGGGCTTTGGGCATCTGGCCAAACACTGAAAACTAAGCTAACAAGAAAGCTTTAGCCAGACATGGTGGCTCATGGCTTTAATCCCAGCATTTAGGAGGCAGAGGCAGGCAGATCTCTGTTGTTTTATGTTTGTAATTTTATTATTTTGCCTACATGCATGTCTATGTGCTGCCTGCATGCCTGGTGCTCTAGGAGGGCAGAAGAAGGCATCAGATTTGTTGGAACTGGAATTACAGACAGTAGTGAACCTCCACGTGGGACTTAGACTTGAACACAGGTCCTCTGGAAGAGCTGAACCATCTGTCCAGCCCTTCCTTATTAAGAGACAAGGTCTCACTACATAGATCAGGCTGGCCTTGAACTCACAAAGATATACTTGTCTCTGCCTCCAGAGTGTTAAAGGGGTTAAAGGCATATACCACCATACCTAGCCTGATGTTTTGAAAATGAATTTGAGTTATGTGGCAATATACCAGCACTCTTATGAAGGTCAGGGGACAGCTTTCAGGGATTATTTCTTTCCTTTTGCCACATGGGGTCTGGGTACGGAAGAGATCATAGGTTTGATAGCAAGTGCCTTTACCCACTGAGCCAGCTCGCTCATTCTCAACAAACATTGGTTTGTCAAGATAGGGTGTCTCTGTAGCTTTGGAGTCTGTCCTGGAACTTGCTCTGTAGAAAAGGCTGGCCTGGAACTCATATTCTCTGCCTCGGCCTCTTGCGAGCAGGTACTAAAGGTGCGTGCCACCACTGTCTGGCTCAACAAACATTTTAATTTGTTTTTGTTTTTTGGTTTTTTGAGACAGGCTTTTTGTGGATTGCCTTGGAGGTTATCCTGGAACTCACCCTGTAGACCAGGCTGGCCTCGAACTCACAGAGGTCCACCTGCCTCTGCCTCCCTAGGGCTGGGATTAAGTGAGCCACAAATGACTGGATCAACAAACATTTTTAAAGCACTATCTGTAAGCTCCATGTTGTGTTTGGTGCTGGAAATACATTTGATTGCCTTATTCTCTTGAAGCTCAGTTTTAGTAGGGAACAAGGTCATTCAGAGCCCATTCCCAGCCAGGCTTTTAATCCCAATACTCAGGAGTCAGAGGATCAACAGTTTAGGGCCAGGCAGAGATGCCCAGTAAGATTCTGTCCTAAAAAGTACTGACAACCCTACACATACTCTGAGTGTTTGCCCCAAGCTAAGTGCTATACAAGTACTTCACAGAGGGCTGGCAAGCTTGGTGACCTGCACTCTGATTTTCACACCTGAACTGTAGCATACGTGCACACACACTAACAACAAATAATTTTTAAAGAGGTTTTGTGAGATGGCTTTCTGGATAAAAGGTACTTACCATCAAGCCTGACTTGAGTTTGAACTCCCTCCCATAGGTTGTCTTTTTACCTCTACATGCAAGCATGGTATGTGGGAATACTCACACACAGAGTAAATAATGGAAATGTAATGAGCAAGGCAGGCGATTTCTGTGAGTCTCAGGCCAGCTAGGGCCCCACAATGAGACAAGCAAAAGCTTCCACTGAAATTGCCCTATTTAATGCTCACAGCAAGCAACACTGTCCAATGTCAGTCAACTAATAAACAGTAGAACCAGAGCTGGGACCTAAGTTCCAGTGCACATGGCTCGAAGGCAGGAAGGCAAGAGCTGCTCAATAAATGCTGTGTGTATTTAAAAAAACAAGACCACCTGATACCTGAGTGTGAGTGCTGTGTGCAGGGGACAAATAGGAGCTCTTGAAAAAGGTGAGTCTGCATGGGCTCAAAGTATATCAGTTCTCCCATGCTACAACTGTCTACTCCGAGTTTTGCTCTAGTTGAGGCACAACACTTGTGGAAAGACACAGAGTAGAGTGAGGGAAAAGACTGAACTCATGTTTTTTTGCTGTTTGTTTTTGTACCCCACCCCCACACACACACACACACACACACACACACACACACACACACACACACAACAGGATCGTTAATATGTAATGCCTTAGGTCCTGGAACTCAATGTGTAGAACCAAGTTGGAACTCACAGAGATCTGCCTGCCCCTGCCAGTGTTTCTACCCAGCTAGAACTCAGGGTTCTTTTTTTTTTTTTTTTTTTTTAGCTTTTCAAGACAGGGTTTCTCTGTTGTCCTGACTGTCTTGGAACTCACTCTCTAGACCAGGCTGGCCTTGAACTCATAGGAGATCTGCCTGACAACTCATGGTTCTTAAAGCTTGGTTTAGGATTCACCCTCTTGAGCCGGGGTATGTAGTTCAGTGGTAGAGCATGTATTTAGTGTATGTGAGGCCCTAAGTTCAAACCCTGAAGGGGAGGAAGAGGGGAAAGAGGGAAAAGAGAGAGGATTAAAAGGGGGACATCGGGTTCAACTGTGAAGAGTTTACTGCCCCAAATCGCCCAATGTAATGATCTGAGTTCGAACCCACGTGTTGTTTGGAGGAGAACCAACTCCTGCAAGATGTCCTCTGACCTACACACCACACACACAATAGAAAGTAAAAGAAAAAAAGACTATACTAACTACTCTGAGAAGTCTTTTTTAAAAAAATTTATTAGTACTGTACGTTTATGGGGGGGTGGATACTGTATGTGACAGCAGAGGATAACTATGGGGAGATGATTCTAGGGCTTGCACAGCACCTTTATTCCCTGAGCCACTTCGCTGGCCTTATGCAGTCCTTTTGAAAGTCTCCCCAGCATTTCTTCCTGCGCCAACTGTTCCCAACATTACACTTGGCTTTTCTTTTCTCTGGTAACCTAACAGGCCCTAAGCGACTGTCACTTTAAGATTGCCTTCTTCCCCCCACGTGCTGTCTGGTTGGGCTGGCGATGCTGACGCACGATTGACGTCAATAGCAGCTGGTGGAGTTTGGGCACGAGGAGAGAAGTTGGGATGGGGGTTGGGGGAGCGGAGCAAGAAGGCGATTCATTTGCATTTAAAGGGGCCTCTTCCGAGTTAATTCTCGCTTTAAAGAAATTTGTGCTGGGCAAACTTTCCGTCCTAGGCTGGAGATGGGGGCAAGAAAATGGCGTGGTACAACTTGAGTCCATTACAACGGGTTTGAGATGTCCTTCCGCGGAAAATGGGAAATAGTCCGTCGATACCCAAGCTGAGAGCACGTGACCCGGAGGGGGTGGAGGCAAGAGCTGGGGGAGACTACTGTCGGGCTGCGTTCGTCTGCCCCCACCCCCACATCCTGCCCACCCAACTGCAGCTGCCACCACATCCTGCCCAGCCGGGGGCAGGGAGCTCCTGTGGGGGTACACGGTCTTGGGACCCGCTCTAGCACCTCTCCCTCTCAGCTTCAGGGGCCTCTGCTCTTGTCCCCGCGTCTGGTCCTAGGCACCCTGGCTCTCAGCGTAGGACACTACTGTGCCACACGGGCTTTGAGTCCGGGGGACTCTATCTATCCCTCACCCCAACTCTGCCTTGAAGTGGAGTCGTAGGACCCGAGACTGGACCCCTGTCCTTGGCTATCAGGATTATCGTTGCAGAAATAAGGTGTTCAGTAAAGTTTGCACAATCCAAACTCACACAGCTGCGCATATATACATTTGCTGAGCGCGTTCCACGCCAGCTCTGCAAAGCTCTGCATCCCCGCAGGAACTCAGGAGCTGGTGAGGAAAAGTACCTTAGAAACCCATACCAGCAAGCTAGTGCGTCCTGAGGAGACCGGCACAGAATGCAGCATCCCATCTTCGCGCTGAATTATACACGCCCACCTGCTGAGGGTCCGGTTCCCGCGAGTGTGGTGGCAGATGCGGGGAGAGATTGGAGGGTCTTGGCTGGCATCATCCAAAAACTGGAGGAAGAATGAGCTGGGTGGCTGAGTTGCGGGTGGAGGTGGGGATTGAGAACTGTCCAGATGGCGCAGGGGAAGGAAGGTGAGAGGAGGGCCTGCCAAGGAGCTCACCAGACTAGAAGGGATGGCAGGAGCACTTTTCCTAAGTTGAGGAAGGACTGCCAGGTGGAAGAGGGGCGCTGAGAGGGATGGGGACCTGCGGGAAAGACCTTTCCAAGCACAGGTGAATTGGAGAAGCCTGAGAAGGGACGGATAAAGGAGGGTTAAGTTTTGTTTGCCCAAGAGCCTTGTGAAGATGGCACTGCAGGTGAGTTTACATGGTATTTTTTTAGGACTTCGGTAGGCATCTAAGTGTCCCAAGGGCCCACGGAGAATTTTACAGCAATTGGGCTGTAATTTTTTTTTTTTTTTTTTTTTTTTTTATAACAGATGGGTAGAAGCCGGCGAGATGGCTTAGACAGTAGAGCGCTTGCCAAGGAAGCCAGGCAACCTGAGTTTGAGCCCAAAACCTATGGAATGGTGGAAGGAGAGATCGACTGATCGACTCCACCAAATCGTCCCCTGACCTCTAAGCATGCACCATGGCACGCTAACAAACACAATAAATTAATAAGAGATAGGTGTACAGTCAGAGATGGGAGAGGAAACGTGAGACACAGTCGTTTGCCATCCAGAGGATTCTTGGATGAGAAGTCTGGGGGCCAGAAGAAAAGAATTCAGTCATTTTCAGGAAGTCCAACTTTCATCCAACCTCCAACATTACCTTGGCCTTTTTCGGTCCTCTGTGGAAACCAAGGTATCACGTTGTCACCTTTTCTCTTCTGTCCCAACATGTTTTCAGACTCTGGATTTTGTTCCACTTGTAGTGTTGCTGCGCCCTACTCTGGTCTCCTGCGAGCTGTCTAGTCAGCACCTTAGCGTCCATGGCCCCCACCTCCCCGGAGCTCTTCCCGGTTTCTTTTCCTACTAGCTAGTCCTTTAATACCTTCCCCAGGTGACTCACCTTCCTTCCTCATTCCTTTGTTAAGGACTCAACATTCCAGGTCTGGAAGGCCCAGTCAACCAATCATAGCTCTGGAAGGCCCGCCTTAGGTTTGAGATTGGCTAGGGTTGTGGTTGGCGGGAGGCTCACCAGGCAGATCTAGCAGAGGTTGGGGAGGGGGATTCTGGGAAGGAATTTCTTCTGGGCTTAGTTGTGTTTTGAGAAACGGTCTTCAAATAGAGCTGGACCAGAGGGTTCTCTATTTTGGATAGCCTCCAAGGTTGAGGCAGGTTGAAAACTCCTGAGGGCTTAGCTGTCCCGGGCCCATCCTGTTTTGTTTTCCTAAGTGCTGAGAGCCAGTGGTCTGAAGGCAGTGTTCCCAGGCCTGTTCCTAAGAAGTCTTTTACAGCAGCCCTGGATCTCTCCAGTCTCAACATTCTGCTTTTCCCGACGTCGGAAACAGCCGGAAAATAAACACCCTGATGACTAAACGGTTTCTCCAGCTAGAGCCCGGGGAAGCACTAAAAATAGAGGCCACAGTGAGGGGAGGTTCCCCACCAGCAGGGCATTTTCCCATACTGCTCCCACCATAGCTTCCAACAAGGCTGTATTCTCCAAGTGCTTGGGAAGGACAGACGCCTTCCCTGAAGTATTGGGGACAAACCAGCCTGCTCAGGAGTACTGGTGTCTCTGTGCTGGGAGCACCACCCCCATACTACTAGGGAAACTAAAGAGCAACATTTGGGGACCATGTGTGTATACTGTATAAATCGGGCTTCTGGAAGGGGGAGCAAGTAGGATTGAAAAGGGAGGCCAAGGGAATAGGAGCCTGTTAGCTTCCTGTTTAAGGAGGTACATTTAAGTCTCCAAGCTCTTTGCAGAACAATCCTATTGAACTTATCCCCCATGAACCTTGTCTGGACTCACCCCCACTAAAGGGGCTTTTTTTTTTTTCTTTCACTTGAGCAGTCCATGAGTCATTACAGTGCAATGAAGCACTGTACTAATCTACTGGGAACTAAACTCATTCCAAATTCACAAGTTAAATACCGTGCTCACCACCTTCAGTTTACCCGAGAGGAGAGTTAAGAAATGTGCTCTGCCAAAAATAAATAAATAAATAAATAAAATTTAAAAGGTTAAAAAAAAAGTGTTCTGCTCTTAATAGTGGAAGGATTTGAACCAAGACAGTCTGACTCCAAAACAGATGTTTCCAACCCACCACTTGTTGCCTCTCGTCTCTCCCACAAAAACCCTGAACAGTAAACTAGACCCTAGCTTGTGAAGAACCTGTGCTTCTGTTCTACAAGGCTTTGAAGTCCAAGCCAGACACCGTCATTTCCTCAACCTCCAGGTAGAGCCAGGGAGGACTTGGAAGTGACAGGATGCTGGATGCTGGACAGGAAGTCTGACGGGTCAGTGTTCAGGAGCAATGGTGCGCACAATCTTGTTGTGAAGCACTTAAAAATTCGCCACGCCCAGAGGCCACCAGGGATTTTCAAAGGTTTTTTTTTTGTTGTTGTTGTTTTTGTTGTTGCTTGTTTTTTTAAAAAAGTGAGTTACTATTTCTTCTTTAAGACGAGGCTTCTGGATTTCCTGTGAGGCAAGGGAGGTGGTGGTTGGGGTCCCGCCCCTTTAAATAGCCCCCTTGGTAGTTCAGCGCTCTGGGGCCCTCAGGCACTGAAGATTAGGTCACCCGAGAATTATGCACTGTTGCTTTAAATGTCTGGGCGTCAACCGAGCCGGGCCAGGGGAAAGGAGGGGACCTGTCACAGGTAGAGGGAGCAGCGGAGCTCCCCAGGTAACCCCGAGGAGAGAACGCAATCTGGCTTCGGAGCTTTGTCACACTGTAAGTGGCGGAGCTTTGGCCTCCCAACACTCTCTCCGCCCTAGAAGTTATCTACTTAGACCTCGACCAACTCTGGGGCTGGGGTACAGAGGTCCCCGCGGCCCCGCACTGTCCCGCAGGCGGAGGGATCTGGGCTCCACGCGCCGCGGCCGCGCGCCCCGGAGGGGTGGGGCGCAGGCGAGGGCAGGGGGCGGGGCTGCGTCCAAGGCCGCCCTGCCAGGCCCCGCCCTCGCCCTGCAGGGTCCTCCCATTGGCCCCCCGCTTGTCCATCACCCACCGCCTTCCCCCCTCCCATCCCGCAAGCTAGGCTGCGCCGTGCCTACGTCGGCCTCGAGTCTGGGGCTGGAGGAGTTGCCTTTGGAGCCCGAAAGGAGGAAGGAAGCAAAATATCAACAACCGTCGAGGCGGCTTGGGCGCTCGGCCGCGTCCCCGCCGCCCGCCGCCGCCGCCCCCGCACGCACCAGGGGGTCCGGACCCTGCGGCGCCGCCCAGGCCGCGTGGACGCGGCGCCTTCGCTGTTTCCTGCCGGAGCTGCGGCTTCGCGCACCCGAGGATACCGCGGGCCGGGCCGAGGCTCCCGGCGCTGTGACAACCCCGTTTCCCCGTGGGCTGGTGAGTTGCGACGCGCGCCGGCCCCTTTAAGAGCCCCTCCCCCACGCCGCGCGGCCGAGCGCAGGGTGGTCTGGAGCGCGAGGGGTGCCCGGGCGCCCAGGCACGAGCGTCCCGGGCCGGGCCGGGCGGGGCGGTGGCGGCGGCAGCGGTGGTGCTGGGGCGTCTGCTGTGACAGCCGCGCCTGGCACCCGAGCCCCGGCTGCCTCGCGCTCTGGCGGGCGCAACGCACGTGGCTCCGGCCGCGATCTCGCACCCGTGGGGCCCCCGGGTCGGGTGTGTCAGCGATGCCAGCTGGAGAACCCCTGGCCAGGAGTTTGCAGCTGTTCACATAAGGCAGGACCTGTCCGCGCTTCTCTTGGTCGGTGCTGGCCGAGCTGGCGCGAGTAGGGTTCGAGTGGTGAGGCTGGCCCAAGGGACTACGGTGCTCCCGGCCTCCCATGGCAGAGATGGGGCAACGAGGCCTCCTAGAGATTCCACCGAGCCTTTGGGGTTCCCAGTGGCCCTGGGCTACCCAGCTTGTCCTGAGTGCCAGCTCAGCCTGCGACTGCCCGGCGCATTAGGGCCAGGCTAGGGGACTACAGTGAGTGGATCCGGTATCCTGCCCTCCCCGTCTGAGTTTCCCTCCGAGGCCTAGCTGCTTTGGCTGAGTGAGTGAGTGGCAGATCTGGCGGATCCTCCCCTCCCCCTAGCCCTCAGTGGGTCTGAGCTGCCTGACTGTGGGAAGTTTGCCGTCTGGGATGGTGACCTTGGGCTGCTCTGGCTGGATCTCCGAGGGAAGCCTACTGAGTGCACTTGGCCTTGGGAGCTGTCCACCTCTGTTCCCTCCCAGCTCTAGCGGAGGCATTGGCGAGGTACCTGTCAGTGTTCCCAGACACCCAGCTTCTGGCCTCTGGCCACCGGCCACCAAGCCCCAGTGCTCAGCCTGACTGTCCCAGCTCCCATGGCCTTGCTAGTGAATGAATTTCCTTCCTGCGTCGTCCAGGATGGGGGTGGGGTGGGGTGGGATGGCTGTGGAAGTGGTTGAGAACCTTGTTATGTGGGGTGGTTAGGGAATACTGGAGCTTATTTACCCCAGAAATGGACACTGGGACCTTGGGATCTCAGTAGGCATGCTTTGTTGTGATTCCTGTGCCCTTCACACATACCCTGTGTGTGCCCGATGCATGTACTTTTGTAAAAGGATTCACTTGGAAGGCAGGAGTTTTCATTCATTCCCATACCTACCAGAGTGGTCAAGAATTTTACCTGACATCACACAGCAAATCTGTGTGAGAGTTTAATTTCCCCCTCTTTCTGCTACAGATTTCATGCAGAGAGAGACTCTTAAGAATGAGGACATACAAGCCTTGCTCTTGCAGGCACTGGCCTATAGAAGCAGTAGGACCCAGTCAGAAAGTATGGGAAGCCTTGTATTGGGGGGATGGGCAAAGGGCTTGTGCTGCCTGTGCTAAGCCCAGTGCCTGGAACATGGTGTGGGGACTTGGACTGGAGGCAGGTGCAGGTTGCCCATCCCCCTCTGTGTGGTGACACTGGGCTGGAGGACCCTGCTCTGGCCCTCTGGCTTCTAGTGCTCATAGGCCAGGCGATGTGACAGGCTGCCTGGCTGGCTGCCGTTATATAATCTCTCCTGCAGGTTTTTTTTTCTTTCTTCTCCCGGTCTTCCTGGGTGGTATGATGGGAAAGGTAGAGGAAATCTCCCCAAGCTGGGAGCTAGACCAGGGGACGGGCTAGGCTCACTAAGGCCTCAGTCTGACCCTGCTCTGGAAGGGGGCCTCTGCCGCAGCATCTTGGGCTCTTGTGTCCTTGGCCTGGACCTCTGCCCATCTTCCCCGCTTTGTCTTCGTTGCCAGCTTAGCCCACTGTCCTCCATGGTTGGCCCTGGCCTGGCACTGGTCCTTGTATATTTAGCCACCCACACTGGAGTTGAGTGGATAAGCTGGCTTTTCTCTGTTGCATCCACTTCTCTGTCCCCCTGCCCAGACAGTGTGGCCTACAGGATAAGAGCTGCAGGCAAGGGGGGGACTGTGTGTCACAAATACAGTTGTTGCTATCCAGGTTCCCTTGGGGGTTGATGATTCAAGGCGAGCCTGGAGCCCATTGGCAAGGGTCAGATCTAGGGCTCTGTGGTGGTGGGCTTTTCCCATCCCTTGGGACCCTGACTTGGACTTTGTAGGCTCTCTGAAGCCAATTGGCCTGAGAAAATTATCTTCCTTTACAGGGAAGCGGGAAGGAGGAATGGTCGAATGCCGCACAGCCTCCGCATCACTGTAATCACTGGTGGCTTTTATGAGGTAGTCATGGGGCCAGAGTCCAGCCAACCCTCTGTCCTTCTGTCCCAGTTTGGTGACTTACTCATGGAGGAGAGGTGGCATTAGCTGCTAGGAGCTGAGTTATAGAAATGGACATCTGGCTGTGTTATGCCTGACATTGCCCTCTCCACAGTTAAGAAGGCTGGATGGAGCTTGGGTATCAGGAAGAACTTCCCAGTGATGCTAGGTTGGGGAAAAGATGGCTCTTAACTTGGCCAGGAGAAAGAGGGGGAATCTCAGGCATTCTCCAGTGACTCTGCTAAAAAGGCTTCGACCTTTGGCCTAGTGGGGCTGGTGCTGTTTGACTCCTGGAATATTTTCTCATCTCTCCCTGCCTAGGACAAAACATATTCTGAGTTGTCATGGAGCTGTGGGAAGGCTGACCTCAGAGCCCCTTTCCCCAGAAACCAGGCTGGGGGCTTCTGCAGGCCCAGCTGCACCTGGCAGTCTGCAGCAGGTCATGGGACACATGCGGGAAGGGAAGGTGTACAGCACACCCTTGGGGGTGTGACACCCACAGAGCAGCTGTTGCACTGCGGGGGTGGGGGCAGCAGTGGTAAAGATGATTAAAGGATTGGAGAGTGGGGGGTGGTGAGGGACTAGAGGCAGGAAGGCGAAAGGCAGGCACACAGAACCCAGAGAGCCAGGCTGGTGCAGGGGTTGAGGTCAGAGCACAGATGGGCAGGCAGGGCCTGTCTGTGGAGAGCGTGCCTTGTGAGTCAGGGAGCCCTGGCTGACTTCCACCTCCCTTGCTTTCTGTTCCCTGGCCAGCCAGTGCCCCCACCCCCTGGCCTGAGTCCTTGGGTAAGTTGCCCCTCTTCTCCCTTTGGTGGCATAGACACCTGTGAGCTTGATGGTCCATGCTGACCTTTGTCCCCACCTTCATGAGTGAGGCTACTCTGCTGCATTTGGGGGCAGATCCTTAGCTTAGGAGGTCCCCAAAGCTTTCCATATCCACCTTTCCTTTGTCCAGGCCCGGCCCACATGCCACCCCTCCTCCGGTTTCCAATGGCAGAATTAGGCAGCACTGCTAGTGTGGCATGGATTGAGGAGGCTGATTGTGGCTGGCAGCCCCTTCAGTGTAGTATACTAGAGGGAGTGACCTGCCCCAAGCTCTGGCCTGTGGCAAACCACACCCAGGCGGGACCATATTTACTCATTTAAACTTACCCTCCCAGGAGGCCCTGAGCTCCAGGCTTGGTCACTGACCTTGGCGTGGTGCCCCTGGCTGTTCTGGGGCCACTCCCCTACCATTGGGCAGACAACATGCCACAGAGAAGGCGTATCCTGCCTGTCCCTAGCTCTCCCCTCCGGCATTACCCATGCACACCCAGTTTAACAGGGTACATGGTTCAGTCAAAAATGGAGACTTTTGAGATTCCCCAGGCTCTGTGAAGAATCCCAAGCTGGACAGGGTCCTGTCTGCTACTGGTCTTTGGCATTGGGGAAACTGAGGCTGAAAGACTAAGGATTTATTCAGTGAAGTTCATTGTGAGGGGTTGAGGGATCTTGTCTGAGAAGGCATCTCTCCAGGAGGGACTCTAGGCCACTGTTGACCACAGTACCATCTTGGTCTTAAGGGTGGTTTGGTGACAGTTTGAGGGACTGTTGCTCTGATTCCTGAGACAGTAATTCCTTCAGATTTCCCCACCAATGGAAGACGCCCCAAAGCAAGGATCTGGAGCCCCTGGAACTCTGCTTGAGCAGACAGGAGAGGGGTTGAAGGTAGCTCAGGGGGCAGGGCAGTCTTATTTCTCCTCACCTCTGCCTTTCCTACAGGAAATAGGTTCAGTGGGAAGTGTCACAGCTGCACCCTCCCTCAGGACCTTCAGCCAAGACCTAGGGTGTAGGGATAAGGACTTGGAGATTGCTTTGAAGGGGCCACAAGACCCTGGAGTGCCATGAGAAACAGGAGCTCCTTCCCACTCAAAGCCAGCTCCCTCCTGGCCTCAAAACCTGCCCTGCACCTGTTCCAGGTCCTTTCCTATTCCTAATGATGTCCTCCTCCCCCTCAGCCTGGGTTTGAAGGCTAGAGAATAATGACTAGACTAGGACAGGAGGGCCAGTGCAGTTGGGTGGGGCAGATGGCAAGGGGAATAGGGCCTCTTTTCTGGGCTCTTTGTGTTGCCGTAGATGAAATGTGAAGTGGGGACTGCGAGCAGGGGCTGGAGTCTGACCTTGGGCCTGACTGTTCTCCAGCATATACGGTGGGTGAGGGTGGTTCTCCTTACTCTCTCTCCCCCTGACATCTGGACCCCTCTCTTTTTGCCCCCACACCTGCCTGCCTCTTGGCAGACTCCCCGGTGTGGCCCCAGGCAGGCCCTTGGCCAGGCATGGAGTGGAAAGCAGGTGTCCTGGTCCAGCTGTTCCTACTCTTCTCCCCACCTGTCGGCCTGGGCTTGGGGGTGGGCAGCTGAGGAGAAAGGAAGCCCTCACCTGTTCCAGGCATGGGCCTTGCTTGTAAAAGCCCCTGAGAGCTTCCCCTCATAGGAATGAACCCTCGGGTCATGCATCGACAGACAAGCAGTCATTGCTGACAAAGTCAGAGGGGTCTCTGCTGTGTTCTGATGAAACAGTGAACTCTGGTGGATGAAGGCATGTCTTGGTGAGAGTATGTGTTTGCCCAAGGGTGCTCAGGACCCATGGGCTAGGTACCCATCCTCACCTAGTCTTTCCTTAAAGCAATAAGCTAATTCTCATAAGAGCCGCCTTGCCACCTTCTGCTTAGGGCTTAGAGACCCAGCCACCGCCAAGGCCCCTTTAAATCCTTGGTGCTTCTTGAGGTCACAATACCAGGAGGATTTGGCATCCCTGATTGGATTGGCCTCTTTCTGGCCTGTCCGATCTAAGCATGCCTGGCCCTTCAGTTTGCACTGTCTCCCATTCCCCTTATCCCAGAAGCCCAGTGATAAGGGCTAGGAGAGAGCCCTTGTGATATTCTCCAGCCTGCCCTGTGGCCCAGATCATGCTCAGAATTCCCTACCGTTCTTATTTCCATGGGAAGTCCCTCCACTCATCTAGCCAGCACCCACTTGTTGAAAAAGCAGGGAGCCCCAAAACCAGCACTAGTGGCATGATGCTCATCCCTATGCCTGTCAAGATGATCTGTCTTCAAGGCCCAGCTGCAACTTTCACTTCTGTCTCCTGAGACCCCAGGGGGAAGTAGAGTAGGGAGGTGGAAGGTGACATACTTAACGGTCTCAACTGCCCCTACCTCTCCTCAACTAAGGCTTCTGATGGCCAAAGTCCCTCCTACACTGTTCTAGTCTAGATGACTGAAGTGGGCTTAGATTGCCATGGCAGGATTGGCTGTGAGAAGGATGGCAGTAGATACCAGAGTAGGGAAACTCAGCTGGGCCTCAGTTCAGAGGGTATGGCTAATGTGTGGGTGCTGTAACTGGACAGATGGCAGTTAGGCATCCAGGTACTCATGGGGCTGGTTGTCTGTGCACACCTGTGGTGGGAGCACAGCACCCTCGAGACCTCCATATGTCCCCAGCTGTCTGTCTTGGCTGGTTAGCTTCTGTCAACGTGAGCTTGAACCCCAGGGTCTTCTCTGAGCAGGACCCAGTCTTCAAAGTCCCCTCAGTAATCTAACTCATGTCCACTGTCTGGGATGCACTCAGCACAGTGGAGAGTAGACTCCAGAGGCCAGGCGGAAGTGACCTGGTGCTGGTAGCCCACCTTGAGCTCCACTCCAGATGCTCCTAGCTAGGCTGTGCACTTCTGCCAGTGTCCCTGGGCTGTTTGTGCATTGAGGGGTACATTCCGACAGAGAAGATGGAGCCAGCTCTGAGGTCCTTAATGCCATAGGGGGTGCTGCCGGATAGGGGTTGCCTATGTACTCTGGAGTGGGAAGTTGAATTTGGAGGAATAAGGGTGGAGATGCTATGCAAATCAGCATGCAAATGAGCAGCAGTGAGTCATGGCTACTGGGCCTATATAGGCATAGCTAAAGCAATGCACAAGCTTGGGTCTCAAAAATGGGCCACACCAATGGCAGTGACCTTGGGCCTAACCAAAACCAGAACCCTTGGAGGGCCCACATTCTGGGTTCCAGAGGTGTACCAGGTGTTGGAGGGGGCCCTGAAAGCTGCAGCTGTTACCAGGGAGGGCCTCTGGATCCAGAGCCAGTTGTCACTCATCTGCTAGGGGTGACAGTTCAGAAAGTACATCTGGGGAAGGCTCCGTGTGCTCCCCTCTGGCCTCCAGCTGAAGGAGGCCTAGGCTGGCACATCTTGGAGTGCATGGCTGACTTTATTCATGATGGGCCTCTGCAGGAAGCCCAGGAGCAGAGCAGGGGGGTAGTAGGGCGCCTGGGAGACCCTCACCACTCTGCCCTTCTGGTATTCAGCCATGGATGAAGCTGGAGGGACAGTGACTGATTTGGACACACAGCAGGATCTCAGTACAGACCTTCCCAGCAAACTCTTCCTTCACTGCCTGACCTCAGGGACTCGCCCCTTTGCTACCAGGATGCTGTCTGTCTTCTGTAGCCCATAATAGTTCCTGAGACCCAGCGGGTGGCTCTAGGGTGGGAGTAGCTAGGTGGGAGGAGGTATAGGGAGCCTCAAGGCTTCAGCTGCTGCAGGAAGAGTGAGAGCTAGACTGCAGGAAGGACAGGGAGGGGGACACAGTTGACAGTCCCTCTCAGAGAAAAGTGGAGAAAACAGGATGACATTTTCCCAAGAGGTTTGCTAGGCAGGAGAGGTGGGAAGTGGGGGAGGGGGCTCTGCCCAATGGAAGCTAGGGGAAGGTGGGTGCTCCTCAAGCCAGTTTCTGTCTCTACAGGTCACAGTGCCTGGGACCACCCCTCCCTGGCCTTGCTTTCCTGGACTGCCCCCTAGCCCGCCCTCAGGTCCCTTGTTGGTGAGTTATAATTAGCTCACTGCCCAGGCTAAAAATAGCCCCTGCCCAACCCCAAGCTGCTGGCTGGGGGAGGGGATGGCGGGACGTGGTGTGGGAACCAGGGTTTTAGGTAGTCAGCCTTCAGAACTCCGAAGGCTTGGGGCCTGCACCTTAGTATGCGGTTGGGAACTCTGGAGGAGAGAGTTAGCTTGGGGCGGGGAGGAGAGGAGAGGGCCTGGAGGGCGCCCCCGGGCTGCCCAGCCCAGTTGCTTTCCTAGCCTTGTGCCTTCGCCTCACTGGCCCCTTTCAGTCTTCTTCCTGTGTCTCTGCATCTGTCCCCACCTTGCCCACGCCTCCTCCCACTTAGTCAAGCAGGCTGCCCGACTGTGGGGGTGACAGGTGGATTGGATTGTCGCCCCCTCCCCCAGCGCCTGCTGCTTATTTCATGCCCTGCAGCCCTACCAGGGAGAGGGTGGAGGAGGGTGACAGCTGTCTTCAGTGCAGCCTGAGGCCCCCCAGCGGCCTACAAGGGAGGGGGAGCTCCTAATGAGAGCAGATCCCTCCTGTCTCCCACTCCCTTAGCCCAGGGCTTGGCCCTTCTGGCCTCTGCTCCTTTGGAACCTGCTGGTATAGGGCTCCAGAGTCAGATGCATGCTGCCTTAGAGCCTCAGGCAGCCAGACACAGTGCTCAGGGCAGAAGGGGTTCATTGCTGAAGAGCTGAGAAAGGATAGAGACTTCTGGAGGAAGGATGTTCCTGCCTGGCCCGTCAGCAGTGGCTGCAGGAATCAGTCCTGACCCCACTCCCATCTCCACCCAGGCCTTTTACACAGGAACTGAGATGCCTCATTCTGAAACCCCAGAGTGGTTTGACTATTACTCAGGTACCAAGACGTGTGGCATTAGGGAGACAAGGGCCTATTCTCCTATGATCCTTCAAACCAGTGCCCTTTTGCTTTCCACTTGTCCCTCTTTTGCGTGTAAACAGTGCACAGTTGCCATGGATCCTAGATCCTGTGCCCCCCCCCCCCCCCCGCTTGGCTTCCCTACAGATCCCCAGCCAGTGCTTTCTTCTTTCTGCTACTGTTATGGCCTGCTGGGAGCACTGCCCTGTCCAGCTAGAACCTACTGCAGGGCACTGCTGTGACACAGCTGTGGTCTGAGGTCAGGATGGGAAGGCCTGGGGCCTGGCACCTCAGCGTGTCTGCCAAGAGCTTCAGACTAGGCTTAGAAGAGCGGCAGCCCAGCACTCAGGAGGCAGAGGCAGACAGATCTCTGTGAGTTCGAGGCCAGCCTGGTTTACAGAGTGAGTTCCAGGACAGCCAGGGCTACACAGAGAGACCCTGTCTCAACCTGCCCCCCCCCCCAAAAAAAAAAGAAGGAAAGAGCAGCCCAAAGGCCAGGACATGAGAGAAGAGGGGCTGGCTAAGCCAGGCAGTAGCAGAGCCTGCATCTGGAGAGCAGATGCCCAGGCCTCTGGCTCCTGGCAGTTAGTTAGGTTGTGGAACAGAGGACTAATTAAGCAGGTCCAGGTGTTCCATAAAAGCTCCTGATGGAGTGGGGAAGTTGGGTCAGTCTGAGGTCCTTTGTAACCATCTCTGCCCAAGACTGAGTTCCTAATCTTGTCCCAGGGCTTCTGAAGCAATGTGGACGGCAGAGGGGACAGAGCCTGCTTTGTAAGAGAGCTTGTGGTTAGCTAGGAGGAAGGACTGCCCAAGGCAGGGTCTGTCCTCTGGTAGAGGAAGAACAGCAGTGAACAAGACCTGAGAGGCGTGGGGTTATTATAAATGGCTGAGCTAGTGTAGAAGGAGTCAGGCTTTCTGGGCCCTGACCTCTTAGACAGGTTAAAGGATACTCACTGGGTCTCTCTGGCTTCCCTGCCTTCTCAGCCATGATCTCTCTCATATCCTAGCTCCCCCAGCATGCGGCAGGGATGGGGGGGCAGTGTAGGAGATCAGCCAGGGAGCTGGTTGCCAGGCGACAGTTGCCTAAGCAACCCCATCCTCTCCATCTCCATGTGCTCAGGGCTGCTCCTTAGAAGACTTAGAGTCTTACCCTCTGCACCAGCCTAGCTGAGTGTAGAGAGGGATGAGGGTGAGGGTGGCAGATTTGGTTGGAGGGTCAGAGGTGTCCAAGCTGATAGGCTTTGAGGGCAGCCAATAGCTCTGCAGAGGACAGTGAGAACAGCAGGACTGACAGAGATTAGACTGCAGGAAGGACTTCTTCTGGGCTCATGTTTTCTTTGCATAGGTATTTCCTGGGTTACTTTCTACAGGTAGTAGCATAGTAAAAAGACAGATCTGGTTCCTGCCTTTATGAAGCTCCAATTTTGGGGAAACCAGGCACAGAAGAGAAGCATAATTATTTGGAGATTCTAATGCTAGAAACATTGAGACAGTTCATGTTCCCCGTGCCTGAGGAGACAGCACTGGCCATAAGCAAAGGAGAGATTCTGTCATCAGAAATCTGTTCATGGACTGAATGTGGTGAGCTGGAGGCAGGAAAGGGGACAAGAAGGAAGGCAGCTGCATGGCCACTGGGGTCAGGAGACCTGGCATGGTGGTTCTAGATTGGAGTTCCCAAGGCTGGGCCCGAGAAATCCTTAAAAAAAAACCAACTTAACCATAGCCCTTGCCCCAGTGTGCGTTCCCACATGCCAAGGCCAATGGGGAGACAGTTTGAGGACCATCCTAAGCGTTAGGAATAAAGTCTAGAAGTTCCAGCTGGAGCCTCACAGTGAGTTGAGCAGGATTTGGGTCACAAGCCAGGAGAGGTGACTGCTGCTTGGGTCATGCAGGGATATATAAGCTGCTGCTGGTCTGGGATGTGGGGAGTGGAGGGATGTAGAAGGCCAGGGACTGAAGCTTCTTGAGTATCCGAGTAAGGGAAGAGGGCGTTGGTTCCCTCTTTTGGTGACCTTACACACATGCAGACAAAACACTTCCTTCCAGGGGAAGAAAAGGAGTTACCATGTTCTCTGTAGATACTTAGGCAGAGTGGAAGCTAGACAATGAATTCCGAGGGACAGTCATGTGATCTCTGATGGTCCTAAGCAGGTTGAGGCCTTCCCTCCCAGGACCCCTTCATAGTCAGGTGCCTGGTGAACTTGGCCACCTACTCTGTAACCTTTGGGCCTTGTGGCATCGGCTTCACTTCACAGCCATGGCACTCAGCTATTGCTGAGGAACCTTTACCTCCCTGCCTGCGAGCATGTCTGTTCACCAAATATGTGCAGCTCCTGTGGAGACCGGATGACATGGATATCCTAGGCTGGGTGGTGGCAGGTGGATCTCTGTCAGTTTGAGGCTATCTTGGTCTACAAAACAAGTCCCTCCTTCAGACAAAAGCTGTACTTGGGCTGAGAGAATAAAGCAGGCTGATGTACACAAGCTGTGACTGGGGGTGGGCATTGTATAATTCCAGGCTCCACTGTCCCCAGGTTCCATTAGTCCATGTAAGGACCCTGCTGCTAACCTGAACTGGGCACCAGGCACCCTTATTGACACCAGGCATCTTCCCTGCTGCACTCAGTCTGGGTAGACATTAGTTCAACATGTTCTCACTATGGTTCCAGCATAGGAGCCTCCGCTGGTCCAGGTGGTGGTGGTGGTGGTGGGGTGGTGGTAGGAGGGAGGGGGAATACAATACATAGTACAGACAAACTATACAGGAGAATAGGGTATGGGTGCTCTCCAAGAAGCCAAAAGGACTTTATTTTCTGTGTGACCTAAAGCCCAAGGAGACCAGTGACTTGGAGAATCAGCCTAGACCAAGTACTAGTCCCAGTGGGAGCCCAACTTACATGTAGTATTGGGGGGCACATTTCCGCTATAGCCAATATTACCTCAATTTGGGGTGGGGCAGAGATGCCACTAGTCTCTCACAGGTGTAGTGAGTCTGGCCCGCATCTCAAGCAACAAAGCTGAGGCTTGGGGGGGTCTAACAGTCCTTTTATGAACTTCCCCTCCCAGGAGGCTGTGCATAGGTTTTCTGCAGACCATGAACTGAACACTAGTCCCAGCCATTCATGAGCACAGCGTGAGGCTCCTGACCACCACCCAACGGCCCCTTCTTCTGGCACCAAGGACCCCCGGAGAAGATGGGGAGGAAAAAGATTCAGATCCAGCGAATCACTGATGAGCGGAACCGCCAGGTGAGGAGGTCCAAGAGCCAGCCCCACATGGTAGGTGAGCAAGGGGGTAGGGAGCCAATGTCTGTCACCCATGATCAGTTCTAGAAGAGGGCTTTCTTGGAAGCACAGGAACGGGTCTGAGTGGAGAGAGGGTCACCTTTGTGTACCTCTTCAGCTCTGCTGGTCTGAGATGACCAGGGCTTCACACCATTGCTGTACCCACAGCTCCCTCGTCCCAGCAGGGATCTGCCCTCTCCTTGCCTGGGAGCTGTGGTGCTCTTCTCAGCCCACTGCACAGAGATGTGACCTCCTGGCCATCTAAATCCCTTCCCATCAGAGGTTGGTGTGTCTTGGCTGTGGTCTAGTCAAGGGGTGCTATTTTGTTCCTTTCTAGACCAAGGATTTCCATAGACAGTGGTTGAGTCACCCTGAGAATGGAACTCTAGGGTAGGGGCTATGTCCAGGTATCTGTGGGCAGAGGGACTCTTTGTTGACCTGGCCACCCACTACTCTCCTGCAGGTGACATTCACCAAGCGGAAGTTTGGGCTGATGAAGAAGGCTTACGAGCTGAGTGTGCTGTGTGACTGCGAGATTGCACTCATCATCTTCAACCACTCCAACAAGCTGTTCCAGTACGCCAGCACCGACATGGACAAAGTGCTGCTCAAGTACACAGAGTACAACGAGCCGCACGAGAGCCGCACCAATGCCGACATCATAGAGGTGCGCCCGTGCCCACCTCTGCCCATGTGTGAACCCATCTCTTCTCCTCAACCGAGGCCCCAAGGAAGGAGGGTGTGGCAGCGAGGCGTGAGACATGTAGTCAGTACCAGGTCTCAGCTTGACTTAGGTAGAGTGTGCCAAGTCTGAGGCACATCCTGCTGTCTTCTACTCTCTCTTTAGCGCCTCCTTCCTTCATCCTCTGGGATATTCCTTTTTGTGTCTCCCTCTTTGTTCCCTCCTCTCCTTTCTGTCCTGTTCCTTAATGGGTCTGTGTGGTTCTTACCTTCCGCTTCAGAGTCAAAATTTGAAATGTTGAGGACTTGAGCTTTGGGATTCATCTCTGGTCTTTACTGGCCACGTGACCTTAGGCAGGTGGCTTGGCTTCTCTGGGCTGTGGTCTTTTCCACAGACCGAGGAGTGCTGGCTATAAGGCTGTTCTGTGAACAAACAGCCAGCCAGCTCATGTTTCTCACTCTAGGGTGCCAATATAGGGCACAGAGGTTAAGAGTACCGGCTGTTCTTCCAGAGGATCAGGGTTCAATTCCCAGCACCCACATGGCAGCTCAGAACTGCGTGTAACTCCAGTCCCATGGGATCCACTCACTTCTGACCCCACAGGCACCAGGCACTCATGTGCTATATATACATACAGACAAAACAGACATACACATGAGATAAACTAAAAAAAATAATAAAAATTAGCCAGATGGTGGTGGCGCACACCTTTAATCCCAGCGCTTGGGAGGCAGAGGCTGACAGATTTCTGTGAGTTCAAGGGCAGCCTCTTCTACAGAGTGAGTTCCAGGGCAAATGGGGATACATAGTGAAACCCTGTGTTAAAAAGAAAAAAATAATAATAAGATAAAAGTAAAAATGAAGCAAGGGCTGGGGAGATGTCTTAGCAGGTAAAAGCACTTGTTGCCAAGTCAAGTCTGATGACCTGAGTTTAAATCCCAGGATCTCCATGGTAGAAGGAAGAGAACCAACCCCTGCAGGTTGTCCTCTGACATGCACTCATGTGCCATGGCGTGTGCACGCACACACATGTAAATAAATAAATGTGATTTTTAAAAAAAACAAGTATTTTTAAAGTTCTGAGCAACTACAAGCACTTGAGTCTGCCACAGGTACACTCTAGGTCATGTGCAAGGCCTTGGCCTGGTCCTTTGTGCTCTCCTGTACCCTCCTTTCCTGTCTCCATCCAGTTTTCCACCTAAGTAGAACCTAGGGGTTTGGATGGGCAGAGCCCCCTACCCCCAAACACATCCTTAGGGGAACAGGCTGGGGTTGGCCTCTCCCTGCACAGAGCTGTGGAATATACCTGCCCCACGCCAGTTCACTGCCTAGGCTAGGTCCCACTTCACCCAGGGCCCCAAGGGAGCATTGTAGGGGGAGGGTGGCTCTGAGGGGGGACTGGAGCTTCCGGGAACCATGGGAGAGAAAGTTGGAAAAGAACAAGGGATCCTTGGGAGGAGCTTGGAGGAGGCAGGAGGACCATTGCTGGCTGGCTGACTGAGTGGTGCGGTTGCAGACCCTGAGGAAGAAGGGTTTCAACGGCTGTGACAGCCCAGAGCCGGATGGGGAGGACTCACTGGAGCAGAGCCCCCTGCTGGAGGACAAGTACCGGCGGGCCAGTGAGGAGTTGGATGGGCTCTTCAGGCGCTATGGGGTGAGCCCTCCTCACCTTTTCTGTGGTCCCCTTCCGGCCCCTCCCCCAGGCGCTGCACAAGAAGCACAGGGAGTGTGAGAGCCCTGAGGTGGACGAGGCGTTTGCCCTGACCCCCCAGACGGAGGAGAAGTATAAAAAGATAGACGAGGAATTTGATAAGATGATGCAGAGTTATAGACTGGCCGTGAGTAGTCGCATGGAGGAGAGCCTCCTGTGCTGCATGGTGTGGCTTCACCCAGCCTTGCCCGGCCCTCGGCTGCCTCTGATGGGTGGACTAGGATGAGCCAACTTGGAGGAATTCCTGACCTTGGTTTTGATAACCCTCTTGTAAAGTTCTTGCATAAGCTAGAGAGACAGGCATTGTCCCCCACCAACAAAAGGTGTGTGCAGATGCTTTGAGTCTTTAGAGGACGAAGAAGAGTATGTTCTTTGTCGTATTTTGGGGAGAGGCCTCCTTGGGCTGCTGTGGCACCCCTGCCTAAGACATTCATCTCTGTCTAAAGGAGGTGGAAGTGCTAAAGGGAAGGGAGAGGGGTGGGCTTGAGCTGCACCTGAAGCAGGCCAAATGGTGGGTGGCCACTTAGTGAAGCCATATTGTCAGGAGTGTGTGAGTTTGGGTCTGTACGCAGGGCACTAACTTGCTCCCAGTGTGTCCTGCCTGGCTGAGGACTAACCCACCTCCACTGGGGGTATCCAGTCCTGTCTGCAGGGGGCAGAGCCTTGCTCTCCTGCCTTGGACCAGACCTATGTTGCAAGGTGCTCTCATCTTTCTGATGGGAGGTAGGTAGGACTGCAAAGGGGCTGAAGGCAGGGAGCCCAAGCTACTGGCCCTTGGAGATAGTCCAGGAACCAGAGAGCTCTTGTGCCTACCCTTTTGGGCAAACTGGGTCCAGGTAGAGAGTTTCACCTGGTGTGACACTGCCCTCCATCTTTCTGTCTAGTCATCTGTTCCGGCCCCCAACTTTGCCATGCCTGTCACAGTGCCCGTGTCCAATCAGAGCTCCATGCAGTTCAGCAATCCCAGTGGCTCTCTGGTAACTCCTTCCCTGGTGACATCATCCCTCACGGACCCACGGCTCCTGTCCCCCCAGCAGCCAGCACTACAGAGAAACAGCGTTTCTCCAGGCCTGCCCCAGCGGCCTGCTAGTGCAGGTAAGTGGGCTGAAGGGTGAATTGCTAAGATGGAAGTGAGCCTCTGGGCTTCCATTTTCAACTGGGGTGTGTGTGGGGGGGGTGGGGGAATGTTCCCTTCACAGCATTCCTGCATGTGTATGACTCTTGAGGAGGAAAAGCCTAGGACTCCCCAGGAACCCCTCTTCTTGTCCAGTCCCAAGATAAAGCTTATGATAGCTCTGCTTTTCTCCCAGGAGCCATGCTGGGCGGAGACCTCAACAGCGCTAACGGAGCCTGCCCCAGTCCTGTTGGTGAGTGTGGCTGCCTGCCTTCCACAGGGTGGCTCAGAGGGGCCAGGGACTAAAGGGGATGGGAGGAAAAAAGATTTGAAGGCCCCTGGGTTATTTTGGTGTCTACAGCAGTGACTAGTTAGCAGAGTTATAGGTCAAGAAAACTAAGAATGCATCTACAGTGTATTGGAGTGGGAGGTCTAGCATTTTCCATTTTCTTTCCTTTTTTTTTTAACTCTTAATTTAATTTTATTTTTTTGGAGACAAGTCTCACTATGTATTTATGTAGTACTGGCTGGCCTGGAACTTAATGTGTAGACCCAGATGGTGTCAAATTCATAGACTCCACCTGCCTCTGCTACCTGAGTACTGGGATTAAAGGCATGTGCCACCATGCCTGACCATGGCCCAGTGTTTTCAAATAAAAGGGAATCTTGTTGGGATCAGGACTTGCCTAGATGAATGGTAGGCATGTATGTACCAGCCATGTACACAGGCCCCCATGGGGTCACCGTGCAGATATGTACCTGTGGGTCTACATACCAGAGTCACAGAAAGAAACTACTGCTAACCCTGTGCCCAACCACTTCCAGCCATTTTTAATCTTGGTCTGTGCTGGTGTGTGGCTTCTAATGTCACCATTGACGTCGCCCTGTCATTCTTGCCTGTCAGAGTGATCTTGGAGTCGGGATAGTGACAGCAACACACTTTGAGAGTAACTGTGCTCTCAGGGAACAGAGCAAGGTGGGATTTCACACTGTAGTCACCACCTACATTCCTGAACCTTAGACTCCCCCAGCTCAGCCAATGGCCACCCTTTTCCTGTCCTGGTCACCACAGGTTCTGTATGAAGTGGGCAGGGGTGCCTTAGCAGTAGTTGTGCATTGGAGTCATGAAATTATGTAGTAGAGGCATACACCTCCTTTGCTTGCCCTGGGCAAGCCACACACCTCTTTTAACTAGTGCCGCGTTTCCCTCTCTGCCCAGAACTTATAATGCCCATCCCATGCGCCGCACACGGCTGTTGTGAACACGTATGAGATACTGTGTATGGAAGGCCTGTACCTGGCAGAGTGCAGAGCAAATACAAAAGATAGTTGTGATGCCTTTATACCCATTCTAGTTACGGTGGTGACAGTAGCACCATTACCGGCATCAGTGGCCTGTCTGCTCCAGACTGGTCTTGTGCCGATCAAAAGCACAGTTAACAGTTCCTGTCAAAGAAACAATCTAAATGGTTAGCTAGCCCTGGTGATCCGTCTCCTAATGAAGACCAGATCGTAGCCTACCGTCTTTTCCCACTCTGGTCATTATGCATCCTGTGTGAAGTAGATGGAGGGGTCTAAGTGCTAGATGGGCAAAGGCATGGCTGTAGGCTCTCTTGTGTGCCCAGGGCTGACAGTGACACATAGTGACACTTTTTAGTTCTCTATCCGACCGCACGCTCCCACTGGCTCCATCACTTTGTCTTGGGAGCTGAGTTGGAGACCAAGGCTTTAGGCTGTTCATGTGGAACCATAGCATTCCTCTGAGACTCTCCAGGTGACTGACTGGGGCAGTTGGCAGGGACACAAGGCAGGCAAGCATTTTTCCTTTCCTCGTCTCACTTCTCCAGGGAATGGCTACGTCAGTGCCCGAGCTTCCCCTGGCCTCCTCCCTGTGGCCAATGGCAACAGCCTAAACAAAGTCATCCCTGCCAAGTCTCCACCCCCACCCACCCACAACACCCAGCTTGGAGCCCCCAGCCGCAAGCCTGATCTGCGGGTCATCACTTCCCAGGGAGGCAAAGGGTTAATGCATCATTTGGTGAGTGGGTTTCTGGGCCATGGCAGGGACTGGGAGGTGGGAAGAGAAGAGTGACCTCTAGCAAGAGAAATGAAGGTTAGTGATATGTAGTATGACTGAGAAAGAGGAAGGAAAGGAAGGAGAAAATGTTTTTTTGTGAGCCTTTTCTTCCCTGAGGGCCTTTTGTGAGGTTAAAACACAGTAGTGCTGGCCAGAGGGTAGTAGAAATGAACAGGAGGTAGGAGAAAAGGTTCTGTGATGGAAAGGATGATACAAGGAATTCACACTGCAGCATGAGAATAAGAACTAGCTCACAGTGTCTGGCTGGCTGGTGGAGGCTAGGATACAGTATTTTCTGGATATCAGACAGTCAGAATATCTGTATATATCCTTCTGGGCCAGAAAGAACACTCTGCTCTCAGGCAGACAGGTAGATGGGGTGGCTGTGTGGGAAAGACAGAAGCCATAGCCTGAACATCCTCTTGGTTTTATTTCTGCTACCAGACTGAGGACCATTTAGATCTGGTAAGTGTGGCTGAGATATTAGCAGTGCTTTTGGGTTCCAGCTTTGCCCTTGTTATTCAGTCTACAGCATGCGTGTGTCTATCAGTCTTCTCCCTGTGTGTGGTTGTTTAGTCCCTGGCTGTCAGGAGCTGTGCTTAGGCTGAGTGAGACACTGAAGTGAATGGGGCAGCGGGAAGGGCTAGACATGGCATGCATGTTTATCTGTGTGTACATGAGTGTCTATGTATTACCACATTTACTCAACACATGTGTGTGTGCATCTGGAAAAGAGCATGAGGCAATCCCCAAGCCTTTGAGGCCCCAGCCAGATGCCTGAATTGAGCCCCTGGATTCTACTGGATGCCTGACTCCACAAAGGCCCACACAACATTGGAACCCAAGATTGACCTAATCCTTACAGGAAAATCTAGGAAAGTCAGTTTTCCAGGGGCAGCTGAGCCCCGAGGCAGGACTGAAATTGTTCTTAGCAAGGGCTTCCCTGCCTGTCTATTTGCTAGCTCCTACCCTGAGCCCATCTTACAAACACTTATATAGCCCTCCCATGCTTTCATACTCACCATCAGCCAGGAAAGAGGAGGGTGCTTCCTCCCCAGCTTGCTGACAGGAGGCCAGAAAGGCTGGAAAAGGCAAGCAGGCTTTGGCGGCCAACACACCGGCAGTTTCGGCCCCAGCGTGGAGTTGGAATAAACAAGTGACTCAGCAGCAGATGGAGCTGACAGCCCTAAACACGTGTGTGCATACATGCCATCACATGCCACCCCAGATCCCACATTCCATTCGCAGATGCCAGTATATATCTCCAGGGGCATCTGCTACTGTAATGGGTGTAGAGGAGACCCCAGTGGTTCTAACCCAAGGGAGGCCACAGCTCTTCCTTCTGTCCCTACACCCAGGAGCCAGGGCTGTGTTCATGTTGAGCTCCAGGCTGTCGCCATGCCTTCCTTTCTGCATGGGTGCAGATGCAAGTTAATCTGAGCATGTTTTTCTCTGTGAGGCTTCCAGCCTTGTGTTTGTGTGTTTGTGGGCCTCCATGCTATGGTACCTTTCCTTGGAATTCAGGGATCTGGTTCCGGTATAGTGTGGTGGACCACCTTGAGGTAGCCCATCCATTTGCCATCTCTTGACAGACAGTTTTCTCCTACAGAACAATGCCCAGCGCCTTGGGGTCTCCCAGTCTACCCACTCGCTTACTACCCCAGTGGTTTCCGTGGCAACACCAAGTTTACTCAGCCAGGGCCTCCCCTTTTCCTCCATGCCCACAGCCTACAACACAGGTGAGTATTCATGTTACTTGGGACATTGTGCACTTGTACTTAGGGCAAGCGAGTGACCAGTGAAGGAGAATTACAATGCTGGATAGGCCCCGATCTGAGGAAGGTTCTCCATTAATTAGTGTTGTAGTTAGTAGATCAAACAAAAACAGAGTGCCAAGCTGGAGGTGTGGCTGAGTTGGTAAAGTGTTTACCTTGAAGGCATGCAGCCTTGGGTTCCGTTTCTAACCCTTCATAAGCCAGATGTGGTAATGCTCGCCTGTAACCCGAGCACTCAGGAGGTGGGTATCAGGGTTAGAAGTTCGGTGTTACCCTCAGCTACAAAGGGAGCTAAGTCCAGCTGGAGCTACGGAGACCTGGCTAAAGAAAGGGCTCAACAGTTAGGAGTACTTGCTGCTCTTTCAGAAAGCCAAAATTCAGTTCCCAGAGCCCACTTTGGGTTAGTCACAACTTCTGGCCTCTAGGCACCTGTACATGTGTGGCATACACACACATACACACACACACAATAGTATTTTTAAGTTTATAAATGGAGAAATAACAAAATTCTTGGGTAAATTTGAACTTCAGATAAAACAAGTACATTCTTTGTGCTCAAGTGTATCCCAAAGGCATACTTCTCGTTTTTTTGGTACGTTGTTTATCAGAACTGTTTTGAACTGAGTATCTTATTTTGAACATAGGTCCCCTGTCCAGTATGAGGGGGTGAGGGGCAGGATGGAGGTGGTGGCCTGAGCAGATGATCAGGTCACCAGGCTGATAAATAGACTTGCGGCTTGAACCCGGGAAGGAGAACATGATCAGTACAGCAAAGCTTCCTGGAGGTGAAGAGCCAGTGACAAGTGGCTGAGGCGCAGAGTGGTTTTGCTCAGTGCAGCAGTGAGTGGGAGGCAGGCAAAGGCTGGGTGGGTCTGAAGGTGAGCAGTTCCCGGGGACATGGGAAAGGCCTCTGGAGAGAACTGTGGAAGGACATACAGTGCAAGCTGACATGGGTCCCCAGGATTGTTGTGGGTTTGTCAGCCACTCATACCTTCCTCCAGAACAGTGTGTGGTGCTCCCAGCCTTCCTTGTCTGCCTTTTCATGCTGCTGTGTCTGTCAGGGACTACAAGAGCAGCATGAGGAGGCAGCCAGGTGGCTTCCCAGTAAATAGGGCTAGTGTGGTGGGATGGGGCAGGGCTGAGCTGGATTGTTCTGAAACCTCCCTAGGTCCTTGGCAAGGCCCTGCCCTGTTCTGAACCTGGCTTTCTTGTTTTAAAATACATGTTAAATATACTGAGTCCTATGGCCCACTTTTTGCTCTCACACTGCTCTGTTTTTGTTTTTGATTTTGGTTGGTTGTTTTTGGGTTTTGGTTTTGGAGTTTGTGGTTTTGGGTTTTTTTTTTTTTTTTTTTTTTTTGAGGTAAGGTTTCTCTGTGTAGCCTGGCTGTCCTAGAACTCACTATGTAGGCCAGGGTGACCTAAGACTCACAGAGATCCGCCTACCTCTGCTCCCAAGTGCTGGAATTAAAGGCATGCACCACCACCATCCCTCTTACACTAAATTTTAAAGCCAATAACCAGGTTTCTGGAGAGATGTGTCAGAAATTAAAAGCACTGGCTGCTCTTCAGAGGTCCTGGGTTCATTTTCCAGCACCAACATGGCAGTGTATAACTAACTCCAGTTCCAGAGCATACAACATCCTCACACATACATGAAGGCAAAACACCAATGCACTTAAAATAAAAATACATTTTTTTTTTAATTCTAGGAAAAAAACTTAAAAACATAAAAAACAAACAAACAAAAAAACCTAGTAACTGGCATTGACCAGGCTATAGTGAGGTTTAAAGGTACTGGAAAAAGCTGGGCATAGTGGTATACACCTTTAATCCCACCACTCAGGCAGGAGTCAAAGGCAGGCAAATGTCTATTAGTTAGTTCAAAGCCAGCCTGGCCTACATACTGAATTCTAGGTCAGCCAGGGCTATATAGTGTGACCCTGCCTCCAAAAATAAAATAAAATAAAATAAGGGCTGGAGAGGTGGCTCAGAGGTTAAGAGTACAGGATTCTCTTCCAGAGGTCCTGAGTTCAATTCCCAGCAACCACATGGTGGCTCACAACCATCTATAATGAGATCTGGTGCCCTCTTCTGGTGTGAGGGTATACATGTAGACAAAACAGTATGTATATAATAAATAACTCTTTATTAAAAAATAAATAAAATTGTTGGAGAGGTTTGGGTGCAGAGATCAGTAGATTGGGGTGAGTTCTTGCCTAGCGTGTGCAAGACCTACACTGTGGAAAAACGAAAATAAAAGCAATGAAGTGGCCAGGGCTCTCAAGAGTGCTACCACTAACTTTTCCTGTGAGAAGGCAGCTCCCCAGACTTGAGGCTGCACCCGTCTTTGTGAGCAGTGGTGCTTGGTGAGTCTTGGTGTTCACTAGGACCCCATGCTGTTGCTGTCCTACATGCTTTCAGTAGGACGTGCCACTTGCTTATCCTCGATGGCTCTGCTGTAAGAGGGACTGCTGACCCTGCTATAGACAGTATTTTCCCAGGATCTCATAGTGAGTAGAGGTTGCCAAGAATCTCTCCTCATTGCTCAAGCTGTGGATGTTGCAGAGGTCAAACTATCTTCCTGCACAAACAGGGCTAGAGCAAGTGACCTTGGATTCACTGTGGAACATAAAGTGGGGTGACTGGACAATATATCTCTTTCTAGCATGTCTTCCCACTGTGTATATATCTCTGTGGCTTTTGTGGAAGACATTTCTAGATATCTCTAATAGGATATAGCATGAGGCATACTAGAGCTGTGTGAATGGTGAGGCGCTGAACCAGTCACCTGTTAACAGGACAGATGTCAGTGTTTCCCTTAAGATCAGTGCTAAAACAAAGCAAGCTCCCCCATAATACAATGTTCCCCAGCTTAGGCCCTGAAGCCCCTTTCTGCTTCAGGGACATGAGTATTGGATGGCAGACTCATTTCTTATGTCTTAAGCAGCAGCTTAAGCCGTGCATTTTCCTTTTTTGGTTGGTTTTTTGAGACAGGGTTTCTCTGTGTAGCTTTGGAGCCTGTCCTGAAATTCTTTTTGTAGACCAGGCTGGCCTCAATCTCACAGAGATCCGACTGCCTCTGCTTCCCAAGTGCTGGGTGTGTGCCACCACCGCCCTGGCTTACCTTGAGCCCTATTTAGGGAGAGTCTAGACATGTGGGATCAGGGAAGAAGGTAGAATGCCTGTGGCCAGTGTGCTCCCAGAGCTCCCAGCCGCCTCTCCTCGGCCTGATACTGGACAGATGATACTGGGCCTTCTTCATTGCCTTTCCTCATTTCTTTTTTGTAACTGTCCTTACAAAAGCAATACTTGATTAATTTTTTTTTAAACTGATGCTATTTTAAATCTATGAGTGTCATTTTCATGAATGTCTTCATTCTTTCACATCTGTGGTTAGACACCAGCTGTGCTCCCCAAAGGGCTGGGTGAGGTGCTCCCCCTCCAGATTCCCCTTGATTTCTCTTACTACAGATTACCAGCTACCCAGTGCAGAGCTATCCTCCTTACCAGCCTTCAGCTCACCTGCGGGGCTGGCACTAGGCAATGTCACCGCCTGGCAACAGCCCCAGC
The DNA here is from genome assembly GCA_030556225.1 of Cricetiscus sungorus. Lineage (NCBI taxonomy): Eukaryota > Metazoa > Chordata > Mammalia > Rodentia > Cricetidae > Cricetiscus > Cricetiscus sungorus. Next base: position 104,840,638 of record JANBXA010000730.1, read on the forward strand.
AGCCCCAGCAGCCACAACAACCACAGCCGCCACAGTCACAGCCACAGCCACAGCCGCCACAGCCACAGCAGCCACCTCAGCAACAGCCCCACTTGGTCCCCGTATCTCTCAGCAACCTCATGTGAGTCTTTTGGAGGCTTCCCATGGGATTGGTGGGAGTGAGGGATAGGTCTCCTTGAAGTTGTCCATGTTTAGTAAGTGGCGGCCATGAGCCCTGCCTCCCAGCCAGCAGGGCTAAGGTGTGGGCTTTAGACGATGGTGTGGACACAATGGAGCTAACACTCATTTCTCTTCTTTACTTTTGACACATGTCTCTCTTCTCCCCCACTCCCATTCTGTTTTGTTTTTACCCTTTGGTGACTTCTTCCCGCTTTTTCTGTTATTGCCTCCTATGTTTCTGACCCCTGAACTCCAGCCCAGGCAGCCCCTTGCCCCATGTGGGTGCTGCTCTCACAGTCACCACCCACCCCCACATCAGCATCAAGTCAGAACCAGTGTCCCCAAGCCGTGAACGCAGCCCTGCACCTCCTCCACCAGCTGTGTTCCCAGCTGCCCGCCCTGAGCCTGGTGAAGGCCTCAGCAGCCCAGCTGGAGGACCCTATGAGACCGGGGACCGGGATGACGGACGGGGGGACTTTGGGCCTACACTAGGCCTGCTGCGCCCAGCCCCAGAGCCTGAGGCTGATGGCTCTGCTGTGAAGAGGATGCGGCTGGATACTTGGGTACTGTAACATTGCCCTTCTGTCTGCCGGTGTCTGCATCACCCAGGGACTGCCCCACATGCACTCAGCCTGCTTTCTTTCCCACCCGAGAGGCCTTGTGGCCAGGCATTCCTTTTGGGTCAGTACTCACAGCCCTTGACCCCCTCCTTGCAGCATTGTGCCCTGCTCAGTGACCTGCAGCTGGCCTCACCCTAGAGTTTTACCCCTTGGGAGAGGGTTGGGGTGCATCCTGTAGGCCAAGCTGCCCCTCACACCACCTTTCCCATCTCCTCTCTTCACAGACATTAAAGTGACGGTTCCCACTCCCTCCTCTCAGCCTCCCTGATGAAGAGTTGACAATCTCACCGCCCACCCCTCCCTGTCCTGGGCTCCTCCCGCTCGACCCCCCACTTCCTTTCTTCTGCTCCATGTCCTGTTGATGGTTACATTTGTGTATAATTATATTATTATTATTATTATTATTATTATTATTATTATATTTTTAAATTCGAATTCTCGCTTTAGAGAGAGGGATGCTCTTGCCCCTTTCTTGGCCCCACCATTTTCACTGGTGGGGGACTCTCTTTATTGCGGGAAGGGGGGGACACTTTGCACGTTGTACACATATGCTGCAGGAAGGGGGGGCAGTAGGCCTTGGAGGAGGACAGGTGCCGAGCCCTGCATGTGGAGCCTCCCATCCCATTCCTAGATAGATGTAAAGAACCAAAAACTATCCAGCAACAGAAACCCGGACAGTAGACTGAAACCCCAGAGCTGGTTTGATGATGGGTTTGTGTCTCAGGGACAGGAAGAGGCAGACTCTGCTTCTGGGCTGTTCACAGCTAATTACCCATCTTGGTCCCCCCAGCTTTCTGTGTACACACCACACTCACTGATCCTGTGTGCTGCATCACAAGATCTGGGTGCTATGCTAGGCAGGCTGCCTGGGAATCTGAGGCCAGGGCAGGAGCTTGTGGTAGGAACCTCTCTGGAGGTAAAGTTGGAGGGAGACCCCTGTAGAAAGAGGGCTAATGAGGGCAGTAAGGACTGGGTGTGATGAACTGGGACCCTACCCCTGGCTTTTTCTTTAAAATGTACAGTGCAATAGATCCCCATCCCTCAGCCTTTCCCAACCCTAGAAAGCCGGCCATGTACTGGAAGAGTTGGGAGAGGACCTCGATGAACTGGCTCCAGGGTGGGTCAGAGTTGGCCTTTGGTTCCCTGGGGCACTGAGGGCAGGAGGCCTGTCGGGCAGGCATGGGGCGGGCACCTCTCTGTTCTGCACACCCATACCCAGAAGAGTGCACACTGGGCACACAGCATGGTCTGTGGGGCTAGAGGTCCCTGTAGATGAGGCCCCTTCCCCATCCTCCTGGCTCTTGCCCTGACCCACCTCCCAGCTCTTTTCGTGCTCCTTGCTCCTTGTCTCGCTACCTCCTGTCCCTCCACCTCCAGGCCACGCCCCAAACCTGCCCTCTTGCTACTGTAATTGTAAATAGCGACCTTCCAAAATGTTAGTGGTTAACAGTCCAGGAAACTGTTGTGTTTGTTGTTGTTGTTGTATTGATATGAAATGAGATTCTATTTTTGTCAAAGTATATTGTAATAATAATGACTCAAATGGCCCGTACTGTACAGATGGGATTCTTCTGCTGTTCTTGCCTTCCTCTTCCAGACCTGTGCTTTGTCGCCTCCTCAGTGGGGCTGCAGGCAAGCACCCAGGGGCAATGCAAGCATTGGGTCCGCAGGCCTCTTGCTGAATCTGAGATCAAACTGGAGGGAATAAACATACCCCCAACCTGCTGTCTGCCACCACCCCTCCCATTCCTTTGCTCCTCACCCAGGGGAGGGGCTGGGAGGCAGCACACACTCCCTTGGGTCTCCCTCCCAGTTGGAGGGTAGAGTTAGACAGGCTCAGTGTTGTAGTAAGATGGTCTTTGCCCACCTGTGACCCAGCCTTTTGTAGTATTTGACACTTGATGCAGGGAAGGAGTCAGAAGCAGAGGGGTGTGAGCATGCTCGCGGGGGCGTATCTGGGTGCACCCTGTATTTATGTGTTTGTGTGCAGCTGTGTGGATGTACCTTTGAGTGCCTCTGAGTCCAGTGGGTGTATTCGTAAATCTTATGTGACTCAGGCTCCAAGGGCCTCTGTGTCTGTGTGGTTGGGTGTGTTTACACAGGGATAGGTGACTTCCAATTCTGTAGCCCTCACTCCCCTCTTCCCTGGGCTGCTCTCAGTCCTGGATCATTTGTCCTAAAGTTATAGGGAGTTGCTAGTTGGCCATCTGCTTCTCCCCACAGCCTACCTCCACCAAGGGCCTCACTCTAGGAGTTCTGCCTCCTTACAGTTTTCCCCAGGCCCCTCCCAGACTAGTTCTGACCCTGCAGTTCTCACTTGTTTGTGAAGCAAACTCAAGTTCCTCTTCCTTCTGGGAGCTCTGCCTTCCATAGGGCAGGGATCCTCCTTTACCCAGAGTTTCACCCCAGTAGCTGACCAGGCTAGGGTGTCACGCACAGGCCCTGCCTTCCCACCCCTCCTCACAGTTTCTAGAGGGAGTTTTAAGACTTGGTTAAGGCCTTGAGAGAAGCCAGGGTGTAGTCCTGTACAGGAAAGCAGCTGGCACATTGTAGGCCCTCAGTAAATGCTGGATGGGTGAATGATAGGTGCTCAATAAACACGGAGTCTCTGGCCTCTTCTCAGGCCCACCTTTCTAGGCTGAGCTTGGCCACTGTTACACACAGCTCAGGGTAGGGCCCCTGAAGTTCACCGTGTGCTACTCAAAAGTTTGCCATCTGCTTCCTGAAAGCAAACCTGGCTTCTGATTGCCATGTATGGGTGTTTTGTGTGTGTGTGTGTGTGTGTGTGTGTGTGTGTGTGTGTGTGTGTGTGTTTGTCTCTGTCCCTGACAGTAGGGACAGTCTGTGAATGAATATGTGATATTTCTGCAGTTCAGTATATCCAGGTTTCTCCTGGGGCTATGTAGGGGCTTCTGGCTGGCCAGGTAAATGGATCCCTGGGAACCCAGACCTCAAACGGGGACTTATTTTCTTCCTCTCACAAGCCAAATTTGCCTCCTATCCACTCCCTCTGCAAAACTGGGTATTTGCCAAAGTAGCCTCTGGTGTCATCCAGTGCCCTTCCCACCCAGGTTTCCCTCAGCTTTCAGGGATAGTGGGACTGAGGGCCATTCCCACATGCCTCAGTGGAACACATTCCCTCCACCCACAGCAGTGCACTCGACCGTCCCTCCCCACCTTGGACAGGAAGGAAGAAAGTTGCACCTTCTCTTGCTGATTATTTATTTGTTTGGAGAGACAGAAATGATGTATCTAAAAATCTCTCTTATCTCTATATATTTTTAACTGACTCTCTGGAACCCCCTGTGGGGGAATATAGGCTCTCCTGGAGGCTGGGAGCTCCTTGTTCTACCCTCTTCTGCCTCCTGCTTAAGCAGAGGGATGGGACCTGATGGGGCAGGAGGGCTAAGATTCCCAAGGAGAATCTGAATTCTCTACCCCACTCAAGCCCCAGAGAGAGGGAAGTAGGAGGGGTGGGGCCAGCCAAGAGGTGACCCATCCCCAAACTTGACAATCACCCACACTCCTGGCTCCTGGGTCTTGGGGCAGGGTGAGTCCAAGTGTGTGGCTGTTGATTTGTTTTCATTATTTCTTTCCGTGCTGTACGGTGACGCTTTCTAGTATTCTGCACATTAAGAAAAGACAAAGTCCTCGAGATTCTTACGAGTTTGGTTTGAAAACTCTTTCACTATATTTGTTGTAAAGAGGTTTACTATTAAAAGAAAAAAAAAAAAAAGAACACGTTTCTGATACCTCAGCCTGGGTTTTGATTTCTTTGGTGCGGCGAGTAGGGGAGGAAGACCTGGTGTCCCTGGCAGAGTGAGAGTGATTATCTGAGGTCAGGCTTCTCGGGCTCTCTTAAGGTAGAGGCAGCCCCAGGACTGAGGAGAGGGGTAGTCCAGGTAGAAGCCTTGAAAGGGATCATGCAACACAGGAAAACCAAATGTTCCTAGGGTCAGGTGCAGCCTTCCCACTCCAGTCTCTCTTGGCAGACTTCCTTGCACAGTGAAACAGATGGAGCCCACCTCTACGATCTACCAGTGTCCCTCAGGTCCAGCACCATGCTCCTTCCTCTTTGCACAGTCAGGCTGTCAGCAGATTCGGCAACTACGGAAGCGTGATACTCTGCTCTGCACCTGGTCCATGTCATGTGCTGAAGCAGCTAAGTGTGTGAGGGGCCTCTGCTCTGGCTACAACTGCCCTGCAGTGCTTAAGATGACACGGTCTCCTGATCCGGCTGCTGTGAGAGGACAGGAGTCAAGTCAGGCAGACACAGAGTGTCCTAGAGCCTCAGATTTCCATATTGCAAAATACTTAGCATCTGTGTCAACCCTGCCTTTCTCACAAGGTCACTGTGGATTTCACCTCACTTCTTCCTCAGCAGTGACAAAAGAGATGGTGTCCTGATCAAGAAAGGGATAATAAGATACTGTCTTCTAGCTCAATTGATAGCTTGTCTAGTTCAGTACCATATAAAAGCATTGTAGCACACACCAGTAATTCTAGGTATAGGCAGGAGGATCAGAAGTTCAAGGTCATCTTCAGCTCCATAGGGTTACATGACACCCTGTCTAAAAGAAAGATACCACTGTCCTGGAAGCTGCTCAGATGGCAGCTTGCACAGTAGCCTCCCACTGTCCCTGCCTGCATCCCACACTGAGTGATCAATAGAAAAAGCAAGTAATGGTATGTCCTTTCCAATGGGAAGTGTGGCTTCTGCTTTTCTTGTTATCTGCCCTTATGTCATGCTGTACATCCAGCCCTGTGGAAAGCCCACGTGCCAAGGACCTGTGGGCTCCTACCAGCTGCCACTTGAATGAGGTCATCTTCTCCAGCAGTATAGTTGCCTAACTTTTCCAGATGTTGCTCCAGGGAGAACCTACAGGTAAGATGTACTACCCAGCTCAACCATGCCCATGGGAAAGACTTTGTCTCTGAGGTGACCTCACAACCAAAATCCTTAGCAAAACCTTTCTGCTCAGTGCATCTCCCACCTGCCTTAGACGCTGCAGCCTTTTCTCTGGCAGCCTCTGCCTTCCTCGAAGGTATCAATTGCTGGGGTCTAAGATAAGCCTTACTGTTGCTCACAGACTTCCTGTTCCCTCTCTTCTGGTATTTTCCCAGTCCCCATGTAGTTCAATGGTATCTTGGACTGGATCTGGCCAATGGACTAATGAGCTGTCATGTGTGTCCCTTCTGAAATACAGGTAGGCCCTGCCTTTCCAAGTGCTGTTTCCCTGTTTTGAGCATCCTGTGAAGTACTGCAGATCAAAGTAGCCTAGATTGTGGGTCTGACACCCTCTTCAGGCCTCCACAAGCAATGCATGCAGGTGGTGCACAAACATACATGCAGGGAAAACACCCATACACATACCTATTTAAAGCAGCCTGGATTGCTAAGCCACCCCAGGAGGGTGTTGGCACCAGGGGGAACTTTATGTGAATACAAATGAAACCAGTGCTGTGACTGGCCTGGCCTGGCCAGTGCAGTACCTTTCCCACTCAGTCATGGAGCCCTGACTGTTAAAACCATGGTCTCTGATATTCACTGGCTGTTACTATGCAGCAGCGCTAACAGCCGCCTCTTTGCTTTAACTTCACCAGAACCTGCCCTTCTCCAGAATACCCTTCCATCTCCAGCCCTGTTGATAGTCTGACCCCTTCATGGTCCTCTGCAGCTCACTACCTAAGTGCAGTCCTCACTGGTTCTTATGGCCTTCACAGGGCCAACACAGGTCCTTTCCAAGCTTAGTCCATGCTGTTCCTTGGACTCTAGGTGTACACTAGAACAGAAAGGAACCAGTTGGTTCCTATTTCTCATAGGAACAGGAGAGAGAACCAGCAGTAACTGTTTTTGAGAGGCTAACAAAACGAGTGGTCTGGGAGCTGTCTTAGACGAGCTATTTGAACTGAACTTTTGCAGACATATAGGAATTTACTGGGCACATGGGGCCTTCAGGAAAACAAACACCAGTGAAAGCCAAAAAGGAATAGCATATGGAGCTGCAGGGGTGGGCAGAAGCCCTGTGAAGGGCCTTGCTTAGCAAGACAGACAGGCTTTATCCTACACAACTTAGGCCATCAAAAGAGTTTAAGAAATGAGTCAGGTTGGCCAAGAGCTAGAGTTCAAGGGCAACTGTGGGTTACACAGTAAGACCCTTTCTCAAAATGAACAAACAAAATAAAACAGGGCAAAGATGTATGGCTACAATCTAGCATGGGGGAGTAGAGGCAGATTTTTCTAAGTTTGAGGCCAGCCTGGTTTACAGAGCTACTTTCAGGATAGCCAGGGTAGAAGCCTTGAAAAAACAAAAAGAAGAAGAAAGCTTTTGCTAGCAAAAAACTTCTGATAGTGCATTTTGGAAGGATTGCCATATTAGAGATAAGAGGCCAGTCAGGAGCCTGTCACAGGGCTGCACTTTTTTTTTTTTTTTTTTTTTTTTTTTTTAAAAAAAGACTGTTTAAGGCAGGATCTCCCTGCATAGCCCTAGCTGTCCTGGAATTCACTATGTAGACCAGGCTGGTCTCAAATTTACAGAGATATGTCTGCTTCTACTGGAATTAAATACATGCATCACCACAACTCAAATGGCTTCTTAAACTTTCTCACAAACTCTCTTCAGCTGAATTCATGACCTGGATGTTACTGGAAATCACAAATTTGTATTTTTGTGTAGGTGGGTGTGGGGTACATGTGAACCATGCCATCAATGGTGTTTTCCTCAGTTGCTCTCCACAGAGTCTGGAGTTTGCCATTTCAGTCATACTGACTAACCAACAAGTCCCAAGGATTCTCCCGTCTCTGCCTCCCCAGTGTAGGATGACAGGCACTCACAACTGCGCCCAGCTTTGGTGCAGGGGAGCTGAACACATGCTTGTGTCATCTCCATAGCCCAAGAAACTTATTTTAAATAAAATTCTAATTTTATGTACTTATATTTTATGTATGAGTGTTCTGCATGTACACCTGCAGGCCAGAAGAGGGCACCAGATCCCATTGTAGATGGTTGTGAGGCACCATGTGGGTGCTGGGAATTGAACTTAGGACCTCTGGAAGAGCAGCCAGTGCTCTTGACCCCTAAGTCATCTCTCCAGCTCTAAAATTCTTTAATAAAGATTGAAGCATCCAGTCCAGCCAAGGCTACATAATGAGACCATGTTTCCAAAAAAAAAATATTAAAACAATTTTTTTTATTTCAACAAAATGGATTTATTTTTATATAAATGTTGGCTGGATACTTGATAGTTTACAATGTAGACCTTCAATATTTCTCAGAATTAATATTTTGATTTCATAATTGTCAACACTGCTTGAGTAATACTGCTTGACATAAATAAAGTGACATACGTATCTTGGTCAGTTTTGTCAACTTGACACACCTAGAATCAGCTGAGAAGAGACAACCTCAACTGAAGAACTGCCTCAGGAGCTCAGAGAAGGCACAGTGGTTAGGTACTGGCTGCTCTTCCAGAGGAGCTGGGTGGGTTGCAACTGTCTATAATTCCAGCCCCGAAGGATCCAATGCCCTCTTCTGGTCTCTGTGGGGACAGCACACATGGTGCACATGTGTACATTCAGGCAAACAAACATGCACATAAAAATCTCCAAAAATATGTTTTTAAAGAATTGCTTCTATCAGGTTGGCCTATGGCCATGTCTGTGGGACAGCTGTCTTGATGCTAATTAATGTAGGAAAGGAGCTAGGAAGCAGCATTCCTCTCTAGTTTCTGCTTCCGTTCCTACTCACTTTTCTCAGTGATGGATTGTGACAGAAGTGTAAACCAAACCCTTTCCTTCTAAGTTGCTTTTAGTCATAGTCACAGCAACTGATCAAACTAGATGAGAGCAATTTCAGAAACTGCTGGAAATTCTATCCTAATCAGTAGTATTAGTTGAATGTTGCTGTGACAAAATACCCAACAAAAACTTGAGGCAAGAAGGGTTTTGGCTCACAGCTCCTCACCTTGCACGTGCAGTCAAAAGCAAGAGAGATGAATGCTAGCATTCAGGTCACTTTCTCCTTTTACCGTTCTGGGTCCTACTTCAATTATCCTAATGAAGAAAAATCCCGCAGGCATGCCCAGAGGCTCCTTTCCTGGGTGAGGCAAGATCCTGTTGAGTTGGCAGTGTAAACCATCCACCAAGCCAAAGTTCATTTAAACTTTTAAAATGGAACTCAAATTGCCAAGTCAAGTAGCAGCTTTCAAAATCAGGCCTTTGGGGACAGTGATGTGACTAAGAGATCTTGCTCAGTATACAGGAAGCTCTGGGCTCAAACCTCAGCACCAAAAACATGTCAAGGGTGTTGCCACACACCTAAAATCCCAGTAAGAGATACAGGCATTAGAGGTCAAGTTCATCCTCTGCTATATAATGTGTTCAGGATCACAAGGAATACATGAGAGTCCGTTCAAAAAGAAGTAAATAAAATGAAACAATGTCAAACATCCTAACGGTGATCCCAAGGATCTTAAAATACTAATTAGAAACAGGCTAGGGGATGACAGTTTCTGACACAGTGCCTACACAGAACATAATTTTATGTTTGTATTACTGCGGGTGCCTGCATGTCCACAGAGGGCAGATCAGTCATCGAGTCTTTTGGAACTAATGTTACAGGCAGCTGTGAGCTGTCTGACATGGGTGCTGGAAACTGAATTCAGATAGCAACCACTCTTGATCCAACCCCCTTTCTGCCCCTTCTCAGGCCACACGTACATACATTTTTTTAAAAAAAGAAGAAAATTAAAAATACTCCAAGGTGTAACTTTTTGCCACTTCTCTCTTTTTAAGCGCGTAAGAACTGCCATATAAAATGGGACTAAAGTCTGAGTTTCTTAGACTTAGCTATAGGTCAGTGGTTCTTAGGATGCGGAGAGCAATTGGTGATGTCTCATTGTTCATGCCACGGGTGCCAGTCCAGTTACTATGGGCTAACTTTTCCAGCCTTGTAATTGTGTGGAAACTTATTAAGGAACAGCAGATATGTAAGGGACCCTGGGCAATCTCACCTCAAACTCTTAATTAAAGCGGCTCCTAGTGGAGCCAGTAACCCGGACTTGAACATTCTGAAATCACTGTTTCTGCCTGGGCAAATAGTAAAACCATTCTCCTGCCTTGTCTCAGGCTTGGGTCTCCATTGGAAGAGATGGCCCTGCAGCGTACACGGCCTCTGTTCCTTCCACCCAGCGTAGCGCATTCCTATCAGTGTGCTGTTAGTGAGCTCCGGCCTTCGGCGGGCTGTGTCAGCTTTACCCCCTCAGCTCTGTGCTTGCTCAGCTCCACCTCTCAGCGCCTGCCGGATTTCGGGAAGCGTCTCCACCCTCACAGCACAGCAGCCCACGACCACTCCTATTTAGGACATGAGCTGCCACGTGCACGGAGCATGCTGGGTGACCCCGGGGAGAAGATCTGCGGAGCGTCGGGTCACACCCGCGGTGTGTTCCGGCGGCGATGAAGTGCTTCCGGGTTTCTACGGAGAAACGGGGAGGTATAGAAGGCCGGCCCTAAAATTCTCCTGGCATCCGTTCCCGCACGAATGGCCTCAGAGGCGTCTCTGGGCGCTCGGCAGCCGTTCCTGGGCGGCAGAACTCGCTCCCCAGCCGCTCTCGAAGCTCCGCCGCCTATGGAACAAAGCCCTCCGAGCCACGCCCGGCACCGCCTGCTGCTCAGTGGGAAGTAGGTACCTAGGTCGCTCATTGGCCCTGCCGGTGAGTGATGGAAGCGTCAGCCAACCGCTGCCTGCATTAGACGCGTGCGCACTCAAGGGGATATGCGAGTTATGCCACTGCTTTTGGCAGGCTCTCTGGGACTTCCAGAAGGTACGCATGCGTAAATCGGCCTTCCTGCTCAGATTGAGAGAATTGGCGTCCCTCGGTCCTCTTGGCAGTTTTACAGAGATTATCAGCACTGCGTAAGATTTAGCATTGCCTACACGTTCCAGAAGGAAAATCTGAGAGGCGAAATGCAGCCGTTTTTCATTGTCAAAACTGTTGTTACCTACAATGTTCACGCCGAAGAACTGCACCGTTGAGTTACAAAAAGAACAACAAAAACAAAAAAGCCCCGGGTCTGGTGATGTAGTTCATTTGGTAGAGTTTGCACAGAGCCTGGGTTGCAACCTGGTGTTGCATAAACCAGATACAGTAACTGATGTCTGTAATCCCTGCACTTGGGATCTGGGGTGAGGCGGACTAGGAGTTCAAGGCCAGACTACAGTGTTCGGGGCTATCCTGGAATCTATGAGACATTTTTTGTTTTGTTTTGTTTTGTTTTTTGTTTTTTAAAAAGCCACAAACGATTTTGTGTTGTGTTTCTCCTTAATGGACCACAGATTGGACACACCTATTTTCCTGTACTCTGGTGGTAAGATTACAGTGCGAATAGCCTGAAAGCTATTTGCCTGAATCTGCAAAGCCCTGCAGTTGTAAGAATGGTTTGAAGAGAACGTTTCACAGCTTGTCACCTCCTTATATCCTTTCTCTCAAGAGGATCCTCATAATCCCTCCAGTAGGTTGGAGGTATAGCTTAGTGGCAAAGCACTTGCCTAGTAGAGTTCCATTTCCAGCCTATAATGACCAACAAAACCCTGTAGAAAGATGGATAACTAGGTCACAAGTTTAGGATTAGGATGTTGGAGTCTAAAACGCTGTCAAGATGAAGCAGTCTAACGCCTCCATCTCCCCAGCCAGGGTTCTTTTACTATTAGGAACAATCTCTTTGCTCACAAAGAACTGGTGTCTAGTTGGGTTGGTTACCTTTCAAGGAAGAGCATAGTTACAGTTATAGACAGAACACTGGAAACTTGGCTGTGTCTGCCGTCCAAGAAGCATGCTTGAAGGAAATGAGGACAGAATGCACAGGCTGTAACCGTAGTGATCCAGGAAACCTCAGAGCATTCCAAACACCTGAAAGCAACTCTTGCATTTCAAAGATAACAAAATAACAAGAGCTCTGGAAGAGTAGAGGAATGATAAACATGGGATGTGCTGATAGTTAACCTGAGAGAGAGAGAGAGAGAGAGAGAGAGAGAGAGAGAGAGAGAGAGAGAGAGAGAGAGAGAGGAGAGAGAGAGAGAGAGGCTGAAATAAAAACAACACAGGTGAATGCTGTTGACAATGTCCTGTTTACTAGGTTACATGCTGTGTTTCTGGCTATTCGTTTTGTATGTATGAAATATAATTTAAAGTGTGATGATGCAGTGGCCCTAGTGACTGCTTGGGAAACTAAGGACTGCAGATGCAAGGCTGGCCTACATTGCAAAGTCAGTTCAAGGCCAGTGTTCTAGCTTGCTTTCTTTTATTATTTTTTTTTATTTTGAAATTCATTTTTATCTTGTGTGCATTGTTGTTTTTGCCATGTCTGTGTGAGGGTGTCAGGTCTTAGAGTTAGACAGTTGTGAGCTGTCATGTGGGTGCTGGGAATTGAACCCAGGTCCTCTGGAAGGCGAGTCAGTGCTCTTAACCAGAGCCATCTCTCCAGCACCAGTTTGCTTTCTAAACTTGTGATAAAATATTCCAACCAAAAGCAGCTTGGGCAAGAAAGGGTTTATTTCAGCTTACAAGTTAACATCCCTTATCAAAAGAAGCTGGGATAGGGGCTCAAAACAGTAACATAGAAGCTGGAACAGGAGCAAAAATCATGGAGGAACACTACTTGCTGGCTTGATCCCTGGCTCTCTTTCAGCTACTATTTTTATAATGTTTTTATACTGTTTTAAAGATTTATTTAGGAACTGGAGAGATGACTCAATGGCTAAGCACACTTGTTCTTTCTGAGGACGTGGGTTCAGTTCCCAGCACCCACGTTGTGGCTCACAGCCATCTATAAATCCAGCCCCAGAGGACTGGACACTTTCTGGCCTCTGAGGGCACTGGACATGCATATGGTACATAGACATATATGCAAGCAAAACACATGTACACATAATATTAGAAAAGAGAGAACAAGGATAGTAGAATGCTTACTAAGTATGTGTCAGTCTTTGGGTTCAATCCCTAATACTTCAAAATAGAACAAATTAGGAGCCGGAGAAAATTTTAAGAGAATAAATGATAGTGCGAGTAGTGCAAAATGCTCAATGTAAAATCAGGTACTTATCCAACATGCTGCCCTCTCCACCCTTAAAAAACTCATACAGTGAGACATTTTATAAAGTTCTCGGGACTCTGTTGATGTGGCCAAGTGGTAGCAAGCTCATCAAGCATTCCCAGAGTTTGGGGTTTACTCCACAGGAAGAGGGAGAAAAGGAGGCAGTGGCAGCAGCATGGTGTTTAATTAGAGACAGGAAGAGCCTTGCATGTGCTGCACTTGGTTTACAAAGCTTTTCTGCAAACACTGTGTCAGGAGGTCCTCCCACACACAAATCTCTCTGTATTAGATTAATTTAACTTTATGTGTAGGAATGTTTTTCTTGGATGTGTATATGTATACCATGTGTGTGCCTGGTGCTCATGGAGGTCAGAAGAGGGCGTTGGATCTCCTGGATTGAGGTGGAATTGAGGTGGTTGTGAGCCTCTGTATAGGTGCTGAGGTTGGAAGCCAGGTGCTCTGCAAGAGCAACAAGTGCTCTAAACTGAGCCATTTCTTCAGCCCATACACAGATCTTTTAAAAGGCAAAAGAGGGAGCTATGGGCTGGGGGGGGGGCAGAGACAAGGTGGCACCAGCTGGAGGAGGGTGCAGGTAGACACTGACATAGGCCACAGCCCTCTCTGGACATGTTGCTCATGATCAGGCAGGAGGCTACCATCTTCACAGACGTCAGGGAGTCAAGCTGAAACTCAAAGCATCCTTCAAGGAGCAGCAGCTCATGCCACCCACCCTCATTCTGCCCCATCTTCCAGTTTAGTGAGATGCTAAAATATAGAAGATACAGTATTGATCTCTGAGGAGAGGAGTTCATTGGGGCGGTACCAATGAACTTGGCAATAGACATTCTTTTCCCTTGTGGAAACTGGAAGCTCCCCTTAAATGACAGCAAATTAACAAGTGGTGGCAATTAATAATGAAAAACAAAAGGAAGAAAATGGCAAATGCAATTTATTACCATGCTTTTTGTAGAAGGAGAAAAAAGTAAAAACTTCCTTGAAGGTGCAGTTCAAGGCTAGCCTAGTCTAGAGAGTGAGTTCCAGGACAGACAGAGCTACATACAGAGCCCCTGTCTAGAAAACACAAAGCAAACAAATAACAACAACAAAAAAGAGAAATGTGCTGGGGTAGGTGGCACAGGAGAGCTTAGTTGAACCAAAAGTCCTTGTTTGCCATAAAGGGGGAGGACATAAAATTGTGGCCTTCTAGCAAGTGCCTGTCTACCTGCTACACAACATTGGCCCACACTTGTATATCCAGCCACTGGGATTGTGCCCCAGGGTGTGTCACAGTATATTTAGCACAAACACAGTAGCTTCGGCACTGAAAGCATAAGTTTCTGGTAAACTGTGTGAGAGCTAATGGTCACACTACTTTCTTAGATTCTCAAATTCTGTCTATCTCTATTTCCAAATGTGAGAGTGCACAGAAGTGTGCATGTAAGTAGGAAGACATTTAAAAGACTGGGGACACGAGCAGTGAGATGGCTCAGCAGGTAAAAGCATTCGCTTTCTGAAGCCTGACGACCTAAGTTTGATTCCTGGAACCCATGTAAAGGTGGAATCATTCTTAGACCTACACACACACAGGCACACGCACACGCACACGCACGCACGCACGCACAAACATGGTATCTCAGTGCTTAAGAACACTCTTGCAGAGAACCCAAAATCCAGATTTGGTTCCTAGCACCCACATCAGTTAACCGACAACTGCCTTCAACTCCAGCTTCAGTTCCAGTGAATCTAATCCTGTCTTCTGGCCTATTCTGGCATTAAATACACATACAGACAATCAGGCACCTTAACAGTAAACAGTAAATTCAAAAGAGCAGTAACAAACACCTGTCATGCATTCCTTTTCACTTCCTGATGTCATGTTTATTTTGTCATGTTAATAAATACATTCCTGAATTTTTAAAATTTAATAGGTATAAGTGTTTTGTCTGCAAGTGTGCTTGTGTATGACATGGGTATCTTGGCCCAGAAGGGCTTTGGATCCCCTGGGACTCAAATTATCCTCGTAGGTGCTGGAAATTGAACCCAGGTCCTCTGCAAGAGCAGCTAGTGCTCTTAACCACTGAGCCATCTCTCCAAGACCTCCTCTTTCTTTGGGATGTTCTCTGTGACTCTCTCCCTCATGTATCCATCACCACCGGTCCTTAGGTCAGCCTCACTGTCATTTTGCATGAAAATTGCCAAATTTTCTTAATTATCTGTAAGATTTCTGTTTAAAACATAGTTGTTTTTTCCTCTCTTCAGTTATGTAGATTTTGTTTTATAATTTTATTTTATTTATGTTTTTGGTCTTTTTTGAGATAGGGTCTCTCTATGTAGCTCCTGCTCTGTATAGACCAGGCTGTCTTAAGCTCTGCCTCTACCTCCTAAGTGCTGGGATTAAAGGTGCATGTTCAGTTATATTTAGTTAATAGACAGTACTCTCCTCATCCCACACAGCTTTCTGTTTACTAGATGTTTGATTTCCTCATAAAACCTTTGGCCTCAGCTAGGTGAAGTGGTGAATGCTTTTAATCTGAGCTCTCAGGAGAGAGAGGCAGGTGGATCTCTGTGAGTTCAAAGCTAGCCTGATGTACAGAGCAAGTGTCAGGACAACCAAGGCTACACACAGACACTCTGTCTCAAACAACAACAACAAAAAGCAAAACAAATGAACAAAAACCTTTGGCCTCTAAGCTTGAGCATGGAGCTCTGCTCTTTCAATAATGTGATTGGACTGCATTCTGAAATTCTTGTGAAGAAAACTGCACCCACCATGCCTCTGTGCAAGCCAGTATCTCTACCAAAAGGCACAGTGCACTTTCATACTCGGTCACACTGAACAAAGTGTCCTCTCAACTCTCTTGATGCTGGAGTCCAAGCTGGATTTTTCTAATAAAAGCAATAAACTAACTGCTACCAACATGCAGTTCAGTGCACCCGTCTCACTGTCAAGACAGCCATGTTTAAACTGGAAAGACCTTAAAGCATCACTCTGTCTTCATGTGATGGATCATATCTACAGCCCCAGCACTTGAGAAACTGAAGCAGGGTTGCTGTGAGTTTGAGGCAAACCTGGGCCAAAGAGTGAGACTATTTCTGAAAAGGAACAAATAAACAAAATACTCAGTGCTCCTGCGGAGGACCCATTTCAGTTCCCAACACCTCCACTGGATAGCTCACAACCTCCTGTAACTCTAGCTCCAGGCAATCTGGTTCCTGTTTCTGAACTCAACATGCTTACACACACACACACACACACACACACACACACACACACGCACGCACGCACGCACGCACGCACGCACGCACAATCTGAATAAATATATACATATTATCTTAGTTATGGTTTCTATTGCTGCAACAAAACACCGTGACCAATAAGCAAGTTGGATAGGAAAGGGTTTATTTGGTTTGCATTCCCATATTCATCAAGGAAGTCAAGACAGGAATTCAAACAGGAACCTGGAGGCAAGAGCTAATGCAGAGGCTATGGAGGGGAGCTTCTTACTGGCTTGCTCTCTATGCCTTGCTCAGTCTGCCTTCCTATAGAACCCAGGACCACCAGTCTAGGGATGGCACACCCACAATGAGCTGAGCCTTCCCCATCAATCACTAATCGAGAGAATGCCTTATAGGTTTTTTGTTTGTTTGTTTTGTTTTTGTTTTTTTGAGACAGGGCTTCTCTGTGTAACAGCCCAGGCTGATCTAGAGCTCACTCTGTAGACTAGGCTAGCCTTGAACTCACCTGCCTCTGCCCCCACCCAAGTGCTAGGATTAAAAGCATGCACCACCACCAACTGGCCCTAAAGCCCAATCTTAAAGAGACATTTTTCTCAACTGAGGTTCCCTCCTCTCAGATAACTTTAGTTTGTGTCAAGTTAACATAAAACTATGCAGTACCATATATAATGAAATATCTAAAAATATGCGCACACACATATTTAAAAACAGGCTGGGTGATAGCTCATTGCTGTATAACTCTGAGAACTTGAGTTTTAGATAAGCAGCATCCACATAAAACCAGTATAGCAGCAGGTATCTGTAACCCAGGGCTGGGAGTGTGGGGATCTCTGAGGTTCTCTGGCAAGTCTAGCTGAAACTCAATCTTCAGGTTCAGTGATAGATCCTGTCTCAAAAAATAAGGTTGAGAGTGATTATATGAAGATTCCCAGCATCAACCTCTGACCTCCGCCACACATACACCAGGAGAGAGAGAGAGAGAGAGAGAGAGAGAGAGAGAGAGAGAGAGAGAGAGAGAGAGAGAGAGAGAGAACACTAGCTGATCATCATTCCCTGTTGGTAAAAGTCTGTCTTAGTCTCTGTTCTATTGCTGTGAGGAGACACTGTGACCAAGGCAGCTCATAAAGTAAAGTGTTTAACTGGGGGCTTGCTTACAGTTTCAGAGGGTGAGTCCATGATCATCATGGCAGGGAGCGTGGTGGCACAAAGGCAGAAATGGCACCAGAGCAGCAGCTAAGCGCTTACATCTTGATCTGCAGGCATGAAACAGAAAGACAGATAGACAGCCTGCCTGTCTATTGTGGGCTTCTGAAACCTCCAAGGCCACCCTCAGTGACACACCTCCTAGGAGCCTCTGGGCCATCCTCATTCACAGCTACACAGTCCCAGATGACACTTGTGGAGGGATGAGTCTCTGACTCTACCCAACTCTGCTGTCAGAACAACCTACATTCTGTCCCTGGGACTCACATGGTGAAAGGGGGAACTGGCTCCCCTAAGTTGTCCTGTGATTGCTACATGCATAAAATGGCATATGGATGTACACACACCTACACAATAAGTGAATACATATTATAATTTGTTTTGTTCTGTTTTTTTTTGAGACAGGGTCTCATTATGTAGTGGTGGTTAGCCTGAAACTATGTAGATCAGGGTGGCCTTAAATTCATGAAGCTCCACTTGTCTCTGTCTCCTGGTTTCTGGGATTAAAGGTGTGAATCACTATGCATGGCCCCCTAATGTTACAATTTTGTAAAAGATTCATTTAATTTTATGTGTGGATTAAAGGTGTGTATCACTATGCATGGCCCCCTAATGTTACAATTTTGTAAAAGATTCATTTAATTTTATGTGTGTTGGTGTTTGCCTGGGTGTGTCTGTACACCACATATGTGCAGTGCCCACAAAGGCAAGAAGAGGGTGCCAGCTCCCCTGGAACTGGAATTACTGGTGGTTGTGAGCTGCCGTGTGGGTGCTGGGAACCAAACCCTGGTCCTCTGCGAGAGCAACAAGTACCGCTGAACTGTCTCACTGGCCCTGTTATTTAAATAAAACACAAGTCCAGCCCAGTTGCCCCTTTCCTTAAACTGCCCTTTAATGCTTCTACCTTCCTTTATCACATCTTTTCTCATCTCTGGAGTAATTTGTAAATGTAGTTTCCTACCTTCTAAGGATAGGCACTACTTGGCAATATGTGAATCCAGAACATTCTCTTCCCAACTATGCCGTATCCACAGCTTGCTGGTGAGGGTCTAGGACACAGCCCAGTGATGAGTGTGCACAGGCCCTGGATTCAAAGCCTAGCCAAACACAAAACAAAAATGTAGCCGTGTGTAATGTCTACCTTTTAGCTTGACAGATTTTAATTAGTCAGGGAAATATTTCAGTTCTCAGTACCCAGTACCAGGTTAACACCTACATTTGGGCTCCATAAGGAGAATGTGCTGTGTTTTCTAGGGCATTGGAATATATCAGAAGTACCCCTAAAAAAGAGGGGATGTTTCCTAGGGTGTTGGAATATATCAGAAGTACCCCTAAAAAGGCAATGTTTCCCAGAATTTATCAGAAGTACCCTAAAAAAGAGGGGCTAACTTTTCTTCTGGGTTCTGATGTTAATACTCTTGCCTGTGGCTTTAATTTTACTTATTAAATTTTAAATTTTTATGTGTTAAAATCTTACCCGTTTTACCTGCACTTATGTCTGTGCACGGCTTGCATACCCAGTGCTTGTGGAGACCTGGAGAGGGCGTCAGATCTCCTGGAATTGGAGTTACAGGCAGTTATGGGAACTGGAACTCAAACCTGGGTTTTCTAGAAGAGCAGTCAAAGAACTCAACCACTGAGCCATTGCTTCAGGCCCTACTTCTTGACTAACAACCCAGTCACCTCTGTTCTGAGTTCCTGGATAAAATCCCCAGCTCCACCATAACTTAGCCTCTTGGAATCTACAAGGACTTCAGAAAGTGGGAAGAATTAAATATGAGACAGATAAAGGTGTTAGAACAAAGCCCAGTAAGCCAGAGAGTTTTGAAAACTCTTGGGAAGGGCATGAATAAATGGAACAGGGTGGGTTTTATTTACTTCCTGTCAGTCCCAATGTGTCTGCCCCGCTGGAAGCCCATGTTTGTGCAGCTCTGGGGACTCTGCCTCATTGGGCTGGCACACTCCTTTACCAGAGGACAGTGCTCTTGCCACCAGGAGGAGCATGTGTGCCACAGAAGGCAGTTCAACTGTCCACAGTAAGAGGCCAGCCTCTTGTTCCTCTGGAGAAAACAGCTTGTGATGTTCTATTTTAGATGACACCATTGGCATCGTTCCATCCTCCACCTTCCCGCCACAGCCACTATGGTCCCACCAGCATGGAGCTAGAAAGCCCTAGGTTTAGCTCACGGAGACAGGAATGGTTACTCCCCTGTTTTGCCTATGAAGGGGTATTCCTTCCACACGAGGCTTACTTAGGCCCTATAGAAAATAAAATACCTAGCCTGGTGCTCTGGTGCATACCTAAATGCAGCACTTAGGAAGCTGAGGCAAGATTGCCAAGAGCGTAAGGCCAGCCTGGGCTGCAACATGACTTCCAGACCATTCTGGATCATAGCGTGAGACCCTGTCTCAAACAGACAAACAAATGAGCAACAATAAAAATTTAATATAGATACAAAATCAAGCAAAACCACTGTGTGAACTATGAAGTACCAATAGGTTAAATCATGTGACCTCACCCTGACACCCTCATCTCAGTGGACACTCATGCCCAGAAGCCTGTGTCTTGGCTGGAAGGGATCCCAGAACACCTTGTTTCCAGTTCTGAAAACAGGAGGAGATGAGCATAAACCATAGCACGAGAGATCGGGACATTCTGAGAACAGAGGCTGGACCCTTTTTAAACAGAGCTACCAAGAACAGCTGGACAGCAGGCACTTACAGAAACATCTGGAGCCATGAAGTGCCCCACCTAACCAGAGTGAAAGTTTAGTTTTTTTATTTTGTTTTAATTTTTGCTGAAAGGTTGGGTGGTTTGATAAATAAAATCATGGATGAAGTTGGGCAGGTAGCATAAGCCTGTAATCCCAGTGTTTAGCAGATAGAAGAAGCACGGAGCCAAGAGTTCAGGGTTATCGTTAACTACGGAGTAAGCTCTAGGACAGTCTGAGCCATAGAGGTCCCTCTCAAAAGCTTAATTAAGTAAATGTGAATGAGCAAGTGAGTGAAGGAATGTGTGGGATATGGCCATGCGGTCCCTCCCTTGGAACGCTATTTCAGTCTCGGTACACTAGGTGGCAGCATGGAGCAGCAGAACGGGATGCCAGGCTGGTCCAGGGCTGCCCCTGGGAATCCTGTTTGTGTTCCCCTGACTTTGAGCACTCCATTCCAGTGTTAAGACACCACACCAACAGGGAGGAGGAAAACCTGGCAGAGCCAGACACCTAGGGTTCTTTTCAGAATCCCCGAAATTTAAGTTCTCCAACTCTGAAAAGGGCCTGGATGGAAGTTAGATACCTGATCCACACTGATGGGGCAGAATGAGCAACACGACTTTTTAAAATCAGACAGGCTTCCTGGGGAACATGTTGCCTTGCCAACCCTGCCTCAGGGCAAGCTCCTTAAAGCCTCCCTAATTTCCTCATACAGCTAGACCAGAGATAGCTTCTCTAGCCGCGTTCTTCAGGGAACTTCGTTTTGCCTTTGCATCATACCGTGGGTCTTTGCTGTAGGACAGAAGCCAGGGCCACTGAGAAAATCTCTGAAAAGCCACTCTTGGCTACAAACATTTACAGGGAGCTGATCCAGCCACCTTTGCCTTGTCGTTACACAGCACTGCCCACCACTCGGTGGTTTCACTGTCTATGGGTTCTGGGGCACTAAAATAAAATCAATCACCCCCCCTTCCTGCTCCAGCCAGCAGCCAGCCAGACAGCCGGTATATGGACTTTTACAAACACCCACTCTGTACTCAGGCCTGCATTAGCCACTTGATAGAGGAATGAACCAAAGGAGAATGACACCTGCCCACACTCTGCATCTAAAGAATCCTGTTTTTAATCATCCATCCCAAAGAGAAATTCCTTCTTCATACCTTAATTGGTCATTTATGGTCTTTTCTGGTGGTTTCCATGGTTTTGTCTGTTGTTTTTTGAGATAGGGTCCCACATAGACCTAGGCTGGCTTTTGAGGATGCCTGTCTTAATCACTGTCCTATTGCTGTGAAGAGACACCATGGCCAAGGAAATTCTTATTAAAAAAGCGTTTAGTTTGGAGCTTGCTTTGAGGCTTAGTCTATTATCATCATGGCAGAGGGCAGGCAGCAGACAGGTGTGGTATTGAAGTAGCTGAGAGCTACATCTTAATTCAAAAGCAGAGAAAGATTAAGACTGGGCCTGGAAGTTGCTTCTGAAACTTCAAAACCTACCCCCAATGACACACTTCCTCCAACAAGGCCACATGGGAACCATTCTTACCGAGCCACCACAATAGCCTACTTTGCTTTCTGTTGCTTCGGTAAACACCATCACCAAAAGCAACTTGGGGAGGGAAGAGTTTATTTGGCTTACATGTCCCCATCACAATCCATCACTGAGAGAAGCATGAACAGGAACTCAAGGCAGGAATCTGGAGGCAGACCTGAAGCAGAGACCATTGTAGAGGCATCTAGCCTTGCCAGTGAACTTGTAGAGGTGGCCACATCCTTTGGGCATGGTTTCCCTTGGGTATGGGCTTGACCCTTTTAAGGTAGAGGAGCTGCAGGCACATGCTCTCTAGGGTCACAGCATCAGAAGGGCCGAGATGCATCTTCTGGACCAGGAAGGCTGTGGCGGTTATTTACTCTTATATGTGTAAGTTCTTCCCCAATAAAACACCTATTTATCATTTATCTTGGGCCTGGTGTACTCAGTTAAACCCTGCCTTCAGACCATGGAGAAATCTTGTTTACTGGCTTGCTCCCCATGGCTTTCTCAGTCTGCCTTCTTACACAACCTAGATCCATGTGCCCAGGATAGCACAGCCCAGAGTAGATGGGACCTCCAACACCAATCTTTAGCTAAGATCATGCTCCAGACTTATCTATAGGCAACCTTCTAAGGCCTCTATGATTCATTTGTTCCTCACGGACCTTCACCTCAGGAGACACTTGTTTGAAGTGTTCCTGAGTGTTCCATATACCAGGCACTTTGCAGGCATGCTCATGTCATCTCATTGAATGTTCCCCATAACAGAGGCATGGGGAGGTCAAGTGGCCAGCTTACCCACTGCCCCACGCCTCTTAGCTGCAGCAAGTGTCCTGATTGTCATTGGTCCTCTTCCTGGTGCTGTCTCATCAGTCAGCCTCCTGTCCCAGCAGCAGGTGTCACCTTCTTTGGTCTGGATAAGGTCATTCATCCCGCCAGCACCACTTGGCATTAAGCAGTCGCATGATGAGAGTGGCTCATAATGATCTAATGGGTACCTAGATATCTGAAACTTGGGACCTGGGTCATTGAGCATGGTCTTTCAAGCTATCTGCTCTCTCCCACGCCCTGTGTGTTCTGTGTCCCACTCATCCTTCAGAGATAACTGGGCTCACACACCTTCTGTGACAAAGCCATTCTGACTCTACTTTGCTCAAACTGGTATTCTCTCTCTCTCTCTCTCTCTCTCTCTCTCTCTCTCTCTCTCTCTCTCTCTCTCTCCCTCCCTCTCCCTCCCTCTCTTCCTCCCTTCCCCCTCCCCTCTCCTAGCTTGTAGCCAGACTGGCCTTAAACTTTTCATCTTCTTGCCATAGCCTCCCATGTGCTAGAAGTACAGACATGTGCTACAATTTCTCCACAGAATTTCTACCTATATTTCTATATTTTCTGAGCAGTGATTAATGTCCCTGTTTTCACCCCAATTATGGCACATCCTCAGACCATTTTTTTTGTCCCTTTCTGCCTTATACATGGAGGTACCCAGCATTTATCAAATGATTCATTTATCAAATGAATCAACTTGGGAACTGAGAGTTCATCTTTTGTCTCTGAAAGCAAAGCCTCAAAGCTCCCCATCAAGCCCTTTAAGTGGATGGATGCCTCCTGACATCCGACTGGGGGCCATTCCCTGCCCCACTTTGCAGCACATCTCTGTGTCAAAAGGAGGAGATGGGAGTGAGAAGGCAAGGGGCACCGTGGCCAAGATCCCACAGCTGGAAGGGCTAAAGCTGTTTCCTCTGTCCCCACCTCGGCTGCTTTTCTAAATGAAGCCTGTCCTCCTGAGGACCAGTCCTCTGTGGCAGAGCTGGGAAGACTGTCTTCTTCAGACTGTCCCCCTCCTGGTCCTTGAACAGGGTAGAAGGCACCTAGCAATAATTGCCGACTGATAAAATGAGGTGGAGACAGCCTCAACTGAAGTTAAGTGGAGAGATGGGCTGTCCCTGGGACGTGGCTCCACTGGCTTGATTCAGAGCGGCCTGCCCTCTGCCGCGTCTGAGCTGCCTCCTCCGTGAGGCCCAGCTCCACTATCCTGAGCGGTTTTATATTCCTCTCCACCGCAGTCACTGCCTTTTTAGTTTCATTATTTCTTTTAGTTTTTTCTGTCAATGTGGGAGTGATACATGGTGATATGTGTGAATGTGTATGCATGCATATGGTGGCCACGAGTGGATGGAGGTGTTTTTCTCTATTGCCTTCCTCCTTGTTTTTGATATAAGGTCTTTCTCTGAACCTAGAGCCCACTTTCCTACCCCTTTGGCTCAGCTGGCTGATCATAACCCCCCAGGATCCTGTCTTGGGCCTCTTTGGAGGGGATTAGCTTTTACATCCTACTGGGCATCCAAACTCAGTTCCTTGGAATAGCAAGTTCCTAAAGATAGCTATCTTAGGAACTTTACCTCCTTAGTCTGGGTTCCTACTGCTGTGATGACAAAAGCAAATTAGGGATGGAAGGGTTTATTTGGCTTATACTTCCATATCACAGCTCATCAATGAAGGAAGTCAGGACAGGAACTCAAGCGGCAGGATGCTGGAGGCAGGAGCTGATGCAGAGGCCATGATGGGGTGCTGCTTACTGGCTTGCTCCCCATGGCTTGCTCAACCTGCTTTCTTATGAAACCCAGGGCCACCAGCCCAGGGATGACACCATGCTGTCCCATCAATCACTAATTAAGAAAATGCCCTACAGTTTTGCCCACAACCCTGTGCTGGCACTCACTTTGTAGACTAGGCTGGCCTCAAACAGAGATTTGCCTGCCTCTGCCTCCCGAGTGCTGGGGTTAAAGATGTGCACCACCAACGCCTGGCCCCACAACCCAGTGTCATAGATGCATTTTCTCACTTGAGGCTCCCTTCTCTCTGAAAACTCTAAAAATGTCAATTTGGCATAAAACTAGCCAGCACACCTACTTTAGCCATCTTCCCAGCACTGTGGCTGTCTGTCCATGTATACTATTAGGGAATACACTACTAAAACGTTGTCCCTAACCTCCCCTCTGGTTTACCAAGTCCTTCTAAACAAGAGGGCTAACTAGTGACTGGGGAAGTGGGAATGGCCCACAGAATAAATGCATGGGGATAAAAACAAATGAGTGTTTATTGGATTTTTGTGTCCCTTTCCCCATAATTTTGCCAACGGATGGATGAAAACCAGATTTCAGTAATTATATTCCAGTAGTTTCAGGTGGGGAAAACATGTCAAATGGCTAGAAAGAGACCAGAATTGGCCTGGGTTAAGGTGGCCTCAAGGCAAAGACAGCAGGACAGAGGGGTACTGAATAGCCTGTCTCATACCTCCACGGGGGGCTGATCCTGAGAGACCCCTAGAGCCTTGGCCCGCCCCTCTCCCCATTCCCATCAGGGAAGGCTCTCTGGGAAGAAGGCAGGTCAGGAGCCTGAGTGACCTTTCACACCTCAGACAAGCTAAGTTTGTTTTCTGCCTTTCTGTCCAGGGCTCGGTTGGGGGGGCTGGGGAGGATGGGGTGGGCCTTTTCCATTCTCTTGGTACAAATTCCCCAGAGGAGCTGAAGTGGAGGGAGTAAAGGATCTATTTATTTTGGCTCAGGAGGGACAATGTAAGCAGATGGTCTTTGATGGGATTAGCGGCGTAATCTCTAAGACCCTGGTAAATTGGAAAATGATCCATTATATTCCAGAACCTTTGGCGGCTTCAGCTCCTGGGGAGGGAGGGGCAGGCCGAGGGGCACCTTGTTAGAATGGACCCCTCTGGGAGCAGTGAAATCCCGCTCTGGAGAGCTTGGGGGCGGCTCTTTAGGCTGTCTTCCTTGGAGACAGACAGGAGGACGGTGGCCCTCTAACCTCAATTTCCTTCTGCATGCAGTGGACAGTCCTCACACCCTTCTAGCAGCCCCGGGATTGGGAGTGGGATGGGAGTGAGGAAGATTTCAAAGTCTGCCTGTCTCAAGATCTCCATCCTTGTTGTCCCCATCTCCAAAGCCCATAGCCCAATCCCATCTCCTCTTCCACACTGAAGACCCCAGGGAAAGCGTCTGCTACTAGTGCAGGGGTTGGGAAACTGGAAGGGACAGGAAAGACATAGCAAACTGCCCTAGCCCAGAAGGGCTCCCCTCCCAGACATGGTGGGATTGTGGGTGCTGATGGGTTATTTGTGGGCCCCATTTCAACTGACTTCTTGCAGTTTATTCAGAAAGTTGGATGTAAGAATTTCAGGTGTGGCACTGAGTGAGCAGGCCCTGGAATGTCTGGAGACGGGTGTGTGATTCACTTAAGGTCATCCAGGTTAGCAGGGGATGAGAACCTCCACACCCTGGCTTTTCTGCTTCTGCTTCCTGGCATCTCCCCTTACCTCTAAACTCTCTCATGTTCTCACTCTCCTTGTATTAGACTCCGTGTCTTTCTAATACAGAAACATACTATGAACCATACATCTATCCCACGAGTTATCGGTTCAAGTGTAATAGTGTGATTTCTCTCATTCACCTTTAACTCTCCCATCATTACAACATCATTACAAGATCTATTCATGTTGATAAACAAATCTAAATTTACTGAACAACGTCTTGTTTATCTATTTTAGCATTTTAAGTCATTTTCCATTTATTTTGTTTTGTTTAAGACAAGGTCTTCCTATGTATTTCTGGCTAACCTGGAATTTACTATATAGATCAGGCTGGCCTCAAATTTATGAACCATCTTCCTGTCTCTGTCTCTCCAATGCTAGCATTACAGGCATACATCACCATGCCTGGCCTATATGTCCCAATTTAGTGTTGCATCTGTTCCTGGATAGGTATCTTGAGTGAATTGAATTACACTTATAGATTTTACTTTGAGTATTAAAAACTAAAGCATACTGGGTGGTGGCAGCACATGCCTTTAATTCTATATCACTTGGGAGCCAGAGGCAGGCAGATTTCTGTGTTTAAGGCCAGTCTGGTGTACAAAATGAGTTCCAAGACAGCTAGAGCCACAAAACAAACATAAAAAAAAAAGAACACACAGAGGCACCAAACCCTAAAGCACAGAGCAACATAGCACCCTGTCCATGTAATCCCAGCACTTGAAAGGCATTGAGAGGCATCAGGATGAAGAGTTCAAGACTAACCTTGACTACATAAGGAGTTTGAAGCTTACCTGAAATATATGGGCATTATCAAAAACAAACAAGCAAAAAATACAAAAGGAAAAAACTAAACATACAAGACATGTACCATTTTCACACTTCTCCAAAAATAAATTTACAAATAAAAGAAGTGGAGGCTAGGGATATAGCCCAGTGGTAGAATGCTTGCCTACCATATACAATACCCAAAGCACCCCCTTCGCACAACACACCCAAAGGAAAGAAGAAACAAAATACAAATTATTAAGAAATACAAATTATTAAGCCAGGAGGGTTGCTGTGAGTTCAAGGCTAGCCAGGGCAACAACAAAACTGTCTCGAAATAATGCTGCTTGTGGTGGTAAATAAACATAGAAAGGTAGAACACATTCAATTCCAAGGAGAAGGTACATCTCTCTGGGCTGGACTTGTGCTCAAGTGCTGAGTGCTTGCCTACCAGGCTTGCCTCAGTACTGCTGCCGCTGTAAAGAAAAAAGAAAAGAAAAAAACCCCAACGTTTTAGAGAGTGTAGATTCTAAGAGATGCCTCAGGCAGAGGCCCTGAGAGGAATCTGACTCCGTATAGCATTTTATTTCAATGTACCATGAATTGTTGTGTGTGTGTGTGTGTGTGTGTGTGATTTTTAAAAAAGCGACACTATGCCATGTATATATTTATCTGAGAGAAGTTGATGGGGATTCAGAAGCGGGGTAAAGGCAGAGAGGAGGGGCGGCAAGGGACAGTCATCCACCCGCTGCCACCTTACCAAACGGAAAATCCACACTGCACTCCTGAGAGAGTGAGGATAGCCCAGCCAAGAACTAACAAGACCCCTGGCACCCCGCCACCCCGCCTTTCGGAAGAGGTTCTGAGCTGGACTGGGGCAGGGCAGTCGGCGCTCTCCCCACCTGCCCGGCCCTAGGGCCCTAGGCGTTCGGTCACCCCAGCCCGGTCCTCTGCGGTTCCCTGGGCCCTCAGCAGACGCGAGCGAGTGGCCCACACCCACTCGCACTAACATCCATCGTTTTGATGAGGTCCAGAACTTTCTGGGAATAAGTCCACTGACCCACCAGCTCAGGGTTGGTCTTATGCGAACTGTCACATTTATTCAGTACTTGGTTTCTGGAAGGGCTGCGGGGACTCAGACCAGACCCCGGGAAAGTGGTCTCGAGCCCGCCGTGGCGGCAGCCCCTCACCCAACCCGCTGGCCTGAAGCGTCGCTCAGGTTTAGGGGAGAATGAAATAAGGCAAAGTTAGAGTCCTGGTTGCTAGGGCGCGGGGGCCAGGGACTCCGTGGGCGCCTCTAGACCCCGTGCAAGCTCGCTGAGCCACCTCCGGGTGTCCGCTCGCTCGCGGAGCCTAGCCTTGGGATGCGGGCTGGACCCTCCGCGGGAGACGCAGCGTCCGAGGAAATTGGGTTACTGAGGATGAAAGCGCCGGGGCGACGGCGATTCCGGGGCCAAGCCTGTCGGTCACGACCTGGACAACGGACACCGAGGGGCGCCACTGGCGCCGACTTCGCAGCTGTCCCAGAGTTCGAGCCTCTGCCCATCCTCTCACACCCACCGCGCCCTGGGCTGGGGCGGCCCCTGGCGCTCTGCGATTCGCCCGAGCGAGGTCTGGGGTGCAGCGAGCGAGCAGCCAGACTCCCGCTTTGCCACCACGTCCAGTCAAGGCCCTTCCCAGGGAAGGTTCGTCGCCTGTCCCCTCCACCCGGCCCAGCCCGGCTTTCTGCGTGGAGTTCTAACCCGAACGTGTCTGGTTGTCTTTCTTCTTGCTTCATTTAACATCATTGTCTCTTTTGTTTTAATGTTTTATTTATCTGTTTCCAGGTGCCCCCATCTTTCTCTCATTTCTCTCATCCACTTGCTCCCAAGAAGCCTGGGCTCTTTGATTTTCTTTCGTCCCCACTTCAGGGACAGGATTCTCACGGAAACCTACACACCACATAACTGCAGCGTCCTCTGTGAGTGCAAGCAAGGGAGAACAGATCAAGAGGGACAGCCTCCCACCCCCACCCGCATGCTTGCTCAATGCTCCCACACTTCACTCTTGTACCCAGAGCACCTAGCACATCCAGGCGGGCCCATGCCACACGTGGGCTTCATTACGTGGACTTTGATGAATGCGGAAAACTGAGCCACATAGAAAGGCCTGCAGGCTGCTCCTGCCTGCTCTGGCCTAGGACAGGGATAGCAGAAACTGGAACTCCTGGCGGAGGGGGGCAGGGAGGCTTCAGTCCCACAAGCCCTTGCACTTGCCCTGATATCTAGTTACCTGGGAGCTCCACAGCACACACACACACACACACACACACACACACACACACACCAGCAAGTCACACGAAGCCCCACACTGTACACACAGAACACGTTTGTACATGCGATGGTGATGCATATATACTCATCAGAACACACAGGCTGTTCACTGACTGAGAATATAAGTGAGGCACAGACAGGCAAACCTACTTGCTCACATCCAGTAAGGGGCATATTTCAGTTTCAGGGTTAACTTAGCGGTCACAGTGACACTGGGGACAGAACTTGGAGAGAAAAAGGGGCAGAGCACCCACAGATACCCACCCAGATCTATCTCCTCTGCCAACACTGGGACTGGGGTTGGAGGAGCTGCTCAAGGGTGCCACCAAAACCCAGAAGAGTACTTAGAAGTGAATTTCGGACCCAGAAAATTCTGCCTACCCAGTCTGCACCAAGAAAGTCAACGGACTCTGCATTTGCCTGCCAGGAGGAATACTATCCTACCTGTATAAAACAGAGCTAGTGTCCATCCAGGGTCCCCATGTGGAGGTTTCTTTGTGCAAAAACAAACAAGAGATGCACGTGGTTCTAGGAATAAAGTAAGGTGTGCAGATGTATGGGCCCTGACACAGGCAGGGAGATGGAGAACAGGAGACTCCTCTCCAGCTTCTGCGGATGGATAACAAGCTGCCATGCTAGTCTTTGCTTCTCTTGTTCCAGGATGGAGGAGAGTGTGTGGTTATGGGGGTTTATCATTGATTCTCATAGAGTTGATACATAAATCAAGCGACTGAATGAGGGAATTTGGGAGAGACTCCGAGGGTGAAGGGCTGTCTGAGCTATACCTCCAGGTCTCAAAGGTACATTCCAAAGTGTGGGTGAAAGTGGTAGCCTGACAGATGTATACAGATTACTCTGGATAAAATACAAATCTGGTCATAGGTTCAGGAGCACCTACTCCACAGAAGTCCTGCAGAAGACCAGCAGTGTGCAGTTCCTGGCGTGCAATCTAATTGTTGGGAGGAGTGGTAGGAGAGAAGATAGGGCACAAGATAATTTTCTTGCATACACAGCTCTAGAGATTTGGGGTTTAATTATCACATGAAAGAACTTCAGAGGTAGAAAAGTATATAGACCCTAAACTAGCTGCCCAGTGGAGCCAGTGTGGGAAGGCATTCTTCCCTTATCCTAGTGACTCCAGGTTGGGAAAGTAGAGAATGTGCTTGGTGTGACATTGCAAATCTGCTCTCCAGTTTCTGGACCGAGCGGAAGGAAGGACAAAGCAGAAGTAGGGGTCCTATTCCAGGTCTCCCCTGTTCCGAGCTCAGTGCCTGAGCTGGCTGACAATCTGGGCAGTTGCTCTGTTCTTGGCTGGGTTTC
Organism: Cricetiscus sungorus; assembly: GCA_030556225.1. Classification (NCBI taxonomy): domain Eukaryota; kingdom Metazoa; phylum Chordata; class Mammalia; order Rodentia; family Cricetidae; genus Cricetiscus; species Cricetiscus sungorus. Next base: position 104,870,910 of record JANBXA010000730.1, read on the forward strand.
TGGTGCCTCCCAGCATCTTTTCTCATTCCACAGGCAATAGTCCGCCCCAGTTTTGTGTCTGTTTCCCCCGTTTTCCCATCCTCCTGCCTCTGCCTTTTCAGCTCTTTCTCTTCCCTATGCTTCAGCCAGTGCACAAGGCCAGTGCACAAGCTCAAGGAGCCTGGGAAGCTGTGCCTGTGAAACAACTGAGGTTGTTTCTTTTACCTCTTTTTGGCTCCTGCTTCTTTGAATATTTACATGCATTTCTCTCAGGGACATTTTAGACCCTTCCCTTATTGCTGTGACCTCCCCCCCCCTGTTGCTTTTGTAGAGCGTGACTTCATGGGCAAGGGCTTTTTAGATGCCAGATGGATGGGCAAAGAAAGGGAGGGGGGTTGACAGAGACACCTCCAGGGATCTCAAAAGAAGAGTTTGGGGGGTCAAGAGAGGGCATAGCAAGTAAAGAACTTGCTGCACAGGCCTGGTGGCCAAGTTTGATCCCTGGGACCCACGGCATGGAAGGAGAGGACTAACTCCTCCAGGTTGTCTTCTGGGTGCATTCAGTGGCAACCCCCGTATTTAAGAAAAAAAAGATAAATGTAAATAGAAAAAAATCTAAAGAGCTTTGGGATCAATCCTAAAGAGACACTACCTCAGGAATTAGAGGCTCCTTCTGAGCAGGGTGGAAACAGGGTTTGATGCCACTCTGGAAAAGTCCATAGCCATCAGGGCCAGCACCATCCTGCCAGCAAGGGAGAGGACAACTAGTCCCACCCAGCCCAGCAAGTCCTAGAAATAAGTCAGGGAAATCAATAAAACCTGGAACTGTCTAGTCTCTCATTCTGGGTGGGGTGAAGTCCCAGTAACAGGGTTGGGGGGATAGTGGGCACCTCCTCAGAGACCCAGGAACCACTGGCGGATCACAGAGAACTAGGGCTGAAGCTCTCACAGGAGCAAAGAGAGCTCTCCACCCCAGCGCTGGCAAGAAAGGCTCTCGGGCCAGCCTGGGCGCTGGTTTGTATGCAGGCATTGATGACAATGAATAAATCCTTCAGAGATGCTGCTTGGGGGTCCTGGCCACTTACCAGGTATAGAAGGAGAAAGGCTTTGATAAGAGGTGGCTCTGGAGGCTTAGTTTTCAGGCCTGCAGTGGATGTGGAGGTGTACCCCCCCCCAGCTCAGCCCAGATATATAGATATTCTGTGTTCTCTCCAAATCGAACCTGGTTTCTCACTCCCTATGAACCATTCTGTCTCTATCTTTACCTTAAGGCTGTCCCTGTCTTGAGGTCTCACTAGTACCTCACCCCCTTTGTTCATTCAGTCTCCATACTGATTCTCTCCCTATTCTTCCCGAATAAATAAAATGAGTAAAACCTTCTTGCTGGCTTTCATCATTTTTGCTCCCCCCCATCTTTCCCACCTCACCCCCTCCTCCAAGGCTACAGTTCCCTCTTACAATGTCAAACAATTGCTGGTGTGCAGCTATAAGAGGAACCAGAGCTTATACCAGTGAAAGAGAAAGGGAAGAAAATAAATAATAATTTGCCTCCATTCAGTGTATATAGGTTGCCTGATTTGCATATATGCTAATGATGCTACAATTACCCTGCTGTTCTGGCCTAAGCTCAAGTTCTATAAATACATATGATAGCAGAGATAGGCCTTGCAACTCCACCCCCAAAATGATCAGGCATACATATGTATCTGTGAGCCTGTACTCTAGCCTACCAGCCTTCTTTGTTATTACATGCTGTCTTCTGGCTTTCAGCTACCCCTTCCTATGCTTTGAAGCAATTCCAAGCAAGGAGGAATGAGAAAACATTCTGAGTTATAGTTCATTCTTAGTATTAATGCCATTATGAATATGGTGGTTATTTTCAGGAAAAGCAAAAATTTCCCCACTCTATTGAATTAGTTATTCTCATCTGAATGCCGCACCTCCCATAGATCCACCTTTTGAGGTACAGGTTATGAGCCAGGAAAAGGAAGACAATATTTCTTGGGCCTAATAAGATTTCCCAGAAAGTGTCATCAGGGGAGAGGACATGGAATGCCTAGTCCTATGCCTGTCTCCCCTAGCAAGAGCCCACTCTAGCAGGAGCTAGGACCAGGATACACAGGGGGCAGATTTGTGGGTGAGGAAGAAATGGGGCGGAGGCTTGGAGCAACATAAAAGACGATCCACAGCTGTCTGCTTTTAATTATAATTATCCCCTTTCGCTTCCTTTCTGGCTAATGAGGGGGGATTTAAATTTTTCCCCTTTTCTCTCCCGTCTTTCGATGGAATGGAGGGTGGGGTGAGTGTAGTAGGGTCCTCCCCTTCCTTCCCTAGCCCCTGGTTCCTGGGGGAAAGGCAAGCTCCAGAGGGTGGCGACAGTATGAAGAGATCGTAGGAACAAAAGAAGGACAGGTTTGGATTGCTGGACACGTCCTCCTGGAGTTGGAGAGACCCCCCCATTCCGTTGGCACCCCCTCCTATCAACCCCCAGCTCCCTAGACAAGGACTCAGTGTCTTCCAGCCGGTGAGAAAGGACCTAACGGGAGCCTGGGCTAGAGGAAAGGGGAGGGGAGGGATGGGGGTGCAAAATTAGTCTCAAAGGATCTTTATTTCTGAGCTAGTGAAGCAGATGTAATCAAGGGAGGGTGAAATAATCATAATGGGAGGCTGGGGGAGGGGCAGCTGGGCTGCAATGGGGAGACTGGGTCCAGACAGGCCTGGGAGTTGGGGGATAGGGACTCGGAAGGGGGGCAGCTTTTTACTGGGGAATGGGGAAGGGCCACTGTCAGAACTCTGCTACTTCAACCCTCAGGATCATCCCTCCTTGGGGCTTAGGGATGCCTGGGCCAGAAGGTGGCTGGGAAGGCACCCGAGAAGAAAGCCCCCTCGCACACTCCCCATCTGAGGAAAGTAGTGAGGAGAAGGGAGGCTGAAAGCAGTGGGGGAGGGGGAGCCAGCCAGCAGAGACTCAAGTGGCCTCCAGGTCTGTGGGACAAAAGTTGGAGGGAGATTTGTGTGTGAGAGAGAAGGGAAGGGGGCCATGGGGAGGGGGGGCTTTGACAATGAACTTGAGACAAACTTCATTAGCATGCAGGCCTGCTGTCTGTCACTTTGAGCTCAGACTGAGTTCCCATGCAGTCCAGGAAGAGAGGGAGGGAGAAAAGGGGAGGGGCTGAGAGTGGGGGGCGAAAGAAAAGAGCTCGACCATTGTACCATTGGGGCCTCACCTTCCACCAAATATTAAACCCTAGCCCTGGAAACCAACCTCCAAATCATTCTTGTCTTCTAAGAACAAGATAATTTATCTCCCACTTTGAGCCTATGGTCCCACCCCTCCTGTCTAGACATCCAGGAGCTGGTGGTCCCTGCCCCTAGCCTAGTTCTCAGCCTTTATCTTCCAGTGGCCACTTATCTTTCACAACCAAGATTTAAATTTGTGATTAATCCAGGTGTTGAGGCTATGTGGCCAGAAGAGTTTGGGGAAGGAGGGACTAAACACCCCAACCTCAAATGGCAAATGATGTCTTCTATAAGTCCCTGTGAGTCCCACTCTCCACATGTCCCCCACATCCAATCAGAGCCTTAAGTTCAAAAGTGAATTAAAACTCAAAGAAGCCTGGGGACAGGGACAAGGGTGCTTCTGTCATTCATTCTCTTTTCTATGTTTCCTTGGGGACAAGGGTGGCCTGGAGGAACAATAGTGTCCCTTGGCCCCTTCTTCCTGCATCTGGTTAGAAAAGGCAGCAGAAAGCAGTGGGGATTACAAAGAGACACACACCCAGGCTAGAGAAGGAAGGAGGAGGCGCCTCTGATGGGGCAGGCTGTTATTTTGGTGGTGATCATGGTTTCAGATAGGGGCAGCATCCCCCTTTTTCCTGGTTTTCCAGGGAGAGCAACAAGAGAAAGAAAGAAGCAAACGAAATTCCTGAATGGATAGGAGATGCTACGTCAGCGGTACCGGAGTCGCATCCTGCACTCCACAAAGAGAAGAGCTGGGAGAGACCCGCGGCGGTGCAGCCACGCGCCAGCGCCAGCGTCTTTGCCTCCTCCTCACAGAGGCAAGGTAAGTAGCCACTGGGGCCCAGGGAGGGTCCTAAACGCGGCAGGCATCTGGGCTGGGGTTGGAGAGTAGCGGAGCCTTAAAAAAATAAATAAAACGACTCCAAGCATCCAAACCTAGCCTTCCTCCTGGCTAATGGAGGCTGGTACCACAATCACAGAAAGGAAAGCTGGTAAAGATTTAGGAGGGTCTATAAAAAGGAGGCAGGAGACAAGGAGGCGTGTGTGGAATTGGCCTGTTGCCCACAGGTTTTCACCCCTGCTTCCTGGGTATCCAGGGCATCTAACCATCGGGAGCTGGAAAGCAAGGGCTCTGCCCCAGGCCAGAGGCCCCTGGTTTCTCCCTACCCAGCTCCTGCCAGCCCAGAGCTCAGTAAATCAGTCAATGAGATTGGGGGTGGAGGGTAGGGAGGGTCACAGTGCTACTGATCCTATTAATCCGCCCCTCCCTTCACTCCCCCGGACATGGCCAACATCTTAATGCAGTAGAGGAGAGGCAGGGAGTAGAGGGGAGAGAGGGACGAGGGAAATGGCTCTGAATCTGGACTCCTGGTCCTCTTCCCTGCTCTGCCGTATTCCTCTCTGTCCCAGAGCCTGGGCTTTTGGGGAAGAACAAGTCTGATGGGACTTTGGGGAGAGGAAAGGTGCAATATTTCCAGGAAGGTCAAACCAAAATTGATGAAAACCCCAAAACCATTTTACAGAATTTCTACTAATTTCATCCTTCTTCACCCCGTGGAAAGGACATGAGGGGCAGATGCGGGGCTGGAGGAGCCCTCACCCTGCTGTCTTCACATTTACCCTAATAGAACTGTGGAGTGGGTTTTTGTCTTAATCTTTTTAAGAGGACAAGAACGCAAGGAAGATGTACTCACTCTCTTCCCCTCAATCCCCACACAGCCCGGGATCCCGTGGAGCAGTGGAGATTAGAACAGAAAGCAGCGACCTGGCGCCCTAGGGGCTAGGCTCCTAGGGGAGGCTGTCAGCGGCCATACATGTGTGCACACATGCTCTGTGTACACTGGGCTGGCTTCTTAGGTTGCCCTGTGTGAATGAGCACTGTGTGAACCTGGGGTGGGGTGGCTGGGCAGCAACTAGTAAAGAGAGGAACCCTGAACTCTGTTTGGATCTAGTCAAAGGAGCAGGGGGCTCCCAAAGGCCCTACTACAGGTCTTCTCACAGGTCAGTAAATGGGGGAGGGTACTCTGGGATAGCAGATTCTGAGTCTCTGGGCTGGAGCAGCTGAGCTGGGTCAGTTGAGCACTCCTGAGTGTGGGAAGCAGGACACTTACGAACACTCCCAGAAAGCCACCTAGGGTTTAAGGTTCATTCCTACTCCCTAGCTCTCTTTTCCCTCCCAAATTCTTCTGCATTTATGTCTCTTCCTGACTTAAAAAAAAAAAAAGAATTAGTATGGAATTGCATCTGAGTATTTTAGGAGTTATCTGTGCTGTTCCCTAAACCCTAATTAAAGAACTGGATGTAAAAACTGGAGAAATACTGTGAAATACGTATGGATCCCCATACGGAACATTAAGTAATGAGCACTGCTCTGTATTCATGCCTTTTGTGTACACGAAAAGGAGAGAAAAAAACTGACATTCATGGCGTGTCTCTCTGGATCCTGAGAGATAGAGGATTTGAAGACTGAGATGGCAGGGAAAGGAAGGGAGATGATACTTATGATTGTGATTGTAATGATCTTGTTTCCTTTTTATTTTTTAAGATAAGGTGTTGAACTTTTTTGATCCTCTTGCCTCAGTTTATTGGGTGCTGGGATGACAGGTGTGCGCGTGTGTGTGTGGCCACCAGGCCTAGCCATGACTGAGAATATCACCAATTCACGCAGCACTTTACCGTTTCTAGTAGAGACAGAAATCCGTCCCCAGCCTAGGTCCTTCATTCCTCACACCTATGCACTGTGATAATCCAAGAATGGCAGAACTCGGTGAGGAGAAGGTGGTAGGCTTTCGGTTGCAGTGAGAGAGCCCCTCCAGGTGGGTTCACCTCAGGGGAACTGGGCCTGAAGGTCTGGGTGGAGCTGTGGAAGACTGGGGGTGAGGGGAAGGCAGTGAGGTTGGAGTCACCAGGAAGAAATGAGCTGACAGACAGACCTGGATCTGCCCTGTCTTTTGTTGGCCTAGCCAGGCAGCCTTGAGCCCCCCCACCATTGAATTGGGGAGCAAAGGGGGAAAACTGGGGAGACTTGCTGATGGTGGGGAAGAGGACTGAACTCTGTATTCTTCCTTCAACAGGAGCAGTCATCTAGAAGCAGCCTCCTTGTTCATCCGTTCATCGTTCATCGATGTCGTCATAGGTGGCCGACATCTCTGGCTTTGGGGTATTTATTTCCTTGCTTGCTTGATGGTAGTATGGGTGGGGGAGGAAGAAAGGAAGCTAGTCCTATTCCTCTGGGTGCTCTCCCAGCTCTCCACCCTACTTGCTGTCTCTTCCTTTCTCCAGCCTTTGATTTTGGTCTATTCTGTAGAGTGACCTGCATTGTCAAAGCTAAGAGGCAATGCACCAACACAGCCTGGGGACAAAAGGCCACTCTGTATCTGTATCTGGTTAGGTGCAGAGAGGGAAGGTATTGCTCTGCAAAACGTAGTCCCTTTTCCTCCATAGGAGAGAAGAGATAGAGGAAGGGGGGGAAGGGGTTGGTTTTAGAAGAGGACAAGGATGACACCTGGGTGACAGGTGAGCCAGAAAAGGAGTACATGTTGGAATGAGTGGGGCTCCTAGGCCCTTAAATAGCTGAGTGGGTGGGCATGCAAAGCCACATACTTTTGAGAACTGGGAAGTAATGCTGCTAGGCTTGTCCAAGGATTTACCACTAAATCTGTCTGAGTTTATGGGTGTGAGTGTATGTCTGTGCTTGAGTGCGGGTATGCTACACCTTTATACAATCGTGCTTTTGACCGTAGAAGGTCTTATAGAAAGAGCCTGATATGGATGAATAAGCTGACACCCCCCCATCTCTGTCACCTTGTCTCACCTCCCTGACACTGTAGGAATAGGACAATAAATGAGTCTGGGGGGGGCAGGTAGTGTTTACACAGGCTGGGAATGCTCCCACTCTTATGGTCCTCAGTGGCCAACTCCTCTAGATTATCTCCAGGCAGCCTAACCTCATCTTTGCATATGGCTAGACTTTAAAAAAAACATTATTTACCACTTTAACTGCCAATTGTTACTTTAATTTGTCACAATTCTATAGATATTGCAAATATTCAATAACAGAATGCTGTTTAATAGTGGTGATAGTAATTAGCTTCTGCTTCAGAAATAAATTCATCCTCCAATGAAGCTTTTGCCTGTACCTTCAAAGCAGATCCATCTTGCAAACAAGGGAAAACTATGTTTTTATTTAACTACCTATTTTTAAAAAGTGCTTTACTGGCAAAGTATACCTAAGGAGTCAAAAGGCTGTATCCAGATAGCATAACCATGTTTCTTTCTGTGTGGGCCCTTCAGACACATAGACAATAGGTAGGTAGCTGGGTGGATAGGGGACATTGGCTTTAGTTGTGGCTATGGCTCAATGCTTAGACACTTACCTAGTATATATTGAGTCCAGAGTTTGATCCCAGGGACCCTAAAGAATGAAGGCTCCTGGGATACTCACAGACTATCTTTAGCTGAGGAGTTGGGGTATTCTCCCCAGAATCCCCCAAGAAGGACTCACAGTGAGGTCCACAAGCCACCAGAGAGAAGGCTGCTTTGTGCTGGAGAAAACAGAGGGCTCTGCTCCAGCTGAGGCCCTCTTTTAGGAGACTGAGGCTGGTGAGCCAAGCTCACCCTCTGGAACTATTGTGCCTAGCTGTGAGTCCTGCAGGCCTACTGCTTCCAGTGGGTAAATGGGTTTCCTCCAATACAAGTATGGCTCTCAAATAGTCTACATGAGCCTTACCTACTTTTTCCTCCACGTGGACAAAGAATATATCAAAAACCCTCCTTGTTCTTGAACTTTTGAAGGGGTTTTCTTGTTTACAACTGAAAGAGCATGACCTATACACAGACTGATCTCAGTTAAAAGGAGCAGAGAGGTTTCAGCTTGTCTCCAAGTACTGGTCCCTTTTGCACTGGCCTGAAAGTACCACTCGCCTGCACCCCTAAAAAGGAGCAGTGAGAAGCTGGCTTGTCCTGTGAACCAGGACAAAGATTGCCTCCTCAGACACTGGGCAGAGGTGTATATTCTATGTGCAGTGGGCCAGGACAGCTGAGACTAGCTCCATGTTCTTTTGTGGAGTATCTTCTCCTTAATTTAGATACTCTTTACAATGAACTGCCCTTGGAAAGTTCAAAGCCATAATAAGAGCCAGAAGGGCTTTAGTCTGTATCTGCTGTGTGGGGAGCATTTTCAGAACCCAGTTAAGTGTGCTCATTTCTTCCTTAAGGTTAATTCTAAGAAAGCCTCGTTGAGTTAGAATTTGGCCATTAGGAATATGGGGACGGAGTGGACATCGGGCAAGGAGACCTTTGTGTACCTTCCCTTTCCAACAAAGTAGACCAACGTTGAGAGGAAGCTACCTCTCACCTCATGGCCTACAGACCCCAGGGGTCCCTTAGAGGGCAGAGAATGGTGAAAAATGGTGAGAAGGAAGGGGAACATTTTAGCTAGCAGACAAAGCTCTTTCTCTGGAGCTGACCCCCAACCTCCACACTTTTAGGTATTGGAAAGGGAGGAAGAGGGGAGAAAGGTGCTTGGGGGTGGTTGTAAGTGGGTTTTGTGGAAAGAGAAAATGTTCTTGGGGAGATTGGCCAGCTATGTGGAGAAGTTTAATGTGCATGGATGTGTGTGTGTCAGGCATCCCATGAAAGGGTGTGAGGTGGCATGAAAAGAAATATTGAAGGAGTTGTGGGCATGCCGGAGAAATATAAAGAGCTTTATGGGGATGGACTTAGGGACTGCATTTAGCACCCACCATACTGGATGGGGGGCTGCTTACAGAGCGTTTGGAGAGAACTCACCTTTCTCTGCAAGTATACAAGAGCTCTTGGAGCCTCCAACCACTCCAGACACCCCTGAGCTATAAGGGCATGTGAGGGTCATGGTCAGTATTGGGGACACCTTTTTCCCTGCCTCTGTCCCTCCCATCCTTACCAGTGGCACCGCACTCCTGGGTCTGGAATGGGAAAGTATTCAGGCTGTCAAAGCTTCTAGAAGCCTCTCCCTTCCCTTAGCTGGGTTTGGTGGTACAGGCTTGGAATCTGAGCACTTGGGAGACTGAGACAAGATGATCAAAATTCCAAAGCCAGTCTGAACTAAAGTAGGTTGAAGACTAGCCTGAGTAGCCTAGCGAGAATGTCTCAAATAAAAAGTAAGAAGAGGACTGGGGTGAAGGCTCAGCGGTAGAGGGCTTGCCTGGTCTATGTGAGGGCCGGAGCTTAATTTAATTCAGTACCTAAATTAATTAATTCGCCTCTGTCTTGGAAAAGAGCCTTTAGACACTAAAGAGATTTGACAGAGAATTCTGCCTAAACTTGGCCCTGAGAATGCCATTTACTTCTGCTTGCCATCACCATCCTAGCTGGAAAACAGCCTATGGGCTTTATCTCATTTCACACCTGCCCCACCCACATCCACACTGCCAGCATTAGTGGCCATGAATAATCAGACATTCTCCTGTTTTAGGGAGAAGCATCAAGTCAAACCTACTAACCATCACCTTCCATCCAAGCAAGGCGAACAACGCACAGGGAGGTCTGGCTTTGTCTTGGACTGTCCATGGACCAGCAGATAGAAAAGTCTGGACAGGCCTGCTGGTTAAAAGGACGGTCCCCCTGAATGTACTGCTACCTACTAGTGTTTTGGGGTCCCTGGTTATGGTTGGCTGGTATTAATCTGACTTGCTGGTATTAATCTGATTTGGGTACCTGGGCCGGTTTTCTAGAAGGGATCAGCAGAGTGTGAGTAGGAAAGAGGGAGGGGCTGGCAGACATGATGGCTCCTGGGGGCCCGTGGTTTGCTTTGAGAACGTCACTGTAGCTAGAATCCAAATTTTGCCTAAGAGCAGCTGGCTACTTCCCTGCTTTTCTGCATCTGCTTCTGCAGCAGCAGAGAGAAGGACAGTTTGGCTGGACTAGATTAGAGCCAGGTGGAGAAAGTTGAGGATGGGGACTTGAGCTTGGCTGGAGCCCAGCTCTAGAGCCAGCACAGTGGTGCAGTGTAGCCTGGAGGAACTCGGGCACAGGGAGAGAAGGCTTCTCAAAGGCCCCCAGAGCTGGAGCCATATTCCTAGTCTTGAAAGCGGCTAGGATCCTCAGCTATGGTTTATCCTTCCTCTCGTGTAGAAACTTGATGCTGCAAACAGGTTTAAGTAATGACCTCCTGGAATACACAAATGGGCTGGCTGCCTTTGCTCACCCATTGTCTCCAGCAGGAGATTCAAACTGCAGAATCTTTCCTTCAGTGTTTTGAGTTGAAAAGCCTTAAACAAAAGAGATCCTTACCTTCCCTAAATATTAGGATCACAGTTTGAGAGGGATTCATCCCCTAATAGGAGGGGGCTGGGACCGATAGAGTCTCCAGCCCCCCTGCCACAACCTCCCCAGTGCTGAGATTACAGAAGATCACTTCTCTTTGAGGGAATTTTCTCTAATCTGTTTTCTATCTTTGCGCATTGGTCGTGGTGCAACGTACTATAGGACCCAAATGGAAGATGTAGGACTTACAAGAAAAGCAAGGGTAGCCATCAGAACCACAAATGGCAATGGGTTACAAACGTGGCAGACGGGTAGTAGATGAGGCAGCAAAAGGCTGAGGATCCACACCAAGACCTTGGTTCCCTCACCCCACCCCATTCTCTGGAGGAGGGGCACCCCAATTGCGAGCCTTAGACTGGCCTGGGGAGGGCGGGGGGCGGGGATGGAAGGGGGGGGGAGAAAAACGAGGCAGTGACGTCAGACCAGGTATAGCCAATCAGAGACTGGCCTGAGGAAGGAGTGTGAAGGGATGAATGAAAAGTCCGGAGCCTGAGAGCGCCCCCGCCAGAGCAGCGGCCAAGGCTGAGGAGGGAGCTGGGACTCGACACCCCGCTCCACCCTGCCGGCTCCGGCTCGGGCCCCGTCACCTGGTAAGCCCCGGTAACCCTCGACTCCCGTCCGTGGAGCTGCCCGGGTGGGAATGCGCCGGAAGACTGCGCAGGACAGCACCACTAGGCACCCTGGGCTTGATGTAAGTGGCTTGACCCGCGTGGGGCACGAGGTGGGGAAGCGCCTCAGAGTCCAGCGCGCGTCCGCCACCTGCGACCACAGAGCCCCACACCCTCTGAGACCCCTGGACCTCCTTCCAGTCGGTTCAGTCCAGATCTCTCCCCCTACCCCCGTCAACAACTAAGGGCATCTCTCGTTCAGACCCCCGGCAATTTTCACATCTCTGGGTTATTTCGGCTGCTTTTTGTATAAAACCGACTCTCGCGGTTCCGTGGGTCCAGAGCTCGGCGCACCTGCCTGGCCGCCCTCTGCACTCCCCGCAGCCCCGCGTCCGGAATGCTCACTCGTCTCTCTCTGGGTGGGGTCTTTGCCCTTGAGAGGCTCGTGGGGGAGACTCGGTGTAACCCTCTATCCTGCCGCCAGCCACAGGCTTCCCCTCTGGGCCTCGAGATTCCCCAGTGCTGGGGTTCCAGCCCCGGGGGTTCGCGGTCCGCTCCCCTCCAGACCAGCTCTGCGAGCTCGGCTCTGCCGCACCCACCAGAGGAAGGTGTGGACACCGGGGGAGGTTGGCGAGGCCTCTGCCTCGGCCCCTGCGGTCTTCCCGGGTGGCACGAAAGGCCCCGGAGCCTTCCTTCCGCACCGGCGGAACCAGCTTCTACACGGAGGAGGAGGGAGTGGGAAATGGGCGGTCAGGCTTGGGGCTGCTTGGATCCACCCTGGATTCCCGACCTCAGAACTGTCAGCGGTTGCATCCTTTCCTCGCTTTTCGAGGTCTCGTCGTGTCAGTGCATGAGGTCCAGGACCCATCTCTTCGCCTCCATACCACGCGTGTCCCCCACCCGCCGTCGAGCGAAGCGAGACTGCAGAGGTCCAGGCGGCGGCCGGGAGGCTGCGTGGAAGAGGAGGCGGCGGCCAGGAGGCGGGGTTGGTTGTTATCTTTGGTTATCTAGCTGTATGAGTGGTGTGGAGTCTTCATAAAGCTAGATAACCGAAAGTAAAAATAACCCCATACACTGCGCAGAGGGCCCAAAACGCTGGCGGCAGCAGGGCTGCATGCTGGACGGAGAGCCGCGCCAGGCGTCCCACGAGGTTGGGGGGCGAGGGTTTCGTCGCCTTCGAGGGTTGCTTAGCTCAGACCACCTTCGAGGTCCCCACCCGTGATCTGCTGAGCTAAGAAGAAAGCAAGAAGTCGCTTTGGGGTCGCCTCTGGAGGCCTGGTCAGAACGAAGCAGTCCGGGACCCAGTACCGGGGAAGCTGCTCCCAGGAGAGACAAAGTCGTTGAAATTTAGTTGGAAGGTTGTGGGGGGCATGCCAGCACCCCTCCCAGGTCTTGACGTCCCTGGGGAGCAACAATGGGGGTGGGTGACGGGTGTGAGCAGCTTCCCTTTGGCCCTTCTAAGAGAGCGGTGGAGTTCCGAGGTTCGTAGGGGATCTGTAGAAAGCTGGCTTTTGCTGTGGCGGGTTCTCTGAAGCCTCCCCAGCTTTAATGGAGGAGAGATTGTTCAGGTGGGAACAGGTCTATGAACTGTTGCGGGGTAGGGTACTTAAAAATACACACACACAACGAAGTCATTAGGGTGGTGCAAAAACAAACAGGCAAGGGCCGGGCATGGCCAGAAGCCCTTTTGCCCCACTGGAGTTCAGGGACCCTGGGGCAGGTGCTTTGCTTTCACTTAGCACCTTCAGGAACCAAATGAAGTCTTATGAGTCTCTCGTCTGCTTTATCATTAGTGGTCCAAGGTGTAGAGTCGGGTGTATTTTACCTCCCAGTTCTAGCCTCACTCTTGGAAATCATGTCCCAAAGGAACAGACGGCCTTAGGGAGCTCGAGGATCTCAAACACAAAGGAATGTGTAGCTGCCCAGAGAAAGCAAAGAATTAGAGAGATTAATTGGGGCTCCTGCAGTAAGAATCTATTTATCTTGCCTGACCTAAATATTTTAGTAAAAGAGGGTTTCTACAGGGAGAAGATGATCTACCAAGCGTGGCCGGGGCTAGGAATTCCCGCTGCTTTCATTCCTATGGCCCTGGACCAGACTTGACCACCAGGCATTTGGTGATAAGGGCTGTAAGCACTAATAAGAAGCAGAAAAACTGAGCAAAATGTCATTGCACAGACTCTAGTGTCGTCTTCTGTCAATTTAAAAATTCCTTCCAGGACTTGATTTTATAGCTAGAAGATAATGATTCAATTTTTTTTATTATTATTATTACGTGGGAGAAATACTGGAGAATCCAAATTCAAAATTTGGGGCTTTAGGGAGCCTGCTGCCCTTGCGAGTTACCTTTAGGGGAGGGAGAGTCTAGCCTCACTGCCTTGTCAGAAGCTGGGGATTTGTTTTGTGTGGTTGGGGGGGGGGCTGGAGCCTGACTTGAGAAAAGGAGCTGGTTCTAGACTGGGGCTAGCAGTCTCCAAGGCCACATGCCTTCTTTCTTTTTTATCATCTAACACTGCCGAGGAGATGCCTTTATCCCATGTCACACAGACCCAAATGAGCAGCTGATGTTGCTCAAAAGCTTGACACCCAAAGCTCCTGCCTTGGACTCTGTCTGGAGAAAGTGAAACCCATGGAAGCCAAGTGGGCTTGAGGAAGAGGGAAGCAGAGAGCAAAGAAGCCTGACTGCTATCAGGGGTTTGCGTGGGAGGAGGAGCACCGGCAAAAAGGAGCTTCCTTATCATTACTGTTTTTAGTGTTTTAATGTATGGTGTGGCAAGTGTGTAACTCAGCCTACACAATACGTCCCAGGATAGCCAGGATACACAGTCCTCCACCACAGCACAGGCATATAATCTCAACACTTGGGAAGTAGAAGAGGGAGGACTAGGAATTCAAGGCCATCCATGTCTTTATAGCAAGTTCCTGGACAGCCTAGAGCCCACCTACACACACACACACACACACACACACACACACACACACACACACCAAAACAAAGACATTTAGAAAGAAATGCGTATTTTGGACACCCAAGGCTCATCCCTAGGAGACTTATTGCCTAGATTGCTAACCACAATGGTTTTGTATTATCTGCCTCCCATGACCACATTGGCCCACCGGCTCTCCAAGAGAACAGAAGGCTTTAGGGAAAGGATTACTGTGGATTCTCAGGGCTTGTGTCTTCTTTAAGTGCACATTGTGGTTGGGTGGGTGGGGTTCTCAGCAAGGCAGCAGGTGACTGTGAAGTACCTGTATCTGATGATGAGGGTAGGGAAGCAGCAGTGTGGAGATCAATAGGAGGTAGGGTGTATACAGCTCCATGGTGAGCTAGGAAACTCAGCTGGACCACTGGGGATGCTAGGATGTGGGCAGGTAATAAAACAAAAGCAAACACAAAAACTACAGAAAACAGCTGGAGTTTACTAAATGCAGACATTAATCGCAATGATAACCTAGAGTCCCCTCCTGTCCTTTATTTTTTAGAGAAATGTTTGTTTTGAACTTTGTGTGGTGTGTGGTGTGTGGTGTGGTGTGTGTGTGTGTGTGTGTGTGTGTGTGTGTGTGTGTGTGTGTGTGTGTGTGTGTGTCTGGTCATGCATTGGTAGGTCTGAGAACAGTTTGTAGGAGTCAGTTCTCCCCTTCAACCATGTGGGTTCAAGGGACAGAATTCAAGTGTGGCAACCACCTTCACCCACTGAAATATCTCCCTAGATCTTTCTCTGTTGTTTTTGTGACAGAGTGTAGCCCAGGCTTATGTGGAACTCATGGCAATCCTTCTGCCTCAGCCTCCCAAATGCTGAAATTACAGGCATGAGCTACAATGCCTGACTCGCCACCCCTCCCTTCTCCATATCTTATAGCACCCTCCTTACCCAGTTAAACTAGAATTGCTTTCTAGTTCATACTCCACCAGCTACCTGATTGAGAAACCTCCTTTGTGTAGTCACAGCCTGCCTGGGTCTAACAACTGCCATTTGTATTTTTCAAAGTTTGCTACATCCATTAGATTTACTGGAAACCAAATTTACATCTGGTTTCTTTTCTTCTCTTTAAAATTTTTGAAAAAAAAGTGTGTGTGTGTGTGTGTGTGTGTGTGTGTGTGTGTGTGTGTGTGTGTGTTGCCTGTGTTTATGTCTATGCACCATGTGTAGTATCCTTGAAGGCAAGGAAAAGGGGCTGGATCCCCTGGAACTGGGCTTACAGATGGTTGTGAGCTGCCATGTAGTTGGGAATTGAATCTGGGTCCTTTGGAAGAGCAAACAGTACTTTTAACCACTGAACCATCTCTTCGGCCCCTCAGTTAGGTTTTTTGGCCCACTTTTCCTTAAGGCGTTGTCCTATATCCTTTTGTAGAACTCTCAGTCCAAGCAGCTGAAGGCAACTTTCTTGTAATATCTGACACAAATTTTGTTTGTTCACCTAGACCCAACCCAGAGGCAACACCCCCACCTCTCCTTGGCATCCAAAAGGTCCTATTCAGTTGGGATTGTGGGAGTGTCACAAGCCTTTAATCCCAGTGCTTCTGAAGCAGATCCAGGCAGATCTCTGTGAGTCTGTGGTCTGCCTGGTCTACATAGTGAGTTCCAGGACAGCCACAGATGATACATAGTGAGGCCTTTTCTCAAAAACACAAAACAAAAAAACCCCCACAACCTTTGAGTTGCCCAGGTTACTTTATGTAGCAAGGGTGTAAAGCTCTTGTTGGTGTGTTTGTGACTGAGGAACTGTAACCCTTTAAAAGGAGGGGTGGAGAGGGTACCCTGTTAAGAGGAGAGCTAGGGTCCCATGTCACTATTCAGAGTCATCCTCCCACCCACATCTCTCTTTGTCAAGTTGTTTTGGGGCACAGTTTCACTTTTAGCCCAGACTGGCCTAAAATTCACAAGGTAGCCAGGGTTGGCTTCTAACTAATGGTGATCCTCCTGCCTCAACTTTCCAGTGCTTGGATTACAGAAATGCCTGGCTTTGTACTTTTTTCTTAAGTAAGGGCATGGCTGGCTGGTAAACTGACCTGTACATAATGTGTAAGTGATAGTTACAACCTTCTGCCATTAAATACTAGACTCTAGAGTTACTAAAAGCAGGGGCTGGACTTAGCGGGTCATGACTATAATCTGAATACTCACTCACAAGGCTGAGGCAGGAGGTTGCAGAACTCAAGGCCGGCTTGTTCACAGTGATACCTTGTCTAAGAAAATAATTTTTAAAGGACCCCACAGTAAAGGAAATGGAATTACTGTACAAATAGGCAAGATGGGCCAACTCTCCCAGGGGATAAGTGAGCTTGGGTTAACGGTGGCTTCAAATCACTGCGAGGGAGGAGGGGATGGAATCCAGAAAACATTTGGGGCTTTTGAGGAGAATGGGGTACTCAGAGTTATAGGAGGAAGGGTAGGTGGGTGTGCTTTTAGCTAGGAAAGAGGTGAGAAAAAAGGGAGGCTCCTTGCCACCCAGGCTCTGCCAGGGCTAGAGTGACACCCCTCCTCCTGCCCTAATCCCCCATTAAGGCAGCTCTGAGCTTGTTATGACAGCGGCTGAAGGCGGCTGAATTGCTGTTTGCTGTGTCTACTAATTGGACTGAAGGACTGGGGTCTGGACACTGAAAGGGGCCGTTGTTGCTGTTTACCTTCCACAGCTGCCCCCCTGGGACCCTCTGGTTGAGGGGAGGGGCATACCCTTGGGTTGTGGCACCCATTCTCTGTGTCCATGCCAGGGCACCCTGTGGGGACACTGCACATCCCATTGCCTTGTGTGGTTTGAGTTTCCACAACACAGAAGCGATAAGCGTGGCACCTGACGGGGCCTAGGAGAGGCTCAGGGTACCCCTCCCTAACCCTCTCTCTTCCCTGCCCTTCCCTTCTGTAAATGTGTCTCTCCCCGCCGCTCAGCACCTTTTCTTATCTGCCTCCTTCTGGGCCAGTGCTTCTAGATTTGGCTACACACTAAAACCACCCTCCACCCCAGCCCAAAAATCAGAGCTGGAATGAAGCCTTGAAATGTACACTGCGAAGCAGTCTCATCTGTGTGGAGACCACACACTCGCCTTCCTCCCAAGACGCCCAAGATCTGCTGTCTGCAGGTCGATCTCTTGCTCATCTTTATTACTATTACTTGTGGAGGCCATAGTATTTAGAATGGAATTTAAAGGTCTGTCTTCAACCTCAGCCTTGCTCTTCCCTAAGGGCAAAAGTATTGACTCAGCCTTGCTTATGCCTGTAGGTTCATCCAAAAAAAAAAAAAAAAAAAAAAAACGATCCCAAGGAGCTCGGAGTTAAGCTGGGGATCCAGGATGAAGGGGTGGGAAGTTCAGGACTCATTCATTCCAGCGCTCTGCCGGGAGACTTCCTTCAAAATTGCCTTTTCTCTTTTCTTACTGTATCCAAATGTTTCTGCTTCTCTTCCCTTCAGCTTCTCCCCAGGGCGGGTGGGTGCTCCACCCTCCCGCCCTCTCCGCTCTGTGGACAAGAACATGAGAACCAGTGACATCCAGCACCACGGACAGCTCCCAGCGGTGAGTGAGCCTGCTGGCCCATTTAGCGGCAAGGAGTCCCTCCCATGTCCATTCCTGGAGGACTCCAGCATCTGGGGGAGTCTCAAGAGACAGGCTGACGGATGTGGCATGGCAGCCTCAGGAACACTGGGCTTGAACTTGGTGTGGACACTAAATGAGACCTGTGGTAGGAAGGTGAGCGGTCAGGAAGGAGTCCATGTGAGTCATGGAAGACATAGAATGTACAGATCAACTGAAGTTAAAACAAAACTCAGCCACCCTTGCCCTCTGTCATCATACATAGGTGTGTGTGTGTGTGTGTGTGTGTGTGAGAGAGAGAGAGAGAGAGAGAGAGAGAGAGAGAGAGAGAGAGAGAGAGAGAGAGAGAGAGAGAGAGAGAGAGAGGCAGACAGAGAGAGAGAGAGAGAGAGAGAGAGAGATGGGTGAGGGGGGAGATCGTCTAGCTAGTGAGTGAAGCTTGAAGGCTCAGGCTCCTGAATCCAGCCTAGCCTTGTCTGTATCTGATCCCCACTTTAGGAATCTCCTTGCCCAGTTCTGGCAGGAGTTTCTCGAAAGGGATGTTCCACACAGAAGGTCAGGATGCACTTCTGGAAATGTGAAGTATCCATGAGAACCAGGAAGAGGTGGGACTGACTGTTCTCACTGTCTGAGAGGGCTTGAAGGGAAAGCCCTGCAGAAGGCATGGAGAAGGCTCACCTAGCAGAAAAGGCAAGGGAAGCACCATCTGCCAGGGTATAGATAGAGGCCAGTGGATGGCTCCCGGGAGTCTCCGGAGGCCAGCAGGAGTCATGCAAACTGGAACAGGGCCTGGGAAAGGCCCTTCTGTGTGCCATGCTTGCTCCCCCAACACCGTGAGCCTAGAAACAAAGGGACCATTCTCTCATATTTGATGCTGCCATCTCCGGCTGGCAGTGCCAGGTGGCAGGGGCATCAGGGGGTGTCAATCCATTATCCACCCCCCAACCCATAAGTCCTCTGGGGCTGAATGTTGGGGAGGTGGGTGTTCTATGCTATGTTGCCATGGTAACCACCCCAACCCCCAACCCCAAAGCACAAAGCTCTCATCCCCACCTCTAGGAGAAACCTGGGTCTGCCTGGGAATCGTCCCCTGACAATCCCTTCTCTAATGCACAGCCATGCCATGCTTACACAGGCACCACCACCTTCAGCACCCGGAATCAAAGACCCACAGGGCAGTGAGACTGGTATATCCAGCATCCAGGCAAGGATATACATTGGCACTCATCCCTTCTACTTCAGCCCTCTCTCCTCAAGCTCTCCCATCCTTCCATCCTTCGCCTATAGCCCAAGCTAGCCTAGGACGCCTCAACTGAAGTGATAGGCTGTGTTGGGACCCTGGCTTTCTGCACTTTCCCAGAAATAAGGGACACCTGCTACCTTTAGCAAACCTCCAGGCTGTGGGAACTGAGAGGAGGAGGGAGCCATTCCTGACACCCTCCATCTGTACCCTCACCATTACTCATTAGGCATTCTGCCCCCTCCTTCCGCTCGTTAAGCCTTATTTGCATATATTTGCATAATACAGTTCATTTGCATTGCAGGAGGCTCATGGTAGAAGCCAGGAAAAAAAAGGGGGGGGGGTAGAGAAGAGAAAAAGGGAGAGATTTTGTTTTCATCAAAGTGTGGGGGGAGAACTGGGGGAGGTAGCAGGAAGAGGATAGAAATAAAACTCATACTACTTTCTTCCTTCTTGCCCTCCCTCCCTGGGTTGGACTCAAATGCCAAAGAGAGATGCCAAGGGGCTGCCTTTTCTGTCCTTTTTTCTCTTGCTTCCTCCGGCCTTGGCTCCTCAGTCGGGGCCCCCCACCTTGCCAACATCAGGCTTCAGAAAGAAAGCCGAGTAGGATGTGAATCCGTGGGAATGAAAACGTAGGAAAAGGGAAGCCGCCATTTTAGGTATCCGGAGTTTATAAAATGGCTGCCTCTGAGCAATGTGGGCTGAGAGCCAGGCCTGGGTAGTGGACATGCAGGAGAATGAGACCATAGGGAAGGATTTCCTGGCAAACCAAGAATAGACCTGATCATTACTATCAGCAGAATTAAAAAGGGAGATTCAGAGGAGGGGAGGTTCTGCGTCTAAGCAGGATGGTAGAGAAGGCTCATCACTGGGTACAGATCCCAGAGGACTGAAGACTGTGGGTGATGTCAAAGGTGTAGAAGAATCAGCAGCAGCAGGGGAGAGAAGTCCAGCAGCAGAGGAAAAGGGTAAGGCAAGGGCAGGCAGGATCATCTGCCGGCTGGAGGGTCTCAGTGCTGTGGAAAGCCTCTGTATACCAGCAAGCAGTACGTTCTGGCGCCCGGCTGGCCACTGCTGTCTTCACAGCCCTTTGGAAACTGTGCTTTCTCTAAGACCACTCACAGCCTCTTACCTGCTCCAGCAGCCACCCTTGCCCACTGTGGGCAATTTCGTGCTGATTTGATCCTCCCTGCCTCCAAGTTGGCTTTGCTTCTTGTGTCCTAGCCTAAATAACTTGTTCCTAGTTTCATTCACTCAGCCCTCTGGGTCAGCCGCTCCACACACAGCACAGCGTGATGTCTCCCTCTCAGTCACTTTTGTCTTCAACCATCTGCTGAAGGTAGACATTCTTAATTTGGTCTATTCAAAACTGCAGAGTTACACCCTATCCACTGCTCTCAAATCCAAGCCTCGAGTCTGAAATGGTCTCACGCCCAGGCCCTACTGTGAAGATCCCTGGGAAGGTGCTTGTGTTCCTAAGCTCTGGCTGGCAGGGCTCAGGAGGGGTTGTACCCAGGGAGTTCAGTTGATCACTGGTGCCCTCACGGAAGGGGTCGTACTCAGGGCGTTCTGTTGCTAACTGGTATCAACACTCTTGTTTTCTTTCTTCTAAACCTGTAGACCTTCAGGTTCAAACTTTAATTTTTAATGTTGTAGATTTATTTTAGTTCATGTATATGGATGCCTGCATGGATGTATGTGCGCCACATACCTGCTTGGTGCCCTAGGAGAAGGAAGCATTGGATCCCCTGGAACAGGAGTTACAGAAGGTTGTGAGCTGCCATGTGGGTGCTGGGAACCTAACCCGGGTCCTCTGGAAGAGCAACAAGTATTCTTGACCCCTTAGCCATCTCTCTAGCCCCAGGTTCAAATCTTGAGCACTGTCTGGATTTGCCCTGTATCCAAATCAGTCTCACCAAGTCCTGTCATTCCCTCCTTGTGCCAACTCATGTGTCCAAGCTTTTCTTTCCCTTATGCCTCCATGTTGACTCCTACAGTCAGCAGGCTCTTTAAACGCCTAGTTAACACCAGGTATGGCTGGAGGAGACTCCCATGGGCCTGTAGCATGGGTAGTCTAGTGAGAAAGCAGACAACTCACTTCAGGCCAGTGGTTACACTGTAACATGCCCGGCAGGCTCCTGAAGGACACTAAGAAGGCAGCAATTACAAGGTGTTCAAGGATGCATCTGTCAGAAAGAAAAAAACATGGTATATTTGGGGACATGCCTGTTCCTCAGAGGAAGCAGCCTTAGAAGCTGCAGCAGGGAGGCCAGTTTCATGATGGAGGTTTGAGGAAGTTAGCCATGGAATGCTAAGACACAACACCTGGCTGGAGGTTGTGCAAAACTTACAGGAGGTTGGCATACATTCAACCTGATGGTTTCTGGGCGATTTTCACATCAAAAACAAAAAGATTTAAGAAGTCAAGGGCTGTAAGAGTGGAGAGGAGGGAATTGTACTCAGAAGCATCCTAAAGGAAGGAGGGACAGCATGTGGGGTAGGGAGGAGAGGAAGGACTGCTGGTCTCCAGACTGCCATGTAAGCAAGAGGCCAGCTTTACACAAAGGCTTCTCTGTAAGTGGCCTTGGCAGTGGCTGTCAGGTGAGGGGACTTAACTCCTAGGGCCTTCAGTGCACTGGGGGTAGGGCTGGAGGTGGCCTCAGGCTTCCAGCATGTCTGTACTAGAAGAAAGAAGCTAGCCTGGCCAGAGTCTCCCAGAGAGGCTGCAAAAGCAGTTTCCAGGCCAGGCTCCTGTCCCTACCCACTGTGGCCCCAGGTCTAGACCCCACCTCTACCCACCTCCCATTCTTTCCAGCTGGGCTTCCTGAGCCTTCTAGCTTCTCCCTCTGAGCCCACACTTACCCTCCCAGGCTTTGGGCCCCACCAGAGGGACTGTCACAGGGGACCTCTAACACGGAGGGCTGTACCGGGAGCATGGAAAAGCAGACTGACCGGAGGCAAAAAGAAGTCCCTAGGCCCTCAGTGTTTAAACCACTCTGTCTTCATCAGCGCGAGTTCCTCTGGGGCATCACTTCCTGCTTGAAGTGAGCAGGAAGTGAGCAATGAAGAAAGACTCTCCCCGTCAACATCAAGCCCTTGCTGCCCACCTGGGTCTTCTAATTGCTCTTTAGGTTTGGAACACTTGAAACAGTAGAAAGACTGCAGGTCAAGGGCTGTCTATAGGAAGGACAGCAAACTACAGTTAGGGTTGGACAGTCAGTGAGGATAGAGTCTGGCTTCTCTCGCTTGCTAGTAAGGAGTAGAGAGGCAAGTAAGTTATGGATGCCGTTGGGCCCTAACTTTTACAGCCCCTTGTAAGGTAATATGCAAATGTCCAGTGTCCAGTGCTGAACACTGAGGGCCACAGGAAGAGGAGGTACGTAGAACTGAAGTGACAGTCTCTCAGAAGCCTGGGCCTTGGGATGCCAGCTGAGGAGACGGAAGTCACACTAGGTGCCTGTCTAGTGACTGGAGCCACCAGAGTCTCAGGTCTGTCTTAGAGGGTAGCATCTTGTTGGTACTAGTGATGGAGTCCCAGATAATTCTGTTCCTTCCCTTAGCCCTGTCCTTGTGTATGCCAGGCACTGCGGAATCTCTGTCAGTGAAATGCACGAGGACTTGCAAGCCCTGCCTCACAGCAGGTCTCTGGTCCTTGGCACCGTCATCAGTGAGCTACTTTTGAATCTGTTGAGATGCTTGGGCCCATGGTCCAGAGAGACTCTGAGCAGGGAAGGTCTTTTGTTTCGACACAGTTGTCCCTTGTCATGCAAGCAAGAGTCAGGGGAGGAATGACACTGACATTAGCCCCCACCAGCAGCACTCGAGTCTTCAGGACTGGAGGGGAGGACCAGGCTGAGGCTGGCATATGGAAGAGAGCCCAAGCACGGTGGAGTTTCACCTGCTAGGGCTGCCTTCTGCTGGGCTGTCCATCTGGCACCAGCTGGCATACCAGCTCCGCCCCCACAGCCAACCAGACTCTTTCTGCTGTTGCTATGACAATTGGCTGCCATCTTGTGCTAAGGCACTATCTCCTCTCTGGATTTTCCTATGGGGCTCCTGAACAGTTTCTTAGAAATTTGTATCAGTATCTGTTTTTGTTTCTTTTTTTTTTTTTTTTTTTTTTTTTTTTTTTGCAAATGGCCAGAAAAGCCTAAGCGTGGTACCTTACACCTGTAATCTCAGTGCCTGGAAGTCTGGGGCAGAAGAATGGAAAGTGTGGCTGGCCTCACAGCCAGAGAGTTAGGCCTTGGTCTCAAAAACAAACCAAATTTCTGGGTATGGTGACATGTTCCTTTAAAACCAGCACCTGAAAGGCAGAGGCATGAGGATCTCTATGAGTTCAAGACCAACCTGCTCACCATAGCAAGTTTCAGGACAGCCAGAGCTACATAGTAAGATCCTGTTTCAAACAAAGCAAAGCCAAGTTAATTAATTATCATGTCCAGGACTAAGGATGTGGCTCAGTTGGTAGAGTGCGTGTCTAGCATGCACAAGCCCTGGGCTCCACCCCCCAGTTCCAAACACAAACTATATGTGGTGATACATACTTGTAATCCCACACTCAGGAGGCTGAGGCAGAAGAATTGCTACAATTTTGAGGCCTGCCTGGGCTAGCTTATAAATTCCAAGACATCCTGGACTATAATGTAAGACTCTATGTTAAAGAAACAAAAAATGGCAATGTCAAAAATAAGCCACTATATCCTGCTCTGTGTTATGCTTTATTCAGTGTGCTTACAAGTTCAGATCCTGTTTCTGGGCTGAGGCTATGGCCCAGTGAGAGTGCTTGCCTAGCCTGTACTGGTTCAATCTCCAGCTGCCCGAGGTGTGTGTGTGGGGGGCAGAGTGAGGTGGTACAGAGCCTGTTTCTACAACAGACTTTTTCTCACTCTGCTTAGGAAGTTCCAGTCTTTCTCAGTCCTGCCTCTGGAGCCTTTCCCACTGTCTAATCACGATCTCTCTTATTGTTGTACCAGCTCCTAGCTTACTGTGGATGAGATGAAAGGTAAGGAAGGATCTGCCACCCAGCTTTAATCATTTTAAAGAAATTCCTGTCCCTAGATGGCGGGTGATAGAATTGAGACTTAGTGAACACGGTGTGAAGTTTAAATGTCCCTTAAGACTTGGTGGACTGGGACAGTGAGATGGCTCAGTGTGTAGAGGCACTTGCCACTAACCCTGGCAACCTAAGTTGATATCCTGGACCGGCGTGTGGAAGGAGAACACTGACTCCCAAATGTCCTCTGACCTCCATACATGCTCCATGGCCTGCACACTCCCCCCAAAAAATGTGATAAAAACTTAAAAGACATGGGACTTCCATTCGATGTCCCCAGGTATTTTGGACTTTCCTTCCTTGCCCTTATCAGCACCCTAGAGGGGGCAGGACTCGGGGAATACCAGGGAGGGGCCATTTCCTAGGCTGGCTGGTTGGGCCTTAGGACTATCAGGAAGGCTCCAACTTGTCCCTGAGAACTCCAGCCCCTTCTTTCTATCACCCAGCAGAAGGTGAGGAATGGCTATCTTGGCTAGCAGAGTCCATGGTGCTGAGCAGGGCCAGCTGGCTGAGAAGCAGGTGGGGAGGGAAGGACCCTGCTTAAGAGGGGGCTGGGTGGGAGGGCTGGGTAATTTATGATATCATTGTTCCCACCCCCCTTCCCAGCCCCCTGCTACTTTACTGTTGCTAGGAGACCCTAGCTGGCCCTGTCATCTGGACTGCTCCTCCCTAGCCAGGGTAGGCCCTACCCCAGTCCCATCTACAGCCCTTTCTCAGGCCCTGCCACACACCAGTCTCTCCTGTTGGTCCCTCCAGCCAGCTTAGGAGCAGGGACCAGAATAGGGGAATGTGGAGGAAGCCAGGCAATGACTTTGGAGGTGGGGGAGCACTCTGAGTGCCTGCAGGAACCATGCCTGGAGGGACTCAGGTTTATGAAGGCAATCTTTAGAGTCTTTCAGCAGTGGGATGCAAACACAGACTGGCAATGGTGGGGGAAGAGAAACTGAGGAGAGAAAGGCTGAAAGTCATGCCAGCCACAAGCAGGTGCAGTGAGTGGAACTGGGCAGTGCAGGATTTGGCTGAGATCCCCTCCTCCTCCTCGAATTCCCTTGTTAGAAGTGAAGGCCTAGAAGAAGGTGGCTAAGGGAACTCAGAAGATTTCTTAAGCTGCAGACCATGGCCACCTGTGCTTCTGAGCACTGGCCTAGATTTGGCTACCAGTTGCCTTTTATCACGGTTAATCTGCCCTGAATAACCCAAGTGATCCCTGTTCCTGGGTCCACAGGAGCAATCAGAGGTCCCCAGAGTCCCTAGTCTGCTCTCCCAGAGTCACAGGCTGAGTTATACTGTGCTTCAGGAATAGGGATTCCTCCCGATGCTGATTTCCTGTGGGCCAGGTTCCCAAGACCCAACAGCACAGGAAGTCTCCAAGGGAAGCTCTACCAGCTTCCAGGGGCTGAAGGGGACTGGAGAAGGGGCTATTCAGCAGCTGAAGTCAAATGCTCCTAGACAACTCTTTAGCATGCTTCTGCCTCCATGACCCAGTTTCCTGGGCTCTAGCCATAACTCTGGAGTTCTCAGGGTCTGTGCCTCCTCCTGGACACCCTGCCCTCGGTGCTCTGGGATGGCCTAGAGAAGATGCTTATGCTCAGTTCCTTGTCTGCTGGAGGAGGGGAGACCCTTCCTAGACTACTTTCTCTGTCTGCTTCTTATGTCTCCATTCACGGAGTGCTTTCGTTCATGAGTGTGAGTGTGTATGAGTGTGTGTTGTGAGTGTAAACGTTCAAATGTGTTTGAGTGTGTATTTGAGAGAGAGGAAGAGAGACAGACAGTCAGACGGACACAGGGAGGGAGTATGTTTTGATAAGGAGTTCTGTTGTGTAGTTCAGGCTGGCCTGGAACTCAGAGCAATCCTCCTGCCTTTGGTTCTCCTATTCTGAGATAACAGGCCTTTTGACAATTTCTCTTTGCAGGCTAAAGAGAAGACCTGACCTCACCCTCCGCTCTTCCCAGACTGTGAAGGGGCTGGCTGGCAAGCACAAGTAAACAGAGGCAGAGGTGCCACCTGGAAGCTTCTCACCAGAGATACAGAATGAGGGCCTTGCTTACCTGGTCACTTCCAGCAAGTTCCTAGCCCATCTATTTCCCCTGTTGCCTCTCGGCTGGACCCCTAAATCCTATCCTATATCCAATAAAGAGCGTTGCATATTGAACAGCAGCCGTTGCCTATGGATGTGCTGGGCAGGGACTGGGGAGTGCTGGGTCCCCCATATGAGAGCAACACTACAAAACAACACAGCCACACCAGGTGGGACTCCCCGAAGCCTGCCTGCAGGACTAAGATCTCCCACTCTTTCTGCTAGCCTCCAGCTTCATGAGAAGGGGTCCAGGACCATCAGAGCAATGAACTCCCCTCCCAGCCAGAGTGGGGCTGCTCTTCAGTCAGGAACAGGGTTGCTGCCTCCCTCAGCAAATGTTCTTCCTTCGCTTCCCGGTCTGATGGTCCACAGTGGAGGAGCACCCCTGTCCCACACGCCTATGCTTTCTCTAGCCTCTCAGTGACACACAAGGAAATGACTAGGACTAGCAAAACGGATGGTAGGCAGGGTTTCTCAACCACAGGAACTGACACAAAGCTCAAGGGAGCATGGGAGAGTCAGGGCAAGAGACTAGGGTTGTGCTCTTGATCTCATTTTCCCTGCAGCACCAACATCCAACATACTCCTGGAAAGACAAGTCCCTCTCACCATGGATGGAGCCTGAGCTGAGCCCAAGCTGCATCCTTCAAGCTCTCTTGTCCTCAGCCCTTCCTGTCTGAACATAATCCCTCCATAAAACTTCAGTTTGCATCCTAGACTATTACACATAGCATAATTCTAACAACACAAAAAGAAAAGGTGTCCGTAACCATCCGCCCTCCTTCCCAAGAGGCTGCCGCCATTAGCTCCAAGCCCTCCCAGGGATCATCTACAGGCATCTAAGCATTGTGAATGCTCTGTGCACCCACACCTCTGACAACCCACACTCAGTGTGTCCAATAGCCTTCCTGCACTGACACCCCACACTGCCAGAAGATGGCTGTTCCAGAGTCATCTTGTCCTCAGCCTGCTCAGGGGTAAAGAGTCTGCCTTGCATGCTCAGGCCCCGGGTTCTAATCCTGCATGGGTGCCCTGGTCTAGCCCATTTCCTCATTTTACAGAAGAACTGAGACTATGGGGGGAAAGGACCAGCTGCAGGGTCCTCAGCATAGGAAATCCCCGAGACCCATAAGCATCAGGATCCTCCACGAGGACAGGGCCTGTAGTCTGACTGTGTCTATGGGTGCTGCTCATCTATTTAAGGAGTTCATCAGACCAGAATAGTGCTTGAATGTCTTAGCCTTCATTTCAGGGGCTCTTTCCAAGGCCAACCATGTCAGGACCCACTGTGACCCAAGTATAGAGGCCTATGTAAGCAAGTGAAAACTGGCCATCCCGTCCCCATGTCCCCCTACCAGGGTGGAGCTCCACTCTTCAGGGACCTGGGGGCAGGAAGTGGTGACCAATCCTGAGCCCATCTTGTGCCTGCACTTGCAGCTCACTAGGAAGTTCGTGGGGTGCCAGAGGATGGGTGGGGATGAGGAGTCCTCTCAGCAGACCAGGGAAGAGGTCGGGATGGCAGCCAGCCCAGGCAGGAGGTAGCCACAGAAGTGGGCTGCTTTTTAGTAATTGAAAGACCTAGCCAGACCCAGACGGGGTCAGGAGGGCAAGGGGACAGCGAGGAGCTCCTCCCTGAACAGGGATTCCATGACTGAAGTGGGTGGAACCAGGCAGTCACACACTTAAGTATATGCTCTCAGAGTTCCACCGAGTATATGCAGATGAGCCTGTCTGTATGCAGATGAGTCTGTCTATATGCAGATGAGGAGAGGAGGCATTCTCTTCTCAGGGTTACCATAGAGCCTGCCACCCCTCCCTTTCCCCTTGGGTTCCAGCTGCAGGGTAGCTTGGGAAAGGGGCCAGCCCCTGGGGAGGGGCAGCTTACAATGAAAAGTTAGGCTTCCAGAAGGACTGGCCAAAGGAAAACGGTCAGTCTGGGAAGGAACTAGAAATGAAAAAGAATATAGAGAGGCTACTAGAAAGGTGAGGCAAAACCCATAGAGGTGTATTGTGGAAGAACAACCCGGGATCAGAAATCACAAACTGTCAAAAAAAAAAAAAAAAAAAAAGCTCCGTGAGACACGCAGGCCAGCAGATTAAAAGAACCCGAGTGAGTGCTATGCTGGCCAGGCCTCACCCTGGTTCCTCACATGTCACTGGCCCTTGGCAGATGGGCCTGGGGGAGCCAAGGGGTTCCTGCAGGCCACACAGCTTACAAGTTGCAAGTGTCCGTGGCCACTGATTTGCAGCAACTTAGAAGTTTCCTAGACCACAGTACCCAAAGCGGAGTGACCATTCTTGCATAGCCCCAAGAACTTCTGTCAGAGGACAGAGGCACAAACACCAAGAGGGGAGGGAACACCCATCAGGGCAGGGGAAACTGAGACCCAGAAAGGCTAAGAAAGTTGCCCCTTCATTCAGCAGGCCCAAGCCAAGTTGGGCCTGAGCCCAGGCCAGGAACCTCAGCCCAGGGCCTCCTAGGAGAGCAAAGGCTGTTGGGAACACCCTTGTCCCCCCCCCCTTGGTGGCCCCCAGTTCCCTTCTCTACCCTTTGCCATTCAACAGTGTAGCCAAGGCCTTTGTGGAGAGGCCCTGGGGAAAAGAGGGCCCTTGTCATCCATTCATCCTGCCGGAGGCTTGGCCCACACCAGCCCCACTAGACTCTCCTTCCTGGGAGTTGCTAGCCAGCCCCCACCCATCCCCATGGCTGCTCCTCAGTTCCATCATTTCCTGGAGTCTCGGGTTTTTGGCTGTCATCCCAGCCAAAAGATGGTAGGGAGTCCCAACTCCCATACCCTCCCCACACTTTCTCATTCACACACTGGCACCAGAGCTGTGGGAACACCGGACAGCAGCTGGCCATTGGTGCCCGGCTCTGTCCAACCTCAGCCCACCGACCTGAGAAAGGGACCAGGAATAGGCCCTTCCCCCACGCACTGGAAGTCCCCCCCCCCCAGCACTGACTGGGAATCTGGGGACAAACACAGCATGTGTAAGCTGGTCAGTAACAGGCCTTTCCCAGGAAGGCCTCCCTCTGACAGGCATGCAGACTGGGTCACCTTCTCCCTCCCCACAGGTCTGCTCTGCTTGCAGTTCTGGGGACAAATACCCTTGACGTTCTGTTGACCCCTTTGTGGCCCTAGAACTCTGAGAACAGGGAATCAACATAGGACCACTACTGAGAGGTATCTCTCCAACCAGGGCCCTGGCCTAAGTTCCAGTATGACAGGTCTTGGTAGCTCCTGGCCCAAGAAACATGGGTGAGTTGAAAGGAAAACAGAAGTCATTATGAAGGGGCCAAGGGATGATAGTTCCAGAGAACTCAGAGAAATTGGGAAAAGGGATAGGGGCAGCCAAAGAGGAAAGAGCTACCACACATCCTAGCTGGGGTACCCAGGCCAGGAGGCCACAGGACGGCAGCTTCCCCTATGGAAGGCGCCACTTCAACACCAGACATAGCACAGCACCTTACTTCTTTCTGGCGGGGAGGCCTTTAGCTAGAAAGGGGCTCTCTGTGGAAAAAAGGGGCTCTTAATTGGGGGAAGAAAGGGAGGGAAGGGGCTCCGCAGGGCAAAAACCCCAGAGCCAGCCTGCAAGGGAGGGAGATTAAGGGATTAGAGTTGAAACAAAGTGATGGGGCTGCAGCAGGTGGGTGGGGGCTGTGCTAACGATCTAATTGCTCGGTGCCTTCAGCAGGGTGTGAGCAGGGCCTGGCTGTGGGTCTGTAATGAGTGGGGGTGCCTTTCAAGGGCATGAGTGAGAAGGTGCAGAAGTGAGGGGCCAGCTGGGATTGTCCTTTTCTTCTCTTGAAGCTGCTCAAACTCACAGATTCATGTGTTCTGCTCCTGCCCTGCACCTACCCGGAAGGCCAAGGCGGGAGCTGTAGTCCAGTGGGAGCCCAGGGTGTGCAAGGAGGGTGGGTGCCTGGGTCCCCACCCAGAGCGAGCCAGGGAAGGGCATTATAATGGCAACACTAACTGGGCAGGCACGTTCTCAGGTCAGCATTGTGCAAAGCCTTTGTCCCTTTACACAACTCTCCCAAACACACGGTAAAGACTCAGGAATCCTGTCCCAAGCCCTGCCCAGTCCTCTAGTCAAGTAGACACCAGGGTCTTTCTGACCAGGGCTGGCCCTTTTCAAACCCTTCCTGCTTCCTAGGAAGACACAGATAGTCAACCCCTCTCTAGGTGCTGAGAGAGCTCAGTTGACTGCAGCCCAAAGACCCCTGGCTGAGGGAGTCTATCTAAGCCAGTCTTTGCCCACTCACCAAAGGGACACAACAGTCCTGGAAACACAGTAGTGTCCCATCTCTTAAGACTCTGCCCACACTGTGCCCTCTTCTTGGACGGTCATCTCTCTGCCCACTAACAACCCTGTGACATCCACTCCTGTGATTCATCCGCCAGAAGGGTCCCCCTGAGGGTTGAGCAATAGCGGCTGCTTCCCACACATGTAGGCCATGGATGTCCTGGTCCCAGGCTGACTGTTTCCTGTTGTAACTAAGAGGCCTGGGAGCCCCATGAGAAGCAGGTTTGTAGCTCTCTTGTGTCCCATGTGAAATGAGTGCTTATTCAGAAACACTTTTTTCTCGTACTGGAGATAGAACCCAGTGCCTTGCATATGCCAGCCCCACTGTTTACCAGTGAGCTACCCTTCAGCTCCAGTTTAATTTAAAATGAGAAGGTGATCTAAGATTGGTTGCACACACCTTTAATCTCCGCAGAGGCAGGCAGATCTCTGTGAGTTCGAAGACAGCCTGGTCTACAGAGAGAGTTCCAGAACAGCCTCTAAGGCTACAGAGAAATTCTGCTTCAAAACACAATTTATTTATAAAAGGGGGTGGGGAAGGGTAATGTTTAACTGTGAGGGTCAGGACATCAGAGAGCCCTAGATTTATTTGAAAGGAACCAGCAAGGTCCAGTAAGGTCCTCTTCTCTTGGAGCCCCTCAAATGTTCAGTCCTTTCTCTCTTTTCCTTAATGAATTTACATTTGCTTTCCTACCAAAAGAAGGGTGGGGAGGACTCCACTTTATAGCTCTGGCTTGGAGGGGGAGGGGAAGGGGAGGGGGAAGGAGAGGGAAAGGGGGAAGGGGAGGGAAAGGGGAGGCCCCAGTGTGCTCCTAGCCCTTCTCTCCCTACAGTCCCTTCATCACCATGCCCCTGCCTCCTCCTAGGCTGCGGGCCTGGGCACAGCCCCATGGCCTTCCCATTCCCCATGGGTCTTCCGGAATGGCCCACTCCACCTCTCTAGTTGGCACTGTGGATGAGCCTCCACCTCTCTAGTTGGCACTGTGGATGAGCGTGTGGATTCTGAATCTACAAAGAACCAACCAACACCTGCCAAGGGGCAGGCAATGATGATCAGCCTCTGCTGCCACTAGGGGGCGTGTGAGCCCCGGCCTGGGGAGCTGGGGCGTAAGTCAGAGAGAAGTCCGCTGCCAGCCAGTGAGCTGCTGTGCTGCTGCCTACACAACTGAGCCGAAGACAAAGGATCTCCGGAGGCTGCCTTGCCTTTCTCGTCAGGAAAATGGGAACATACACAGGGAACAAACTAAGCCAATTACCGTGCAGAGCTTGGTCCGGGGCAGGGCATGAATTGAGGACTCACAAATGGTGCTTCTTAGGTGATTGTTATTAAGCAGGATCAACTCTGGTGCAGGAACTCCTCTCCATTACTCTTGCTGGGAATAAAGATAAAGAGGCCTTAGGGACAAGGCCTGTGCTCCCAGCCTCCTGACAGGATACACTGGCTGTGGATGCCTGGCAGAGTGAGAAGTGGTGCAGAATGGGACACTAGGGGCTTAGCTTAGGCCTTGGGGAACGACCCTCCAGCTATGGCCCCAGGTGCTTATGGGGCCCACAGGCCAAGAATGTGAAGGACAGCCAGCCCCTTCCCTGCTCTGAGACAATTCTGCAAGAGCCTTCAGTGAGCAGGTCATCTAGGCCTGCCCTAATCCCCTGGAGTGGCAGGTGGGGGCTAGTGGCTTGTACAGGATTGTGCCACGGGAACCCATGACCTCTGACCTATGAGGGAGACTGACAAGAATCATAACATCATAGACACTGAACAGTTTAGAAAAGAGGAGGATGGGGAGGGCTGGCTGGGGAGTTGCAATTTAAAGCAAGGTACAAAAGGAGAGTTTGATTTTAGCAAACTTACAACTTAAGGAAAATTTTGGTGGGTCACAAGAAAAACAGAACAGCATGGGGAAACCCCCATGTAGCCACTCATCCAATGGCTAGTGTCAGCATCTGCCAGCCTGGCTGTCTTTGTACTCCTCCCCTCTCTGCTGCTCCCAAGCACACCCCGAGTTGTGTCTCTTTTCATGAAGACGTGATTAGAGCAACCAAATGATCCCAGGAAGGGATCTGTGCAGTCATCTGGGAAAGGGGCATTTTGGGTGATGGGACAGAACAGAGTGTAAATGCCTTGCCTGGTGTTTGGAGGCCCCAGAGCACACAGCCCTCCACCCTGTCTGACTTGGGTGTGCGATCTTGCTCAAGTCTCCTAACTGCTGGGTTTTGGTGTGTGTGTGTGTGTGTGTGTGTGTGTGTGTGTGTGTGTGGTGTGTGAGAAAGTGGGGTTGATGCCTGATCCCACAGTGAGTTTGTAGGGGAATGTTTCATGAAGGCAGAGTAAGGCCAGAGTCAAGGGTCAGACAAGGCCCCTGGGTGCACAAGATAAGGTGGTAGCTGGGAATGTGGTCTATCTTCCAAAAGAGACTATACCGAAGGGGACGGGCCTGAGCCCAGAACTCGGCCATGTTTGCTGCTCTTCATCCCCCACATAAAGAGACCACTGAATCCTAGACCACTGGAGACAAGCAGGGCCAAAGGCCTGAATGGCCAACTGTTCTCTAAGGACGAGCTTTAAAGACCCTCATCACCATCACCTCCCTCCCAGGGTGATTATAGGGAGGGAGGTCACAAAAAAAGACCCTCAGCTCCTACGCTCTGGCAGAATAATGGGCCATTCACATTGAGGGAACCCCAGTCCCACACCTGGCTCTCTCAGGCAGACCCCAACTGCCTCATTGTCCTAAGCCCGCCACTGTGCCTTGCACCCGGGTGTCAGCCATGGGAAGCCTGACACCCCAGCTGGGGCATTCCTGGCCCTTCCCCCACCTCTCCAGCCACTGGGAGGCTCCGAGCTGATGTGGTGGGGGAGCACCATTCATTCCACACTCCTCACTCAGAATTTTTCTCTGCTCAAAAGTCCTCAGAGAGAAGTCCTCACAGCTATGGGAAAATAGGAGGGAATAATTAGGAAAGCCATTAGCGTCTCAAGGCCCATCTGAGAGGGATTAAAGGATTAGAGGCCGCCTTCGAACAGGTCTCTCCTTGAAGATTGTTGCAGGAGTTTATTTTCAAGGCTTTTCTCCCTTTCTTTTTCCCTGGGTTGGGGGAGACTGAAACCCTTGGTGGATCCTCTCTTCAAAATTGCAGAAATCAAGGCAGTCTAGTCATGTTCAGTGGCTATTAGAGTCGGGGCAAGCAGTGTCCTGCACCTCCTTGGGGCAGGAGTGGAGAGCAGAGAGATGCAAAGGCCCGGGGTCCCTCAGGGAAGCCCAGACAGGCCCACTGGGAGCGGGTGCTCCTTACTCCTCCAGAAAACCTCCAAGGGCTCAGCCCTGTCTAGCAGGCATCTTCCATACCCTCTGGTTCCAGCTGAGGGCACACAGTCTCTCTGCTCCACTATTCAAGGCAAACTGAGCCAGAGAGGTCTACCCTTTCCGGATAACCAGATGCTGGAGGCAGGGGAAGGGCTCCACAGGAAGAGCCACTGTCTGTTTGCCTGAGTCCTCCGACCACTGCCTTGCAGGGCAAGCCGCATCTGTGACTATGAAGGGGATAGGCAAACGTGGATGAGGAGGCACCAAGCAGAGCAGGCAGGCCTTGTCCTGAGGACAAGAAGGACAGTCTCCCTCCTGCAGCTCTCTGGCCACATGGTGGGGGCTTGGTGGCTGCAGGTGACTATTGCAGTCAGGTCCTGTCTGCTACAGTCTACTGAGATGACTCCCCAGGCCAGGGGCTGAAAACCACTCAGGGAAGCTAGCAAGCAAGCAAGAACTCCAGACTCGATATCACAGAGAGTTACAGTTGCCAAGAGAAAAGGGGTACATTAGGGTTCACACCCAAGCCCCCCCATTACCAGAGTCCCCACATAGGTAAGGAAGAAAGATCCTGGCATGAGACCATCTAACATCCACACACTAGCCTCTCTGGATCCAGTTTGTGGGGACTTCCGAAGTGTAGCTTGTCCTTTTCATTTCTAAGGAACATTCGCTAAATGCTTTCCAGGCCTCTGTGTCTACCAACCTGTGGTTAGCAAGGCCTGAGGCCCTGAGCACTCTGGGAGGGAGTAACTGTTCCTAAGATGCAGGTCAGCAGCTCAGCACCATGCTGAGGGGCAGGTAGTGGTGATGCCTTAGCAGTGTCCTAGCTCAGCACCACTGAGGCCCATGATTAGTGGTCCTGGTTAGCAACTGCCAACAAGAAGCCCAGTGCTTGGATCGGTGGGACCAGAAAGGCCAGGAGGAGGGAAGAATGGTTTGTAGCCTGGGCCTAAATAGGCAGACATCACCATAGTGCTGGGTATCTGAGCAGTAGAGCTAGGGTCTGGGGGAACCTGCCCCCACCCCAGGGTTCCTTGACCCTCCATGGTGCAGCCTCCTCCGTGGTGTTGGGGCAAAGCGAAGCATGAGGAATTGTGGGGAGGAGGGGCCTCTGTCTGATCCTTTAGAACCAAAACCCAGACAGCAGCCATGGGACGGAGCCAGTTTGCAAAAGCCTGGGTGAAATGAGCTAGAAGGGGATTGGGAACAAGCCCCACAGTGTCCTGAGGCGCATTCCTTGCTCTGGGGAGACGGAGATGGATGGTGCTGAACAGGGAAGGAGGGGTGCTGGGGCGGGGTTGGGGGTGGGGGGCTTCTCCTGCTGAGGACTCTCTTGCCAAGAGCAGGGTGGGAAAGTAAAGCTTCAGGAGCCAGAGGATGCTGTACAACAAAGCCTGTTTCCTCTCAGCCTCTGAGCCAAGAGGGGCCTCCTCTGGCCCTGCCCAGGAGCTAAAAAGCAGGCCCAGAAGGCCCTGGAGATACAGGCCAAAAGGAGAGGGCCTGCAGGACAGGGGCCTTTAGAAACCAGCCCTGGCCTCTCCTTGTGGGGGTTGGGGGGGGTAGTGTGCTCTGTGCTTTTGAGCTTCTTCCAGAAGCAGCTGCTGAGGGCCCCAGAGCAGCCTCCATGGGGCTAATGTTGGAAATGTTGGAGATGGATCAGAGATCTGGACATAGGGACCGGTTCCCAATGAGCTAAGAATGCAGAACTCCGCCTGCTCCCTCAGTACCAGGAAATGCTAGCTTCTACCGCTGAGACCCTGGCCAACTCCCCACCCATTCTGTAGTGTCTCAAATGCTATCCCAGAAACAGGCAAGGCAGGAAGAAGCAACCCCAGTCCAGTACTGGGGCTGCTCACACCCAAGATTTCCTGGAAGAGCAGCACCTTCCCAACTGTCATCAGCCTGGGCAGCTTGTCTACTCACTGCTCACTGCTGTAGAATTCTAGACACTTCTCTTCCTTATTGGACAACATCTTATATCCTAGGCTGGCCAGAAACACGCTTTGTAGTCCAGAGCAGCCCTGAATTTCCTGCCTAGCCTCCACCTCTCACACCACCACACATGGCATGCTTTGCTTTCATCTTTTGAAGACAGGGTCTCTATGTAGCCCTGGTTGTCATGGAACTATGTAGATCAGGCTGTCCCAGAACTCACGGCATCTCACCTGCCTCTGTTTCCCAAGTGCTGGGATTAATGGCCTGCAACACCAATCCCCACCAGACACACTTTTCACTTTGGGGTTATTTCGATTAATTCTGCCTGAAACTATTTACAAGTTCTGAGGTATCAATGCTTCTGGAAACTAAGACGCTCCAAAGCGCACCTTACCACAGTGGCTCTCACCCTGTAGCTTTAAGATGAACTCTAGCCCTGCGTCAGGAATCTTGATTGAGTCTGCTTCTTGAGTTAGGAACTGGGCCCCCAGGACGCACTCTGGCTACTCTCTGAGGACATCCAAAGTCTTGGCTGAACCACTGCTTTGGTTAGAAGGCCACAGGCTCCCTGCTCCCACCTCCAGATATTACTACAGAAGTTTATCCTCAATTTTGTTTTAGCTTATCATTCCTCCAGTAAAAATGGCCTGCTAAAGTGGCTGGCAAGAAGGCGGGCCTGAGCAGTCCTAGGGCTGTTAATCTGCCACCAAAGACCCAACAGCATCTTGCCTTGCAGTTTGCTCTGTTTGGGAGACACCTTGAGTACTTTGCTTTGTGTTCTGGAAGAGAATTGTCCCCAGTAGCATCTGTCAGATTCCCCTAGATCAGTGCAGTGTGAGAAAAGGCAGGAGGGCAGAGGTGAGTTACACGGGGCTGGTTTGAACCCCAGCCACGATGGCTCAGAAGTATAGGCTGCCCTTAGAGACTAGCGTGCGGGGGTGGGGGTGGGGTGGGGGGGGTTGGGGGTGGGAGTGGGAGATAGTGAGTGCCCACTCGGTCTGACCCCCAAAGCCGAGGCTCCCGAAGCCGGTGCAGGTCCCCTTGCAACGGACGGCACAGACAATGGTGCTCTATCCCGGGAGCATGGCCGCCCCCTGCCCGGCCGACCCTTTCAGGCTGGGAGCCGGCGGCGGGACGCTGGCCGCCTGGAGCATTTGCATACGGCCCAGGCCCGGGGACAGTAGCCCGCTTTGTTGGCGGCGCACGGGGGCGCCGGGCGGTGGGCGCTGTGCGCCAGACAAAGCCTCCAGGGGAGGGAGGGCAACGGCGGCGGCCACCGGGCCGTACCTCGGGTGCCGCGCCGTGTCTAATTCCTCCAAGGAGCGTCCCAAGCCGTGACGCGAATCCCAATGCGCCTGGCTGGCCGCTCTCAGGTTCATCCGAGCCAGGTAGCCTCCCACCCCAAACCAAAAAGGACAGCCGCTGGAGCACCCTAAGATCCTGGCCTTGGGAGATCCTTGCTGTAACGCACACATAGTACGCCAGAGTAGTGGTGCTCCCGGGGGACTTCTAGCTATGCTGGCCTCATCTCTCCTACAGCCTGCCTGCGCCTCAGTCTAGTCCCCAGAAGCAGGCAGGAGGTGAGGATTCATCATTGTTCCCAGGGCTCAGGCACTGGGGCTGGACAGAGTTCATAAGCTGGCAAGTGTCCCCATGTCCTTCATTGAGAGTGATAGCATGCTGATCAGAGGGGCTGGACTTGAGAAGCAGAAGTCTCATTGTCCTGAGGGATGACATGCCCCTGTCCTTGGCATCTGTTGACCCATCCTGAATAGATAGGCCACCATCAGGGGCGCAGTGATGATGAGGTCCCAGGGCTCCTGGCTGGAGGGAGGGGCTCCAGAGAGACCTGTCTTTCCTGCACTTTCAAACTCTCACTGGAATCTACAATGCATGAAATGGAACACCCTGCAGGACCCACCGAGTCTCCCAGCATTTAAGACAAATAGGGGACAGAAAACACACACGGTAAAAAAACCAAAGGTGTAGTTTTAAAGAGTTGAGTCCCGGATGGAGCCCCCAGAACAGCAGGACCGGGGTTCCAGGGCTGGTGATAGAACTGTGTCATTGTGCAGGTTTTGTGGCAGTGATGAAACTTGGAGCTCAGTGGTGACAATATATACAGGGCATGGCTCATGAGCATCCTCACCTTGTCCCTCTTCTCAGTGACCTTTTGTCAGGCCACCCTGGGGCTAGCAGCCTTTTGCCCACTTGAAGCTGACTGAGCAATTGCCTTTTCTGGAAAAGGTCTCAAATGTCCCTTCTCCAGGATTGAGATGGCTTCTCCCAGGGTTGGAAGAGCCCATTTATTTTCCGGCCTGAGGAAAAGGCTTGGTTGCAGTTCAGAATGAACCAGCAGCAGAGAGGGCAGATTAGAAATCCTGGTGCCATGAGTAAAATAATGTTCACAGCTTTCCTTCACCAGAAAGACCTGAGCAGCATCTGGGGGCAGGGCAGGCCAGGACAGCTGGCTGTCCATCACCCGTCCAGATCTGGATCCCAATCCTCCCAGCTACTTCTCCACTGTGACTTAGAGCCTCTACTTCAGTCCTGACATCCTCAATCAGCAATAGGCAGGGAACTCCGGGGGAGAAGGCTGAGGATGCTCCCTGGAAAGCTTACTCTTCCACCACCCCTAGCTGAACCTGCAGAGCCCAGGAACGTACTGGGCAACTATGCCTTTCTCCGTGTGTTGGGGCCCAGGATATATACTTCATCTTTGGGTTCCTAGCTCTGAAGGACCTTAGTTTGGAGGTAGATATATCTGTAGCTGTGCTCAGTTTTTGGTAGAAGCCCACCGGCAGGTCAAGTGAGGGAAGGAAGTGGGGTCCCAGTCCTTCACTGGGAAGGGGGCTCCCACCTGATGAAGTCTCCCTGAGCGGGGAGATACAGAAATTCTGCCATCATCTCACATATAGAAGGGAAAGGCTGTGGCTTGGTAGAAAGGTTGCAAAAAGGACCTACATGAGGCCTGGAGGTGGTATCTTCTGCTGGTTTTAGAGTGCCCTCTTGTGATCAAATGATTTAGGCCACCAGGATCCCAGGTGCCTTCCTGCTCCACAGCCCAGAGCCTCATGACCTTCCCTATTAGCTGCTTCACAGACTCAGGACAGGACTGTGAACTGGTATGAGAGGTTTCATGGCAGGCCACTCCTTCGGATGAAGGCCTTTCTTGGGCTTTTTCTTATTCTGCTCAGAAGTGGA
Source organism: Cricetiscus sungorus (assembly GCA_030556225.1). Taxonomy (NCBI): domain Eukaryota; kingdom Metazoa; phylum Chordata; class Mammalia; order Rodentia; family Cricetidae; genus Cricetiscus; species Cricetiscus sungorus. The sequence goes on from JANBXA010000730.1 coordinate 104,909,700, forward strand.
GGGCCAGAGCAGCAGCAGTTAAGGATAGACCAAGAAGGATCTGGGAGCAGCATTAGCTGGCTAAAATAGGCACAGACTTTCTGAACAATAATAGCCCCCTGAAGAGGATGGAGCTAGTTGGAATATATACCCAATAGGATGTGGTTCCTTGAATGGAATTCGGTGGATCCGGAAGAGGCTTTGTTAACACTAAAATCTTTGACTGCTGCAAGATTTTGGCCTCAGGACTTAAAGGGAAGAGGCACAAACAGAAGGTGTCAGAGTCCTTGGTGATGGTGTTTATCGTCCAGCTTCCCACACAGAGTGGGGCTGGTTCGGGTATCACTGGGACAGAGTAACACTGGCCAGTGGGGTAGTAGTCACCTAGGGCTGCCTTTAGCCTATTCTGGCCACAGGTGCAAGCTAATAGGCATCTGCCTAGGGTTGTATGTCCCTTCTGGCTCTAGACTTCCTTGCAAAATATTAATTGAGAAGGACCTCCTGGCAGAAGCCATTGTCTTCTCCAAAAGCAGTGTCATGTCTGGCAGGAGCCATCATCTCCTCTGAAGACAGTGTCATGCTGGCAGCAGTTAGGCCTGGGTGTCTGTCTCCTCAGCCCTCAGAGGCCTCTGGACCTCAGCCTCCTGCTCTTCAGGTACCTGCAAGGCAGGAAGGGTTAAAGAAAAGTTCTAGAGGCCTTGATGAAGGAGCCACAGACAAGAAAAGAGGCAAGTGGTAGCCCAGAGGTAAGGCAAGGCAGCAGAGAAGGCCATATGGGGCAAACGCCCACCCGTGCTGGTGTCTCACCTCCCAGTAAATCTGGTCTTCGAAGCACTGGGAGTCTGGAGGGGAATCCAGGAAGGGAAGCTTCAGCAGGAGCCCTGGGTGCCATGGGGAATGATGTATGAGATTCCTCTGTCTCTATTCAAGGGGCACAGGGGCTAAGCTTGAAGCAAGGCAAACCCAGGCCTATGCCAAGGGCTGCTGAGTACCACCTTTCTGAGAAGGCACAACCCTGCAAGGTGGCTTCACCCCCAGTTACCCACAGAGAAGCCAGCTGGTAGAGTGAAGGAATTCGTTCACATCTGTAGGCATAATGTGATTCTATCATGAAGTGTAGCTGGTGATCTTTTTATCCATCCCCCCAAGGGACCCGGAGGATGTTTGCTGCATAAAATGTGACCCAGGAACTAGACCATAGAGAATGAGATTTTCAGGATGAGGCTATGTGAGAGGGGAGGGAGGAGAGGGAGGGGAAGGAGGGGAGGGAGCAGACGGAGGGGAAGGATACTGCATGTGAGAGGGGAGGGAGGGATGTGTGTGAGAGGGGAGGGGAGGGAGGGACGCTGCCTGTGAGGGGAGAGGGAGGAGAGGGGGGAGGGATGCTGTGTGTATGAGAGGGGAGGGAGGAGAGGGGAGGGAGGGGAGGGGAGGGAGGGACGCTGCATGTGAGAGGGGAGGGAGGGACATCGCATCGGGTTTTGTTCATTTTTGTTGCTGTTATTGTTTTTGTTTGTTTTGTTTTTCAAGACTGGGTTTCTCTGTGTAGTTATGACTGTCCTGGCATTCACTCTGTAGACCAGGGGCCTTGAACTCACAGTGATGCACCTGCCTCTGCCTCTTGAGTGCCGGGACTAAAGGTGTGCGCCACCGTCACCGGGTGTCTCAGGTTTTGTTTTTAATGCAGATATCAAGAAGAACTGCCTGGCCTAGGGCCAGTGAACAGACAGTGCCTGCGGAAGGCTTTGTCCAGGATGAGCTAGCGCTCCTGTCTGCTGCACCCAGAGGTTGAACTAGCCCCTTCCCAGCGGCTGGGGTTGGACTGCCCTCTAGTGGCACAAGGGAGCAGCACATGAAAGTCAGACCCCCATAAGGAAAGGTCTTTGCCACAGAAGGGTACACAATCTGCCTCCAGCACCTCCTCACTGGCTGCCCCCTCGCTAGCCTGGCAGGCATTCTGAAAGGGTCTTGGTGGGAATGAGACCACATGAAGGACACAGTATCCCTTGCTCTTCCTCCTGGGCTGTTGTCCTTGGGGCTCTCACCCACCACCCTGCCCGGATAAAGCCACTCACCTCCAAGGCTGCCACCCACGGAGGCAAACACCAGTGTAACAAACATTCCAAAGAGCTGATATACCGCCTGAGACGTGGCACTGCGCTGGCCCTGGGCTATGAGTGGAAATACATTCTGCAGGCTGAAAGGAGACCAGATAGAGAAAGACGGGTGTGCAACAGGCAGTCCAGGCTGGCCACTATGGCGTTCAGATATGGGCAAGCAGAGGGTGCCCAGGGATCCCCACTGTCTCTTGCCCAGGCCTCTATTCAGCCAGGCCTTGCTTTCACCCTCCTTTCCTGAGCCAGCCAACCCCATGTACTTTTCAGAGTCCAGTCAAGGTCCCTTTTGCCTTTTTACTCCAAGCTCATAGTGTAAAATGTAGATTCAAGGGGTTGTTATCTCTTACTGGTCCTGGAGGAATGCTTGACACTCTTGAAATCATTTTCTTCATGACCATCCACAGCACTGGCCAGGAGGCCAGGCCTGGGCAGGTCCTCCGCTCCACCATATGGCTGGAGAATGGCCAAATGGGTGCATGAAAACAGATGGGGATTTTTTTTCTTGGCTCTCAGAGGAGAAAGAAGGTCATTCCAGAGAAGTTAGTGCAGACTCACCCATCTCCATAAACATCATGGGTGGCTAACCAAGCCACCAAGACTCCCAGGAGAGCCCCCAGGACACCTGGCATCCCATGGAGGTTGTGAACACCACATGTGTCTTGCACCTTGAATCTGGACTCGAGGACAGGCTGGAGGACAAGTTGGATAATCAGGTGTGGGCAATCCACCTACCCCTACCCAGGACCTGCAATGGAAGTACCAGAAGGGCTGGGAACCCTGTGTCCCTGGTGCATGCTCCTTCCCTCACATGGTTTTTTCCAGGTCCCGAGAAGCAACCATACCGTAAAGAACTTGTACCCCAATGTGGAGACAGTCCCGGCCAGGAAGCCAGCTGCCACAGCCCCAAAGGGTGTCAGCATCATTTCACTTGATGTCCCCACCACAACCCCTCCAGCCAGTGCTGCATTTTGGATGTGTACCTAAGTGGACAAAAAAGGTCAAGGGTGCCCTTCAGATCATTGCACCCACACATTCCAGCCCCACCCATAATAGTGGCAGCTACTGCTTCTAGAGTCATCTAGCCAGACTCTCCCGCTTCCATACACAGCCCCTCACTCTAACACCACTCCCCTGCTTGGAGATGGAGGGAGACCTCCATGCAGGCTCTTAGACACCTCTTCCCTTTGCCAGGCCGCCCATCTACTTCCGCATACCATGTCCAGCCGGCCATCCCCACTGACAAGGGCGGACAAGGCGAAGGTGCTGAGGGTGCTTGCAGTGAGTGAGTAGTATGTGTTCAGCGCTGTCCGATGCTGCCCATCCCCCAGTGCTGTGGGTGCAGAATTGAAGCTGGGCCAGAAAATCCACAGGAAGACGGTCCCTAAACAGTGGGTAGCCACAGTGAGTATTAAATAGTGAGTCACCAGGGGGCGCTGTACTGTAGATAAGTTATTATGCAGCCTGTTTCTTCATCGGTCCTGGAATTGGTAGGAAAACAAAAATCTTCCTATGGTGAAAGTTGAGGGAGTAATGTCTACAAATGTCTGTTTCATGGCCCACTAGGCCTAACTGCTCAGCAAGGGCCTGGGTGAGGCTCAGGAGACCAGCACTTGCCTAGCACATGCCACACTCTGGCTTCCATCCCCAGCGTATGCCCTCTGTTAAGAACCAAAGAAGGAAATGAACATGTACATACATACATACATACATACAGACAGACACATACACATACACATACACACACACACACACACACACACACACACACACACACACACACACCATTCATTGGATTTTCGAGACAGGTTTTCTCTGTGTAACAGCCCTGGCTGTCCTGGAACTCCCTCTGTAGAGCCACGCTGTTCTCAAGTTCAGTGGTCTGCCTTCCTCTGCTTCCAGAGTGCTGGAACGAAAGGTGTGCATTGCCACCACCTGACCCTGCTAATCTCAGAGGAGGAAGAAGAAGCTGGGGCTTTGCAGGCTGGTCCCACAAGGCAGGAACCTGTGTGTGTAACCTGAACCTTTCACCTTTACTCAAAGTCTTAATGCTGCCTCAAGATGAGGACCTTTCAGTCCTGTGCTCAGGTCTCAGGCTTCGGGACAGAGAAGACTCAGCTAACTGGCCCCTCCCTCCCCTGCCTGACTACTTCACCTGCAGACCTCAGATGTAAAGGGTTGCTAAGGGCAAGGAGGGCTCAGCTGTTTTGCTGTGAACCTAAGGTAGGCAAGAAAACCAAGCCAGCCTTGCTTATGCAACAGCAGGCACCGAAGGCCCTATCCAACACGCCGGGAAACATGGAGTCCAGATGGCAGGCTGTGAGGACAGAGCCACCAGGTGGGAACCTGGAGGAACTTGTTTCCACGCCGCACAGTGCAGGGCTTCTTGGGGAAGACTGAGGGGGACAGCTCAAGTACAGGTGACTGGAACTGGCAGGGGCACAGAATGTGCAGTGGGATGAAGGGTCTGGCTCCACACGTGTGGGCTGCGTAGCCCGGGGGTGGGGGTGGGAGGTGGGGGGGTGTTCAGGCAGGACTGAGGAAGACTTGAAAGGCCCCAGGACTTGGTGTGGGAGTATCTGTACCCCAGCACTGAGTCATAAGTTTGGGACAATGACAAGCATGGATCTCAGGCCCCTCAGAAAGCCAGCAGGAAGGACCCAGAGGATGGCTGGCAGTGCCAGGACGGCCTCTCCAGGCATAGTGCTCTGCAGCCCTTCCCCTCAGCAGGCCTCACCAATCATGGCAAAGAGGTCAGAGTGGTAGACAGAGCTCCGGCGTTGCTTGCTCTTCTCCAGCTGGGATCTGTAGAGGACCCGTGAGAGGAACAGCCCGAAGTAGGCCCCAAACGTGTGAATGGTCATGGACCCTCCAGCATCTCTCACCTGGGGACAACAGATGTTGTAAGGCAGTCCCTGCCCCCACCCACTTTTCCTCTCCCAGAGCTGGACCAACCCTGGGTCTCACCCACTCCTGGCCAGACTTACCCCCAGGAGACTGAGCAGTATAAACTCGTTGACACTAAACAGCACTGTCTCCAATAGGGCCATTAGCAGCAGCTGGGCTGGCCCAGTCTTGCCCAGAACAGCCCCGAAAGAGATGAGCACAGCGCCCGCACAGAAGTCAGCGTTGATCAAACTATAGTTTGGGAGAGGAAAGTGGTTCCCAAGTGGCTCCAGGCCTGTCAGGCAGAGGGGCACAGAGGGCATGCAGAGCAGGGCGAGGAGAGACAGCACTAGCGCACCTCTCCTTGGAGAGGAGGGAGGAGGCCCTGTGAAGTGAGGGGCTAAGCCCACCCTAGACTGAAGAAGCGGGAGTAGGAGGGGCCTTCTTCACTGGCTGCAGGTGACAGCCTAATGGGAGGGGTGTGTGAATGCAGGGGTACACAGGTCAGACAATGAGAAGGGACAGTGGCCCGGAGAAGGTGGTTTGGGGGCAAAGTAGGGGTCAGTTAGCAGACTTGAAGTTCAGAGCTTGAGTAGGCACTGTTTGGGGAACGGGGCCTTTGAGGGGCAGAGGGGCTTACTGATGCCCACCTGTCCAAACCAACGTGGATGTGGCCGCCGTGGAAAGAGTGGAGGAAGCCTTGGACCAGTGTGGCCCACTGCAGGGTGAAGGTGGCCACGAGGAAGGTAAACCCCACACTGCTGAAGCCATACCGCTGCAGGAAGACCATGAGAAAGCCAAAGCCTACGAAGACCATGGCATGCACGTCCTGGAAGCCTGTGGGAGCGCAGGGGAGGGGAAGGAGGAGAGACAGGAGTATCCTGAGGCCTGCTCCAGTCACACCCATCAACCAACAGGTATCCTGACAGTGCCTGGCTCCTCTAGTCAGGACTGTCTTAAAGCAGTGCCATGCCTGTAAAATTCCCAGGCTCAGCAGCCCTCCCTCCTGACCCAGCCTGGAGCAGCAGCCCACCCCCAGAGGAATTAAGGGAGAGGGCAGACTGTGGTGGTGTTTAGCTCAGTACCAGGACAGCCCTGTGTGTCATGCAGGAGTTCACAGGAGTGAGCACTACCTTTCCATTCATTTCTTTCTATATATTGATTTTTTTTTTTTTTTTTTTTTTTTTGTTATACATCTCACTTGCTCTGTTGAGAAAGGGCCACTCCGTGTGGTCCAGGTGACCTCAGACTTTGGGCCTCCTGCCTCAAGTGCCCGAGTGATGGGCTCACAGCATGGGACCACAGGTGGCCAGTTTCCCACCTTGCATAGGAAGGCTTGGGCCTGCAAGATGTGGATGGGGCTCTGGAGTACGGCTCCAACCAGGAAGTCAGTTCCTGCTCTCCAGGGTGGAGGCAGACTGGAGGACCAGAGCCTGCACAGGGGAGGCTGCTGGTTCTGATGAGAATGCAGACTCTCATATGAACCTTTATCCTTGGCCACTCGGGGCTCAGAGCTGTGGTAAAGTCCTGCCAAAAGGCATCTACGCTCTCATGGGACTTTCTCTTCAGACGTTTCTGCTCCTTTCCTTATGTGAGTTCACTATCCAAACTGGTACCCAAATGCCCAGGATCAGAAAGTCTTCAAGCCTCAGTGTGATGCCATACTGGAAAATTCCGCACCCACACAGGGCCTCTTCCAATGGGCTTCACTCAAAATACAGGCTCATGAAACACATTGCCTGAAATCACCTTCAGGCTATTTGTACAGGGTGTATGTGGGACATCTGCAGACTGCTTGTCTGGACTTGAGTTCCATCCTCAAGATATTTCATTATGTATACATAAATACCCCCCAACCCGAAACACTTCTGGCTCCAAGGATGTTCATAATGATATTCAACTTGTATACATTTTTTTTTATCATGGATGATCATGAATTTCTTACAGGGAGAGGCAGGCTCTCAAGCCCATATTTTGTGTTGTTTGACCTCAAGAGGCATAGCAAGCTGAAAGCTGCTACTGATCTTTGGGATGCAAACAGGAGCCCCGAGAGAAACTAAAGCTTGTGCTGCTCTGCAGCCTGAAGGCGTGAACTGAGACAGATTGCAGCGGTGCCTTGCTTGGTCCTGAGATTGGGGGGTCTGCAGCCCTGGGGGCTCCGGAAGTGTGGTCCAGGAAGACCACCCAGATCGAACACACAACAGAGAGCAGAGACACACTGAGAACTCAGCAGGAGCCTACAGTCTTATTTTTTTTCAAGGCAGGGTCTCTCGATGTAGCCCTGGCTGTCCTGAAACTCACTCTGTAGACCAGGCCGGGACTCAAACTCACAGAGATCTGCCTGCCTCTGCTTCCCAAGTGCTGGAATTGAAGGTGTGTGCCACCACACTTGGCTAGCCTACAGTCTTTCAGACTTCTCTGACTGCCTTTTTGCTGTGCTCAAACATTGAAAACAAACTCTTTCTGTTCTTGTCCAAGGACAGCAAGAAACCAAGGTGTGTGTGTGGGGGGGGGGGTCTGGGTGGCATGCTTCAAAGATCATTCATGCAGGAACTTCTCCTAACTGCTCTGAGCTTGTTTTTAATGCTACTGTTTGTACTGAAAACTCAGTCCCAGGCAGGCATGGTGGCACATACTTGCTATTCTGCCGTGAAGGAGTGGAGGCAGGAAGATGAGGAGGTCAAGGCTAGACTTGACTACACAATGAATTTGAGGCCACCTTGAGCTATGTGATGCCCTGTCTCAAAAAAATAGGACACAACAAATAAAGCCCTCTGGGGCCACCACTGCCAGCCTTCCCTCCCCAGCTTCCTCCTGACAGGACAAGACTAGGGCAAGAAGATGGTTAGGACTGCCATTTCAGCATCTAATGCAATCGACCCCACCTCTCGACCTTGGACACATGACCTGAGGCCTCTCTAAGCCTCAGGTGTCTCCTCTAAAAAAATAAAAGCAGAAATGAGGCATGAGGAGGGGAGTGGGAGCTACCATATTTGAGCCTCTTCCACCCCGACTTCTAGAAAAGAGGCTGAATCCTCTCAGAGCAGGCCACAGTCCCAACCTCCATCTCTCCTAAGATGGCTCTGATTCTATCTAGAACAATTCCCCAATGTGAGTCAGCATCCCCCCATCTGAGGGAGGATTTCCTTCGTTTTTCAGAGCCCTCCTCTGGCTATGCTGCTCTGTGGTTCTTTCCGCTTTTACTTTGAACCACTTGCTTTGTAGAATAAGAAGCCTGTAGGCAGGGCACAATGGTTTACACCTGTATTCCCCAGTCCTTGGGAAACTGAGGCAGGAAGATGGTGAGTCTGAGACTAGCCTGGGCTACACTGTGATAAGGTTAGCCCCCGTGATGTGAGTGTGGCAGGAGCCTCTAGATGGGAAATCGAGAGACCCAGTTCTTTTTGTAACTTGTCATGTGGTCTTGGGTAGGTGAGTGACCTTCCTGGCTCTCTGCCTACATCTGATCGGAGAGAGGTAGACCATAGGATCTGAGGGCCCATCCTGTCCTATCTGGGGAGAGGTCTGCCATCTACAGACAGCCTCTAAGAGTGAACGTGCCTGCAGCCTTGGCTGGTCACTGTTCACCCATCCAACCCTTTCATCTTCCGAATCAAAGGGTGGCTTCTACCCGCCCTCTGGCCTTGGCCCTTTCCTCTGGACACAGGAACAGGTGAGAACCCGGCTCATCAAAGTCCAGGGTTTAGGGACCTCACATTTCCCTCCTGCCTAGCCTTCCCCAAACAGCAGGGACAAAGTCCACAGAAACTGACACAGGGCAGACAGGCAGTAACTCTACCTTGGTCCTCCTTGCTGCCCTCTTGGGAAGGAAAGCTCAGCACTACAGCAGCTGTAAGAGGCAGGATTCGTGGAGGGCTTTGGGACAAACAGGTAGGGTTGGTTGGAGGCCCTAAGTGAAGCTGTCCCTGGCTCATTACTTTTCAAGTCCCAGGCTCCATGGGCTAGGCCAGCAGTCTCCAGCCAGCCTTAGGGCTTTGGTTTTGATGCCAGCTTCCACAGCAGGGAATAAACAGTGGGAAGGGGCACTGTGGTTGGTTAGGGGTCTGGTGTTTGCTGTCCCAGTCTCCCTCAGCCTTCTATGTCCCCAGTTAGGGTCAGGACAGGGTGAGTTGAGGACAGTCTACCACCAGCTTGGTTTTAGAAAGTGGATGGTAATAGTCTTGTTGCTTTATGGGGGGCTGGGGACAGTGGGGGCTCTTATATACCCTAGGCCTTATTTGAATACCCTTCAAACTGAGACATTTTTCATTTTCCTTTGTTTGTTGGTTTAGTTTGGTTTGATTTTCCACACAGGGTTTCTTTGTTTAGCCCTGGCCATCCTGGAACTCACTCTGTAGACTAGGCTAGCCCTTAACTCAGGGATCTGTCAGCCTCTACCTCCCAAGTGCTAGGACTAGAGGATACAGGAATCCACCTAGGGTTCTTCCTCTTCTTCTTCTTCTTCTTCTTCTTCTTCTTCTTCTTCTTCTTCTTCTTCTTCTTCTCCTTCTCCTTCTCCTTCTTCTTCTTCTCCTTCTTCTCCTTCTTCTTCTTCTTCTTCTGATTCTGTACAGGCCAGGATGGTCTCAAACTCACTGTGTTGCCAAGGCTGGCTTTGAACTCCAGATTCTTCTGCCTCTACACCTGAGTGCTGAGAATACAGGCAGGAGCTACCACAGCCAGCTTCTTCCTGTTGCCCACATGGGGAACTGGGATTAAAGAAGATTGACTTGGGTACTAGTAGGAGGGTCATATGCGTGGTTCCAGATACCCAGCGCTTCAGTTACAAGCTTGAGGGGCATGCCCTGTCTCCCTCTGGGGGTTAACTCCCAATCTGGAACCTTGTCAGGAGGCAAATGGCCATTAGTAAAGGAGTTTATGATGGTGTCTAAGCCCAGTTCTCACTGTTGGACCCATGGTGGGTGCTGATGGGCACACCACAGCCACTGTAGACTGTGAGATGACATAATGCTCTGCCGAGCATCACCCTAACTGGCTTCATGCTGGCCTTGAATCTGGTGAGCTGGCCCATTGTTGTCTCACTCTCCTACCCTCAAACGTTTGTGCCCAAACCAATCTTAGATGTTTATAGGTGTGGGAGTTTCACATCTATCTCTCTGTTATCTCCTCTAGCATCCTACCTGTCAGTCCCAACAGGATTCTCTTTACTGTGGTCAAGATGGACTCCTGCACAAAGCCAAATTAACCCCAGTGGAAGGTGAGACAACTCTGGTTAACACAGGCCTCTTTACAACGGGATTGAAACCCAGGTCCTGTGAACCTGAGCCTTACCTTTCCTCAGCCTGACATAGTGCACGTGCCATCCCCAGCAGTGCCAGGAACAAGACAGGACACTAGAGAAAGGGGACTCTTTTAAAGCCCTGGCTGTCATCTCGGTGGAAGGAATACCCACCTCATTCAAGCGCCCTTCCCAACACACCTGGGGCTTGGAGTCTCTGCTTCCCGCGCCCTCACCCTCACTCACTTGGGTAGCGAAAGTAAAACTCGTTGTCCACGTTACTGTGATTGCCCCAGTGCCATAGGGCAGCGTCGGTTTCGCGGTTGTAGCGGACAAAGACCGCAAATAGGAGAGCTGTGGCGCCCTGGAAGAGCAGGCACAGCAGCGGCAGGACCAGGCGCCGGTGGCGGTGGCGAGCAGTGCGGTCCATGGTGGTGCTGTCTTGTCCCGGGCTCCCGCAGGGCTGTGCCAGCCAAACCGACTCCTGCTGCTGTATAGATGAGGCCCCGCCTTCCGGAGGCCGTGCTGCTCCTAGGGGAGCCCCACCCCTCAGTTTGAGGCTGGCAAGAACTAGCCTCGCAGGTCAGGTCCTGTTTCCCATGGTCCTGCAGAGGCACAAGTGATGTGTGTCCCTGGCTGCCAGAACGGTGGTGGGAGGAGAACGGGGTCTCGCCTCCTCAAACCTGGCTTTAGAGCATGGCAACCAAGATACTAATGTCCCTTAAAGTTCTTACCTTGTCCCTCCAAAGTTAGGACAAGAGATGGAAAAAGTAAGGGCTATTCGACCTTTCCCCTCCTGAAAAGCATAGGCGGAGAATGGAGGTAAGACAGAGCTCTCCAGGCTTGGAGGACTAACGAGATGCTAGAGTCTCCCCAGGGAGTCCCTTGCTGTCCCACCCCACTGTGCATTCTCTGGGGACTGGAAGTCTCAGGAGTCCCTTCCTACTGAGCTGTCCACTGGGGGCCTGGCTAGCAGTAAGAAATCAGACTTTTGAGCACTTCCTTTGTCTGTACAGGTAAACCAGATGGCCCCCTCAGAAGCCCCTGCCTCCGCCTACCTGATGCTGAGCCAGACTGCAGAGCCCACAGAGTCATGGGCGAGGCTTCTGTCCACTGGGTGCTGAGTCCCTAAAGGACTCTAACAGGAAGGAACACTAGCACTGTTGGTGCTGACACCTGTGGTCCCCAGGGGCCTGTCCTTCTTTAGAAATGGGCAGGGATGGTGGAAGGATGGCTGCTGACCACCGGCTTACTCTCCACTGCCTTGCCTAGTCCCTCCATTGCGTGTCTCCATGAGGGATTTGAGCCTCCGCCCTGCCCTAGTGTGGACTTGGGAGAACAGCTGGATTCTAGGTGTCCAGTTTCCTGTCTGTGGTCCAGCCAGGCACACGAAAGACTGGAGGTCAGCCTCTGGTGGCACAGCTCTCAGCTGGTACATGTGGGCTCCATGCAGGTTGTTTCCAGGTTCCTTCGGGTGTTGTTATTTATTTTAAAAAGCCAGGAAGAAAAGTCATGCCACACAACAAGGCTCACATAGGAGGTTTATTTGAAGAGGAGAAAGGGCAGAGAGGTGGGCACAGACTGGTCCCTGGGACAAGGGTGGCACACGAGAGAGAGAGAGAGAGAGAGAGAGAGAGAGAGAGAGAGAGAGAGAGAGAGAGAGAGAGAGAGGAGAGGAGAGGCTTGCCCACCTTTTAAAAGGGAATGAAGGATGTGCACAGGGACAGCAGCTCTGGTCTGAAGCTAGCCTCCTCTATCTCCGGACATCTCCTTTCATCCCACACTCCTCCAGGGCCTGTTCTCCTCCTTTTCCCTTCCTCATTCACTCATTCAACAAGTACTCATTTAGTGTCTACTCTGGGCTAGGTCCTGGGCTCTAACCAAAGGCTCTGGTACAGGCATATAACAGGCCTGGATCCAGGAGGCCCCACCCACCTGCTGTTAGCTCTTCAGTTGCTAAATCATGGGAGGGATTAGAAGTTCCTTGGAAGAGCAGGAAACCTGGCCAGCATATGGTCAGCAGGAGACTTGCACTCGCTTTGTGAGGTGTGACCTTGATATAGTAACAATGTGTGACAGTCACCAGCTGGCATCCTTTCTAGTCCAATAGAGCAAGACCCAGAAGGCCTTCCCTAAGCTTCCCCTGTCAGTCTGCTACCTAGAGAGATTCTCCAACCCATCACCCATCAAGCATTAGGAGAGGCCCAGTCCTGGCTCTTTTGATGGCCTTCCATGTCAGGTCCTTGGTCCTCCCTCCTATGAGCCTGTGAATTGATGGGCTTCAGCCCTCATGTCTTTCTCAACTGCAGGCCTCTGACGGACATCTGTACCACCAGTTTCCATTCTGGCTGGTCTTGAGGTCAGCCTCCTAATCTCTGACTTTTCATCTCTGGCTTCCAGTCATGACCAGCCAAGCATTTAAAGGGCCAAGGGGAATCTGTGTCTCTGCCTGCCCTGGCCTGATCTAGGCAGGTTGTCCCTGGGGAATCAAGTCTCTGAGGTTACTGAGTAACTCAATGTCACTCCAGGATGCTCTCCATGTGGGCCACCTCCCTGCTCCCCCTGCTGCCTTGGCTCAGGGTCCTAGGAGCTGTCCCTATTAGTCTCCTTGACCATCTCCAGTGTGCAATAGGGGACAAAAAGGAAAATCATCGAAGCTACAATCATACAGGCACTCCTACCTCAGCCTTCTTTCTCCCCCATTCCCTCCTTTCTTCCCTTCCTTCCTCCCTCCCTCTCTCCCTCCCTCCCTCCCTTCATATCTATACTGAGCCCCAATTTCCTTTTCTGTGAGAATAGTAACCTTTCATATAAGGAGTCCAAATAATTCATATAGATTGCTGGCATGTTGGCAAACATTCAACAGATGTAGTGATTATTTTAATCCGATTGGCTAAGTGAGGTCGGCACATGGGTCACTAGCATCAACACTCTGAGGCCCAAGGCAAGAAGCAGATGCAGGGCAGATACTGTCCCCATGCCCCATGCTGACAGTAGGAGCTGGGAGCCTTACAGGTCTAGGATAGGCACTTTCTGGAAACATACTCCCTTGCTCCTCTGCCCTTTTCTTTTGAGACAAGGTCTCCTGTAGCTCAGGTTGGCTTTGAACTTGCTGTTTAGTGGAGGGTAACCTTGGATTTAGGATCCTCCTGCCTCTACTTCCCCAGCAGTCATTGCCCGAACATGACTTCACAGCTGGGTTGTTTTTGTTTGTGTTTTGAAACAGAGTCTCAGTAGGTAGCCCAAGCTGGCCTCCAGCTGGAGGCCATCCTCCTGCCCTAGCCTTCCAAGTGCGCGGGCTATAGGTAATTGGCAACACGCCAGCTACACACAGTTCTTAGTAGCCTTCAGCAAAGAAAGAGCTTTCCTTCATTCAACAAACACATATTGAGTTCCCGCTGTCTGCCAGTCACTGCATTTGACCTTGTCGATGTCAACAGAACAAGGTCTAGCTGTTGCCCTGAGCAGATGCATCACACTGTAAAATGCTATGCTGGAGAGCCACTCCTAACCTGGGACTCTGGTCCAAGGAGGCAATGCCTGTATGCCTGGACTGAGACCTGGGAGAAGGGTGTTCCTTTTTCACCCCAGCCCTATCCTGTGAGAATCTCAAAACTGAGCTATGCCAGGGAGCTCATCTCTTCCCATGTTCTATGTGGATGAACCCCAGACTTCAATCGCGCCCAAGCCAGCAGCCACTATGGCACTGTCTAAACAGAATCCTGTCATACATACACATTACATGCTAATGCAAGGCAGGGCAAAAATTGCACAGCCTTTCTCTCTAGAGGACTGCCACGTTAGCCTCTGTTTAAACTTTTTCAGGGGGGCTTAAGGGAGATGGCTTTGCCAGCAAAAGTTTCCAGGAAAAAGCCAGATGTGGGGGTGCACATCTGTAATCCTAGCACTCTATAGATGGGAGATGGAGACAGGAGAAGCAGCTGGAACTCACAGGCCAGCAAACCTGGACTACACAGAAACAGTAAGCCAGACCCTGCCTCAGCAAGGTAGGAAGTGACAGTGGACCCCAGGATGTAGGCTGAACAAGAGTAGATCTGGCTTCCAAGGTCCAACAGTGGCCCTGATTCAGTGGTTTACAAGAATCAGTGAAGAGGCCCTTGGATGGCTCAGCAGGTGAAAGCATTTGCTGCCAAACCTGATGGCCTGAGCTCAATCCCATGGACCCACATGTTCCCACAAAACACCGAACATGCGATAAACAAGTAAACATAATTTCTAAAAATTAAAAAAGAATAGTCACAACTAATACCGAAGCTAAGGCACATTAAACATAAAAGCTTTTGACCCTGCTGGGGGTGGCCTGCTTGCTGCCTGAGCAGGGGAGCTTTGAAAGGGGGGGGCTGCAGAAGGCAAGCATGGCCGCAGATGAGGGGCTAAAAGGGGAGTCCTATATCCGTCCAAGGAAAACTTCAGACACTTTGCTTAGTATGGCTTGAGCCTCAGTGTCCTTGTCTATATAGAGAGGCCCTGCCAAGTACTAACCTCAAGGCACTGTTGATGGTCTGGCAATCCCAAAGCACAGATCTATCACTGACACTACTAAAGAAATGCAAATGAGCCGGCCGTGGTGCACCCTTTAAATCCAGCAGGTGGGAAACAGAGGCAGGGCAATCTATGTGCGTTCTAGGCCAGCCTGGTCTACAGAGCTAGTTCCAGGACAGCCTCCAAAGCTACAAAGAAACCCTGTCTCTGGGACAAAAAAGAAAGAAAAAGAAATGTAAATAAATTGGATGGCTGTTACTCTGAGATTCACCAGCTTCTGCCCTCTGAGTGCTGGGATTGAAGGTGTGAGCTACTATCACCCCACCCTAATTTTGTCTTTGTAGAAAAGACTTATTTTTTTATGGACATTTGGGTTTTTTGCCAGCCTGTATGTCTGTGTGAGGGTATCAGATCCATTGGAACTGGAGTTACAGACAGTTGTGAGCTGCCATGTGGATGCTGGGTCCTCTGGAAGAGTGGATAGAGCTCTTAACCACCCAGCCATCACTCCAGCCCCTACTTTTGTCTTTTTTAAGGGTAGGGAAGAGGTGCCGGGAGCCTTCCTCTATGGCTGAATCTTAAATATTTACATAAATCTTAAAAACTCCTGTTGTTGGAACATAGACTATGCCCAGCTTAGTCATCAATTTTGAACACCATCAACAGCCCACCCAAGATTCTCCAGGGACCAGTTATCATCAAATCCATCCAATTGTCCTCGCTCTCAACAAATGAGGAGAGCTGTGGCCCATCCCACCCCTTTCCTCTGCCAGGCACCTTTGTAGAAGGCGTCCACTGCTCTCTCCCCTAGACCTGTCTCTCTCTAAACTTAAGTACAGTTTCCTGGGTTTTTATTGTTGTTTCTGACTGGGTCTCTTGTAGCTCAGCCTAGACTCAAGTAGCCCAAATTGGCCTTGAATTCTTTTTTTTTTGTTTTGTTTTTAGAGACAGGTTTTCTCTGTAGCTTTGGAATCTAACTTGGAACTGACTCTGTAGACCAGGCTGACCTCGAACTCACAAAGACCCACCTGCCTTTGCCTCCCCAGCACTGGGATTAAAGGTGAGCAGCTGGCCTTGAAATCTTAATTCTCCTACTCAACGCCAGGATGAGAGTCGGGAGCCTCATACTGCATTCATGTGGCTTTTTCATGACCAACTCTTCTAAAGGGGACGACCAAGTAGAAATATTTCTTACATGTGGCCTGGGGCAGGAAAGTTATGAAGCTTATTAGCCTCTACTCCAGGCCCAGCCAGGGGTAGAGGCAGGAGGATGTCTGGCAGAGCGTCTGGCTGAGCATCTGGTGGCCACCAAAGGGGTCAGACTAGCCTGAGAGCTGAATTGGCCTCTGCAGCACACATGCAGGGCCTCAGGCTGCCTATTCTGACTTTGCTCCAGCAGCCTGGCCTGCACAGAGGGCGCAGAGATGCAAGGGCATGTGAGACCTGTTTCTCAGTTCCTGATGTTTGAGACTGATGTTTGGTAGGGAAGTGGGCCCAGGTGGAGGTGGGGAGTGGAGTGTACCACTCCTGAGGTGGGGGGCACCACTCCTGAGGTGGGGTGTGCAACTTCCATTCCACCCAGGTGAGGCCGCTGCCTTCGGAGTGGGTATGGATCCACCGGAGGCCTGGAGGTCCATCTTAGAGACAGAATCTCATTCTGTAGTCCAGGCCAGTGGCTTCACTGCCTTCAACTCTAGATCCAGGATTGGATGCTCTCTTCTGGCTGGAATATAATGTACACACAACACACACACACACACACACACACACACACACACACACACACACACACCAATAATTAATCAATTATAATAATAAAATCATTAAGGGTCAGTTGTGATTTCAAGACCAACCTATCATACACAGCCAGCTTCAGGACAGCCAAGACTACACAAAGAAAGCCTGTCTCAAACAAACAAAACAACAACAAAAACCCCTCTATGCAATGTTCCTATTTCAGCCTCCTGAGTGCTGGGATTATAATCCCATACTACCCTGCCCAGTTTCACTTTTTTTTATTTTCTCAGACAGATAAGTTTGTATGCAACAATATTCTTCTCATTAGCAACAACAGGAGAAAAGGGTGGTGATGGCACAGATCTTTAATCTCAGCACTCAGGAGGCAGAAGCAGGTAGATCTCTGTGAGTTTGAGGCCAGCCTGGTCTACAGCACAAGTTCCAGAACAGCCCGGGCTACACAGAAAAACCCTGCCTTGAAAAACAAAACAAAACAAAGAACAGGAGAAAAACTAAATTCCCTGCCTGCACATTAGTACACATCTGTAATCCTAATACTCTGGGGGCTGATTAAGAACCAAAAGCCAGCCTGGGTTATACAGTGAGATGCTATCATCCCCACCCAAAAAATAAAACACCAAACTCTGACTTTTCACAAGTGTGAAACCTAATCATAAAAAATAATTATTCTGGGTGTAGTGACCACCTTTAGTTCCAGCACTTGGAAGGTAGAGGCAGGAGGATTTCTGTGAGTTTAAGGTCAGCCTGGTATACACAGTGAATTCCAGGATAGCCAGGACCACATAGTAAGACCCTATTTCAAAAAACTTAACTGGAGTTTGGGATGCGGTACAGTGTAGAGTATTTGCCTAGCATGCAGGAAACCCTGGGTTTGCTCTCCAGCACTGAACAAAGCAGGTATAGTGACACACACCTGCAATCCCAGTGCCTGGGAGGTGGAAGCTGGATGACCAGGAGTTTGGGGTCATAGTGAGGTCAAGGTCAGCTCGGGCTACAAGAATCCCTGTCTCAATAGAAAGAATTACAGTGTTTTAAACTGCATCACAGTCTAGAGTCATGTCACTACCTGTGACATTTTGCCAAATTCCTACCAAGGAGTCCCCACATGTCAGGTGGTGGAGCATCAAGGGAGGGGAGAGACTGGACCAGGGAAGACACAGACAGGTGAGGTGGCAACACATCTGAGGTGGCAATGGACAGGGAGGTAGACTGGGAGGGCACCACTCCCTAAGAGCTTCAAGAAAGGTGGTGGAGAGTCTGACCTGGGCCCTGCATCAGAAGAGCCTCCTGGGACAGCCCTGCTGGAGGGCCCCCTGAGACAAGGCAGCAGCTGGAACTGTCAGTGGCAGAGTCTTGAACCAAAGGGTTATCTTAGACACTGTTCTATTGCCGTGAAGAGACACCATGTCTGAGACAACTCTTACCAAAAAAAGCATTTAATTCAGGGCTTGCTTCAGTTTCAGAGGTTTAGTCTGTCATCCTCATGGCAGGGAGCCTAGCAGTGGAAAGTCAGGCATTGTACTAGAGAAGTAGCTGAGAGCTACATCCTGATACACACACACACACACACACACACACACACACACACACACACACACACACACAGAGCGACACTGAATCTGGTGCAGGCTTTTAAAACCTCAAAGCCCAGTGACACAGCTCCTCCAAGGCCACACCTCTTAATCTTTCCCAACAGCCCAACTGGGAGCCAAACATTCAAATATGTGAGCCTTGGGCTGGCGAGATAGCTTAGCTCTGCTCTTCCAGAGGTCCCAGGCTCAATTCCCAGCACCCACATGGCAGCTCACAACTGTCTGACTCCAAATATGACTCCCTCACACAGACATACATGCAGGCAAACACCAATGCACATAAAATAAAAGTAAATTATTTAAAAAGACAAATATATGATGAGCCTCTGGGGCAATTTTCATTCAAAACACTACACTGGGTAAGGATCTCCCCAGCACCAGGACACTGTTAAAATGTTTCACAGATGATGAACGCTGAATGTTAGCACTTCCCAAGCACACTGCTCAGCTTGGGGGACTCTGGATTGGCTCCCTAACCTGGAATGTGCATGAGAACCAGTCTACCAGGGGGAGAAGTTGGAAAAAATGCCAACTCCTGACCCCACCATGTGAGTTTTCACTGAAGAGGTTTGAGAGGAATCTCAACTTCAGCATGCAGCCAGAGTTACACAGCACCAATCTTTGGTGGCGGCTGTGGCCAGCTAAGCCCAGAGCTCTGAGAAGAGTTCTTGGCCCCTGTTCTGGTCCCAGTGAATCAAAACCCCTGGTGACTCCGCTGGACATCAGCGTTGAAGAATCACGTGTTTAGGGGAATCCCGTCCTGCCTCACTCCTGAAGCCCTGGAATCTGTGGGAAGCAAAAGACCAAAGTTTCCGACTCTCTTAAGCAAGAAACCTGTTCACACTCAGCCCACCTACAGGACAAACCAGTCAGACCTGAGAGTACTGCTCTTTACCTCTGTGTTCCTGTTACATACCATAAAAAAGCAAAATAGCTGGGTGTGGTAGCTCAGGTTTGAGATCCCAGCACTTGAGGAGGAAGCAGAAGGATTGCTATGAGTTCAAGGCCTTCTCTCCTAGTTTTTTTTTTTTTTTTTAACATACTTTTTATATTTATTTATTCATTTATTCGGTGTGTGTGTGTGTGTGTGTGTGTGTGTGTGTGTGTGTGTGTATAAGTGTGTTCAGAGGGCACAAGCATGCCACGTCCTGCATGTGGAGGTCAGATGACAACTTTCAGGAGTTAGTTCTCTTGCTACCGTGTGCAGCCCAGGGATTGAACTCAGGTCACACGGCTTGGCCACAAGCTCTTTGTCTGATGAGCCGGCTTGCCAGCCCTCCCTTTCTGTTTTGAGACTGGGTACAGGTAAGTCAGTGTCTGTTTCCCAAGTGTTGAGATTGCACCTCTACTTGCTTTTCATCCCATCACCAAGATTCAGCACAAAGAAGGAAGGTCTTACCCTTGAAGAGAATAACTCAATGTCTTAGTCACTGTTCCATAGCTGTGAAGAGATAACACGACCATGGCAACTTGTATAATGGAAAACATTACATCTGGGCCAGTTTAATATCAAGATCCACAGGCAGCAGGAAGAGAGAGACACTGGGCCTGGTTTGAACATTTGAAACCCCAAACCCTATGCCTCCTGACATACTTCCTCTAACAAGACCACACCTACTCCAACAAGGCCACACCTCCTTATCTCTGTCAAGCAGCACTACTTGAATGAATTAAATGACCAATCATTCAAATATATGAGCCTATGGGGGCCATTCTTACTCAAACCACCACATTAACTTACCCAGGGAAGAAAATGGCGGCTGAGTAAGCTGTTAGCGTTGTCCCTGGGCAAAAAAGCCTATACCAGCCATACTAAATTAACTAGGAATAAAAGGATCTCTCACCTTTTATTCCTAGTTAATAGCACTTGATAAACAGAATGTGATCTTGAGCACAAAGTGGGACCTTGAGCACATATTTTGATTTCAGGAAGTGCTGACCCTGGAGGAATTCAAATCTCTGCCAAGTGGCTTCTTCACATTTTTAAAAATGAAGTAGGTTTTTGGGTTTTTTTGGTTTTTGGTTTTTTTCAAGACAGGATTTCTCTTGTCTAGCTGTCCCGGAACTTGCTTTGTAGACCAGGCAGGTTCTGACTATTTCAAACCAGTTCAACCGGGTTCTGACTGGTTCAAACCGGCTCTGACCAGTTCAGAGTGGCTCAATCTGGTTCTGACCAGTTCAGACCTCACAGTTCCTCTGCCTTCCTGGTTAATGGGATTTAAGACTTATGCCACTACCCCTGTCTGAAGTTTTGTCTTCTTTAACCCTTTGATGAAAAAAGAAAAGACATTTCTGTTGCATTTCCCACAATTTCACACTCTTTATAATACACTTTACTCCTTTCTTCAAATTCAATTACCATTGTCACATTTTCCTTTTCTGTGGTATTCAGCAATAACACATTATAGTAAGATGTAGGGATTTAGGCAGTTACTGCTGCTTCAGTATTATGTAACATCCAACGGAAGTCATGACACCTAGATGTAGGATAAAAGGTCTGAGCCCACTTCCTGATGAAATCCCTGAGGATGAAATCCCACCAGACCCTGAACATGAAATCCCACCAATCCCTGGGGATGAAATCCTTCCAATCCCTGAGCATGAAATCTCACCAATCCCTGAGCTTCTTCAAGCTCAGGACTTGAAATCTCACCAATTCCCACCCTGGAAATTTCTGCCCCAGAAAACTCCTCCCCAAAACCCTATATAAGCCTGTCTCCTTCCCACTACCCTGCTGCTTTTCCCCGGAGCAGAGGCGACCACCTTGTGTCTCTCCCAATAAATCTCTTGTAGTATTTCTTGATTCCTGGCTGCCAGGATGTCTTCCCCTTCGTAGCTGTAACCCTTACATCTGAGAAGCCTTCCCTGCAGAGCGGCAATGCCTCCTCCACGGGGAAGGTTTCCCCTCAGAGCTGTAACACCCACACTAGGACCATCATGAGTTAAATCAGTCCTGATGTCATTATCTCTTTTCACTTCCAAAGCCATTATTCTTTAAGGTTAGAAAAAAGGGGGGCTGGAGTGATGGCTCAGCAGCTAAGAGCACTGGCTGCTCTTATAGAAGAGGGGTTCAATTCTCAGCATCCATGTGGCAGCTCACTGATGTTTCTACTCCAGTCACAGGGGACCCAGAACCCTCTTCTAGCCTCCTCAGACACTAAACATGCACATGATGCACAAACATACATGCTGGGAAAACAGCATATATGTTTTTTTGTTTTTTGTTTTTTTTTAAAAAAAAGATTAGAAAAAGGGTGGCTTACTCCTGAACTTCTGCTGATTCATTGGATAAAGTATTGAGTACCTGAAGAGCCTTTGTTATTGTTCCTTCAGGAACTGCATTGTAGGTAATAAAAATGCACCACCTTCCTCCCCTTGTGCTGCCTGCATCGTTTCAAATCTGATTCTGTTCTGCCAAGCCACTCAGTTGCTGGCACCCAGTTGGCCTAAGAGATAAATCTTTGTTGGTTATTTTACATTCTTGCTTTTTTTTTTTTTTTTTAAACCTTATAGCTATTTGATTTCTAGCCTTAAATTCTTTAGAATGCCCTCTGAGGACTCTATCGTGTGTATAAATTTCCTGCTACATTGAAACATCTTTCAAGGAAACTCCTTAAGACAGAGTACATAGCTCAAAATAGCTTCAGGAATTCCCCCCAAACTGAATAGATTCAAGAGGCCTCTCCCTCCCTGAGTAAATAATAAAGACTGCTCAGTGTCATTCCTGGGCAAGCGACAAAGAAGTCTGAGACCAGCCAACTGCCTGGCAAAGGTTTAGGCCAAATAAACCACCTGGAAAAGACACCCTGCGACCTGTTAACTGCTGCAGGATGCACCAGATGCCCCAAGTTCCCAGCCGTGGTAAGCTGACACCCATGCTGGGGTGGGCTTTGGTGATGCAACTGGCAAGTAACCTCCATAAAATTCTTTAGTTTACCAAGTTGAACCTTGATGGTATCCATACTCTGGTCTGTTGTGGGCTCCCCATAAGGGACAAGTAGACTTTGTGTTTGTCGTGTCTCCCCAGGAAAGGTTTGTCACACAATGGATTCCCATAGGGTTGATGTAGACATCAAAGGACCCAGGTATTGATCTCAGGGCTCTGAGACTAAATCAGCCAAGAGGAGGAGAATTGAAGGCCAGGATAAAGGGTACAGATAGATGAACCAGAAGGCAGGTTCCAGATTTGGTAGCTTCTCTTGTCCACAGTACTATCATGTGTTAGCTCAGAATACAGTAACTGCAAAGTAATTGCCAGTCACCCCTCTATTGCTTGAGACAGTCAGGATGTGGGTACAGGCTTCACGGCCCTATCCTGTGAGCTGTGGGGTTACTTCACTCTTCCTACTGAGAAGGTTTTGATGGGCTTTTCAATCCTCCAGGAGCAAGAGCAGCAGACTGGCCAGTCTTACACCCCCCCCCCCCGCTTCATACAACCTTGTCCTGTAAGGCAACTAGAATGCAATTTATTCTATCTGTGCCTGTGTCCCACCTAAGGGGAAAGGGTGCATGCTGTCTGAGCCTGGAGACACCCTGACACACAAGTGCATGCCCTACAGATTTAACTCATTTTACACACAGCACACTCAATAGAAAGAGAAGCAAAGTGAAGCCTGCCAGTGTGGAATTGTCTTGAAGCTACAGACGAGGTAGAAATGTGAAAACTGACTTGATGTGATATTGAGAACCTCTGAAAGCCAAAGAAGTGGAGCTTATGAGTAGAGTTCTATGTGAGGCCCAGAGAACCAGCCACATGATTGCCTTACAGGACCCAAAGCCTTTCTCCCTTCCTCCCTTTTCTTTCTTTTTTTGGAACATGGTTTCTCTGTATAGCCCTGGATGTCCTACAACTCACTCTGCAGACCAGGCTGAGTGGGACTCACAGAGATCCACCTGCCTCTGCCTCCTGACTGCTGGGATTAAAGGTGTGAACCATCATACCTGGCTCCACAATCCTTTTCTAGTGCAATAAGAAATGCTCTAGTGACTGACATCAATATCTCTGAGCTATCTGATGGCAGCTGTCCTCCATATGACAATAAGATACAAATACAGCTTGAATATTAAATCCCCCACAAAGGTTCACCTATTGAAGGCTTGGTCTTTGGCTGGTGGCATTGTTTTTTGAGAGCTCCTGGAAACAGTTTTAATCTGTGTATTATGGGAAAATGGCAATAAGAAACTTTATGATTACTATAAGTAAATAGCCTTTTGTAACTGTCAGTTGGATGCATGTCTAATCCTACCCTTCAGAAACTTAGACAAGCAGTGAGAATCATCTTAGATGAACAAATATGTCCTTAGGCCCCACCCTCAGGTCATCTGAGGACCCTGCCAAAAAATTCTGCAAAGAAGCTGTTGTGGTTTGAGCAGGTATGGCCCAATAGATTCAAGTGTTTGAATGCTTGAGCCTTAGGGAGTGGCACTATTAGGAGGTGTGGCCTTGTTGGAGGAAGTGTGTCACTGAAGAGGAGTGTGCTTGAGGTTTCATATATATTCAGGCCACACCCACTGAGACAGACTCTGATGCCTACAGATGAAGACGTAGAACTCTTAGCTCCTTCTCCAGCACCATGTCTGCCTGCACTCCACCATGATGATAACTGATTCAACCTCTGGAACTGTAAGCCAGCCTCAATTAAATGTTTTCCTTTATAAGAGTTGCTGCAGTTGTTCAGCTGGAGCCTCTGACTCATCCCTATACAGCCCAGAAAACCCGTTCCTCTCTCTCTCTCGCTCTGTCTCTCTCTGTCTCTCTCTCTCTCTCTGTGTGTCTCTTTCTGTCTGTCTGTCTCTCTCTCTGTCTCTCTCTCTGTCTCTGTCTGTCTCTGTCTCTCTCTCTCTCTCTCTCTCCAAACCTGGCCCATTCAGAGAGTCCCTGAACAAAGGAAAGGCACCCAAAAGCCCAGTTCTGCGTCCTTGGTGACTACTGCAACTTCCTTCCCTGAATTTGCCAGCTGCTCTGGTCCCTTCCTAAGCACTCAGCCTTTGACCATACTTGGGCACAAATCCATCTGGTGGCAGACACATCATCGCACCATGCCTACAACTTATAAAATCTCCCTGCTTTAGTCCAATGTTACAGCTTCTCTGGCCTCAATCTCTAAGACCAAAGAATCCACCCAGGAGTTGCTTTGCTCAATATACCTGTTGTTATACTTTTTCAGTTCAGCTTGATCTGGCTTACTGTGTCAGTGGAGAAACTTATTATGGAGTTAAGGGCACAGAAAACCTATTAGTGGCCATGTGTTTCTTCACAATAGAAACCCTAAGACAAAAACTAAAGGATGCAATGCTGGCAAAGTTCACTTTGCTTTTCAAATCACAACTCTCAAGAATGAGAGTGATCCCCATGGGCTCATATATTTGAATACCTGGGTCTTAGTTGGTAAAACTATTTGGCAAGGACGAGGAGGTGTGTCAGTGGGAATGGGGTTGAGGTTTCAGGAACCTTTGACATTCCCAGTATGTTCTCTGCCTCCTATTTACAGTTTAAGATGTTGAGCTCTCAGCTGTTGCTGCCACCATGCCTTTGCTTCCCATCAGGGACTCTAAGCCCCTAAAACTGTAAGCCAATTGAATGCTTTATTTTATAAGTGCCTTGGCCACTCATAAAAGCAATAGAGAAGTAACTATGCTGAGTGGCGGTGGCAGGAGGTAAGTAGGCAGGATGCATGCTTGCCCCTGACTGAACAGAGGAGGGAAATTCAAAGCCTTTTGGGTTCTGCCCTTATGAGCACCTGACTAACATAATCTGATGCCATTCTCTATGCACCCTATTTATGGACCTGGCCAGTGTCCATTGCCCTGGTCAATATTTAATAAAGTTTGCCTTAAATTTGGCTCAAAACTGGTGGTTGCTGAAAAAGAGCCCACACTGAAATAGTATGTAAAAACAGAGCATTGATTCTCCACAAAAAAAAAAAAAAACCAGCACACAGGGCCAACCATTTGTACAAAATGGTGGCCACAAGAGGAGCACTCAGGCTCCTTTCAAACACCGCTAGGGAATTCCAGGAACAGTTAGGTCATCTCAAACATGGTTGGTTAAGCAAGCAGCAGTGACATTAATACAATTTTGATAGTCTAAGGTTTAGTTTTCTCGTCTTTGGGTATGTTTCATGGGGATTACAGGAACTGCTCTTTTTCAGCCATCACCTTGAGATTCTGGGGTTTGCTCAGGCCTTGAATGTGTTCTCTCCCTTGTCCTTGCTGTCAGAGGTGCTGATGATTAATGGCCCTTTGTTTGAAATAAACCTTGCTTGCTAAAACTTAGATCCAACTGTAAAATGGCGGAAGTTCAGCCCTCTCTGTGGAATTAACAGCTGCATACAAGGAGTAAAACCAACCTGTCCTAGCTAGGGTTGCCATTGCTGTGATGAAACTCCACCACCAAAAGCAAACTGGGAATAAAATGTTTACTTGGCTTATATCACTGTTCATTATTGAAGGAAGTCAAGACAGGTACTCAAGCAGGGAAGGATGTAGGCTGCTGGTCTGAGAACCTGTAACGGTAGCCACACCCCTTTGGGTGTGGCTTCAGGAGGGCGGAAGGGGGCGGGGAGGGAAGCATAAGGCATAAGGCATGGACTCTCTTTCAAGGGTCCTTTCTGGTGGGACAGCCCATCCAGTGGGAAAGACAGAGAAACGCTCCCACGGTACTTTGTATTTTTCTGTGTAATTGTTCCCCAGTAAACACCCACTTATCATTTATCTTGGATCTAGTGAAATAATTACATCCTCGCCTTCAGAAGGAACCCTGGAGGTGGGAGCTGATGCAGAGGCCATGGAGGAGAGCTGCTTACTGGCTTGCATCACAGGACTTGCTCGGCCTGATTTCTTACAGAACCCAGGACCACCAACCCAGGGATAGTACTACTAACAATGGGCTGGGTCCTTTCGTATTAATCATTAATTAAGAAAATGCCCTACAGACTTGCCTACAGCCTGTTCTTTCTTATTGAGGCATTTTCTCAACTGAAGTTCCCTCCTTTCCAATGACTCGAGCCTGTATCAAGTTGATATAAAAACTAGCTAGCATACAAGCCCAGAGAAACGTGTTTCAGTCAGCAAAATTGGAAGGTTAGAGTCATCTAAGCCCATTGATATCAGACATGGGATTCCTGGACTTAGAGTTTTCCCTGTAGGGTTTCAGTCTTTGGTCCAATACTTTCTCTCCATGCCCCAATCCCTTCCTTTTCGAATGGTAATGTAGATTCAGTGCTCTTGTATTTTAGAAGTATATGTTAGTATTCAGGCATCTGTACTGGCCTGTCCTTGGGGTTCTGACAGACATGCCCTCAACTGCAGCCTCTAAGAGCACCACCTGTGCACATTCACTATGTTCCCTTTTAAAAGAACCCTGCCCAACTCCCATCCTTTTCCCTTTCTCTTCTTCTTTGTCTATTCCCCCCTCCCCCATCTTTCTTCTCTCTCCCCCTCTTTCTTTTCTCCTCTCTCCTGCTGCTCCTATCTCTGGAGACCAGTCTTCCCCCTCCCCTTCCCCCTTTTTATGATCCCTTTCCCTAATTAAAAAATACCCTCTGCTTTTCTTAAATTACAACAGTATGCATTTTTTTGCTTTTTGCTTTTTACAGGGAGTTATAGTTAAGAGATTGCCTTGATGGGGATGGAGAGATGGCTCAGTGGTTAAGGGCACTGGCTGCTCTTCCAGAGGACCCAGGTTCGATTCCTAGTCCCCACGTGGCAGCTCACAACTGTATGCAACTCCAGTTCAGAGGAACTGACACCTTCACACTAATAATGAACATAAAATTTAAAAAATTATTTAAAAAAAAAAAAAGAGAGAGATTTTTAACTGGGCTCCCCCACCTCCCCAAACAAGGTTTCTCTATGTAACCTCCTGACTGTCCTGGAACTCACTCTGTAGACCAGGCTGGCCTTGAACTCAATAAGATCCACCTGCCTCTGCCTCCCAAGTGCTGGGATTAAAGGCATGCACTATCACTGCTCAGCAGACTTTGGGTTTTTAAACCAGTGTTATTAACTCTGAAAGACTCAGGGACTTTTGAAGTTGGACTGAATGCATTTTTGCATAATGATATGGCTATAGGCCTATGGAGGTCAGGGAGTGGAATGTGGTTGTTTATTGTGGGTTTTTGTTGTTGTTGTCTTTTGTTTGTTTTTGAGACAGGGTTTCTCTGTGTTTCCCTGGCTGGCCTGGAACTCGCTCTGTAGACCAGGCTGGCTTTGAACTCACAGAGATCCTCCTGCCTCTGCAAATGTGGAGGTTTGAATGAGGATGGCCTTCATAGCTCCTTATGTTTCAATACTTAGTTCCCAGTTTGTGGAACTGATTTGGGAAGGACTAGGAGGTGTGGCCTTTTGGAAGAGGTGTGTCTTGGGGGTGGGGTTTGAGGTTTCTGCATCCTCATGCCATCCCCAGTAAGCTCTCTCTGCCTCCTGACTGTGGTTTGAGATTTGAGCTCTCAATTGACACAATAACTTCACTCTGCCATCATGGACTCTGACTCCCTGGAACCATAAACCCAATCAAACACTTTCTTTAATAAGTTGCCTTGGTTATTTATTTGTGTATTTTCTTTTTTTATTTTTATTGATGGTTTATCCAATATATTTTGATCATATACTTCCCTTCCCCAATTATGGTGTTTTATCACAATAGTAGAAAAGTAACTAAGACAACTATGATTGCAGTGTTACCAACTGCCTCGATACAGCATCATGACTGGCTGTTGCGTCTACATACTGTGTGACAAAACAAATACTTCCTGGAGTTGGCTTGCCAGGTATTTTGTCACAGCAGCCACAGAAGTAGCTAATACAGAAAAATGATGCACCTAGATGGGCTGTTCCTCTGATAAAACTGAGCCTGCCATTCTCAGGCTTTTGGAACTGATTTGAGGAAGGAATGTGGCAGTCTGGAACTCTGAGCTAGAAAGAGCCATAAATAATGGAAGCAGGGCTTCCTGGGTCATTTTGCTGGGAGTGTGGAGACCAGAGAGTTGAAAGAATGGACAAAGTGCAAAGTCATCACCTGAGATTTCAGAAGGGAACGAGACTATCAGGAATGATGTTAGAGGTCATTCATGTGATAGTCTGGGAAAAAAATCTAGCTACTTTCTGCCCATGTCCTGGGGGCTTGGTGGAAGAAATCCAAGGATAGGGTAGCATCCAGGCAGTGGCAAGGCTACTGTTCACTGCTGTGCTTTCATTTGAGGCCAGCAGTGAGAAAGCAAGAAACAGAGCAGTTTGACAAAGAAAATAGTGTTTACTATTACAGACAAGGCTACTTCAAAAAGAATGTTCATTGTTTTGTTTGAGGCATAGTCTCACACTAGCCAAGGTGAGCATGTACTCACTTTGTGGCCCTGGATGGCCTCGAACCATCCTGTGAGAAGCCAGGCTGGCTGGTCCCTTTGGACTGTGGTAAGCAAAAGTCCAATGATCCCAGGAAGGGTCAGGGACTGGAAAGTCATGGCCTTGCTTGTCCTAGAAGAGCCATCCTTGTGCAGCTTGTTCTTGGGTTTGTGATCTTTGGACTGTTAAAAACAAACCAAAATCAAACAACAACAACAAAAAAACATACTTGACTAAAGAGATGGCTCAGCAGGTTTGATAAAAACCCTAGAAACCTGAATTCAACCCTTACAACACAGAGAGTTCTTGGTTTTGTTTTTTGTTTGTTTGGGGTTATTTTTTGGTTTGTTTGTTTGTTTTCTTTTATTTTGATTTGTGTTTTTGTTTTTGAAACAGGGTCTCCCTATGTAGCCTTGGCTGTCCTGGAACTCACTATGTAGAACAGGCTGGCCTTGAACTCACAGAGATCTACTTTCCCCGACTCCTGAATGCTGGGACTAAAGATGTGCACCATTGCATCTGGCAGAGCATACAGGGTTGAAGAAAAGGATTAATTCCAAACAAGCAACCCTCCAACCTTTACAAATGTGCTTCACACACAAGAGATGGCTCAGCAGTCAAGAGCACTGGCTGCTCTCCCAGAGGACATGGGTTTGATTCCCAGCACCCACATGGGTCCTCACAACCAGTTGTTACTCCAGTTACAGGGGATCCAGTGTCATCTTCAGGCTTCTTCGGGCACTGCACACATGTGGTGAACAGACAGACATACAGGCAAGACACCTGTACACATTTTTTTTTTTTTTTTTTTTTTAAAAAAACCTTTCTTTAAAAATCTAATCTACTTTTTTGTTCCCTATTCTTACAAGTCATCTCACTCTTTGGTTACACTTTCCTGATGGGAGCTTAGACTATGGATGGCCAAAACCTAATTTTTTTATTATTTTACTTATTTTATTGGGGAGGGTGTGCCACCACGTGCCTCTGGCAGCCGAGGACAGCTGGTAGGAGGAGTTGGGTCTTCCCTTCCACCATGTGGGTTCCAGGGGTCAAACTGAGGTCTTCATGTTTGGTGGCAATGGTCTTAATGTGCTGATCCATCTTGCTACTTAAAGTCAGGTAAAGGTCCTTAGGGTTGATGTGTAAGGACTTGAAAGTGCCCCTAGGGCTCTTAGTCTTTCCTCTGCTAGCTGTGCCATCTGCTGGGACGGGCCAAGTCTTACTGATGTCCGTTGGGCACTGCAGATTCTTCCTGTGCTGGTCCTCCTCTTTGTACATTTGTACAGTGTAGACGAGTTAAAGTCCAACCTCCAGGGTCTCCACGGCATCTCAAAGTGAGAGAACAGTGACTCAGCAGAACTACAGGACATTTAAAGGTGTCCCTTACTCACTGGTCCCCTCATCCCCAACCCTAGGGCAAGGGCCAAGATATCAGCTGTCCTTTCATCTCCTCTATCTCTGTTGTCTTTGGTTGTATGGTTAGTTACACCAGTCTGGAAGAAAAGCTTAGACAGAGGTGCATCTGTTTGCGGCTGTTTGTTTGAACAGAGTCTCACTATGTAGCTCTGACTGACCTGGAACTCTCTTTGTAGACCAGACTGGACTTTAACTCACCCATAGCCACCTACCTCTGTCTTCTAAGAGCCTAGCCATCTGCTTGCTCTTTGCCTCTTATAAAATAGATATATCTGGAGATGATATTGAAAGTTAAATTGTCAATTATTGGTGTTTTTAAGATTTATATTTATTATTTTATGTGTATCAGTGTGGTGATTAGTTTTTGTCAGTTTGACACAAACCGAGAGGGAACTTAAATTGAGAAAATGCCTCTATCAGATGGCTCTGGGCACGTCTACCTGTGTCTTAGTTAGGTTTACTATTGCTGTGATGAAACATCATGACCAGAGGCAACTTGGGGAGGAAAGGGTTTATTTCACTCATAATCCCATATAACACTTCATCATCAAAAGCAGTGAGGGCAGGAACTCAGTCAGGGCTGGAACCTGGAGGCAGGAGCTGATGCAGGGCCATGAAAGAGAACTGCTTACTCAGCCTGCTTTCTTTAGAACCCAGGACCACCAGCCCTGGGATGGCACCACCCACAATGGATGATGGGAGATGTCATTCTGTAAATATGTTTCCCTTATTGGTTAATGAATAAAGCACTATTGGCAAATAGGAAGGCAAGATAGGCAGGACTAGGAGACAAGGAGGATTCTGGGAGATGTAGTAGAGAGGAGTCAAGATGTAAGACATAAGAGGTCCAGACCCTCTCTCCTGTAAGATAAGACCATATATAACCTGACTTCATCATAATGTCAAATAAACTCCGAGGGTAGTGCACAAAAAAAAAAAAAAAAAAAGAAAAGAAAAAGAAAAAAAGGAAGGAAGGAAGAAATAAAGAAAGGAAGCTGAGTAAGCCCAGGGGTGCAAGCCAGTAAGCAGTGTGCCTGCCTTGATGATAGACTAATCTGTAAGCTATATAAACCATTTCCTCCTCCAGGTTGCTCCTGGTTTGTAGTTTATCGAAAAAGAAAGCAAACTAGGATAATGAGTGTTTTTCTGGATGGATGTGATATAAATGGGTGCAGTAACCATGCAGGCCAGAAGAGGGCATAAGATCCATTGGCGTCCAAGTCACAGACTTGTGAGAAGCCACGTGGGTGCCGGGAACCTAACCCAGGTCCTCTGTGTGAGCATCTAGTGTTTTGTTTTGTTTTCGGAGAGAGGGTCTCTCTGTGGTTTTGGAGGCTGTCCTGGAGCTAGCTCTTGTAGACCAGGCTGGTCTCCAACTCACAGAGATCCTCATGCCTCTGCCTCCTGAGTGCTGGGATCAAAGCAAGCGCCACCACCACCTGGCTGCATCCAGTGTTCTTACCAGCTGAGCCTGCCATCTCCTCACACTTTTTCCTTTTAAACAATTTTCTTAAACTAGCAGTTGACCAAATTAACTTGTTTGCTTTTGGAGACAGGGTTTCTCTGTGTAATAGCCTTGGCTGTCATGAAACTCAGTTTGTAGACCAGGCTTCCTCCAGACTCACAGAGATCCTCATGTCTCTGCCTCCCAAGTGCTGGCATGCCCTACATCAACACAAAACATTTTTTAAGGGGGATTTAATTGATTAAAATTATGGAAAATACATCTCAGAAGAAATAAATATGAATCCAAAGGGAATATGGGTTGGGAACCTGGAGATTCATTCAGATTCAACTTTAGTTGGCAGGGTTTAGGTTTCCCGACCCTTGCAAACTAGGGCCCACAGTAGCCTGGGATTCAGCAGCATCATGTGCCTTTCAGTCCAGTTACTTTGGTTGATTACACCAAGACACAAAGTCTTACTGGGAACTGGAGTGACACATCCCTCCAGTCTGGGAGACATTTTTGGAAGGGACCATTTCCTAACCAGCAAAGGTCAGTACTCACAAGTTGCCTTGCCAAGGATCATGCCTGTGGGGAACCATACTAACCCAAGATTTCCTCAGAGGCCCTGATGAAGGGACAAAGCGAACTTTAATTTTGTGTTCTTATCCAAGAACGGACTTGGCAAGGCTGATCTGACCCTGGAGCTAGTGTCTTGTAAAGTGAAGGTTGTGGCTTCTGGGGACCAGAATCTCAGGTTATCAGTCCTTAGGCAGCTGTCTGATATATCCCCCGTTATCTCTGCCAACATTGTCTGACTCAGCTCTCTGCTGACCTTGGTCATCTTCCCCCTACAAGTAGTATGTGTGATGCTGTACTTCTTAATAAACTTGCTTGGCATCAGTCATCAGCTATGGAAGACCTGCTGCTCCCAGCTATTGCTTTTGTCTTATATTTCATCTTTTCTATTTTTCATCTCCAATTCTTCCACTCAACACTTCATTTGAGACCCTTATTCCTGCTGGTTTGTGGTGCATGTCTTAACTTTTTTTATTATTTAATATTGTAAAGGGATGGTTATTTTTGGATATGGCTTAATTTTTTGCCTATAAGAATTTGGAGTGAACCAGGTGGTTGTGGTGTATGCCTTTGATCCCAGTACTTGGTAGGCAGAGGCAAGCAGATCTCTGAGTTTGAGACCAGCCTGGTCTACAGAGCTACTTCCAGGACAGCCTCCAAAGCCACAGAGAAACCCTGTCTCGAAAAACCAAAAAGAGAAAAGAAAAAAACAAAAAAAACCAAAAAAACAAATCTGGAGTGGAGCCAGGCATGAGGGCATACATTTTTATCACAGAACTTAGGAGGCATAGGCAGTCAAATCTCTATGAGTTTGAGGCCAGCCTAGTCTACATAGCAAGTTCTAGGCCAACCAGAGCTACACAGAGAGAAACCCTGTATCAAAAGAAAAAAAAAAAAAAGCAAAGCAAAAGAAAGAAAGAATGACTGCAGAGCAGAGGCTGAACAGACTCTTGCTGCTTTTCCTGGGTACTAGGGTTCAGTTCACTGTTACAGCATGTTGTTCCTGCCAGCCTCCCGGTCCTGCTGCCATTGTCCTGCAACCACGTGTGCCCCAAATAACACTCAGAGACTCTGTATTTGATACAATCCTGTTGGCCAGTTACCATTATTGTTAATGGGCTAGCTCTGCCTTAATCATTAACCCATTTCTACTTATCTAAGTATTTCCACGTGGTCGTCTTATCGGGGAGCCGCGCGGCAGGCGTCCTGCTCCTTCCCGGGCTACATCTTGACTCCACCTACTACTTCCTCTTCCTCCTCCTAGTCTCCTAGCCCCGCCTATCTAGTTTTCTATTGGCCACAGGGCTTTATTAACAGTATGAGAAACATATATACAGAATCACATCTCCCATCATCTCCTCTTTTCTGTCTAAAGTAAAAGAAGGGGTTTAACCTTAACATAGCAAAATATACCATACAACAGTTATCAAATAAGAATCACAGTTAACAATATTTAGTCCATTAACATTTTGTAAGACTTAAAGAAAATATCATCTATCCTATCTTTGTCAGTCTAAAGTCCTATATGTAACTTATCTTTAATCCTAACTAAGGAAAACTATAAGCATAACTATCTGTCTTCAAGTCCTTCAAAGACCATAGAAGGATAATATATAAACTCTAGAAATGACAGAGACAACGCATTGCCTGGTCAGTCACCCGAAGTTCTTCTGTAATGTTCCATCTTCAGCCCATAGGCCATAATGTGTGTCCAGACTCCTCAATAAGGCAGGAAACTTTTCTCTGTGTCCTGTAGACTATCTGGCTGTCTGGCAGCCTCTTCCATGAAACAGGAATCCTGTAGCAATGTCCATCTTGCATCAGCAGTTACCTTTTTGTGGGTCCTGCATGTCCAGTTTCTACAACATAAAGTCAAACAGTTCAGAAGAGCAATACCTTGCCCAAATGGCTAGTCTTGCCATATTAGAAGCAAACTCCATAACACATTTCTTCGATATCCATCTTCCTTTCTGACGCAGGTGGTGTTACCAGGAGCAGTTGTGCCTCATTGTCAAGAAAATCCCTAAACCATTTTAAATGCCATATTCTGTAGGTCTTTGAAAGGCTTGAAGAATGCCTATCCATCTCAAATATATCTCTGCATATCTAGAAATCCTAATTAACTTAACTCCAAGTATTGACTATCATAGGTAATTCTCTAATCTGTACTAAATTATACATTACATTTTTCAATGAGCTATAATACCTAAACAAGAGGAGAAATCTACATATCATAAAATTTACCTTAAATTGTATCAATAAAAGAAAATCCATTCCAAAGCAAAGTATTCATATCTATACCTTAATTCCCTTTTTTACCTTTACAAGGATTGCTTGTGTCATTAACCATTTATAACCAAGCCCATATAAATGAAAACAAACATTTATAAACAATATTTGGGAATTTGGGCGTAGTTCTTTCCAAACTACTTCCTGCTGGTAGAGGGCGCTGTCATGGGGGTCCAAAGAAGATGCAGAAATCTTGGCAGTAGTCTGCAAGGCTTTGTCTCAACTGCTTTGAATGTTGGATCACCTGGGGAGTTGTCTCAGGGGGTCTGGCTTGATCAAACCACATAAGTCTGGAAAGAATCCATAGCCTTCCATTTTCTGTGGAAACAAGAATAGAAATCCTTTTCCCCAGTAACTTGTCCTTAGGCTCAAATTTTGGAGTCAAAGCATTTTTAAAATATATAAATTGAATTAATCCAGCAGCATTTCTTTTATCAGTAGTTGTTTTCTCAGCAATCAAATAATTTAAAGACAACAGAAGCACGTATAGTATCCAAAATTTCTCTGTGTTTTCCATCTTTACATGGCTTTTTTATTATTCTATTTCTTCTACTTCTATTTTTACATATTTTGAGACAGGGTTTCTCTGTGTAACTTTTATCTGTCCTGGAATTCACTGCATACCAGGTTTACTTTGAAATCACAGAGATCTGCTTGCCTCTGTCTGCCGAGTACTAGGATTAATTCTACTTCCTTTTTTCTTTTTTAAACCATTGTATCCTGTTTCTTTTTCTCTCCCAAGCCAGCGTATTTTTAAAAACACAGTGTAAACCTTTATTGCAGCTCTCCTACACACCAATGAATTGTTAGCAGAGCTCTTTAAAAGCCAGGCGGCTTTTTGCTGCTTACACTAATTTTGGAAACTTCCCTTAAAGGAGCCGCGCAAATCTCTGTCTACAGCAAAACAAATCCAATCAAGAAAATGCTGCTACCAAGAAGTCTCTGTTCCCTTGTTTCTAAAAACTATTTTTTAAGCTTATGTTAAGTTTTAAGCGAAAGTTCTCAATCCCGCTTCTGACACCATTATGTTACAGCATGTTGTTCCCGCCAGCCTCCCGGTCCTGCCGCCATTGTCCTGCAACCACGTGTGCCCCAAAGTTCACAGCACCCACACTGGGTAGCTTACAACCATTCTAACTCTAGCTCCAGAGAATCAACCTGCCACAAATTAGAATCACTTAAGTAGGGAAGCTCAACTGAAGAGTTGTCCCTATTACCTTATTGATGTGGGAAGCCACACCCAAAATGTGGGTGACCTCTTCAAGTATCAGCTCAGACTTGAAAAGGTAACAAGAGGTAGATTATTCAGCTTTCTGTAGCTTGGCCTTTTCTGCTTCATGGAGTTGATTTCTCCAGCACTTGTTGCTGCTGCTGATCCCTTCACAGACATCAGAACCAGCAGCTCCCTGGAAACCCTCCAGGGTTTTGGTGTCAGACTGGGATAGCCAAGACACTCAGCCTCAAGGTGTGAGCAGCTACCGAGCTTGCAGCCTCTCAGGTGTGAAGCAGCTGATGTTACTATTTCAATGTAAACTGAATCAATACACTCCTTACATATATGTCCCCACTGTATTGGTTCTGCTCCTATTGAGAACACTAATATGCATTATACATAGCCCCAAGTACCTTGTGAAACGATTTACACTCAGTAGGTGCCTATTAGAAATGTGTAGACTGGGCTGGAGAGCACTGGCTGAGTTCAATTTTCAGCCACCACATGGTAGTTTCACAACCATCTGCAATGAGATTTGGTGCCCTCTTCTGGCATGTATACCTATATGCCAGAACACTGTATACATATTAAACAAATCTTCTTTAAAAAAGTGTAGACTTAGCATATGTAGAATATACATGCTTAGGGGCAAGGAGTGTTACTTAGTGGCATATGTTCAGCATGCAGAAGGCACTGGGTTCAATTCTTGGGTACAAGTACAGAATACAATGGCTAGATTCCACCAAAAGCCTATGAAAGGAGAGAAAATAAAGCACACACAGTGTCTTTGTTCCACAGTTCATTTATGGAATTGGGGCAGGTGATTTAACAACAAGTTGCAACATAAGGCTGGGAGAGAATCGTTGTTGCTCTCCTTCCCAGGGCCCAGTTGTGATAGGGATGCTTGCAAGTTTTCTAAAATAGCCATCTGTTGTTGGGCAAGCTGGGTCTGAAGCTGGAGGTTGGCATACATACATTCTAGGAGTCCTAGGCATTCCTTGGGCTTCTGGCCAGCTCCTGAAGGAAGAGTGATGGAGGTGCAAAGGGACAAAGGAAAGAGGCTTTGTAATTGCGGTTGAGGTTGGAAGGACTCCCTAAGAGCACTAATTCTCCCACATACAACCCAAACCAGATGCACTTCTGCTCAGCAGTTATCTTCCCAGAGGCTTACCTGCCAATGTTGTTTTCATTTAAAACAAATTATTGCAACTCACCCCTCCCCTTTTTACTTTTCTTGTAGTACTTATAGTCATCTGGAGTACTCAGTAATCACTCGTGTTTGTCTAAGTTCCCTGCTTGAGTGTATACTTCAGGAAGGCAAGGACTTTTGTCTGGTCTACTTTAGTATCCCCAGCATAGAGAGAAGCACATAAGTATTCAAAAGCACATTTAAAAAGCTGGGTGATGGTGATGCATGCTTTTAATTCCAGCACTCAGGAGACAGAGGCAGGTGGATCTCTGTGAGAGGTCAGCCTGGTCTACAGAGTGAGTTCCAGGACAGTTTAGGCTACACAGATAAACCCTGTCTCAAAATAAATGAATGAATGAATGAATGAATGCTGGGCATGGTGGCACATGCCTCCCAGCATTCTGAGGCAGAGGCAGGTGGATCTCTATGAACAGGCAGAGCTACATAGAGAGACCCAGTATTAAAAAGAAAACAACAGGGGCTACAGAAATAGCTCAGAGGTTAAGAGCACTGGCTTCTCTTCCAGAGGTCCTGAGTTCGATTTCCAGCACCCACATGATGGCTCACAACCATCTGTGATGAGATCTGGTGCCCTCTTCAGGCTTTCAGGGATACACTGTATAAATAATAAACAAATCTACAGAAACTTATAAGTAATAAACAAATCTACAGAGAATTCTGGGACAGGCTTCAAAGCTATAGAGAAACCTTGCTTGGGAGGGGAGGGAGAGAAAAAGAAAAAAATACATACATACATACATACATACATACATACATACAATAAACTTGGAAAGATGATTCAGTAGATAAAGGCACTGGCTGCTCTGGCAGAGGACCAGAGTTCAGCCCCAAGAACTCACAAGGTGGCTAACAATTGCCTGCAATTCCACTTACAAGGGATCCATGCCCTCCTCTGGCCTCCACAGGCATTACATGGATGCAGTGCACAGACATGCGTATGGGCAAAACACTCATACATACAAAATATATTTTTAAAGCTATAACAAAAAAGGGGCTGGAGGATTTGCTCTGAGGTTATGAACACTGGCTGCTCTTCTAGAAGTTCTGAGTTCAGCCTCCAGCAACCACATGATGACTCACTCACAACTGCCTATAATGAGATCTGGTGCCCTCTTCTGGTGTGTAGACATACATGCAGGCAGAACACTGTACATAAAAAAATAAATAAATCTTAAAAAAAAAAAAAAAAAGCTGATTAAGCCACGTGATAATGACACATGCCTTTAGTCCCAGAACTCAGGAGGCAGAGGCAGGTGGATCTTTGTGAGTTCAAGGCCACCTGGTCTACAGAGTGAGATTCAGGACAGCCAGGGCTGTTACATAAAGAAGCCCTATCTGGAAAAACAAATTAAATAGGTAAAAATTAAAGATGTCTGTTTGTTGTAGAGGTTTTTTAGACTTATTTATTTTACATGTATGGGTGTTCTGCCTTCATGTATGGAGGTTAATACAGGTGTTAAATTTGGAACCAGAGTTAGGAAAAGGTTCTTTGCTGCCATGTAGGATCCTCTAAAACAGTAGCCAGTGCTTTTAGCCATGGAGGTATCTCTCTAGCCCTGAGGATGGCCTTCTTGAGCCTACTCTTTCCACCTTCCAAGGGCTGGTCTAACAGGTATGGATTACATCTGGCTCCCAGGCTCTTTTAAAAATAGGTTTTGTTGTTGCTGTTCCTGTTTTTAATTACTTGGGGCTTTTTTTTTTTCTTCATTGTATGTGTATGAGTGTTTTGCCTGAATGTATGTCTGTGCGCCATGTTAATAAATGATGTCCAAGGAGGACAGAAAAGGGCTTTACATCTTTGGATGGTGTGCATCACCCTGCAAGTGCTGGAAACCAAACCCAGAGCCACTGAAAGAACAGTAAGTGCTCTTTTCTTGTTTGGTTTGTTGTTGTTGTTGTTTTGTTTTTCAAGACAGGGTTTAGCCCTGTCCATCCTGGAACTCTCTTTGTAGACAAGACTAGCCTTGAACTCAGAGATCTGCTATCCTCTGCCTCCTGCATGTTGTGATTAAAGGTTTCTCCATGACTACCCAGCACTTGTTTTGTTTTTAAGACAGGGTCTTACTGGATAGCCCTGGATAGCCTGGAACTCAATATGCAGACTAGGCTAACCTTGAACTCTCAGACATCCACTTCAATCTTTGAAAATCTAACCCTGGGGTGCCTGGGATGATGAGTCAGGAGGCAAGTGTGAGGGCTACATAGTGAGTTCCAGGCTACAGAACTCAGAACAACAAACAATAAACCAAGAAAAAACTGTCTGGGGGAGAAGGGGGAGAGATGGTTCAGCAGTTAAGAGCCCTGTCTGCTCTTCCAGAAGTCCTGAGCTCAATTCCCAGCAACCACATGGTGGCTCACAAACATCTGTAATGAGATCTACTGCCCTCTTCCAGCATAAAGGTGTATATGCAGACAGAGCACTCATATACGTAAAATAAATAACTCTTTAAAAAAAAGACTGTCTCGAATCAGAGGCAGGGGGATCTCTGAACTCAAGGCCAGCCTGGTCTACAAAGTAAGCTCCAGGACAGCCAGAACCGTTACACAGAGAAACAGAGTCTCGAAAAAACAAAACAAAACAGCACTCCACATAGCTAAGGACAAATTTGAACTAATCCCCATGCCTCCAAATTCCAAGTGCTGGGATTACAGGCATTTGCCAATGTACCCAGTTTGTGTGGTTCTGGGCCTTGTGCACACCAGGTAAAAACTCTACCAGTTGAGCTACATTCACAGCCTGAAAAAGGTTTTTTTTTTTCTTTTTGCTGTTGTTTTTGTTTGGGTTTGGTTTTTGTTTGTTTTGCTGAGTGGATGAAATCTAGGTCCTTTTAGGGACCTGAAGCTTCACCATTGTCTAACCCCAGTCTATCCTTGGTGATCAGCTTACTTTTTAAATGTTTTCAACTACATTGTCTGTAGGCAGCTTAGTTAACCTCAATAGTTATACTGTCTGCATCTGGGGGCAATGGCTACATAGTGTTGAGTTCCCCGTAAGTATTCAACTATCCACTGACTTCCCTAGGAAAAGGTGAGTGAGAGAAATTCAAAGAAGCAGAATCCAAGCTAAAGCTGCCATCTCCTTCCCTGGGTCCCTTTTAACCATCAGGAGCAGCAAGCAGAAAGACTGTGGTAGATCCAAGTAGCTAATAAGTGAGAAAACTGGGGAAAAGAGTGAAACCAACAGAACAAATCGTCAATGGAACTCTGAACGTGAAACAGGCTACAGGGGTGCTTTGATGAGCAGTCATCACTGACCTGGGGAAGCTTAAGCTACTTTGCACCTGCTCTCCTGGCTAGGTCTGCTTGAAAGCCTTCTCCCCAAGCCTTACCTGAAGGCAGCTTTGTTGTCTGGATGTTCAAGAAAGTGGCTGGCGGGGAATTTGCTTGAAGATTGATATAACTGGGGGAGGGTTTTGCTGGACAAAGACACACATCTTCCTCTTTGGCTGAAAATCAGGTGACTAAATCAAAACTCATTCTAACAAGTGTTAGCCTCCCTTCCCCTGCCCCTTTTCTCCTCTTTTAATGGTAAGACAATAACCCAGGCTGACCTTGAACCCGAGACCCTCCTGCCTTGGCCTCTCAAAAGTGGGACTGCAAGTGTGAGACTGCCTTTCTGACTGAATCACTGCACCTGGTCCACAAAAGCAGACTTGGTCCTACCCAAGTGTCAGGAAGATATACAAAGAGGAGACACAGAAACCAGAAACAAGTGAGTTACGTGAAGCCAGGCACGGCGCAATAAAGTCCATTTTACTTGCTTAATATGTACTACATGCTTATTAATCTACGAGACAGTGAGAAACACACAAAAGACATATACAACATAGTTTCTTAGCTGCTCATTACCAACTTAGGGACACAAATGGATCAGGTAAAACATCGTCTTCAGGCACAGTGGTACACATTTGCAATCCCAGTATCTAAATGGGGTGTGGTGATACATTATTTAGGATTTATTAAAGCTTTTCTTACGGTACAGAAAGCAAAGCTAGCCACACTAGTTATTATAGAAGCCAGGCAGTGGTGGCGCACACCTTTAATCCCACCATTTGAGAGGTAAAAGTAGACGGATTTCTGTTCGTTCAAGGCTACACTGAGCTGTATGAAATTGATCCAGTCCTATAGAGAAACAGCTCACACAAAGATGACCTCAGCACTTGGGATCACACACCTTTAATCCCAGGACTAGGGAGGTGTAAAAAGCAAAGGGTCTCATGTGAAGATTGATTCTCTAGCTAGCTGAGGAGAGGTAGCAGTCTGAGGCTTGGTGGAGAGCTCATGGGGACAGGATCAGCCCTTTCAGTCTGAGGTAGAGGTAAGAGCTAGTGGCTCTGCCGCTTTGCTTCTGTACCCTATGTCAAGCTTTATTATGTATACAGTGTTCTGTCATGTAGATGGTTGTAAGCCACCACGTGGGCGCTGAGAATTAAACTCAGGACCTCTGGAAGAGCAGCCAGTACTCAACCTCTGAGCCATCTCTCCAGCCCCTCAGTCAAGTTTTAATAAATCATTAAAAATTACACCACCGCAAAGATGGAGGCAAGAAGATCAAAAGTTCAAGATTAACCTCTACTACACAAGAAGCTCAAAACCAGCCTGGGTTACATGAGACTCTCTCTAGACAACTAAAAGAATCAGGTGAAACCACACAAAGATATAGTGAGTCTTAAAACCTGGGTAAACGTGGGAGGCAGAGGCAGGTATTCTCCATGATTTTGAGGTCAGGAGGTTTACAAAGCAAGTTCCAGGACTACACAGAGAAACCTTGTCTTAAAAAACCAAACTGAAACAAAAAACCTGGATAAAGTAAGGTTTTTATTGGGGTTATGGGTGAGCATACCCAGTTAAGGCCAAGTATGTAAACAAATGTAAAAGTAAGGGTTTTAAGGGGGTGGGAGGTGGAGATTACAATGAACACATATTTAGAAGAGGCTAGCATATGTCAAACATGGTGCCCACAGGTTTTGCCTTCCATCCTCGTTTACTAAACCATTAGATTACATTCCTAAAGTTAACCCCCAAGGTCTATCTCTTATTTGGCCACTGACTGGTCCTGAGATTAAACATCTAGTTTCAGCAATCAAAATTCATTATTTGGCTACACTGACTAACCTGTCCAATTAAGACTTACTAAACTCACCCTAGCACAGACTCTCTTTTCTCCTTAAAAACCAACTCCTGCAAAAAAAAACCACCTCCTTTGCTTGCTTTGCTTCTAGAGGCAGCCTCCTCCACTCCCACTTGCTTGTCTCTCTGTTGTAATAAATCTCCTTTATGCTAAGAACTCAGGGTCTGGGTGTGTTAAGAGACAACTCTGAGGGGTCCCCAACCCTTACAGAGGCTCCATGTGGGGACATTTACTCTGAAAACTTGGAAAGCTTAAAGCAGAGTAGGAAAAAGGATGACATAAAATAAACTCAGCTAAAAGGGCAATAATAAGCTTGGAGGATGAGACGACCCGGGAAATTAGCCAAGTCAGAAGAGAAGGAGGAAGAGAGAGAAGGGGGCCATCATCACTGACATAAGGATAGGCCAGAGAAGCCTCTCTGTGTAACCAAACTTGAGATGTTTAAGCTTTCCCTTCATGTAATAAATAGCCCCCTCAACCTTTAAGGTTTGGAATGTGTAAGCCAAGCTGGTGGCTCACACCTTTAATCCTAACATCCAGAAGGCAGAGGCCAGTAGGGATCTCTGTGGGTATTTGAGCCCTCCCAGCACTAAGAATAAGCACATGGCCCAGTATAGTGAGTTCTAGGCCAGCTAGGACCACATAGTGAGACCCTGTCTAAAAAAGAATAGGAATTGGTTGCTACTTAAAGAATCATATTTCAAGGACTGGAGACATGGGTCACCAGTTAAGAGTATGTTGCTCTTCCAGAGGACCTGAGTTAGGTTCCCCAAACCCACTTCAGGCAGCTCACAACCACCTGTAACTCCAGGTGATCTACACAGCAAGTTCCAGCCCAGCAAAGGCTACATGGTAGATGCTGTCTCAAAAAATAAATAAATTGCCCTCTTCATTATATATATAAAATATGAGTTGCACATGTTAAAAGTTTTTGGTTTTTTTTTTTTTTTTTTTTTTTTTTTTCTGAGACAATCTTGCTAGATAACGGAGGCTGGCTTGGTACTCTCTATGTACCCCACGGTACCTTTGAACTCACAACAATCCTCCTGCCTCACCTTCCCAAGTGCTGGAATTCTAAGAGTGAGTGACATCTGGCTATAGAAGAGATTCTAAAACTGGTAATGTTACCTTTGGCAAAAACAGTCAAATCAGAAGGAAAAACTGACTTTGCAGACCTGGCGAGTTCCATTACAGAAATTTGTCCTTCTTATCTATTAACTGTCACTCTGGGAAATTATTCTTTTCCCAGATCTCAGCTATACTGGTAAGTCAGCACTCCAGCTTCTCAACATTAAAAATAGACCCATGGCCCAGCACAGGGCAATCCTGACGTCCCACTCTCAGCAGCTGTGATAACAAGCTGCTAAATACATGAAGAGTAGGTTGGGCCAGTCATGTCACAGGATCAACAAATGGACAATGATGTATGCCAAAGCATTCTTACTAGTCACAGGAGCATGCCTTGTGGGAAGCAGACTAGAGGAGTGCAAGTTCTGGGCTAACTTGGGTTACATATTAAGACTGTCTTAAAAAAACAACAAGCAAAGGCAAAAAAGAAAGGAAGGAAGGAAGAAAAAAGAAAGAAGGAAGGAATAAAGGAAAGAAGGAAGGAGGAAGGAAGGAAAGAAGGAAAAAGGAAGGAGAAAGGAAGGAAGGAAAAAAGGAAGGAAAGGAGGAAGGAAGGAAAGAAAGAAAGAAGGAGGAAGGAAGGAAAAAGGAAGGAAAGAAAGAAGGAAGGAAGGAAGGAAAAAAGGAAGGAAAGGAGGAAGGAAGGAAAGAAAGAAGGAAGGAGGAAGGAAGGAAAAAAGGAAAGAAAGAAGGAAAGGAGGAAAGAAGGAAAGAAAGAAGGAAGGAAGGAAAAAAGGAAGGAAAGGAGGAAGGAAGGAGGAAGGAAGAAAAAAAGGAAGGAAAGGAGGAAGGAGGAAGGAAGAAAAAAAGGAAGGAAAGAAAGAAAGAAGGAAGGAGGAAGGAAGGAAAAAAGGAAGGAAAGAAGGAAGGAAGGAACCTACTTTCTTTAGTTGCTGTGCTGGGAGGACATAAAGTTGGATCTAATGGGGGCTACTGAATTTGGCCAGTATACCATAAGAACTGGGTTTACAAGCAAAACTAACAGCAAGGGAGGAGGAGGACACATAGCTACTTGAACAAATTCCAACAGTCAGAAATCCCAGTACCAAACCAAGGTTTCTGGCCTTTGAAGCTCCTGAGCTCGTGTAACCCAACTGCACAAGCCCCTAAATTACCTTTTGTACTCAATGCAGCTTGAGTTTGGGTTCTATCATTTAATCATAATCACACTTTAGATGAACTAAGGGTTCTAAAGTGAAAGTAGGAAATCAAATAGAAATACCTATCAGAACAAAGGGTGGCACTAAGTTTGGGTGGAAGTTCAATTGCTAGCCTGGCACTAAAAGGGAATAAAGAAGCTACAAAAAATAAAAGCCAGTGGCGGTTGCACACGCCTTTAATATCAACACTCTGGAG
The DNA here is from genome assembly GCA_030556225.1 of Cricetiscus sungorus. Classification (NCBI taxonomy): domain Eukaryota; kingdom Metazoa; phylum Chordata; class Mammalia; order Rodentia; family Cricetidae; genus Cricetiscus; species Cricetiscus sungorus. Next base: position 104,953,878 of record JANBXA010000730.1, read on the forward strand.
GCAGAGGCAGGTGGTTCTCTGAGGTTGAGGCCAGCCTGAAGGATGAAAAGGAAGCGACAGAGTAGAGAGAAGAGCAATGAATGGCAAACAGGAAAGCTGGGACCAGGAGAGAGCACATGGAGGCATGGGCCAGGGTGTAGCCCAGTTTGCCTAGCATTCACAATGCCCTGGGTTTGATCCCCAGAACCACATAAAATAGGTAAAGTGGTATATGCATGCAATTCCATTATTTTGGAGGTGGTAGCAGGAGGATCATGAGCCCCTTGAATCCTTGGCTACATTGAGTTCAAGGCTATAAGACTGTGGAAGGAAGAGGCTGGGAAAGCAACAGCAGCATAAAGAATGGGGCTAGCAAAGCCAATGCTATTTAATAAGACTCTCTCTAAAAAACTCTGGCAAATTGGCCTGTGTCGTGCAGATATACACAGTGACATGCACTTACTCACTAGCTCTGGAATGTGCACATGAAAACATATGTATATAATTTAAAAAGATCAAGAAAGGATAGGGCTGGTGGTTTAGCTCAGTGGCAGAGCATTTGCCTAACCTGTGTTAAGACCTTGGGTTTTATCCCCAGCACTGAGGGGGAAAAGACAGGAAAATTAATTAATTTATACAGGTATAAGATAGCTAAATGCCTACAACATGCCAGTGAAGCTGGGTAAAATGTCCTGAGAAATTAGTTCAGACAGGGACAAAGGATAAAGAAGAGGCTTCTTGTTATAAAACAAGCCCGGGGACAGAGGTATGACACGTGTTATAGGAAAGATGTGTTTCCTTTTCCCTTTTTGAGGCAGGATCTCATGTAGCTGGCCTTGTACTCTGTGACCGTCTTACTTCCACTTCTCAAGTGCTGGGATTACAGGTGTGTGTCACACTGCTGCCAAAAAAGATGCCTTTTACCTATCCATTTTTTTTTTTCAAAGTGCCACAGAAGCACAGAAGAAATTGCCTATAATGTCCATTTCAACATATGCACAACAAGCTCAGCAATGTCTAAATGTCACCAATCCTATAAAACGCAAGTCTGCTCTGTTGTCAGCTGCTCTTTATTTTTTTAAATCAAATCTCTTATTATGTCTTTTTGGTGTTTCTCCTGAATGCATGCATGTCTAATGCATCATGCCTAGTGCCCACAGAAGGCTGCGAGCTTCCATGTGGGTGTTGGGTACTCAATGCCAGACCTCTGCTGAGCCATCTATCTGACACAGGCTATGGAAGTCCTGGCTTGCCTGGAACTCACTGTGTATCTCAGACCATACTCTTGCCACAGCTTTTCATGTGCTGGGACTACAGGTATGAAATACTTCACACACTGAAACATTGCTTTTTTGAGGCAGAGCTATGCAACTCAGGCTGCTCTGGAATTTGCAGCAATCCTCAGACTTCTGAGGGCTGGGTTTATAGAGGAAGTCACCTTTATCAGCCTTTAATACATGTGTATGTATATACATATACACAAATACATATTTCTTTTATGTGCGTTTGATATGTACATGTGTGTGGAAACCAGAGGTCTATATCGGGTATCTTCTTCAATTGTTCTCCACCTATTTTTTTTTTTTTTTAATTTTATGTGTATGCACTTTGTCTGCATGCACACCTGGTGCCCTTGGAGGCCAGATGAGGGCATCGGACCCTCTGGAACTGGAATTACAGATAGTTGTGAGCTGTCATGAGAGATGGTAATTGAACCTGTGTTTTCTGGAAGAGCAGCCAATGTTCTTAACTGCTGAGCCATATCTCCAGTCCCCTCCACTTTATTTTTTGGTGAGGTCAGGGTCTTTCTATGTAGCCCTGGCTATCCTCGAACTTACAATATAGACCCAGTTGGCCACATAGTCACAGGGATGCTCCTGTCTCTGTTTCCTAAGGGCTGAGATTAAGGTCCACTGGCTACAGGCAACCATACCCAGCCTCACTTTATTTTAGAATCTCTCACCAAACTTGGAGCTTATCAATTCAGCTAGACAATCTGGCCAGTAGGCTTCAGGGACCTGTCTACTCTATGTACCCAGCCTCTACAAGTACTGGGGTTACAGACATATGCCACCACATCTGGCTTTTTATAAGTCTTATGGGGTCCTCATGTTGCATAGCAAGGATTTTACCCACTGAGCCATCCCCTCAGGCCCTCTGATATCTTTTACAATGACCCTAAGAAGTAGGTAATATTTGCAGCACTGTATTTGAGGAATCAATCCCTTGTTAGGAAAATTTGGTCAGGATTCTGCAGCTGTCACATTGCAGTGCTAGAATTAAACCTGGGTCTCTAGACTGCAAAGCTCTGCTCTACTTGCTGACACTCTAGAAACTATAAAAAGAGCTCATCAAAGCTAGGCATGGTAGTACATGCCAATCATCTCAGCAGCTGGGAGGCTGTGCTAAGACTATTACAAGTTGGAGGCCAGGTCAGGTTATATGGGGAAAAAAAAAAGCTAGGTAGTGGTGGTAAACACCTTTAATCCCAACACTTGGGAGGCAGAGGCAGGCAGAGCTCTGTAAATTTGTGGCCAGCCTAGTCTACAGAGTGTGTTCCAGAACAGCCAGGGTTACACAGAGACCTTGTCTCAAAAACAACAAAAAAGCTGGATACAACGGGCCATGCCTGTAATTCCAGCAGCTGAGATGTGGGGTGCTCTGGCAAAAGGGCTGGCTGAAATTTGAGGCTAGCCTAGGTTACACAGTGAGTTCCAGGACAGCTATAGCAATGAAGAACTATCTCCTTCACCCAACCCCCCTCCCAAGTACCTTTTAAGTAATAGATAAAACATACACATAACCAGAGTCATTTCTGCAAACGCTGAGTAAGTAAAGAGGTCTGGCTTCTGAGGAAAGGGATGTAGGGCCTGTGACACACCTTTGTCGTTAGTAGGATTAGTGTGCTGCTCCATCTCAACAGTAACAGGTATGGTGCCTGGGAAAGAATCACAGGATTACATAGTCAAACAACCATGTTGTGTTTCCTAAACTTACCCAGCAGATCCAAATTGGTTACAGCTGCTCTAATTTTGGGAGGCAAAAGTATTATAGTATATACTGTCTCACAGTTAATACAGGTGCCTGGTTTTTAACTTAAAAATTTACTTTTAGTTATGTATGTATGTTCATATGTAAGTAGAACCCCTTGGAGCTGGAGTTACAGGTGGCTGTAAGCAGCCAGACATCAGTGCAGAGACTGAAGTTCTCTGTAAGAGCAGAATACCCTCCTAACCACTCCCAGGATGTATGTAGTTTAGGCTAAGTGCAGTCATCAAAATTGCTCTCCTCATGACTCAGCCTCAGGAGTTCATTACAGGAGTGTGCTACCACACCAGACAAATCATTGTTCTTGATCACTTTTTACAGTTCCCTTCAGCAGAGTTGTTATTACCTTTTCATTAGAGAAGATGGGAACATACCAAATCCAAACTTTAAATCTATTACAAACATGTCTTCCAAGTGTTTAACTTCTAGAGTCTCTCTCTCTCTTTTTTCCTATGTGCTCTAGCAAGAGGGTTGTACCCAATTTGAGGCCAGCCTGGGCTCCATGGGGAGTTCCAGGCCAACCATGGTACTCTAGGATGGTAGTATAGTAATTTAAAAACTCTAGCTCCCTCCCTTTGTCTTTAAGGAGTCAGAGAATGGGTCAGGGTGAGTGGTGAAAAAAAGGCTCAAAATGCGACAAGAACACTTGAGATAGGATATTCGGGGATACTACCTACATCTTACTGCCTTAAATGAAAAATATTTTTTCTAAGAAGTAAACATTTAGGGCTCTCAGAGAGCTAGCTCAACAGTTAAGAGCACTAGCTAGTGCTGCAGAGGATGCAGGTTCAGCGCCCAGTACCCACAAGGCGGTTCACAACCATCCTAAACTCTAGTCCCACGGGATCATCTTACCTCCTTGTGCACCAGGCACACATGTGGTGCACATACATACGTGTAGGCAAAATACTCATACACATAAAATTAAAAAATGAATGCATCTAAAAGACATGATCTTTCTTTTTTAAAGAAAAACAGAAAGTCTGGTAGGAGTACAAACTTGTACAGCCATTTTGGAGATCAGTATGGCAGTTCCTCAGGAAAATGGGAATCAGTCTACCACAGGACCCGGCAACTCCCCTCTTAGGCATATACCCAAATGATCCACATCCATGCAACAAAGACATGTGTTCAACTATGTTCATAGCAGCATTATTTGTAATAGCAAGAAACTGGAAGCAACCCAGATGACCCTCAACTGAAGAATGGATAAAGAAGATGTGGCACATTTACACAATGGAATACTAGTCAGCGGAAAAAACAATGGAATCTTGAAATTCCCAGGCAAATGGGTGGAACTTGAAGTTACCATCCTGAATGAGAGACTTCATCTAGTAGCTGATGGAAACAGAAGCAGACACCCACAATTAAACACTGAGCCGAATTGGAATCCAGATACACAGAGGGAGGGCAAGACCAGGCTACAGAAACACATAGAGACAGCTGACCTGAACAAGAAGGAGCTAATGGGCCCCCAAACTGACGGCTGAGAATCCAGCATGGAACTGACTCAGACTCCCTGAACATGCACGGTTAGAAGGCCTGGGCAGTCTAAGGGACCTCTGATAGTGGTACCAAGATGTATCCCTGGTGCACAAAAGGACTTTGGGAGCACATTCCCCATGAAGGGATGCTCCCTTAACCTAGAGGCAGGAGGGAAGGCCTAGCCCCTACTCCAGATGACTTCACAGATTTGGATGACCCCTCCTGGAAGGCATCACCCTACATGGGGGGGGGGGGGGGGGTTGGGGGGCATGGGAGGGTGGGAGAGAGGAAAAAAGGGAGGGAGGAAGGGAGAGGGAACTGGGATCAATATGTAAAATAAAAATAAAGATGAAAAAATAGGAAGAAAGGAAGAAAGTCTAGAGGCTGTAAACTACAACTCCCAGCGTGCTCGGGGGCAAAAAAGGGACGTTGCCGCCCCGCCCTGTAAGACAACAACTTCCACTGCCTCAACCCTTCCCCGCCTCAATCCTTCCGGCCACGGCCGCTATCTCCTAACCACTATTCCTCCCGTTTGCTAACGCTGCAATAAAAAGTGGAAAATGTCATGCCTTTCTTGACCTTCACGGTCGGACGAAAACCGGTGGACAAAACAGAGTTTCACGACCTCACCTGCAGCATTAATCCAAAGCCTCAACCCCAGCACCCACCCTGTAGTTGGTACGCATGCGTCGTAGCGAGCCGGTCAACCGCCCGTGCCTCGGCGCTTGCGCAGACATTCTGTCCGCACGCGGCCGGGAGCGGCCACGCTAGTGCGCAGGCGCTTGCGTCTCCCTGGCCCCTCATCGTGCGCTCTCCACCTAACTTGCCTTACCTTTCTTGCGTAGAGGGCGGGACTAATTCTCTCGATTGGTCTATGTTCGTGCCAATCACGGAAGTGGGTTTACTGATTGGCGGCCCTTCAGAGGGTAGCATGTTTCTGTGTCAGTCCTGAGGAGGCAGCGTTTTCTTAGCTGCTCTTCTCTCCAGAAGGTTCTGCCGGTTCCCCCAGCTCTGGGTTCTCGGCTCTGCATCGTGCCGCCATGATGGGCCACCGTCCAGTGCTCGTGCTCAGTGAGTTCAGGGAGGCGGTGGTCTCCTCCGCCCCTCTCTCCCCACGCTGGCCAGTGTTGCCCAGCTCCGTCCCGCCATGACTCGGCCCCCCTCGTACCTTCCAGTCGCCTTTTCGTTTTGGGAGCGCCTTCTCTGGTTTTTCTCTTCTACCACCTCCCGTCGCCCTCCTTTGACAAAAATGACTTTCCGCTCTCGGAGTCGCTCGTCTTTACATGTGCTCCATTCCACTCGTGTTCCGTTCTTTAGCCGCCACCCTCCACGCCCCCGTGTCCTTTACAGTGTGATTTCCGGCGTGCAGTTAATGAATAGTGATTCTTTACGTTAGGCCTTGCTTCGTGTCTTGGGTCCATTCCTTAGTAGCGGCGTGACATAGGGCAAACCGCTTAATTTATGCTTTAACGTCAGTATTAGGTGGCTATAGTAGTTCTTTAAAGAATTGTGAGTTAACTTGGTGAAGTAAAGCTGCCCTTACTGGCAGATCGCAAGTGGCATCATGTCCAAGGTAGCGGATATTCGGCGACCCTTGTTCTGAATTGACACTCCTTGCCTCGACTAGTTAAGTTCCTCCAGATTCCTCTCCCGGTTTTCTTTCCTCTTTAGGGAATGCCATACATCTCTTGAGTAAAGAGCACCAATTCCTTGTCTCTTCCCGGAGCTTTAAGGATAACTCAGTAATCCAGGTTCCATCAGTTAGACATAGTAAATAGAAAACAGAAAAAGATTATTATTTGGTATGGTCACAAAGGGGTTCGGTGACACCAGCCCTCTCACCCCGACACACAAGTCCATGAGGTTTATCCTCAAATAGCATGCCAGGACATATAAGGAGTTCATCATTGTCTGTGCTAGTCTCCTTCGAGACAAGTTTCCTGTCTGGCTCCTAGGCTTTAGTCTTTTTCTTCTTCTTTCGTGAAATTACTTCCAAATTCAATTTTCTTTGTGATTGGTAGGTTTGCTTTTTTCTGTCTTTCTGTGTGTTGGTGTTTTGCCTGCGTGCATGTATGCCTATGGAGACCAGAAGAGGCATCACATCCCCTGGAACTAAAGGCAGTTGTGAGATACTATCAGGCTGAGAGTCGAACCTGTATCCTGGCAGAGGAGCCAGTTTTCTTAAACACAGAACCATCTTTCCAGCCTCACAACCAGACTTTCTTGGTCACTAGTGTTTGAGGCTGTGGCTCCTCTGCCAGGGTGCTGTGAAGGATATGCAGTTGCCTCATTTTTCTACCTACTGTTGAGAAAAACCACCATCCTACTGAGGTCCATTCAGGGATCTTATGCCATGACTTCCTGCTGGAAATATGTGAGCCTACAGGAAAGTATTGATCAAGACTCTGAAATTGAAGTATTTTAGGGTACCAGGGGCTAAAATAGAGAAGTAAAGGGCTGGGAGAATATGTGAGCAGTTTTAGGGTTTTTTTTGTTTTTGTTTTTTTGTTTTTTTGTTTTTTTTTTTTTTGCCTAATAACCAGAGGTGTGTTTTGTTGTTTTGTTTCATTTGAGACAAGTTTTCTCTTTGGAGACCAGGCTGGCCTCCAAAGTGCTGAAATTAAAGGCATGCCTCATCATATCTGGCTTTGATTACATTTAACCCTGGCATATATGTGGTGTAAATAGAATCAACTCCTGAAAGTTACCTTCTGACCTCCAAACTGTGCTGAGCATTTGTGTACCTGACATACACATACATACACAGATTAAAAGAAAAAATGAAGACATTTTCTCTTTTAAGTTAGGGAAAAAATTGCTTGTGTACACTGGGTTATTAACGTGTTTTTATCTGTTCTAGGTCAGAATACAAAGCGTGAATCTGGAAGAAAAGTTCAATCTGGAAATATCAATGCTGCTAAGGTAACACACATTTAAGTGTTTATAGAAGTTTATTCTGGAGGTGTAGTGATGGCGCAGTGGTTAAGAGTCCTGGCCACTCTTTCAAAGGACCTGGATTCAGTTCCCAGCATCCACATGGCAGTACCCATCTACCTGTAACTCCAGTTCCAGCAAACTGGTATCCTCACACAGACATATATGTAGGTAAAACCCCACTGTACATAAAAGAATGATAATAATTCTTTTTTTTTTTTTTAAAGTTTTTTTCTAGCTGACTCCCTAATTCTGTATTTGTAGTGGTATGCTTTCTATGGACCTATGCTTCAGAGTATACAATTAAACAAAAGAAAAACTGCTTTTCCAAGGCAATTCCTTGATGGGGGTATGGGGAAGAAGGGTTTTTTTTTTTTTAAGATTTATTTATTAAAAAGGTGATGGTGGTTTGTGCCTTTGATCCCAACACTCCGGAGGCAGAGGCAGGCAGATCTCTCTGTTCAAGACCAACCTGGTCTACAAGAGCTAGTTCCAGGACAGCCTCCAAAGCCACAGAGAGACCGTGGGGGGAGGGGGTATTTATGTGTTTTGCCTGCCTGCATGTATGTAGGTGTACCATATACATTCCTGGTGCACAAGAAGATTAGAAGAGGTTGTCAGATCCCCTGAAACTGTAGTTAGAGATTGTTGTGACCCATGTGGGTGCTAGGGCTTGGATTTTGGGTCCTCTAGAACAACCAGTGTTCTTAACCACTGAGTCATCTCTTTAGACCTGCCCCTGCCCTTCTTTGGAGGTAGGATCTTGTCTGGCTGGCCTAGAACTCACTCTCTAAACCAGGCTGTCCTTGAACTCTCAGAGATCTGCTTGCCTCTCCCAAGTAAACACCTTTTGAATGAGTGATACTGGAGGTGGTCTGGGGACCACTGTCAGTGAAAATATTAAGACTGGACTCAGGACATTAAACTCTAGTAGGTCGTGGGGGTGGGTGGGTGGGTGGTCGGGTGATCGGTCATTTATTGCTGTGTGTTAAGATAGTTGCCATCCTTCTTGTCAAGTGTCTTTGTTAAAACACTGAATCTGGCTGGGAGGTGGTGGTGCATCCCTTTAATCCCAGCACTTGGGAAGCAGATTTCTGAGTTTGAAGCCAACCTGGTCTACAGAGTAAGTTCCAGGACAGCTAGGTCTGTTACACAGATAAACCCTGTTTGGGGGGGGGGGAGGCGGGGCACGGGACACAGGACAACAAAAAGACACTGACTCTGGCTGGAGATTTGGCTCAGCAGTTAAGAGCATTTACTCTTAGAAGGGAGATTTGGTTCCCCAAACCCAGTGGTAGCTCACAACCTCCCATAACTCTGGGGGGAATCCAATGTGTTCTTCAGGTCTTTGGCTACCAGGCATGCATCTGGTGCACAAACATGTGCAGGCAAAATACTCATCCCCATCAAAATAAATGTTTAAAGCACTGACTCTGAACTGGGCATGGTAGAACATGACTTTAATTCTATCACTTGAGAAGCAGAAGCATCTCTGAGTTGAAAACAAAATACTGGTTCTGCCTATTGTTCTCCAAAACAATTGTTCTCTGATTTGTACTTCTTGTTTTGTATTTCCTTACCAATAGACAATTGCAGACATCATCCGGACATGTTTGGGACCTAAATCTATGATGAAGGTGGGACTATCTTTTATTGGAACTCAGAATCCAGGCCTGCCTTTTTTGTTATCTATAACACTTTTGCTTTTAATCTTAGATGCTTTTGGACCCAATGGGAGGCATCGTGATGACCAATGATGGCAATGCCATTCTTCGAGAGGTGTGTGGTTCTGTATTTGTTTTCTTGTTTTTTTCTTACCTTTTCTAACTGTTTTATAAATACCAATAGCCTATTCACACATGTGAACAGAGTTATATAGCCTTTATAGCCTAGGCTGACCCTACTTCTAGTTCTGCCCCTAGAGTACTAGAATTAGAGGCACACAACTTTAATTCTATCACTTAAGAAGCAGAAGCATCTCTGAGTTGAAAACAAAATACTGTGTAGGGTCAGCCTAGGCTATAAAGGCTATGTAACTCTGTCTCTGAAATCCAAGGGCTATCAAGGGATGATGACAGTATACATGTAACCTCAGCATTTAGTGGGTAAAGGTAGGAAGATTAGGGGGTAAAGATTGGGAGTTTGAAATCAACCTTGGGAATTCAAGGCTTCTGAGTGCTAGGATTATAGATACTGGCCATTATACCTGGCTAGTCTAGTGTGGTTGGTTTAAAAACAAATTCCAGATGTGATGTATACCTGTTATCCCAGCATTCAGGAACCTGAGGCAGAAGAATTGAGAATTGGGAGTATAGCCTAGGCTATATATCAATTCTTTGTAAACTGCCTTAGCCACACTCCCTCTCCAAATCCTTCCTCTCTTAGATAGCCAAAATTCCAGGCTATTCCCCCAAAGCTCAAGACCAGGCCTATAGGGTATTTTAGCTCTGATCCCTAGACCTGCCATGTGATTTCTCCTCCCCCCTCCCCCACCTCACTTCTGGGGTGGTTTGCTCATTAAGCCTGGTCTTTTTAGTTTGGCTCAATTTGACTTGCTGCTTTGGCTTAGAAACCCACTACTGGGAATCCAAAAATACCTATCATCAATAACTTGTCTCACAAACAAAAACTGGAGGCTAGGAGAAGAAATGTACCTTTGTATTAGAGCAAATCTCATACAGAAAGTCTTGGATTCAATTCCCAGCACCAAAAAAAAAAAAAAAGGAAATCAGAAACTTCATTTCCCATGAACTAAGGCTGGAAGTCTGAAGTCAAGGGATCAGTGGGGCCTGGTTCTGAAGGCCAAGGAAGAATCCCTTATCTTAGCTTTTAATAGTATTTTTCTTTCCTTTGCTTTGTAAAACCAGTATCTCTGTTTAATCATGTGCTGTTAATTTTAGTGTGTCCTGTATATGTTTAAAGAATGATGGGACTTACCATTAACGAATATGACATCATTTTAATTTGAATATTTTATACAAGACCTACTTCCAAGTAAAGCGAATTCATGGGTCTAAAGATTTAGGCTTTGTCTATTCTCAGAGGACACAATTCAGCCACTGTGGTGCTTGCAATACTAAATTGAGGAAACTGTTCTGTCCTCAAGAAGTTTTAATGACTGAGTTCTCAGCGACACTTTTCCCCACAAAAGGAGAACTTGGAAACATGATCTACTTAAAATATTGGAGGGGGGCTTGAGTTGTGTGTCTGTGTGCCTGCCTATGGACCAAAAGAGAATATAGATTCTTACAGAACAGTGGTTCTCAGCTGTAACCCTTTAATACATACAATTCCTTGTGTTCTGGTGAGCCCCAGCCATAAAATTGTTTTCATTGCTACTTCATACTGTACTTTTGCCACTGTTAGGAATCATAATATCTGAAAATGTGACCCTGTGAAAGGGTTGTTCAACCTACATGTTAAAAGCTGTTCTAGAGGTTGGAGTTTCAGGTAATTGTGAGCTCTCAACAATGGTGCTAGGAACTGGACTTGGTTGGGTCCTCTGGAAGAGCAGCAAGCACTTTTAACCACTGAGACAACTTTCTAGACCCTGGAGTTTGTTCTTTTTTGTTTTGTTTGTTTGTTTGTTTTGTTTTTTTGAGACAGGATCTCAACTATGTATGTAGCCTTGGTTGGCCTGGAGCTTGGCTATGTATGGGTTGCCTTGAACTAGAATTTAGAGAGATCTACTAACCTTTGCCTGTCACTTCTGGGATTAAAAAAAACAAGAGCTAATACACCTGGCCTGGGGCTGTTTTTAATCTTAAAAGATACAGTAAAATAAAGGGGAAAGGAAGTAAGTATTAAAATAGAAGCTCAAGAGTTAGGGCCAAACTTAGAAATCTTTGAGATCTGGCAAGATGGCTCAACTTGTCGCCAAGCCTGACAGCCTGAGTTCAGTCCCCAGCATCCACATGGTAGGAAGAGACAGCCGGTTGTCCTCTGGCCTCTACAGGCATAATATAAACAAAAAAGCAAGTCTTTGGGGGTTTGGTTGGTTGGTTTGTAAGTCTTTGAGTAGTCTTGGTTGATTTTTATTTATTTATTTATTTATTTCCCTTTCAGATTCAAGTCCAACATCCAGCAGCTAAGTCCATGATTGAAATTAGCAGGACCCAGGATGAAGAGGTTGGAGATGGGACCACATCAGTAATTATTCTTGGTAAGAGGAAAGTGGGAGGTTAAAGAAGGAAATTAGAACTCAGGTATGTTGGGGGTGGTGACTCAGCAGTTAAGAACACTGGCTGTTCTTCTAGAGAGCCAGGTTTCTATTCCTAGCATACGTGTAACATCTCAGCTGTCATCTATAACTCCAGTCCCAGGGCATCTGATGCTCTCTTGTAGCATCTTTGGGTATCAGGCATACATATGGTGCCCATACATACCTTCAGACAAAATACCCGTACACACACAAAAGAAATAAGGTGTGTTGTAGAGCTCCTTGATAATTTTTTTAATGTATTTTCTGCAATAGAATGTAAAGCACTCTTGAGTAGAATGAGCTGTTTTATGTTTAGGGTATGAGCTATGCAAATTTGTTAAATTCTATGAAGTCACCACAAATAGTGGATTCCAAACTATTAATTGGTAGAGGCAATACAAGGTTAATAACTTTCTCTGATCACACTATTTTTATCAACTAATGCATATTTTGTTGTATGTGAATTGATTGCATAGAGTATTTTGTTTTTAAGCCAGGCTCTTGTTACATAGAACTCTGACAGATATGTTTACATAAATTGTTTTTGTCTTTATATGCATGTGGGGAGTTTTATCTTTGGGGTTGTGATTAGATTTTATTTTAAATTATGTACATGAATGTGTGTGTCTATGTTGAGGATATGTTTTCAGGAATACAGATGCCCACAGAAGTCAGAGGAAGGTGTTGGACCTCCCAAAGCTATAGTGACATGTGGTTTTGAGCCACCTAACTTGGGTGACAGGAACTGAATTAGGAGCTCTGTAAAAGCAGTTAAGAGCTTTTGACCTCTGAGCCATTTCCAGCCTCACTTGCTCTTGCAGCGGATCTGGGTTTGGTTCCCAGTACCCATGTATTTGTTCACAACCATTCATAATTCTAGTTCCAGGGATCCAATGTCATCTTCTAACCTCAAGCACCAAGCATGCAGACAAAGCACACACATAAAAATCTAAAAAATAAAATGCTAGTTGGTACCTGGGCAAGATAACTTGAAATAAGTTATGGTCTGTTAAAAACAGCCAGGTGGTATCTCAAGGTTGACCTTTTCCTGGCCCTCCTGCCTGTACCTCCTGGTGCTAGGATTAGTGAGGCCAGTTTCTGCTCTTTGTTTCCAGTGCCAGCAGTCTGGCTGTATCCTAAGGTACTGAGTTAGTAGTGTTTCCCTGTGTATTTGTCTTTCTTGGGGGAAAAGTATTTTCATTTTTATTAGGAAATTGTAGCATATATTTAATTAGAAAGATTAAAAAGATAAAAAAGAGAAGGATAAGCTGATAACATCTATCTTTGATCATTTTAAATGTATCCAATAAATGTTTTCTTTATGAATTGGTGTCTAAAATATGTCAAGTGCATATCTTAGTGAGAATCTGTTTTAGGAAATATCTTTTAGAAGCATAAGGAAATTAAATTGCCTTCATCTCTTGCTACTTTCAAATGCATTGCCATGATGCCTGTGATCTTATTGCAGCGGGAGAAATGCTGTCTGTGGCTGAGCACTTTCTAGAGCAGCAGATGCACCCAACAGTGGTGATCAGTGCTTACCGAATGGCACTGGATGATATGATCAGCACTCTGAAGAAAATCAGGTATGGAGGCAGGACTGGAAATGGAGAGTGTGGGAGGCTCAGATTGACTGAAAGTATATAAATATTAAAGGAAATACCAGTTACCCAATTTTCACACTTCAGAACCCATGTAAAGGAAGAAGGACTCCACAAAGTTGTCCTCTGATCACACATACACACACAGAGCTTTGGGGGGGGGGAGAGTTAAAAAAAAGATACTCACTTGTGTCTGTGATTCATTGTTGGGAAGGTGAAGACAGGAAGATTTCTGGGACTTAGTCTGTTGGAACTGGCAAACTCTAGGATGACACAAGATATTGATCTGTGTTCTGTTTACTCACACTACATGCACATACCAAGAGAAAAATAATTTTAGTACATGCCATGTTAGTAGCAGCCATGGAAAAATGTAACCTAAGATAGACATGTCTAGCTAGCTATTCGAGTCTACTGAGGAGCATAAGGTGTAAGATGTTTAGAGTTATTCGAGACTTACTTTATGTACTATCATCAAGTATGAGTATTGCTAATTTGGTTGCTCTGTGCTGTGAAGATAGCAGCTAGCAGTTTTCCATTAAAATGGAAATTTCCACACCAGAAAATGCTGCTTGAATGTAGAGAACTACTAATTTGGTTATATTTGCTTGGTGCTAATAGTACAATGAAGGAAGTATAAAAATGCATGCCTTTGCTGGGGGTGGGGGGGAGTTGCTACTTTAATCCCGGTACTTGGGAGGTTGAGAGGCAGATGGCCTCTGGTCTACAAAATAAGTGAATAAGTGCCAGGACTGTTACATAGAGAAACCTTGTCTGGGTGGGTAAGGAAGTACATTCTTTAGTACCAGCACTTAAGATGCAAAGAAAGATTCATAAACCCCAAAAACAAAGCCAGGTACGGTGTCACATAGGAAGCAGAGGAAGATGGAGCTCTGCCTGGTTTACATTGTAATTCCAGAACAGGCAGAGAGCTACATAGTGAGACCCTATTTCAAAAAAAAAAAAAAAAAGTAAAAAACAGGCAGTTTGGTGGTGCCTGCCTTTAGTTCCAGCACTCAGGATACAGAGGAAGGTGGATCTCTTGAGAGTTCCAAAATAACCAGGGCTACACAGAGAAGCTCCCAATCTCACCAGAAAGGAAGGAAGGAAGGAAGAAGAAAGGAAGGAAGGAAGGAAAAGAAAGAAAAGGACCCCCCCCAAAAAAAAAAAAAAAAAAAAAACACCACAAAGCCAAAAACTTGTAAACAAAAGAAGTGTATATCTTTTTTTACTCAATTTGGGAATTTTAGTTACAAAATGATAGGAGTCATAAAACAGTATATTATAAAAGAAATTATTTTGGTGGGTTTTTGAGGTAAAATCTCATTGTGTAACCTTGGCTAGCTTCCTGAGTGCTGGAATTAAAGGTATGTTCTTACCACACTTGGCATAAATGAAATTTGTATTGTTGCTTAAAGTAAAACCAAGAAGCTATAAGATTGCTTTTCAAGAGCACCTGAGTTTGGTTCTCAGCACCTGTTTCAGGAGGTTCACTGTCATCTGTAACTCTAGGTCTTGCTGCCTCAAGCACCTGTGCTCACTTACATGTATGTGCACATGCAAGAACATGAATGCTTGTGTGTGTGTGTGTGTGTGTGTGTGTGTGTGTGTGTGTGTGTGTGTGTGTGTGTGTGTGTGTGTGTGTGTGTGTGTGTCTGTCTCAGACAAGGTCTCCCATGTGTAGTGAAGTCTTGGCTGGCCTTGATGCTGCTCCCCTGTCCTCATGCTGGGATTAAAGTCATGAACTTATGATCTTCTCTGTCAGCCTCTCAAGTGCTAGAATTGCAGGCATTCATCTCACCTGGATTTTGTAATGCTTATGTTTGAACTTGGGGCTATAAATATTTTTGAGCCTAGGATCCATAATTCTCAGGCTGGAATTCCTGACCCACTTCCTAAGTGCTGAGTTTACAGCCTGCCTCAAATCTGTCTGCATCCGTGGTTACTTAAGAAACTTTAATCAAACAGTAACTGCCTATCTAGAACACTTTAGATATTGGCTTTGGGAGCTGTTGCCTCCTCCCTAGAATCTCTTTGATAATTGTACATTACAGTACACGCCTTGTAACACTTGGGGATTTTAGCAGTATATGAAAGTCACTTTATTATAATGTGAGTGTGGGCGCGTATGTTCTACAGAAGTTTTCTATAAAGGTATTATGTTAAACATTTTATAGTGACTGCTGGATAAATTACCTGGGTTTCTTTTTCCAGTACCCCTGTTGATGTCAATAACCGTGATGTGATGCTAAACATCATCAATAGCTCTATTACAACAAAAGTCATCAGTCGGTGGTCCTCTTTGGCATGCAATATTGCCCTGGATGCTGTCAAGACTGTGCAGTTTGAAGAGAATGGCCGAAAGGAAATTGACATCAAGAAGTATGCAAGGGTGGAAAAGGTAAGCTGGTCCATTATGTGCTTGAGAATTAATTATCTCTCCATTTAACTGGGGTCACTCCACTTAGAGGAGGAGAGGGTATCTTTAGTTAGAAAGGCAAACTGGACTGACTGGGAGCCTGGAAAATAAAAAACGTAATAGAGTATCAAGGAAGAATTCCTGAAATAGTTTTTGTTACCTTCATTGCCTTCTCTGGTTTACAAATGGTAAGGAAATACATTGGTATGTTATATTTATGCATATAGATATCTATTAGTCACCGGTGACGATATAAATTTTTACAGTTCTGGGGCTAGAGAAATGACCCGGCAGTTAAGAGCACTTACTGCTCATGCACAGGACCCATGTGTGATTCCCAGCACATACTCACAGACATCCATAACTCCAGTTCCAGAGAACCTGATTCTCTTGACTTCTGAGGGCACATGTGACCAAACATAGATATTACACATATATGCAAGCAAAACACTAATCAGTCAGGATTCTCTAAAAAGAACAACACTGATAAAATGAATATTAAAAGGGGCTATTTAGAGTCTCCTGACTGAAAAACCAAGAATCTCGATACTCACCAAAGAAGTAGGCTCTAATGCCTCAGCAGTGGGACAGATGAGTTTGCCAGTGAGAATGAGAGCAAGCAAACAGCAAAACCTTGTGTGTGCTGCCACCAGGGGTGTTGCCCAGATTTAGGGTGGCTCTTTCTACCTCAAATAATCCAATCAAGAAAACTTCACTACCCAGAGAAACTGTGTCTTGAAAACTAAAAAATAAAAAGAAAAATTCTTCACAGGTGTGCCAGCTGCTTGGGTTTTAGTTCATTCCAGATATCAAGTTGACAGCCAAGATTGACTATCATACACTCAAAAATAAAATTTGCAAAAAAGAAAAAAAAAGTAAATCTAAGTATAATAGCTAGTATAATAGTATATAGCCATCCGATTGAGCCCAAGTCTAAAAATGTGGGAATATCCTAATGAAGATCCTTTTAGATCTTTTGTCAAGACAATTAATTCTGTGGATCTTAGCTATCCTTCAGGTTGAGTATCTTGGTCCAAGTTTTGCATGCCTCCTCGACACCACTAGGCAGCCAGGCCTAGTGGTGAGCAACTTTAATCTCAGCATTTAGTGGATCCATTTAAGTGATCTCTATGAGTTCAGGATAGACAGAACTATGCAGAGAGACTGTCTCAAAACAAAAAGTGATATTTGCAGCTATTTCACTATATTTCTGAAGGACCTGGAACTCACTATGTAGCTCAGACCTGCCTGGAATAGAACAAGCCTTTCACTGCGAACCCACTCATTGTTTTGTATTTGAGCTTCATAGAAAAAAGCTACCCTGGAATCTTGAAATAGTCATTTGGGAAAGAAGCATATATAGAAATGGATTTGAGGTTTATGTGAGTTGTTTGATGGTTGGACCCAGGAAAGCAAGTGATGTGTGATAGTCGGAGTTACTGCCTTTTGGTTGTGTAATGAAGTAAATCTTCCTTGGCTCAGATCCCTGGTGGTATCATTGAAGACTCGTGTGTCTTACGTGGAGTTATGATTAACAAGGATGTGACCCATCCACGAATGCGCCGGTACATCAAGAACCCTCGAATTGTACTACTGGATTCTTCTCTGGAGTACAAAAAAGGAGAAAGCCAGGTGAGATTCTCAGCCTTCTGGGGCTTTTTGTTTTTCTGAGACAGTTTCTCTTTACCTGTCTGATTGTCTTGAAACTAGCATTGTAGACCAAGCTGGCCTCAAACTAACAGAGATCCAGTCCACCTTAACTGTCTGCTAACTGCTGTTTATTGCCCTTTACCATTCATTTTTCACAGTAGTCCTTCAAAATAGTTTGATAATGCTTTGTTTTCCAAATAAGGAATTTGAGGCCCAGAATTGAGGGGAAAGAGTGACCAAAAAAAAAAAGTTCTGCATTCATTAAAATTGCATCAGACATATGGAGGTAGACATGTGCCTATAGTCCTGTCTGCTTAGGAAGATCACTTGGTTCAAGACCAACCTATGTTTGAGTTTTCTTTTTTCTATATTTGGCTGTGGTACAGTTTAAATCTACCTCTGTAAGGTTTCTGTTTGGGGATATTTGTGGGTTGGGTTAGGAAGGTTTAGACAGTGTTACTCTGTAGCCTGGGTGGGTGGTCTAGAACTTGCTGTATGGCCAGGCTAGCAATTTGCCTGCCTTGACCTGAGTGCTGGGATTAAAGTGTGCTATCACCCCTATCTGTGACCCACTTCTTCTAATGGATTAGGAGCATCTAGCATCTGAGTTCTTTAACTTTTACTACTAAAGGAACTTTGCAAAGTATAGGGACTTAACAGGTTTTAAGCCAGTGGGTCTTAATTAAAAATAGTTGAAAACAAAAATCAGGTTAATTTAGGGAAATGGTTGCTTACACCTGTAATCCCAGCACTTAGGCTGAGGATGGGATTAGCCTGCATAAAGAAAATAAGACCTTGTCCCAAAAATCCAAAGGTGGGACAGAGGAATTAAGACCTAAAATTATTCATGCACATTAACTAGCTAGTAAGACAGAAGGCCCAACTCAGATGTGCTAAGTTAACTAGTGAGTAAAGTTACACCCGGTTTCAACATTCAAGATTCATAGTTTCTGGAATACCTAAGAGGGCTGGGTGGAGGGAATACAGTAATTGGCATGACAATTGAATAGCTTCATCCTCCCAGAGATTCTGAAGGTTTTAGTGTTTGTTGTGTGTATGCCTGGCCATGCATATGGAGCCTATGGAGTGTCATGTGTCTGGGTACAGTCCAGAAGAGGTTGCTTGACTCCCCTGGGACTGAAATTACAGCAGCTGTGAGCAGTGCATGCTCTTGACCGCTGAGCCACAGCTCCAGCTCTAGTGTCTTGTCATCACTCACAGACTGATATTGAGATTACACGAGAGGAGGATTTCACCCGAATCCTGCAAATGGAAGAAGAGTACATCCAGCAGTTGTGTGAGGACATTATCCAGCTGAAGCCCGATGTGGTCATCACAGAGAAGGGCATCTCAGGTAGGGCTTCATCTCCCTCTCCAGCTTGCCTGTGCTGTTTAGAATATGTTAGGAATAAAAGCAGTTCAGGGGTTGGAGTTCAGTGGCTGACACTTCTTTGACTTTCAGATTTAGCTCAGCACTACCTCATGCGGGCCAATGTCACAGCTATTCGCAGAGTCCGGAAGACAGACAATAATCGAATTGCTAGGTAAGTGAGCCAACTAAAAGGTAGTATTTTTCTTTTGTCTTTCCTGTAATTGTACAGGATATTATTACTGCTTGTCAAAAAGTTCTGTTCTCTCAGCCAGTGAAATGGCTCAGCAGCAAAAGCAATGTCTTTGATTAACCAATTTTGTTTTTTTGAGACAAGACCTTGCTCTGTATCTTTTGATGGCCTGCAACTCATTCTGAAGACAAGTCTCACCTTGAATTAGCAACAATCCTCATGTCTCTCCTCAGTTCTAGGCATATAGGCGTGTGCTACCATACAGGATTGGTAATCTATTAACTGGCTCTGAATATAGCAGAAGAGTTAATTTTCTGCTTGTGATTGAAACTGATTTTTAGTAGTTGTTTATACCCTGATGCCTACATCCAAGATACCTAATTTTGTGACAATAGTGATGCCTGCTTATAACTCCAACACTCAGGTAGCAAAGGCAGGAGAATCAGGAGTTCAGAGTGATCTTTTGGGCTCTGTAAAATTCTATCTCAAATTTTTAAAAACTGATTTTTTTGTTGAAGTGTTTATATGAGTCCTGGTGACTGAGGTGGGCAAACAACAGCATCTGTTCCTGGAGTTGAAGTTAACAGACAGTTGTGAGGGAAGTAACGTAGGTACTAGGAATGGGACTGTGGTCTGGAAGAGCTGTAACAAAGTTTTCCCAGCTCCCAAATAATGACAAAGAGACAAAATTTTATTAAAAGAAAAACATGGTGGCAGCCTCTCGCTCTCCAGTCTAACCTAGCACTTGGGTGGCTAGGATAAACTAAACTTTAAAACTGAGTTGAACTTTCTAGTGTTACTAGGAAACTGGAGGTGAGGTCCAAGGCCTCGGGCTTCCAAAGCTCCTAAACAGAGTCCTCTTAATACACTATAGGTTTCTGAATTCCATTATCATAGGTTCAGTTTTTCTTTTAAAATTTCTAGATAAAAGTAGCTATCCTCAGTTGAGGCAGGAGGATCTGCTGAGTCCAGGAGTTTGAGGGCAGTCTCGGCAACATAAGCAAAATCTCTCCTTTTGGTTTTAGCAGTGCTAGAGGCCTGGTGGTGGTGGCGCATGCCTTAATCCCAGCTCTTGGGAAGCAGAGGCAGGCCGATCTCTGTGAGTTCAAGGCCAGCTTGGTCCACAAAGAGAGTTGCAGGACAGGCTCCAAGGCTACACAGAGAAATCCATTTAAAAAAAAAAAAAAAATAAGTGTAGCAGTGCTGGGGGTTAAACTCCATCCATGAGCAAGAGTTTTTCACTCGGGCTGTATCTCCAGCCCTTGAAGCCCTGCCCTGCTCTGCTCTTAAGAGAGAGCATCTTTACTACATACTTAAGTGTCAGCATTCAAAAGCCAGAGCCAGAAGGTAGTGGTGTGTGTGCCTTTAATCCTAGCATTCAGAAGGCAGAGGCAGGTAAATCTTTTCATTCCAAGACAGCTACACAAAGAAGTACTATCTGGAAAAAACAAAGATTGAGAGAAAATTTTAATCCCAGCCTTTAGAAGGCAGAGGCAGCCTGATTTATTGAGTTTAAGGCCATCCTGATCTACAGAGCAAATTCTGACAACCAGGGCTATATGGAGAGACTCTGTCTCAAAAACCAAAAAAGTAAAAATAAAACTTGTTGGGAGTGGGTGAAACGGCTCAGTGTAGGCATATTTACCACCAAGCCTAATAACCTGGAACCCATATCATGAAAGTAGAGAATTAAAGACATGTGCCACTGCATTTAATTGGGTGGCTTGCTTACATTTTCAGTGGTCCGGTCCATTATCATCATGACAGGGAGCATAGTGACATGTAGACAGGTGTGTTGCTGGAGTAGTAGCTGAGAGTCCTACATATTGTAGGCAACAGGAAATGTACTGGACACTGTGTAGTATCCTGAGCACAGGAAACCTCAAAGCCTGCCCCCCGTAGTGACACTTCTTCCAACAAGGCCACACCTACTCCAGCAAAGATACAAGTCCTCATAGTGCCACTCCCTATGAGATTATGGGGGCCAATTACATTCAGGCTACCACACTGTGTATCCCAACTTTTTCTCAGATTCTTGGTGCATGACTTTAGAGTCTTCATTACTCGGTATACTTGTATAATGTGCAGGGGACACACAAATATGCCACAGTGCACATGTGAAGGTTAGAGAACATGTGAGTCTCTTCTCTCCTATTGCCTTTTCTTTGCTTCTAGGTATTGACTTTAGGATGTAAGTCTTGTGTTGTTACAGCAGGTTTCCCCGCCGGCTGCCGCTGGTTCTGCCGCCATGGTCCCATAACCACGTGTGTCCCAAATAACACTCAGGGACTCTGTATTTGATACAATCCTGTTGGCCAATTACCATTATTGTTAATGGGCTAGCTCTGCCTTAATCATTAACCCATTTCTACTTATCTAAGTATTTCCACGTGGTCGTCTTATCGGGGAGCCGCGCGGCAGGCGTCCTGCTCCTTCCCCGGGCTACATCTTGACCCCGCCTACTACTTCCTCTTCTTCCTCCTAGTCTCCTAGCCCCACCTATCTAGTTTTCTATTGGCCACAGGGCTTTATTAACAGTATGAGAAACATATACAGAATCACATCTCCCATCATCTCCTCTTTTCTGTCTAAAGTAAAAGAAGGGGTTTAACCTTAACATAGCAAAATATACCATATAACAGTTATCAAATAAGAATCACAGTTAACAATATTTAGTCCATTAACATTTTGTAAGACTTAAAGAAAATATCATCTATCCTATCTTTGTCAGTCTAAAGTCCTATATGTAACTTATCTTTAATCCTAACTAAGGAAAACTATAAGCATAACTATCTGTCTTCAACTCCTTCAAAGACCATAGAAGGATAATAGATAAACTCTAGAAATGACAGAGACAACTCATTGCCTGGTCAGTCATCCGAAGTTCTTCTGTAATGTTCCATCTTCAGCCCATAGGCCATAGTGTGTGTCCAGACTCCTCAACAAAGTAGAAAACTTTTCTCTGTGTCCTGTAGACTGTCTGGCTGTCTGGCAGCCTCTTCCATGAAGCAGGAATCCTGTAGCAATGTCCATCTTGCATCAGCAGTCACCTTTTTGTGGGTCCTGCATGTCCAGTTTCTACAACATAAAGTCAAACAGTCTAAAAGAGCAGTACCTTGCCCAAATGGCTAGTCTTGCCATATTAGAAGCAAACTTCATAACGAGTTTCTTCAATGTCCATCTTCCTTTTTGACGCAGGTAGTGTTACCAGGAGCAATTGTGCCTCATTGTCAAGAAAATCCCTAAACCATTTTAAATGCCATATTCTATAGGTCTTTGAAAGATTTGAAGAATGCCTATCCTATCCATCTCAAATACATTTCTATATATCTAGAAAACCTAACTAACTTAACTCCAAGTATTGACTATCATAGGTAACTCTTTAACTGTACTAAATTATACATTACATTTTCAATGAGCTATATAAACACAATACCTAAACAAGAGGAGAAATATACATATCATAAAATTGACCTTAAATTGTATCAATAAAAGAAAATCCATTCCAAAGCAAAGTATTCATATCTATACCTTAATTCCCTTTTTTACCTTTACAAGGATTGCTTGTGTCATTAACCATTTATAACCAAGCCCATATAAATGAAAACAAACATTTATAAACAATATTTGGGAATTTGGGCGTCGTTCTTTCCAAACTACTTCCTGCTGGTAGAGGGCGCTGTCATGGGGGTCCAAAGAAGACGCAGAAATCTTGGCTGTAGTCTGCAAGGCTTTGTCTCAACTGCTTTGAATGTTGGATCAACTGGGGCACTGTTTCAGGGGGTCTGGCTTGATCAAACCACATAAGTCTGGAAAAAATCCATAGCTTTTCATTTTCTGTGGAAATAAAAATAGAAATCCTTTTCCCCAGTAACTTGTCCTTAGGCTTGAATTTTTGAGTCAAAGCATTTTTAAAATATATAAATTGAATTAATCCAGCAGCATTTCTTTTATCAGTAGTTGTTTTCTCAGCAATCAAATAATTTAAAGACAACAGAAGCACGTATAGTATCCAAAATTTCTCTGTGTTTTCCATCTTTACATGGCTTTTTTATTATTCTATTTCTTCTAGTTCTATTTTTACATATTTTGAGACAGGGTTTCTCTGTGTAACTTTTATCTGTCCTGGAATTCACTGCATACCAGGTTTACTTTGAAATCACAGAGATCTGCTTGCCTCTGTCTGCCGAGTGCTGGGATTAATGGCGTGTGCCATTACATCCATCCATTTAATTCCTTTTTTCTTTTTAAACCATTGTATCCCGTTTCTTTTTCTCTCCCAAGCCAGCGTATTTTTTAAAACACAGTGTAAACCTTCATTGCAGCTCTTGTACACACCAATGAATTGTTAGCAGAGCTCTTTAAAAGCAAGGCGGTTTTTGCCGCTTATGCTAATTTTGGAAACCTCTCTTAAAGGAGCCGCGCAAATCTCTGTCTACAACAAAACAAATCCAACGGAGAAAATGCTGCTACTAAGAAGTCTTGCTAGTCTCTGTTCCTTTGTTTCTAAAACATTTCTTAAGCTCTTATTAGTTTTAAGTGAAAGTTCTTATAGCCATGTTGGGCGCCATTTGTAGCACTTCTACTATATACAGAATCACATCTCCCATCATTGTGTGGTCAGTGTGCTACCTGCTGAGCCATGTCATGGCCTTCTTTGATACAACCCTATTTATAGGCATTCAACTAAGTTAATCTAGAGCTCATTATTGCTTTATATATATAAAGAAATAATGTGTGTGTGTATATATATATATACATATATATGTGTGTGTATATATATATATACACACACACATTAGATATGTGTGGAATTCGTTTGTCCATATTTTATTGTCTAAAAATTATACTTGGGTTCAGCTGTTCCTGGTTGTACTAGTGACTAGTTGATATGTATATGTATAATTTTACTGCTAAGGCCTTATTAGTTTAAGAAACTTGGCGTGTATGCATTTAAAACCTTTTCCAGTAGTCAATCCAGACCTCTTGAATGATTCTAGTAATATATTTTTTATTCTAATTTCTAACTACAGACTCTAGTAGACTACTAGATAGATAAAAGCATCTGAAATCCTATCCTCTCTACCTTCTCCATCCAATAGAGCCTGTGGGGCACGGATAGTCAGCCGACCAGAGGAGCTGAGAGAGGAGGATGTTGGTACAGGCGCAGGCCTGTTGGAAATCAAGAAGATTGGAGATGAGTACTTCACTTTCATCACTGAGTGCAAAGACCCTAAGGCCTGCACCATTCTTCTTAGAGGAGCCAGCAAGGAGATTCTGTCGGTGAGTGAGCCTGGATGTGTGTGAGCAAGGAGAGGACAATGCTCCATCCTAGTGTTGTGAGCTTTTCATCATAGTAGCAAACTTAATATGTCAACTTTAGGGAAAAAAATGTTTTAGCTTTTTTGTTTGTTTGTTTGTTTTTTATTCAATCCATGATCCTTTGGCCTGTGGCTGCATGTCTGTAAATGTGTGAAGGTGCAGAACCACTCACTTGATGATGAGAAGGTTAAAAAGAATATTAAGTGCTGGGTTCTGTCCCTAGCACCACATAAGCCAGGCATGGTGGTGGACCAGAAGGATGGCTCATTCCTTCTACATACAGAATATGATGCCAGCCTCATCTTCTTTTGTTGGTTTTTGTTTTGTGTTTTGTATTTCAAGACAGGGTTTCTCTGATTAACAAACAGTTCTAGCTGTCCTGGAACTCACTCTAGACCAGACTGCATAGTGAAACCCTGTCTCAAACAAGACAAACTGAACTAGAGAGAGGCTCTGGGGTTAAGACCTGCTTACTGCTTTTTCAGGGTATCCTGTGGCTTCCAAGGGCACCCAAAGAACAAAATTAATGACAACTGGCTATAGTGCTACATTCCTTTAATTCCAGCACTCAGGAAATAGAAATAGGTGAATTTCTGTGGATTTCTTCCTTTTTTTTCCAAGATAGGGTTTCTCTGTGTAGCTTTGGAGGCTGTTCTAGAACACACTCTGTAGACCAGGCTGGCCTCGAACTCACAGAGATCCACCTGCCTCTGCCTCCGGAGTGCTGGGACTAAAGGTATGCGCCACCACCACCGGTCTCTGTGGATTATTTCAAGGACTGGTCTACTTACTGAATTCTAGGACAGTAAGGGCAACATAGGCCTGTCTGCAAACAAAAATGTCCTACTTAATGGATCTGTGACCATAAATTCCTATCCTTACCACTGTGGAGGGGAGGGAGTCTCTTAGCTTGCTGGGTGGCTGAGGATGATTTACATTCTGGCTCTCCAGCTTTCCTTGCTTGGGTGAAAGCATTATAAGCCTGTTTTGCCACATTGTTTTTGTCATGCTAAGGGTGCTTTATACCTGCTAAACTATCATTCTACCAACTGAGCTACATTTCTAGTGCTTGGGAGAGGGATGTAGGGAGGAAAGATACATGAGAACATGAACGTGTCAGGATCTTACTTTTGTAGTTCATTGGACTCATCCTTGTGCCAACCCTGCCTCAACCTCTGTTGTGCTGTTAACAAAATTGAGACACAGACTCAACATTACTGCTCTTTTCTCCCTTTCTTCTGTGTTATGTTTGTTTGCTTTTCATGTATATGGTTGGGCATATTTCATGGCACTAGTATAGAAGTAGAGGACATTTTGTGGGTGTGATTTCCTCTACCATATGGGCCCCAGGAATCAAACTTAGGTGGTCAGGCTTATTGGCAAGACCCTTGAGCCACTAAGCCATGTCTTCAGCCCCTCCCCATAATTATTTTTAAGTTGAAATTACAACCCCATCCCTACTCCCAAGGGGAGTGACTTTCCCAAGATACATAACTATTAAGCAGTAGACAGTGTACAGTGCACTGTGCAATCGCCTAAGGAAGAAAGGATGGGATAGAATATGTTGTCACTGGCTCAATACATAAAAACTTAACCTCATAGTTGAGATGTACCACCCCCTAATCCTCTTGCAGGCCCTCTCCTGGTTTTGGGGGACAAGGTTTCTCTGTGTATCTTTGTAGGCCACACTGGCTTCAAGCTGACCTCAAACTCATAGAGATCTGCCTGACCTCTAACTTCTTTTACTAATAGGAGTCACAAGGATTTTCCTAGTTGCCCTCCTCCGTGGCTCTCCTAAAAACGTTTGTCAGCTGGGCAGTGATGGCACACGCCTTTAATCCCAGCACTCAGGAGGTAGAGGCAGGCAGATCTCTTGAGTTCAAGGCCAGCCTGGTCTGCAGGGCAAGTGCCATGATAGGCTCCAAAGCTACACAGAAAACCCTGTGTCAGGGGGAAAAAAACAATAAACTTGTCAGTCAGGAAATTGATTGATGGCTCTTAGTTTCTCCATGAGTCATTGAGCCAATTATACTGTTTCTCTGTTTCCCCAAGGAAGTAGAACGCAACCTCCAGGATGCCATGCAAGTGTGCCGAAACGTTCTCCTGGACCCTCAGTTGGTACCTGGTGGTGGAGCCTCCGAGATGGCTGTGGCCCATGCCTTGACAGAAAAATCTAAGGCCATGACTGGTGTGGAACAGTGGCCATATAGAGCTGTGGCTCAAGCTTTAGAGGTCATCCCTCGTACCTTGATCCAGAACTGTGGGGCCAGTACCATTCGTCTACTTACCTCCCTTCGGGTGAGTTCTTTTCTGTGCTCATACCTTGCCTTGTTAACATAAGGCAAGCTGTGTTTGGCCTAAGGAGATGTTGCTTTTGTTTTCTGACACTGCATATGCTCATAAGCACACATTCAGCGTGGGTGTGGGCTGTGTGGGGCCATCTTTGAGTCTTTGCCTTGTTTGCTGGTCTGTTTTCTGACTGACACCAGCTTGCTTCATTGTACTCTCCCGACTTGTGTTCCACCTGCAGGCCAAGCACACACAGGAGAGTTGTGAGACCTGGGGTGTGAATGGTGAGACTGGCACCTTGGTGGACATGAAAGAGCTGGGTATATGGGAGCCCTTGGCTGTGAAGCTACAAACGTACAAAACAGCAGTGGAGGTAAGACACCCTAAGGTGTGCATATGCTGTCTGTCCTGACAACACAGGAAGGGAGGGGCCATAAAGGCTGAGTATTCCCCAAAGATCACCCAAGGAATTCCATTTCCTACTTAACCTTTAGCTTATACAAAAACAGTGTAACAAGGCACAAGCTAGATCCTTTGCTTAGGGAGGACTGCTTTGTTCATTCAAGACTCTGAAAGGGAAGATTGCAGATAAAATGGTAATTCTGAGGGAGGAGATACAGCTAAAAGAAGACAGTGTCTTTCCCTTCTCTGCTGACCTCTTTGGACTGTTTCTCTCAGACTGCAGTTCTACTTCTGCGGATTGATGACATAGTCTCTGGCCACAAGAAGAAGGGTGATGACCAGAGCCGACAAAGCAGTGCTCCAGATGCTGGCCAGGAGTGAGTGGTGAGCAAGGTGACTTCAACACACAGAACCAGCAGTCTCCCCTTTCTTGAGCCAGAGTTCCAGGAACACTGTGGACATCTTTGTTTGCAAAGGATCAAGTTGAGGGGCAGTTCCCAGTCTGTCCCATCTCAGTTTGCAAAAAGCACTGACATGTATCTCTTCTCTATTGTAAGCTTTCCATTTAGTTTGCTTCCAATGATTAAATCTAAGTCATTTGAGACAGTTGTCATGTGTTTTTTATTTCATCTCTACCTCCTAGCAATGTTACTGGGAGCAAAGGAGACAAATTGAGATCACTTTTTTGGGATGGGGTAGAGGAGGTGGTAGTGGGTCGCTTGGTTTTTTTTGAGACAGGGTTTCTCTGTATAATAGCCCTGGGTGTCCTGGAACTCACTCTAGACCAGGCTGGCCTTGAACTCGTACATCTACCTGTAGCGAGATATTCACCTTGTCTGCATGTGTGGCTTAGGCCATGCCCATTGGGGCGGAGACAGGGCCAGATGGGAGCTGGGAGAAAAAGCTGGGAAAGGGCGGGGCCGCCCCCTTTGGGTGGTGGACACTGGAAGGCTTAGGATCCACTGGAACCCGCCGCATTCATCTGCCTATGTTGTGAGTTATTTCTCCCCTAATAAACTTCTGTTCGGCCTAATTGTTTATCCTGATCCTTATTAAATCGCAATATCTACCTGCCTGTGTCACCCAGGTGCCTGGATCAAAAGCATGAGCCCCCACCGCCTGATTCTTAAGCATGTGTGCTTTGAGGCTTGCCTCCCAGCTCATTCCAAATCCTGTAAGGGTGACTGTCCACACTAACCATCACAGCTACATAGCAAATAGGAGACCAGCCTCTGCTGCACTTGTCTCTGAGACAAAACAAAATCTGCTGAGCCAGTAGGATTGTTCAGTTCCCAAATACCATAGTGGGTTGAAGGAGAGGAGTGGTTCCCAAAAGTTTTCCATTGATCTCCATGTGCACAGTGTGGGACATGCGCACCTGCATTCACAGCACACTAATTTAAAAGGCCCAGCGTTCAGGAAGAAGTGTCACTGTGATTAAGTTTAATAAAGAGATGAATGGCCAACAGCTAGGCAAGAAGTTGTTTCAGAGGGAGCCTTACTTCTGGGAACAGAGAGGTCTCAGAGAAGAAAGGCTGGATCAAGAGCCAAACAAAGAGAAAGCAATATGGAGAGATGAGGTAACAAGCCACACACAACAGAATTTTAATAGATTAAAATAAATGGGTTACTCTATAAGAGTGGGACAAAGGCTGGGCATTGGTGGCGCACACCTTTAGTTCTGTAGATATCTGAGTTTGAGGCCAGCCTGGTCTACAGAACAAGTTGCAGGACAGCTGGAGTTGTTACACAGAGAAACCCTGTCTGGGGGAAAAAAAAAAAAAAAACAGTAAAAAACAGATTCCACCGAGCAGTGGTGGTACATGCTGTTAATACCAGGCAAAAGCTGGCAGCTTTTAAAGGCCAGCCTGGTCTACATAGTAAGTTCCAGGATAGCCAAGGCTACACAGAATAACCCCCAAACCAAAAGAAAACAAAACCCCTGCTACTCGGTTAGGGGTATAATAAGCATTCTCAGGTAATCTTTATTTTGAGACAATGTCTTCTATGTGGCCCTGACTAGTTAGAATTAAAGGCTTGTGCAGGACACCTGGTTCAAATATGTACCATGTATATTTATTATTAACAGTTTAGATTTAAGTTGGGCTGGAGAGATGATTCAGTGGTTAAGGACACTTGTGCTCTTCCAGGGTACACAGGTTTGTATACTTGCTGAGTTCTAGGACAGCCAGAGCTATGTGGAGACCCTGTCTCAAACAAAAAAGCCAAAAGAGCATGCATTCAGTCAAATGTTTTGATAAATTATTGTATTGCTCTTGTAGCTTATTATCTGTGGTAACTTTATAATAAAATTGTGAGCTCTTTTAGTAAGAAAAGCTTTGTACCTGGGAATCCAATAAATGCGTCATCAAAAGGAACCCTCTGGGGCGTTTTCATTATGGGGTGTGTGTGTGTGATGCCAGGGAACAACTTTCAGAAGCTGGTTTTCAATAAATACATCATCAAAAGGAACTCTCTGGGGTATTTTCATTATGTGGTATGTGTGTGTGATGCCAGAGGGTAACTTCAGAAGTTATTTTTTTCAGCTGGGCAATGGTGGCACATGTCTTTAATCCCAGCACTCAGGAGGCAGGGACAGGCAGACAAACCCTGTAGAGGGTGGGAAGGTGGAGGAATTGGGGGAGTTGGTTTTCTCTTCCACCACATAGGTCCTTTGGGTTGAACTCAGGTCATTGGCTTGTTTGTCAAGTCATTTACCTACTGAGCCATCCCAAAGGCCCCAGAACTTGAATTTCTGATCCTCCTGTTTCCACTTCCTGAGGAGTGGGATTACAGTCTGGCTTGGACCACCAATCCGTGTTTTTATTATGGTGCTGGAGAGTAAACTCAGGACTTCATGCCTGCTAATTAGCCCTTCTGAGCTTTGTTTTTGTTGTTGTCTGTCGTGTGGTTTGGTTGGTTGGTTGGTTGGTTGGTTGGTTGGTTGGTTGGTTGGTTGGTTGGTTGGTTGGTTGGTTGGTTTTTTTTTCGAGACAGGGTTTCTCTGTATTGCTTTGGAGCCTGTCCTGAAACTTGCTCTGTAGACCTGGCTGGCCTCGAACTCACAGAGATCTGCCTGCAGCTGTTTGTTTTAAGATAGTTCTTGGTTCTAGCTGGAGCTGACTCTAATCCAGGCTGGCTTCAAACTCATGGTGGTCTTCCTATCTCAGTCTTCCAAAAGCTTAGATTACAGAAGCAAGCTACCACTCTTGGCCACCACCTGAGGATTCGTTAATTATCATTACTATTATACATTTTTACCTTACTCATTTTATGTAGGCAATGAGTGAGTGACACACATGCTACAGAATGCATGTGTAAGTCCAGGTTCAGCTTCTGGGAATTATTTTTCTCCTTCCACCTTGTTGGTCCTAGATATCCAATTCATGTCAAATTTGGGGCAAGCACCTTTACCCACTGAATCATCTTGCCACTGACTCCCAAAGGTTCTTGTTTTGTTTTCTGAGATAGGGTTTCTCTGTGTATCCTTGGCTGTCCTAGACCTAGTTCTGTTGAACAGGCAGGACTCAGACTCACAGAGCTCTACCTGCCTCATGCAAGCATGAGTCAGCACCGCCTAGCAAGGGTTCTTTTAAATCAACACAATACAACATTTCATCTTTATACCTTTCTACCAAGTAATTCCACATGGAATTACATCTGGTATACCAGCACAGGTAACCTGGATGGGACTGGCAGGATGTCTGAGGAGGGACAGGAGTGTGTTTACACAGCTGGCCTGGAATGCCTTGCAGGCCAACCTGATAAGGATAATGTCCCTACTTTTAGCTTTCCTGATGCTATTCCAGCTTGTGCTGACATCTTCGTTAATGGATGCGGTCTCTTTAAGAACTGGTTTGATGGCCCGCCCTCTAGAGGGATCAGGAGGAAGAGAGTCATGTGACTCAGCCTATTCCGGCTGAGTTAGACTTAGTGCGGCTGTATGTGCCGCTGTTGGGGACCTTACTGGGGCTGGGTCCCCTGTGCCCCAATCCCATGGCTCCTTTTGAGTCTTGTGTGTACAGCTCCATTTGGCCTGCTGGGAGAAGAAACTCGCCAGGTAAGGGTTCTGAAACTAAAGTAATAGGTGCTTCCAGAAATGTAAGCTCTCTACGATGAATAGAATTGGGGCAACAGATGGGTGGAAGGTGGATGTAAGAGAGGTATCAGCCAGAGAGCCAGCATGGAGCCATGAGTGATGTGAAAGGATTGTGGAGGAAAGCATGCATGACAGCTTCCTGTCTCCTGGTGATGTCAATCATGGTTCAGTCATGATAGCACAAAAACAGGCAAGTTTGGAGATTTAAAAAGCCTTCTCAGCCCTGAGCCTTGACCCTCACCAGGGTCAGGATCTATTCTATCTCTTCTCAACCCTAAATCTGCCACTGATTCCAGGATCCCTCGGTTTTCATCCATTCCTTTTGCCTAGGCCTCAAAAGCCCTTGCATTGCCTGGCATTGCCGGGGGCCTGTGCTCCACCCACAAGCTGCTTCTTTGCCTGTGACCATCTCTGATCTTGTTCTCTCCATCCCACTACCCCATGCTCCAGGTATCCATGAATGTTATTTCCAGCTGGCCAAATCCCCAGAACCTGCTTCATATCCGGGCAGTGGGCACCAACTCCACCCTGCACTATGTATGGAGTACCCTAGGACCTCCAGCTGTGGTGCTGGTGGCCACCAACACCACTCAGAGTGTCCTGAGTGTCAACTGGAGTGTGCTGCTGTCTCCCGATCCTCATGGGGGTCTGATGGTGCTCCCCAAGAACAGCATCCAGTTTTCTTCTGCTCTTGTCTTCACCAGGGTGAGGGGGCTGGAAGAGCTCAGAGAGAAAAGCATGGGCCGAATCCATTCTACCCCAAGGGAGAGGGAAGGGGGTAAGACAGGGTGGACAAAGTGGATGTAGTTTTGGGTGGGTTGAGTGGGAGAGATATGCAGAGAAAGCCAGAGGGAGGCAAGCCCCATTCCACTCCACCCTGCCCCCAGCTGCTTGAGTTTGACAGCACCAACGTGTCGGAGGGGGCAACCCAGCCCTCAGGAAAACCATATCCTCCGTACTCCTTGGCTGAGTTCTCCTGGAACAATATCACCAACTCCTTGGATCTTGCCAGTCTGAGTGCCGTTTTCCAAGGCCACCCTGTAGATGAGCATACTGGAGCCTTTGCCAATGGCAGCCTGGCCTTCAAGGTGAGGTTGTGGGGAAGGAACTCAAAAAGCTGACTGATGAGGATGGGAGTACCCTTCAGGCTCCATTCTCCTCATATCCACATGGCCTCCTTCTCTTCCCTAGGTCCAGGCCTTTTCTGGATCTGGCCGACCTGCCCAGCCCCCTCACCTCCTGCACACTGCAGATGCCTGCCAGGTAGAAGTTGCCCTGGATGGAGCTTCTCCTCGTGGAAACCGCTCCCTATTTGGCCTAGAGGTAGTCACCATGGGCACTGGCCTTGACTGCCCGTCAGTGAAGGAGCTGCACTCCATCGATGATGAGTATGCACCGGCTGTGTTCAAGGTCAGGTTTCCAGTGGGAGGCAGGTGGGTGGGAATATAAAGTGGGATGCTGTTAGCACCCCAGAAAAAGCAGCCAACCACTTATTATTTTTTTAAATAGATGTTATTTTTGTATGTGTGTTTGCCTCCTATAGGGGCAAAAAGAAGGCATCAGATATCCTGGAGCTAGAATTACAAATGGTTGTGAGCCTCTTCACATGGGTGCTAGAAACTGAATTTGGGTTTTTGCAAGAACAGCAAACTCTCAGTCACTGAGCCATCATTTCAGCTGCCACCTCCCCCTATTTCTTTTTTTAAGGGTTTTGTTTGTTTGGTTGGTTGGTTGGTTTTTGGTGGGGGGAGGGAGAGAGGGCATTTGAGACAGTCTCCCTATGTAGTTCTGATTGGCTTAGAACTCTTGCTATGTAGACAAGGCTGACCTTGAACTCACAGAGATTCATCTTCTTCTGCCTCCTGAGAGCTGGGATTAAATGCATGCATCACCACACATGGTCCCGTTTATTATTTAACAACACTTTCTCTGACTGCTTTTGGCATTGGGGTGTGCTAATGTATTGCCTGACATCTCTGCCCTCCAAGGAAGCAGACGAAAACAGTTCTTCATGATCTTCAGAAGGGATTCTCCTTCTGGGGTCCAGAAGGAGCAAGGGCAAAATGGCAAGGCTGTGGCCCTGCTCATCTCATGTACTCTCCAGAGAAGAGCAACTGGTCCCACTACAACTAGCCTGCCAATTCCAGAACAACACTTAGTACTGGGCGCTCTTGCTGGCCTCATTGCGTGTAATGCGTGTATTGCTAGTGGCATGCAGCCTGGGACAGGTGGGGAAACCGATAGGCACAGGCTGGTCCATCTCACTCTGCCCCCTTTCCTTTTCCTCCAGGTGAATCAGTTGCTGTGGGGTTCCCCACCATCTGGCTTCATGCAATGGCGACCAGTGGCTTTCTCTCAGAAGGAGCGGGACCGAGAATCAGCCGTCCCCTGCCAGGCTTCCTCTCTTCACCCTACCTTGGCTTATTCTCTCCCTTCCTCACTAATTGTGAAAGCCTTCTTTGGGTCTCAGAACTTCTGTGCCTTCAATCTGACATTTGGGGCTCCCACAGGTGCTGGCTACTGGAACCAACACTACCTCTCCTGGTAAGAGCCAAGGATTTGGAGAGGTCACAGTGGGGAAGGGCTGAGCCCCTCAGCCTGCCTTCCTAAGCTTGCTTACCTCTTTTTTTTAACCTTCTTGCTCTAGGTCAATGCTTCTGGGAATGGGCTTCCCTCCAGTGGATGCCTTATCTCCACTAGTGCTTGGAATCATAGCAGTGGCCCTGGGAACGCCAGGGCTCATGTTGCTGGGAGGAGGCCTGTTTCTGCTGCTGCGCCACAGGCAATATTCGGAGTACCAGTCCATAAACTGAAACCTACTCTCCAGAGGGAAGGGCAGGACCACGTCTGCCTGCTTGTGCCTCACACTGTTGGAGAATAGAGGGTTAGTGTTGTCTGCTTTTCTGCAGAACCTCAGAAGCCAGCCTCAACTTACCGGGGGCTCCCTGGGTGATGTCCTTCCTCCCCTAGGGAGAGGCTAGGATTACTGGTAAAAGGAGGGTACACCACTGATGTTTCCCTCTCTGTCCTTTACCATTCCCATTTCCCTTGGATAAAACTTGAAGGCCTACAATGAGAGTGACTGGTTGGCTGCCCTAAGAGGCATGAAATAGACATTTTTTTCCCATAAAAGATTCCAAAATCTCTTATTTTAAATGAGATTTATGTATTTTATTATATGTGTGTTTTGCTTGCTTGTATGGAATATGGATGTGTACTTTGTGTACACGTGTGTGTGTGTGTGTTGTGTGTGTGGGTGTGTGGTTGGTGTGTGTGTGTGTGTGGTTGGTGTGTGTGTGTGTGTGTGTGTGTGTGTGTGGTGTGTGTGTGTGTGTGTGTGTGTGTGTGTGTGTGTGTGTGTGTGTGTGGGTGTGTTGCCTGTGGAGATCAGAAGAGGGCACTAGGTCCCTGGCACTGGAATTACAATGGTTGCTGTAAACCACCATATGGGCAAAGGAAATTAAACCACGGTTCTTTGCAAGAACTCTTAACTACTGAGCTGCCCAGATTTCAATCCAATCTCTCTCTCTTTCTTTCTTTGAGACAGGGTTTCTCTGTGTAGCCCTGTCTCTCCTGGAACTCACTCTATAGGCCTAGCCTCAAACTCAGAGATTTCCTCTGTCTCTGCCTCCTGAGTGCCGGATTAAAGGCGTGTACCACCATGTCTGGCTGCTTTCAGCAAATGAGAAGACGGAGAGTCTTGGGAGGCAATTTCTATTTGAGGGTATATTTTCTCACCAATCCCAGTGGTCTCCCTCGAAGCTCTTGTCAACCATGCCCCATGCCTTGGTCTTGATGCTTAGGAGTTGATTTGTGCCCTGGGGAGGTGGGGGGTGCAGCCCAGGAAGAAAGAGGCGTGGGAGGCAGGCAGTGATTTATTACATACTCACACATACGTACTGGGCAAGCAGTCACTCTGCCATCCAGCCACTACATGTGAATATACACAGTTCTTTTGGAGGGTTCATCTCTCTACCCCAGGCCCCCCACCCTTTTTAAAGTGGGATTTCGTGGAAGTTTGAAAAGTAAAAAGTTACAGGGACCCAGGTAGGTTGGGAGAGGGAAGGCAACAGCTGTACTAGTCTTGACTGAGGTAAAAAGAATCTTGAAGCCAGTGATAGAGAGGGTCTTGAATCCAGGCCCCCTAGGGAGGTTTTCAACTAGTGTCAAAGATGTTGAAACCCTTATGTGATGTGATTCCTTAGGCCTAGGCAGTTTCCCACCTCCTTGACTCTTATCTGTACAGCTGGCAAAGACGGTCTAGGTTGGGCTGCAGCTCTGCCCTCTGGCCCACAGGAAACTGGGTAGTGAGGTAGCCATCCAGCCTTACTTAGCCTTAGTGTGGCACAGTGGGAGCCTCGGAGGAAGTGTGCGGCTCCAGTCTCAGGCTCTCGCACTCCAGGAGTAACGCAGCAGCTAGGAGAGAGCTGGGGTACCTGGGCCCCGCTGGATGGGGCTCCTATGGGGCAGTAGCAAGGTTCCTCACATTGAAGGTCCGCGGCCTGGACAAAGGTCAGGCCTGCAATTGTTTCAGGGAAGGACTAAAAGTCCCCTGCGCAGTCCTAGGGAGCTCAGCCCCATGAACGCGGCCTGTAGTCGGAGACAGATCGCATGTGGTCCGGGTAGTCCAAGCGGCTCTCTGAGGCAGTGAGCATGCGCTCTGGCTCCACCACGAACATGTAGTAGAGGTTCCACATCAGCATAGCCAAGAGCGGCAGAAAAGTCAGCCCGTAGCCAAAGCCTCGGAAGGAGCGGCCCACAGCAAAGGTCAACCAGTAGATCAGCCTATGGGGGCATGACAAGGGTTATCTCCAGGGCCCAGCCAGATGGGAGCAGGTGCCACGCTGGTACTACAAAAGTATATATATATATATATATATATATATATATATATATATATATATATATATATATATATATATTCACAATGTTTACTTTCCCACATCTTTGAAGTGAGAATATTATTCCTGTCTTTTATTTACTATTTAAAATTAAAGTGGGCAAAACTAATTTCATTTTGTTGTTTTGTTTTCAAAATAGGGTTTCTCTGTGTATTAGTCCTGGCTGTCCTGGAACTCACTCTGTAGGCCAGGCTGGCCTCGAACTCAGAATCTGCCTGCCTTTGCCTTCCTGAGTGCTGGGATTAAAGGCAAGTGCCACCACCACCCGGCCAATTTCTTTTTTTCTTTCTTCCCTTCCTTCTTTCTTTCTTTCTTTCTTTTTTTTTTTTTTTAATGAGATTTATTTATTATGTACACAGTGTTCTTTCTGCAGGCTAGAAGAAGGCACCAGACCTCATTACAGATGGCTGTGAGCCACCATGTGGTTGCTGGGAATTGAACTCAGGTCCTCTGGAAGGGCAGCCAGGGCTCTTAACCTCTGAGCCATCACTCCAGCCCCTGTGCCAATTAATTTCTTTTTTAAATTAAATTACAATTAAATGTTTATTATGTGATTCAGAATTAAATGACAATTCAATTTCACTGTTTTCTTGGCTGTTGAGCGGTGGTGCCACATATCTTTAATCCCAGCACTCGGGAGGCAAAGGCAAGCAAATCTCTGAATTTGAGGCCAGGCTGGTTTACAAATCTAGTTCCAGGATAGCCAGAGCTACACAGAGAAACCCTGTCTCAAAAACACAAACAACAAAAATTGTGTCCGTCTTTTCTGACCCACCCTGGTCTCCCAACTCCTGCCCTAGGCATCCAGTTCTACAGTTTCTTGAGTCATTTCTATTTTGTAGATATTAACAAAAACTTGTTTGTGGTTCAGAGCTTCACAAAGCTAGGCAAGTGGTCTCCCAAATAAGGGTTACAGGTGTGTTCACTAGAGCCCTCCACATGCTAGGCACATACTCCGTCGACTGAGCTCGCTCCCCAGCCTGCCCTCACTCTCAACTGTTTTGTTTGTTCACCTTTGGTTTGCTCTTGAGCTAGAGTCTCTGTGTACCCTGTACGGCCTCGGACATGTGCTGATTCTCCTGCCTCTGCTTCCTGAGTGGTGGCTGGGACCACAGGCCACCGCCCACCACTGCACACCCTGTCCCGTTTCTCTTCCTTAGACAGCTCCAGTGTGCTGTTGCAGACTTTTAAGCCCAGCACTCAGGAGCCAAAGGCAGGTGAAGCCTAGTCTACACAGCAAGTTCCAGGACATCTTGAGTTTGTCTCAAACAAAACAAAACAAAGGTTCACTTTCAATAATGGTTGGTTTGAGGCCAGCCTGAATTACATATTTTCAGCTAGTGTGGGCTACATTTTGGGATTCTGTCATAATAAAATAAAATTCCCTGATAAAATAAAATAAAATTCAATTCCTCCAAATTGAATCAAAGAAAAGTAATGAGAGTGAACTAGCCTCTGGGTAAAGAGGTCAGTGCCCTTAACCAAGGTCCTGCGCTCACCGACAAGCAGATTTCCTGCCGGAGAGCAAAGGGAGCAGAGCATTTAGGTGCAGTAACTGATCTGGGTTGTTCAGAGTCTAAATCCAGAAGGTCCATGTCAAGGCAGTTAATGTCCTTCCTTCCTTCCTTCCTTCCTTCCTTCCTTCCCTCCCTCCCTCCCTCCCTCCTTCCTTCCTCCCTCCCTCCTTCCTTCTTGTTTGTTTGAGACCGGGTTCAGGGTCTCTCTGTATCTTTGGAGGCTGCCCTGGAACTTGAGCTGTAGACCAGGCTGGCCTCAAACTCACAGAGCTCCACCTGCCTCGGCTCTTTTTGGGTTTTGAGGCACGGCCATAGTTTTGTTGTGCTGTCTGGATCAGAACTCACTATGCATTCAGGCTGGCTTGAACTCTTCTTGGCAGCTCTCTCTCAGCCTCCCAAGCACTGTGGCCGCAGGCCTGAGAGAGCACTACATCAGCTTTAGGCAGTTTTTAGCACTGTATAAGGAAGGACTTTCTAGCAATTAGAACTCTCAAACTTGGAATGGGGTGTGGTGGTGATCCCAGCACTTGATTGGCTGAGACCAGAGGATTGCCAGGAGTTTGTGTCCAGGCTGCATGGTGAGATGCAACTGTCTCAAGCAAAATAAAACAGGAAATGTCCCACATAGCCAATTTTTAAAGCTATTTGAATGGAGTGTCACAGACTTCAGGAGTACCTTAGAGGACACTCTAAATGACACCTGAGGTTATGGTGGTCGGTCCTGAGCTTAGATGTATGGGGCATTGGATTCCATTCTCTGTATGAAAATAATTAACATTCAAAAGCTCCCCATTGGCACGCCTCTGTGATCAGCGTCTGAAAGGAAGACAGGAGCTAACCACTGGCTACTCAGTAAGGTGCAAGAGATAGGACAGACTAACCTGTGCATGGTGCCCCAGCAGAAATCCCCTGACCTCAGATCTCCAGACCGTCAGCCCCTTCACTTGGTTCATGCCTGCCCTAGCCATGGCCACCAGAGCCCCTACTCACCGAGATATTGCAAACAGGCCAGTGAGCAGGGGGAGCAGCTTGAGGGTGTCCTGGGGTAGATAGGTGGAAAGGACGGCCATATTAAAGAAGTACAGGATGAAGAGCTGCACAGACTGCGCCACATACTGCCGGTGGATCTCTACTTCCCGCCTTGGCTCTCCGAAGGGCCGGAGGGCAGAAAAGCACAACAGGCTCAGCCCATACACAAGGAGCCCTGGCAGGGGAGGAAGCACACGCAGGGTCAGAAAAGGTAGGCGGGCTGGCATGGCTTTCTCAGAGGATGGCTCTTGGGTCAGGACTGTCGAGAGGACACGAGCGCTCTCTGGAGGAGAGGTGGCCGGTTTGGGATATCCTCAATGGTTCCATTGAGGAGAAACACCCCAACCAGGCCTCTCTAGCCCGCTTCCTAGGTATCCCTTCTCCACGGCCCAGACTCACCTAGCACGATGGGGAAGGTGGCAAAGACCCCACAGCGTAGGGTGTAGATCAAGCGGGAGCTCATGGTGGGCAGCCTGGGAGCATCGAAGGGCAGGAAGGCGTATGCTCCATACAAGAGGCAGGGGAAGAAAATGAGGGCAGCCACCACCGAGGCTACAGCCCTCAGTGCCTCACGGCCTCCACAGCTCCCACAGCCCCCACAGGACCGACCAGGGGGTCTCACAACTGCCTCAGCCCACTTGCACTCTGGAGGTTCAGGGTGGCTGAGTCGGGCTGGCAGGAAATTCCTGCGCTCCATGCGCTCCTGTGGCCTCCGCTCGATGCACTGTAGGTCAATGGGCACGAAAGCCCTAACTGACTTCTCAAGGAGCAAGTTGGCATCATCTTTGAGTAGTGGTTCCTCAGACTTAGTAGTGAGTGGTTCCTCCAACTTAGCGAGTGGCTCCGACTCTAGGGGCTCTGGTTCAATATCTCGCCAGCCTGGAGGATCTGGAAGTGGGGCGCTGGGCTGGGGGTCAGTTCCCCAGGGCAAGGTCGCAGCCTCGCTTATAGTGCTCTCCAGACCGTCCTCAGGCCCCTCTCTGACCATGGGAGACCCAACTGAAGACCCCACTCTAAGAGACTCAGCTCCAGGGGACTCGGTCCCATCCCCTCCCTCTGGCTGCCGGTCAGTGGGGACTGGAGCCTGTGGTGGGCCCGTCTCTGGAGCCTCGGGTCCCTTCATTTCTAACAGGGCCAGTGTCTCCGGTTCCGGTTCTGTCATCGTGAGGAGCCTTCAGTTCTAAGGTCTGGTCCAAGGTGATATCATCCTAAAGGGAGTGGGGTGAGTTCTGTGAAAATGCCCAGTCGTCTGCCCCAGAACAGTTCCTCAAACTGGAACTCACCAGAGCAGCCGGCCTCATGGGACTCCACCATGTGAAGGGAGGCGGGGAGACAGAGGGCAGCAGGGGAGGGCTGAAATGGAGGAGCGATTTCAAAAGAAATGTCATCCAGCAGGACAAGGGTGAGTCAGGGGGCACAGGCCCTGGCAGCTGTGGCCTCAGTCTGCGTCCACACCTGCCGCCTATTCTCTGCACCAAAACCCCTGGACTGGAGGCCACCCTAGCTTTGGAAAGGGAAGAACTCTGCTGGGAGTTTCTTTACAACTGAGAATCATCCTATAGAGAAACTGCCCTTCCACCCTTCCACTTGCCCTTTGCCCTGCAGATCCCTGCCGGAACTCTCTAGGCAAGTGAGACCAGTTGCCAGATATTCGGTCCGGTCCCTTAGTCCCCAATCCCAGGAACCAGCAGCCATTCTCTAAACTCTACCCTTGCCAGTCTCACCCTTCAGCCAGGCTGAGCTCCACTCGGACCTTTCAGCTCAAGTATCTGCTCCCATGCCTTCCTCTTGTCTTTCTTTCCCCCCTGCCACTCTGCCGGTCACTGCTTCTGGTTAGGTCTCCTTCTGTTCATTCGCCTCTAGGGTCCCTCTTACCCCTGCCCTGTAGACCCATGATACCCTCTTACTTTACATCCGTGGGAAGGCGGAGGATCCCCGGAAAGGCACTGTCTAGCTCCTGGCTGGCTCTGCCAGTATTTCGCAGTCTCCCTCCCCTTGCCTGTGTCTCCAAACCTGTCTGACCAGAGCAGGTGGGGCCCAGATTAAAGGCGCAGGCCCTGCCCTACGGAATCTGCAATGGGCGGACTGGAAGAGCTCTGGAGGAAGACGTCATCCTTTTTGAAAGTCAGGGTGCAGCTGGACATAGAGGAGTGGCGTTTTGGTGTTCTGGGATGTGTAAGACCTTCCAGTTCAGTAAGCATCAGGAGAAAGGCGTTTGTACGCCAAACCATACTTAAAAGTAAGTTGGGGGAAAGGTGCCTTGAAAGTTTGTTCATCCTGTAAATGTTTATTGAGTATCTATTAATAATGTGCTATTCTTGTGGTATGCACACCTTTAATCACAGCACAGGAGACAGAAGCAGGCAGATTTCTATGTGTCTGAGGACAGGCTTGTCTAGAAGACCCCGTGTAAGGATTCAGGCATTATGCTTGTCTGCCCCTGTCACCTGGCAGAATGCACTCAGGCAGTACTCTGGTCAGCCCAGGTGCAAAGGACCCCTTTAAAAGAAAGACCTCCACCCCTTTAGGCTCTCTTTTTTCCATTCTTTCCTGCTGTTCCCATGGGGCAAACAGGACTTTTCCTGTCTCCCTCTTCTCTTCTGTCCTTTCTCTGTCTCTGTGTCTCTTTACCTCTTTTCTCCCCAGCTTTTCCCGTTCTATTAAAACTTCTCACTAAGCTCTGTCTGACTGGCAAGTTTGTCCCTCCACCTTGGTCACCCTCGCTTGCCATGGAAGCCTTGCAAGATTCACCACACTGTGTCTTAACACCCAGAGCTACATAGAGAGACCCTGTCTCAAAAGGAAAAACAAACAATTCCAACAAGCAAGAAAGTGCTATTTTAGGCACAAGTATAGAAAAGAACTAGTGACAATCAAGGTTGCTAGCTATTGGGGTAACAGACATTAAAAAGTCACACTGAGCCTGGCAGTGGTGATGCATCCCTTTTATCCCATCCCAGCACTGCGGAGACAGAGGTAGACGGATGTTTGTGAGTTGGAGGCCAGCCTGGTCTACAGAGAAAATTCCAGGACAGCCAGGACTACACAGAAACATAGTCTTGAAATAATAAAAAAACAAAACAACAAATCACACTGAATCATATGAGGATTTCAGTAGGGAAAGCCTCTCTAAGGTGACATTTAAGTCAAAATCCAATGGGAGTTCAGGAACGTGACTTGTTTGTAGAGGAACTGCTAGTGAAAAGCCAACATGGAAAAGATTTCATGCTGTCTTAGGAACAGAAAGAAGGCTTGGTGGCTGGAGCCAGGAGCACAGTGGTATATACACTGCCATGATAATGTGTACACACACAGGACCCCACACACCTTGCTTTTAGCTTAGGTTTCTGGTTAAGAAAGCAATAGAGCTGGCAAGATGGCCTATCAGGTAAGGGCACTTATGACCAAGCCTGATTACCTACCTGAGTATGACCCCTAAGAACTACATTGTAACGAAAAGTGACTTCCCCAAGTTCTCTGACTGCCACAAGTGTGCAGTGCAACATGCCACCACACATGTATACACATAAACCATAAATAAACGAATGTGCAGTGCAACATGTCACCACACATGTATACACATAAACCATAAAAAACGAATGTAGTGTTCCTGGGAGGAATTCCTTAAACAAACAAAAACCCACTCCTCCAGCATCCACCAACTTCCAGTGCTCCTCCCCACATCCAAGCTGGGATTTTGCTGGCTTGGTAGTATTGTTCTTTTCCTAGAGCTGGGTCCATGGCAGGTTCCATGGCAGGCGAGGGTGACCGAGGCAGGTGCCAGGCAGACAGAGTTTGGGTGAGAAGTTTTATTAGAAAGGGGAGGGAGGGGGAAGAGAAAAGACATAAAGAGACAGGACAAAAGAGAAGAGGAAGACAAGAGCAGAAAGAGGAGAGTGCAGAGAGCAAAGTGTGTGTGTGTGGTGTGTGTGTGTGTGTGTGTGTGTGTGTGTTCTGACTTTTAAAGGGGTCCTTTACACCTGCATGCAGACTAGTACTCATGGAACCCTGGGCTGACCAGGGTACTGCCTGAGTGCATTTTGCCAGGTGACATGGGCAGGCCAGCGTAACGCCAGAATTCTTACTGGTAGTGTGCAAACAGTCTCAGATGCTGTGAACCCCCGTGTGCAACAGCACGACCATGTCTGGCAAATACTGTTTTGATGCACATATCCACTACCTCTGGCTCAAATCTTTTCGCTGCCCCTCTTCTGCAATGATTTCTGTATCTTGGGGGTAGCTGTCCTATTTAATTAGTTCGTTTTTATTTTATGTGCATTGGTATTTTTGTCTGCGTGTGTCTGTATGAGGGATTCATACAGAACTGGAGCTGTCATGTGGGTACTGGGAATCGAAACCAGGTTCTCTTGAATTGCAGCCTGTGTTCTTAATCGCTGAGCCCTTTCTCTAGTCCCTAGCTATTCTGTTTAGAGATGAGCACTCTAGAGTCTCTTTTTTTCCTCCCCTGAAAACTTTTTCTTTTTTTAAATCACAATTTATCATGGAGTAGGGGCATGCCATGGTGCATGTATAGAAGTCAGGACAAATTGCTTGAGTCGATTCACCTTACACCTTGTGGGTTCCAGGGGCCGAGCTTAGGTTGGCCGCAACCGCCTTTATCCGCTGAGTCACCTCGCCAGCGCGCTCTTTTTAAATTTCTTATTTTATTTTTTTAAAGTGTCTCGCTAGGTAGCCGGGCTGGGAACTTGCTGCAGGTTGCCCAGTCTCCTTAAGTGCTAGAACGATAAACCTCTGCGGTACGCCAGTTTCTCTGACATCATTGAAAATAAAGTTCTCCTCAAGGACTTTAGGGAAGCTCTGCAGAAGCCTTGCTGCCCGGAGTTCGGGTAACTTCCCGGAGAGAAAACAATTTTTCGCGAGATTTGGAAGAGCGGTCACTGGTCCGCAGCTTTGAGGCAGCTATCGCGAGATTTGATAGGCGGAGGAGGAGCCATCTCAAGCAGCCGCCTCACAGCGATGGCGGCCGAGCAGGGCCGGCGGCGGTGGCGGCTGCGGCTACGGCTGGAGACGGCAGTGGAGGAACCAGTGGTGGGTGGCGGGGGCCTGTGACCAGGAGGTGCCCCCGGGCCCAGGCACCATGAGCCAAGGCCCCCCTCCAGTGGAGAGCAGCGAACCTGAAGCAAAGGTCCTCCACACCAAGCGGCTTTACCGGTGAGAGGGCCGGGGCGTGTGTGCAGCCGCGGCGGGGAAGCGGGGCCGGCGAGGGGCGGGGCGTGCGGCGGGCGGGCCCGACGAGGGCGGGGGTGCAGCCTGAGAGCGGGCGGCGAGCCCCGAGCTCAGAAGAATTGGGTGGGTGGGAGGTTTGAAGCCTGTGCTTCCGAAACCCTTGCTGCAGTGAGCGTGGCGTGGCGCGGGCGTTTGCGGGGTTGGAGAGATCCGGTGGGAATTGGAGGCTAGAAGGGTTGGATAGGTGGGGATGGGGGTCACAAGTGGAAAAAACCGAAGGGGTCTGCTGCTCAGAACCCTGCTGAGCAGCAGTGGTTTACTGGAAACAGCCCCAGATTGAAGTCCGCAAAAACAGGTTCATGTCCTTCATTTGCCCCTCTGGCTGTGTGACCTTGAGCCTCAGTTTCTTCTTCCTTAAAAGGAAGGAGCTGGAGCTGTGGCTCAGCCAGTTAAGAGCACTGGCTGCTCTAACAGAGGACCTGGGTTCAGTCCCCAGCATCCACATGGAAGCTCATAACTGTAACTCCAATTCCAGGAGATCTGACACACAGATAAACATGCAGGCAAAACACCAATGCACAAAAAAAATAAAAATAATCTTTTAAAAAGGAAATTTTGTGGGTCGGTGGTGGCGCACACCTTTAATCCCAGCATTCGGGAGATAG
This sequence comes from Cricetiscus sungorus, assembly GCA_030556225.1. Classification (NCBI taxonomy): domain Eukaryota; kingdom Metazoa; phylum Chordata; class Mammalia; order Rodentia; family Cricetidae; genus Cricetiscus; species Cricetiscus sungorus. The sequence goes on from JANBXA010000730.1 coordinate 104,998,168, forward strand.
AGGCAGGAGGATTTCTGTGAGTTCAAGGCCAGCCTGGTCTACACAGCAAGTTCCACAGGACAAAAAAAAAAAAAAAAAAAAAAAAGGCAATTTCAAATACACTCTAAGGTCCTTTATGGCTCAAATTTTGTGGACTCTGAATGAGGAAAAAAACCTAGAAGACTAGTTTTACCTGGGAAGAGCCATGGAGGACCTTTGGTCCGTAGTATTCAAGGTGCCCACCATTCCTTACTGTCTGTGTCCACGCTCTTCTTGTGTAGGTCAAGTAGAACATAGATCCTAGAGCCCAGTCCCTGTCAGATGAAGTGTAGAGACCATGATGAGTTTTCTGCTTTCTACTGGAAAGGAAGTGGGGCTTGGAACTCCCATTTACTTCAGGCCCTAGCTGAATGAAGGTGTTTGCCTGAGAAGAATACTGGCCTTGCCCTGCCCAATCTTGGCAATGAAAGAACCAGGGACTGGTAGTGTTATGTGCCTGAAGGTGAAAGGGAGTACAGGCTCTTGCAGAAATAGGAAGGTGATCCCTTTCAGCAGCCCCAGGCCTCCCACTGGGGCCCCCAGGAGTCCTCCCCAGGAGAGTTCCCTGGAGATGGCTTGTGTAACTAGTAGTGCTGCCAAGTGATGAACGGATGGATGTCTGGCACAGTGGGCAGTGTCTGATATTCCTGTCTTGACTCCAGCCGTTGGATGGCTCTGGCCAGTCTTCTAGTGTCGAGCTGACTTTCTCAAACCTTTGTTTCACAGGACCAACAGACTGAGCTGGTGTGTTTGCAGTACATCGCATACGTATGTGTGCATATGGGTTATGAGTTGGTTTTGAGTGAGATGAACATTTGCTGCAGCCTCTGTGTGTGTGTGTGTGTGTGTGTGTGTGTGTGTGTGTGTGTGTGGGGGGTGTTTGGGGGCCGGGGGCACTGGTAATGAAGATCTGATTTCTGATAAATATGTTGTTAGACTGGAACTGTCATTGAGCTTAAATAAATTGAGAAACTCGCAGCTAGCTGTCTACAAATATGGCATTTTGGTATCTTTTTTTTATTCTTTTATTTTTCAAGACAGGATTTCTCAATGTAACAGTCCTGGCTGTCCTGGAACTCACTCTGTAGACCAGGCTGGTTTCAAACTCACAGAGAATCACCTGCCTCTGCCTCCTGAGTGCTGGGATTAAAGGTATGCACCACCACCACCACCACCACCACCACCACCACCACCACCACCACCACCACCGCCCATCCCAGATTACAGCTTAAAGAAGCTGTCTGATAGAAAGGTGTTAAGTGCATTTGTTCTCGGAGTTTTCTAGAATATCAGTTATTAACTTACTTTTTTTTTTTTTTTTTTTTTTTTTTTAAATTGAGAACCTAAGGAAATCTCTGGAGCCTGTTCATAAAATACAAACACTTGGACTGGGGTGTGGTTTAGTGGAGGTATTGACTTCAGTCTTACAGCAACATCAACAAAAAAAATGAAACACCTAAACTTTTTTATTACATCTGTCTATGGCCCTGAAGCCACTTTGGGCTCAGGAAATTTAGATAGAACAATCACTTGAACTCAGGAATTTTAGGACAGCAAGCCCCACCTCCACCCCTCCCCCCCCCAAAAAAAAAACCTTTTGTTAAAGGGACTAAGCTTCTGCCCATGGTTCAGATTGGCCGGAAGGGCTTGGCTCTTACCTCTAGGTAGTCTGAAAGTAACTGAATTCGAAAATAGTTGTCATGCCTTTCTATGAGAAGGCTGTCCAGCCCACTCCTTCAGCTGGGTGCTATCAGTCACTTGGCCCTATATAGGGCAGTTTTAGTGGTGTGCTGGTGGCATACAGAATCTAGGCCCACTTTGTCTGGCCTAAGAACACATCTTAGTTGTTCTAGGAATCATCAGCCTTCTGTTTTTGGATTGCCTGTGTCTACAGCAGAGCCTAATGTGTCTGCTTACATAGCTTCTATGTGTCATCCTTCTGTGTTTTACCCTTCTAGAGAAGAGCCTACTTTTGGGTCTTCTTGGGCATCTGTTGTAGAGTTCTGTAGATGTGTCTCTGCTGTAATGGCTGACTAGGCTTTTAGCTTTTAGAGTCAAATACCTCAGTCATATAACAAAAAGGAGATTAATGTTCACTGAGCATTTATCAAGCACTGTCATGGGTGTTTATTAACAAAAGTAGGTAATTATCATATTCCCATTTTATAGCAGGGTGTACTGAGACAGCTGGTATAGATGAAATCTGAACCAAGGAGTCTGGTTCCAAGCCTACAATCTTTGTGTTATGTTTTTGTTTGTGTTGAGACGGGGGTCTCACTATATGTCCTTGGCTGGCCTAAAACTTACTATGTAGATGACATGGCCTTGATATAGCTGCCCCACCCCTTGGGTTTTGGGATTAAAGGCCTTCACAACTACACCTGGCCAAGCCTACAGTCTTTGATATGTGGTTTTGCTGTATGTATAGCCTGGGCAGGCCCAGAACTTGCTATGTAGCTCAGGATGTTCTGGAATTCAAAGAACACAATTGTGCTGGGATCACTTGTGCCCATACTCAGTCTGAAGCACTGGGTTGTTTTTCAGGAAAGGGTTTCTCTATGTAGACCTGACTGTCTTGGTACTCCCTCTGTAGACCAAGCTGACCTTGAACTCAGAGATCTTGCCTTTGCCTCTAGAGGACTGGCATTAAAGATATGTGCCACACATAAGTGTGTGGGCATACTTTTGCCATGATATGGGTGCCAGAGCACCCATGAGATGTCATTCTGTAAATATGTTTCTCTTATTGGTAATGACTAAAGCACTGTTGGCATATTGGAAGGCAATATAGGTGAGACTAGGAGACAAGGAGGATTCTGGGAGATGTAGGAGGAGAGTCAAGATGTAGGGACTTGAGAGGAAAAGGTCCGGACCCTCTCTTCGGTAAGATAAGACCATATGGAAACACTTAGATTGATAGGAATGAGTTAATATTTAAGACAGCTAGCCAATAATAGTAACAGGCCAGCAGCTTTATATCAAATACAGTGTGTCTATGTGTTATTTGTGGCTGACTCTGCTACCAGGCTGTCGGGAAAACTGATCCTAACAGAGAGGACAATTTTTGGGAGTTGATTTTCTCCTACCATGTGGGTTTCAAAGATAGAATTCAGTTATCAGCTTTCATAGCAGATGCCTTAACAATTAGCTGAGCCATCATGTCATACCACCTTCTCCCCTTTTTGAGATAAGGTCTCATGTACTTCTCTACCTCATGAATGCTAGGATTATGCATGGTCCCTCAGTTTTGTTTATTTGTTTGTAGTTGTTGTTGGTAGTGTTTTGAGACAGGGTTTCTCTGTATTGCTTTGGAGCCTGTCCTGTAACTCTCTGTGTAGATCAGGCTGGCCTTGAACTCATAGAGATCCTCCTGCCTCTGCCTCCTGAGTACTGGGATTAAAGGTGTGTGCTACCACGCCCCGCTGTTTGTAAGTTTTTTTTTTTTTTTTTTCATTTATATATTATGTGTATATATACTCTTGACATGCTTTCTATTAAATGTATGGACTTACACACCACTTGTCTTAGAAGGTTTCTATTGCTATGAAGATATACCACAACCACAGCAACTTGATTTTTGTTTTGTTTTTTTGAGATAGGGTTTCTCTGTGACAGCCCTGGCTGTCCTAGAACAACTCGCTTTTAGACCAGGCTGGCCTCGAACTCACAAGATCCACCTGTCTCTACCTCCCAAGTGCTGGAATTGAAGGTGTGCATCGCTGCCATCAACACCTAGCAACCACAGCAACTCTATAAAGGAAAACATTTAATTGAGGTGTCTGCTTACAGTTTCAGAGGTTTAGTCTATTTCATGGCAGGGAGCATGGTGGCATGCAGGCAGACATGGTGCTGGGGAGGGAGCTGCTATATGTTGATATGTAGGCAACAGAGAGTAAACTAGTGTCACATTGAGAGAAGCAAAGAAGACCTTGACGCCTGTCCCCATGGTGACATACTTCCTCCAACATAGCCACGTCTCCTAATAATACTATTCCTTTAAGCCTATGGGGGCCAATTACATTCAAATATCACACCACTCAACAACAACAAATCTCATGACAGAATTAGAACTAGAAAAACATTTCTTTTTCATAACTTGTTACCTGCACTCAGTTGTAACAAGTCTTTCTCTGTCCTGTCAGCCAGATATCAAACAATGGCATGGAGACATAGTAATTGTGAAAGCTTGGCCTATAGCTTAGACTTGTTCCTAACTAGCTCTTCTTATGTTTTCTTTTTGTTTTGTTTTTCCGGACAGGGTTTGTCTGTGTAGCTTTGGAGCCTATCCTCGCACTTGCTCTGTAGACCAGGCTGGCCTTGAACTCACAGAGATCTGCCTCCCAAGGGCTGGGATTAAAGGCATATACCACCACTGCCCCCATATTTTTTAATCTATGTTCTACCACTCATTTTTTTAATTTTTCATTCTGTACCTCCAATTTGTTCTGTGTCTCCTGGCATCTCCTGCACACCTAGATTAATCTTCTCTTTGTCCAGAAGTCCTGGTCCTATCTATACCTTCTGCCTAGCTATTGACCATTCAGTTCTTTGTTAAATCAATCAGAAGGCACCTTGGCAAAGACACATCTTTACAATGTAAACACATATTCCACAACACTCTGTCTTTCCTCATTCCCTTATATTTAGCTTTTCTTCATTTTACACTGTACCAACAGGTACATTTGTTTTTCTATGCACACACACTCACACTCAGATTTCACATGTGAGTGAGAATATGGGTTTTCTTTCTTTCCTAGATTGTGATCTCACTTAATATTATTAGTCTGAGTCCATTTTCTCAAAAATTTGTTAACATTTTTCTTTATAGCTAAGTAGTATTCCATTTTTTGTGTATACTGAATTTTAGTTGTTACTATTCATCTGTTGGTGGGCAATGAGGCTGATTCCAATTCTCTTTTATAGTGAATAAACTGCCAATAACCATATACATGTATTCATGTGAGTATATGTATATGTGTGTCTGTGAATGAAGAAATAAGAGCAAATATTCTTCCAGAGGATCTGAGTTTGATTCTTTGGAACCATAGCTCACAATGGCCTGTAACAGTAGCTCAGGGAATCTGTCACCCTCTGCTGACCATCAAAGGCATCTGTAAGAGTGTGTGTGTGTGTGTGTGTGTGTGTGTGTGTGTGTGTGTGTGTGTGTGTACATGCGCATGTAGGTTTTTTCTTTTTGTTGATATATGTGAATAGTATTTTAGTGGGCTCATATATGCATCAAAAGATTTCTAGCAGCATCCACCAAATGCCAATAGCACCTCCCTCAAATGGGACAACGGTCTCTCCCTCATGTCATGTGTCCCTTGACTGGGGGCCACAGTATGAAGACGAAGTCTTTCTTTATATTTTATAGAGCTCAGCCTACAGCCTACCTTTTCATTTCCCTAACCATAAGTCTTCCCTTTCCTCCCCCTTTTAGCTTTTTCTTTAGAATCAGTATCCCAGCACTTAAGGTAAACTGTGGGCTCAGAGGCTTTTTGTTTCCTTACAGGGCTGTGGTGGAGGCTGTGCATCGTCTAGACCTCATCCTTTGCAACAAAACTGCTTATCAAGAAGTGTTCAAACCAGAGAACGTTAGCCTGAGGAACAAGTAAGCTGGAGACTCTGAACTAGAGTCTTATTGTTTCCTTGCCTGTCTCTACCAGTAACTATGGTGGGTATAAGTAAATGTACATTACCTTTAACCTCCTGACCTCATGGTACACTACTGAACCATGAAGTTTCTGGCTTTCCTGAGAAATGAGATGGGAATCCTTCGTTCCATCTGCAGCCTGTACATCCACTAGATTGGTACTGTGAGAGTGGCATCTGAGCCAGGCAGTGGTACACGCCTTTAATCCCAGCACTTGGGAGGCAGAGGCAGGAGGATCTCTGTGAATTTGAGACCAGCGTGGTCTACAGAGGTAGTTTCGGGACAGACTGCAAAGCCATAGAGAAATCCTGTCTCGAAAAGCAAAAAAGAAAAAAAAAAGTGGCATCTGAATTGAAGAGGGTTGGGCTTATGAAGTGAAAAGGGGAAGTAAAATGGAGAAGAAAATATAGGGGAAATGAAGACTGTTAAAATTCTCATTACTTCCTTACTTCCTGCTGCTATCTTTTGGGGACTTTTCTTACTTTCTAGACTGTAGTTCCGGGTCATTAACACTGATGTCTCTTAGGAAGCAGAGATCTGTTGGTGTCGGTAAAAGACGTGTCTTGCCCTTAGCTCTGTATGTTCTTTGTCAAGGGATGACAATGCCTCATGCTCCCTTACCCCTCCCCAGGTTGCGTGAGCTCTGTGTGAAGCTTATGTTCTTGCATCCGGTAGACTATGGGAGGAAGGCTGAGGAGCTGCTGTGGAGGAAGGTATACTATGAAGTTATCCAGCTTATCAAGACTAACAAGAAGGTAAGGAAGGCCCTAGGACTTGAAACAAACTTATCTAAAGAGGTAAAGTTGAGGAAGGAAAAGAGTAGGTCTAGAACATTCTTGGAGATAGGGAGGGAGGTGGGCGGGAACTGGGATGGGGTGACACACATGGACAGAAAAGAGGAAAGAGAAAGCTATATATAAGAAGGGAGCTTATTCTTACGTGAGGGGCCCAGAGAGGTCTATCTGAGACTGTGGGGTAACTTGTTCGGGAAGAGAGATATGATTAAGATTCTGGAGGCAGGAAGAGAAGCTTTTTCCTCAGGTGATCAGGACAGCAGAGGGAGTGGGTCTCTGAGCTTATTTCTTTGCCTTTCCTCATCTCCAGCACATCCACAGCCGGAGCACCTTGGAATGTGCCTACAGGACTCACTTGGTCGCTGGCATTGGCTTCTACCAGCATCTCCTTCTCTATATCCAGTCCCACTACCAGCTTGAACTGCAGTGCTGTATTGACTGGACTCATGTCACGGATCCCCTCATAGGTCAGTGAAACCTAAAAGGGCTTGAATAGGTTCTTGTGCCTCGTTGTCCTGAAGGTTAGAATAACTAGTGACCACCAGCCAGGCGACCTTCAGACGCTTTGTAAAATTAGACTTTTCCAAACGAGCATGAGTTACTTGCAGTGAAAGTTTTAAGGAGTAAGAGGCCCGGAATTAGTGAACTAATGTGGAGGCTGGGGAGGGACACGGGCTCTAGCGTAGATCTGGCTTTGAAGATGCTAATAACCTTCCTTTTTGTCTTCCAGTCTTTCTAGAAGTGCAGCCAACTGAGTTCCTAGCAGCAATAACATTACTTTTGTAGATCACAGTTTTCCTTTTAGCTCATCTACCCTTTAGAGGCCCTTCTTCCATCTCTCTTTGCTCTCTTTGTATTCTTCCCTCCTCCAGAACCTTGCCCTGCTCTAGACCTTCTGGGTCAGAGATGAAAGCTATGTCCATGTTACCACCTGACATGTTCTTGTCAGATGTAGAGCATCTGTGCTTTATGTTCTTAAAATATTATTGATAAACAAAAGGAGGAGCTAAGTAAAGTGCTTGCCATGAAAGCATAAGGACCTGAGTTTGGATCCCTAGCACCCATGTAAAAAAACAGGTAGGACAGTTGCAGGTCTGTAATCCCAGATCTAGGAAGGTGGAGTCAGGAAGTTCCTTGGGGCTTGAAGTTTAGCCAGTCTGGCCGACTTGGTGAACTGTCAAGTTTAGTGTCTCAAAATAAAGTGGAGAGGGCTAGAATGATGGCTCAGGGGATTAAGTACTTGCTGCCAAGCCTAATAACCTGAGTTCAATCCTGGGATCCATGTAATAGAAGGAAAGAACCAGCTCCTAGAAGTTGTTGTCTGGGATCCACAGGAGTGCTCTGATATGCACACATCCACCTACATATACATATGCACATACACACAAATAATAAATAATGTAAAGAAAGATGAAGAATAATTCAGGAAGATATCCAATGTCTACATCTGTCCCCTATATATACTGTCCTCACATATATACATGCATGTGTACACACATATATACAAAAAGGGTCAAAGTGTTATAGCTCAGTGGTAGAGCGTTGTCTGACTGTGTAAAGCCACAGATTCAAGCCTCAGTTGCACAAAACAGCTGCAGGATTAGGGTGGTGGCAGTGTCTGGGCTTTACTAGTAAGTGAGAGGGTCCCCAAACACTACTCTTACTTCTCTTCAGTGTTCTCTTCATTCAGCCAAGTAGACAGTCTGCAGGAACATCAGGAAAAGTTTTTCAGAGTGGACTCCCACCCAGGGGACTTGTAAAATAACAGGGCATGAGGGCCTGGTTTCCAGAGCCAGGCTGCTCTGTGAAAATTTTTTTGTTTTATTTTGAGTCAGGGTCTCAGTGTTATCTCTGGCTGCCTTGGAACTTGCTCTGTAGATCAGGCTGGCCTTAAAAGCCACAGAGATCCACCTGCCCCCATCCCTGACTTCTAAGTGCTGGGATTAAAAGCCTGCACCACCATGCCCAGCTATGTGTAGGGTACCCCTGAATGAAGAATCCTCAATCTAACATGTGTTTTTGAATCTTAAACCAAACTTTGTACCTTCCCATAGATAGTTTTTATATACCTTCTGTCTCCTTTCCTAACACTGGAGCCTCATCCCTTCTTTCTGTTAGACTTCCTGTGTTGACCTTTCAGATGACCTTCCTCTTGGGCACTGTCCTGTTTTTGAGGATCTTTTTTCTTTTGTGTCTCTGTGTCTATCTATTTCCTTCCTATTAAGTATTGTCTTATCGCTGTTAGACAGTTGCGAGGCTGGCCTAGCATCTCCTCTTAACTTAGGAGATGTTTCTATCTAGATGGGAATAGAGGAATGAACTCATAAATCAATATCTGATCAGGGTGGTAGTGGGTCATGCCTTTAATCCCAGTACTTGTGAGGTAGAGGCAGATGGATCTCTGATTTCAAGGACAGCCTGGTCTATAGAGCAAGTTCCAGGAAAGCCAGAGCTACATAGAGAGACCCTGTTACAAACAACATATCTGTATCTCTGTCCTGTCTCTCCTGCCCCCCCCCTTTTTTTCAGGATGTAAGAAGCCAGTATCTGCTTCAGGGAAGGAGATGGATTGGGCACAGATGGCATGCCACCGATGTCTGGTGTACCTGGGGGATTTGTGTAAGATTCTTCTCCTTGCATTTCCTCTGCCTTGGTTTATGGGAAAAGTGCAGACCGCTTCAGTTGTTGGTACTATCTTTTGCATATTGGAGAGCTGGATAAACACTTGGTAACAGTGTTCTGTCTTTCATGCCTGTGAGTTAGCTGTCTATGGGGAACCAGGAATGGGGAAATGCCTTTAACATTTGAAATAGGGGTAATCCCTATTTCAGCAGGTCAGGAACATTGGTAATTGGGTCCTTCTCCTTGGAGGCTTTCTGTTACCTCTTTGGGCTCCTAGGTGAATAGAAACTTGAGCATCAAGAATCTCAGAGAGTGTTTAACTGTATGGTGAGTGAGCTGAGGCTGGAAAGATACTCTTGTGCTTTATAGCCTCGAGTCTGTAGTTTTTGTAGACTGTGGAGCTGCTGGTATGGACTTGCTGGGCTCATTATATTTCATTGACCTGAAGGTCCTCTGGTTCTGACCCCAGTGCACTCCTGATCTACTTGTGGTCACTAGTGTGCACAGATTCCACTGTTCTACATTAACTGTATCAGTGACTTTCTGTAGAATCAACCAGTTGCATTCCAGAACCAAATACCAGAGATTTTTTACAAGCAATTATATTTACTGCAGCTCCCTGCATTGTGAAGAGACACTCAAAATGAACTGCTCACTTTATAGATGCTGATTCTTTACATTTTGAATCATTAGCAAGGAAGGGAGTCCAGCATTTTGTATAGTCACACAGACTTAGGATTGTGTCAAAGACCATATAATACAGTCTGTGTGTTACTTCATGTTCCTGCCTCCTAGGCTCTCTAGAGCTTTTCAGGGTGGACACAGGGAGAATTTTCTAGAACATAAAAATAATCCTTTTCTCCCCCTTTCTATCTCATATAGCACGCTATCAAAATGAATTGGCTGGTGTGGACACTGAGCTGCTGGCTGAGAGATTTTACTATCAAGCCCTGTCAGTAGCTCCCCAGATTGGTAAGTGTCCTCTTTAGACATAAACCAGTTCTGTTGGTCATAGATAGTGCTTGTGCTTTCCCATTTCTCCAGGTCCTCAATTTTCCCATTCTCATATTTCATCATGGTTATATATTCTCCCCTTTGTGACACACACAGAAGATGAAGGAAAGGGAAGAGAAATGGACAAGTCTTAACAGAGAAGAAAGAGAGAGATGGTTCCTCTGTCTGTGAGGTCTCTGTAGAAAGAAGAGATCATACATCAACTTGCCCCCCCGGAAGGTGTAGTGGGAGAAGGGATGAGATTATATTACAGGGCTTAGGAATGTAGCTCAGTTGGTTCAGTGCTTGCCAAGCATGCATAAAAGCCCAGTTTGATCCCTAGCACTGCAGAAGCCAGGCCTGGTGATGTATATTTATAATCTTAATGCTTGAGGGGTAGAATTAGGAAACTCACACGTTCAAGATCATCATTGGCTATATACCAAGATTGAGACCAGCCTGAGCTACATGAGATCCTATCTTTAAAAGTATATGGTTTTTTGGGGGAAGGGGGGTGTTGAAGTTTTTGGCTTTGGTTTTTTTTTGGAGGGGGGAGAACAGGGTTTCTGTGTATTGCTTTGGAGGTTTTCCTGGAACTCACTGTGTAGACCAGGCTGGCCTTGAACTCACAGAGATCCGCCTGTCCCTGCCTCCCGAGTGCTGGGATATATTTTTTTAAAATGTCATTATAGACAGAAATGGGGATTCACATGTAGGGTGTAATAACAAACTCAGATATTGAACAGACAAACAGTGTAATTGAAGGGATGTACCCCGGGGTTCAGGTAAACTCTGAAAAACCAAAGTAGAATGATGGGAAGAGAAGTTGTGATTCTTTGGAGGAGGAAAACTGATATGCTGGTCACCTGAGGTTTCGGTGTTGCCTGCCAGCCTAGTTTTCCCCCCTGGAGCTTACTGTTGTTTGGGCCTGGCAACCTTAACTGAGGGTTATAGACTTAAACTGCATGAATTTTCTTTGGCTCCAGGAATGCCCTTCAACCAGCTGGGCACCCTTGCAGGCAGCAAGTATTACAACGTGGAAGCCATGTATTGCTACTTGCGCTGGTAAGTGTTTGCCGCTTCTTTCCCCAGCCCTGCAGGCCTGCTTTCATGTCTGTATCATTCCTGCTTTCCCACTCCCCCATCTCTATTTTTTCCATCTTCCACCAGCTTCTGGCTAAGATAGAGGCATGCTAGTTTGAGGGTATCTTCACTCAAGGGTACCCTGACACAGCCCTGCTGTGTTTTACAGAACCACATGGATTTATAGGCCGGCCCTTGAGACATTAAAATAACAACACACTTATGGTAAATGTGAGATTGTTCTCCTTTTGTTTCCATGTTGGTCTTAGAGACAGGATTTTACTGTGGCTGGCCTGGATTTCACTGTGTAGCCAAAACTGACCTCAAGCTTGCAGTGTCCTTCCTCTGTCTTTTGATTGCTAGATTATAAGTATACAAATCAGCTAGGATGGCTAACTTTCTGTAGAAGGAGATTTGTTTTGTTTTTCAAAATAGGGTTTTTCTCTGTAATAGCTCTGGGTGTCCTGGAACTCCCTCTGTAGACTAGGCTGGCTTCAAACTCAACAGAAGTCCAGCTGCCTCCGCCTTCTGAGTGCTGGTGCTGGGATTAAAGGTGTGCACCACCATGCAGCTTTTTTTTAAAAATTCATTTAAAAACATTATTTTTTGTTTTCTTTATTATTTTATGTGTATAAATATCTTGCCTACATGTATGTCTTTATTTCTCATTTGTACCTGGTGCACAAGAAGGTCAGGAGAAGGCATCAGATCCCTGAAAACTGGAGTTACAGATGGTTGTGAGTTACCTTGTGAGTGCTGGGAATCGAAAGCAGAAGGATCAGTTCAAGGCCAGCCTTAATTACATGTGACCCTGTCTCAAGAAAACAAAAACACCACCAAAACAAATGTGTCACATAGTGCCAAAGTTGGTGTTGTAACAAAATAGATTTGCATTGAAGATTCAGCACTACTATGTGCCAGTTGTGTATTCACCTTGGGAAGTTTGTTCTTGCAGGCTCTTTTTCTTATCTTTGTATATAGATAGTATTAGGGTATGCTGTGTACCTGACCTGGATTAAGTTTTGCAGCATTAACAAATAATGCAGATAAATAGGGTTAGTTGTGGTAAATGCTTATACAGTGCTGCCCCTGTTGTAAGTTGAGATAATGTATTTCAGGGATAGTAAGTTAAACTTGTAACAAAGTAGGATTGATTGCCCCCTCTCTTTCTAAAAAAGATTTATTTTTTTTTTATTATGGATACAGTATTCTGTGGGCCAGTAGAGGGCACCAGATCTCATTACAGATGGTTGTGAGCCACAATGTAGGTATTGGGAATTGAACTGAGGACCTCTGGGAGAGCAGCCAGTGCTCTTAACTGCTGAGCCATCTCTCCAGCCCCCTAATTGCCCCCTTTTATACAGAAAAGAAAGTAAGGAAGATACCAACTTTACTTGGATGAATCTGTGTAAGTGTGTGTGTATGTCCGTGTCCAGGGATAATGGTTCAGGAGTCTTTACTCCAAGAATGTACAAAGAATTTGAGGCTGAAACAACCTCTATTTACTAGTAATGGCTTCTGAAGTCCCTAGCAGGTGACCTTTCCCATTTCCTCCTATTCCTCTGTCCAGATGCAGTAGTTTACCCCTGTTTCTTCTTCAGCATCCAGTCAGAGGTGTCCTTCGAGGGAGCCTATGGGAACCTCAAGAGGCTATATGACAAGGCAGCCAAAATGTACCATCAGCTGAAGAAGACTGAGACCAGAAAGCTGTCCCCTAGCAAAAAGCGGTAAGTGGGGCCTGTGGGGAGGTGGAGTTTCTGCAGTGGGACCACAGGGACTGTAGAGCCATTCAATATGTACTCTGGGTTCCTCTCATTCCAGATGTAAAGACATTAAGAGGTTGTTGGTGAACTTCATGTACCTACAGAGCCTGTTACAGCCCAAAAGTAGGTAAGTAGAAGTGGGTGTGAATGGAATGGTATCAGGCAAGCCCTTGGCTTGACTGCTCCTCACCTGAGTTAAGGAAGGAACACTTGCTGAACTTTGCTTTCTGTTGGAAGGGCTCACCAATTGTCCATCTTGGTATCCCCCACCATTATGTCTGGGCCCATGCTGGCCGACACGTGAGCACTTACTAGATGCTGAAGGAGTGACTGAGTAGACACCTGAATGTTTTCTTGTGCGTTTCATGTTGAGTCTGAAATACCCTCAATTGTTGTTTTGTTTGCTGTTTTTATCAATTGAAGCAGGGGCTCCTATACTAGACAACTTCAATTTTATCTTCTTTTGACATTGGTTGGTGTCCCTCCTCTTCCCACAGTCTCTATAGGATTCTTAGACTATAGGACTCCTTAGTCCTTCTTTTTTTTTTTCCCCTTTTGGAATAGGGTCTTATTGTATAACCCTTGTTGGTCTGAAACTATAGCTAGTAGATCAGGCTGGCCTTGAATTCATGGAAATCTGCTTGCCTATGCTTCCCAAGTGCTGGGATTAAAGGCATGTGCCATCATGCCTAGTTGACTTATTTATGCATTCATTCAATGTGCTAGGGGTTGAACCCAGGGCCTTATGCATGCTTGGAAAGTATTTTACCATGAACTGTATCTGTAGTCTCTGAATTTTGAATTGTTCTTTGCCACCTCCACCCCATCATTGACATCAATTTGTTCCTCCTGCCTTCCCATAGCTCTATTGACTCAGAACTCACCTCACTTTGCCAGTCAGTCCTAGAGGATTTCAACCTCTGCCTCTTCTACCTACCCTCCTCACCCAACCTTGGCTTAACAAACGAGGATGAGGAAGAATGTGAAAGTGGATATGCTTACCTCCCTGACCTCCTCATCTTTCAGATGGCCATCATCTGCCTTATGGGTGTGCACAGCTTAAAGAGAGCAGGTACTCTTTATTATGTCCCTCTGCTTGTCTATGTCACTGCCCGCTGAATAGAGTGAGGGCCAAGAAAGCCTACTCATGGGACCTCCTGTAAAGGAGCAGAGGCAGCTTTGGGTTCTTACCTCTCCCCAAACCCCCTCCATAGACATGGACTCTCTTATGAGAGCACTTAGAAACAGTCTGGAAACCTTTGTGGCAGAGGTAGTGGGAGAGGCAGTGCTTGGTACCAAGACTCTTGGGTTTTCAGAAACAGTCTCAAAGCTCTCCAAGAGCTTTGGACAAGAAGATATACCTTCACGAAAAAGTGTGGGGTGAGCCGGTAAATTCTAGTATGTGAGAAGGTGGATGCTATTACAGACTCAAGAAACCATTTTTTATTAGGAACCGGCTTTGCGGAGTAGTTGGGTCATTGAATGGCTTGAGAGCAGATAAGACAAGTTAGAACTGATGGTGCTTACTCTTGTTCCCTTGTTTTAGGATCCAAGCAGTATAGTGCAGCTATTGCTTTCACCCTGGCCCTCTTCTCCCACCTCATTAATCATGTCAACATACGGCTGCAGGCAGAGTTGGAAGAGGGCGAGAACCCTGTCTCCGCTTTTCAGAGTGATGGCACAGGTTTGAGCCTGGGGAAGGTCATGACTGGCAAGTTTGCATGGACTTGGGGAATAAGGAGGGAATGGCATCCCTAGTGAGAGCTGGTGTGAGAGGGCATGTTCCAGCTTACAGGCACTAGTTTTTTCAGTTTGTCTCCCCTGACTTTCCCTTTATACAGATGAACCAGAGTCAAAAGAACCACTAGAAAAAGAGGAACCAGAGCCTGAGCCTCCCACTGTGGTGCCCCAAACTGATGAGGGTAGAAAGAGCCGTAAGCATTCCCGCCTCTCTTGTCTCCGTCGCCGCCGTCGCCACCATCCTCCTAAAGCTGGTGATGACAGTGACCTGAGTGAAGGTTTTGAATCAGACTCAAGCCATGACTCTGCCCAGGCCAGTGATGGCTCAGACAGTGGCTCTGATAAGAGTTTGGAAGGCAGGGGCACAGCTTTTGATGCAGAGACAGACTCAGAAATGAACAGCCAGGAGTCCCGGTCAGACCTGGAAGATATGGAGGATGAAGAGGGGACAAGGTCTCCAGCCCTGGAACCTCCTCAGGCCAGATCAGAAGTTTCTGATTCCCTCAACGGCCCTCTGGGCCCCAGTGAGGCAAGCATTGCCAGTAATCTACAGGCAATGTCCACCCAGATGTTCCAGACCAAGCGCTGCTTCCGACTGGCCCCCACTTTCAGCAACCTGCTCCTGCAGCCTACCACAGAACCGAACAGTGTGGCCAGTCACAGGTCTTTTGTCAATGGAGATGTGGACAAGCCTTTAGAGCCAGGTACCTGAGTCTCTGCCTCCTGCTTGGGTGCATGTCTTCATTCTGTGGTTATGAGAGACCACCTTCTCTTATAGTAACCTCACCCTTGGTGCTTTGCTGTCAGGATTTCTTTTCCTGTGCACGTACTCATTTCCAGCTTCCAACACATTTGCTTTCTTGCTGCTTTTTCACCACACTGCCCTGTAACATTGGGCTCTTCTCTCCACGTGTTGGCAGTTTTATTTCCTTCCCTCATGGCATCCAGCTACTCCTAGGGCCCCCCAAAGCTGGACACAGTGTTCCTGTCAGAGTGATACTTGAGTGATACTCAGATGTCATCATTGTGGAGGGAGCACTCTTCAGGAGCATCTGTGGAATCTATTCTATGTCAGGCACTAGGCTAGACTGTTTTAGTGTTGTCTTGTCTTGTCTTTTTCTGCTACTGTGTAGCCAACCTAAGAACTGAAGAGTGCTGGCCATGTGACAATTGAGCAGCATCCCCAATAGTTGGTTGCATTGCCTCCCGTTTAGCAGTCTGTAGTGAAGGAGCTGCCAGCCCTATACTAAATGGTGTCTTTAACTTCCAGACTTTTGCACAGAATACCCCCATTGTCTGAAGCATGCAGAACCATGTCCTTTCTTGCCTTGTTTTGTTTTGTTCTCTTAAGACAAAGAGATTCTCTGTGTAGCCCTGGCTGTCCTGGAACTTGCTTTGTAGCCCAGACTGGCCTTGAATTCAGAGAACCACCTTTCTCTGCCTCCCAAGTGCTGGGATTAAAGGTGTGCACCACCACCACCTGTGGTTTTTGTTTTTTTGAAGATAAGGTCTCTATGTAACCCTGGTTGTCCTGGAACTGTGTAGATTAGGCCTTGAACTAGAACTAACAGAGATCTGCCTGCCTCTGCTTCTCAAGTGCCAGGATTAAAGGTGTGTGCCACCACTGCCTGGCTAGTTTTTTTTTTTTTTTTTTTGTTTTTTTTTTTTAAAGTCACTACATCTGGAATTTGCTTCAGGCCAGTGACATCTTCTCCTTATGGGTAACCTGTACCATCTGCTCCATTGCAGCCTTTACCCTCTCCTGTCTGGTGAGACATTACTGGCTTACCTGTCTTGAGATAGACTGAGCTTTAGGGGAGAGCTAAATAATATGTCTTCTTGGTTTGTGTTCCTAGTGCCTAACACAGTTGCTGGTATGGGGTGGCACTATTGCAATTTAAGAGATTTTAGATGAGGTCAGGTGTTGTGGTATACACCTGTAATTCCAGTACCTTGGTTTTAAAGTTAGTGTGTTTGAAACAGTGGGCCAGAGGTCAGACAATGATAATCAGAATTCAGACTCTAGTTAGGTGGAGTGGGTCGGTAACATTCTCTGAAAGTGTGGAAGCTTGTTGCAAAATGGTGTCCACTGCTTACCCTAGTTTCTCTCCTTTGCCCCACCCTAGCCTCTGAGGATGGCTCTGAGTCAGAGGGGAGTGAGTCCAGCAGCCGCTCCTGTCGAAATGAGCGCAGCCTTCAGGAGAAGCTGCAGGCCCTGATGGCTGAGGGCCTTCTTCCTGCTGTGAAGGTCTTCCTAGACTGGCTGCGAACCAACCCTGACCTCATCATCGTGTGTGCACAGGTGTTCACCCCACATCCTACACTGTCAGGTTCCACAGGCTGAAAGGGTGATGAAAAAGAAGGGTCTAGACAGCCCATCTGGTGGCCTGCCAAGAACCTGATTGGCCTGGCCAGAGTAGGCATGATCTTTTCCCTCAAAGAACCTGTGTTTGGGGACAAGAAGCTGCTAATTTTGCTTTATTTTCCCTAAGCTGACTTAATAGCTGACATTCTGGGTAATATTGGGAGCCAGACTTAGTAAACATGAAAGAATACAGGAAGGAAGGACAAGAAAGAAGAGGATAGCAACGGAGGTGGGAATCTGGGCAAAGTTGATCCTTTCTAGACCGAGGCTATGGCTTAGGAAGGGTACTCTTAGGAGCCAGTCTTGTCAGGCTTGCTGCCATAGGGGCTGGATGGGACCATGTCTGTACCACCTTGGGACCGAGCCTCAGTCTTGAGCTGTTGCAGGCTGGTGCTTAGTGTAGCAGTCTTGTTTACTGTGAAAGGCCCTGTTCCCTTCCCTGTGAGTTTCCATTAGAAAGGAGAAGCCAGCACATGGCTCTCACTTTCACACTTTCTCAGTCCAGAAAGCCCCTCCCATATCGTCTTCTCTGACGAGGTCCAATTTCCCAAGTCCTCCGTGAACTTTTTGTTAATCTGCCTATCAAGTCCCTCTGGGCCTAAAAACTAAGTGCTTTGCTTGCTGCTTTTCTGTGTTGTCTCTGACAAGAAGTATCCTTTTTCTCCCCAGAGCTCTCAAAGTTTGTGGAACCGCCTGTCTGTGTTGCTGAATCTGTTGCCAGCAGCTGGTGAACTCCAGGATTCTGGTGAGTGGACCCTAGAACTATTCTCCTTCTCTCTTATTGGCCCCATCAAACCTGGTTTGTGCTCCTCCTGTAACTTGTATTTTGGGGTAAGGAGCCTCCCTAGCACATAGCAGTTTTCACACCAACACTGCTCCTACTGAGCTAGTGGTCTTGTGTACAAGGTGTGCTCTCTGGGGAAGGAATGGGATGGGTAAGAGTAGAGAGGTGTCTGAGGCTTGTCATTGTCATCACCATGGTATCTGCAGACATTGAGGATTGACATCCATCACTGGTCAGTTCATCCCCTCTACCACCTTTCAACTAGCAAACTTTTCTGCTCTTCCTCCTGAGGCTAACCAAAAGCTTGCCGTTCTTCTGGAACCATTCTTTTGTTGAGGAGCCTTTCCAGGCTAACTGTCTTTGTCCTTCCTCCCTGCTTTCTCCTCTGACTTTCTAGCTCTTGTATCCTAGAACTCTACCTGCTTGGCCCCATGTGTCTGTCTCTCTTCTTTCCCCTTCTATTCACCGTTTGTCCTAAGGCTATTGTCCTGTCTCATTAGCCTGGTAATTTCTTATAGGAGGTTGTATTTCCCATGTGCTCATTCCCCATGGCAGGAATCTGATAATTTCCTTCTGCCTAGGCCTAGCCCTGTGTCCTGAAGTCCAGGGTCTCCTTGAAGGCTGTGAGCTGCCTGACCTTCCTGCTAGCCTGCTGCTCCCAGAGGACATGGCACTGCGTAATCTACCTCCTCTCCGGACTGCTCATAGACGCTTTAACTTCGATGCAGATCGGCCCCTGCTCAGTGCTTTAGAGGAGGTAAGGAACTTGCTTCCTGCCACAAGTGCCTGGCTTGTGTCATACACGGCAGCAAAGCAGGGTTTCTTGGCTGGGGCAGGACACCCTCATGTAGAGAGGGATCATCCTCCAGGCTACAGGCTTGCCTGTAGGTGTCTTTCCAAATGTGTGCTGCTAATAGTGTCTCCTTTTCTCCTCTTTCTGCTGAGGGCAGAGCAAGGTAGTCAGGGCTTGGAATTTTTCAGCTTCTGTGGGCCAGCCCAGAATTGAACATCTGTCTGACTTTGGTCAACAGCTTTCTCCCTTGAGTCTGTCACCACATAGGCCATCTGGGGGCAGCAAAGGGAAGCCAAGTAGACAGATTACCAAGTTTCCTCAGCCTTCTGCCTGTCTGCTTCTTCCACAGCCAGAGAAGCTTGGCTGTACTTGTTTTTATATTTTAGGGTAGGTCAGATTTTTATCTGAGTGGTATGAGGAGGGGTTTTACTGACCAAAAAAAGTTGAGAAGTGTGATCCTACTGTGCCTCTTTTATTTACACACGAGATGCTGAGAGCCTGAGGAGAGATGGCTCTAGAACTCGTCTTCTCACTCCTGGTCTGCTACCTTTTTCTTTCTTTTTTGTCCTCTTTTTGCAGTACTGGGAATCAAACCCATTACCCCACAGCTGCTGGACAAGCATTGTACCGCTGAGCTATACACAGCCCCACTCTCTTTTCTTTATCTTCAGCCCAAGACCTGACCCTCTGATCTCCTAGGAGTCTCCTTGCCCTGCTAGCCTTTCCTTTTCTGCAATTAGTGCTTAGCGTAATGGGTCCACATCTTGGTGCCCTTCTCCACTCTACAGACCACATGCCTTTCCAAGGAGCCCTTGGAAAGGTGGCTGGCTTAGCAGGGTGCCACGATCATGAGAGTGAGGGCTGCTGAGATTGCCTGCTCAGATTAGCTGGGTTTCTCTTCTCCCCACAGTCGGTGGTGCGCATCTGCTACATCCGAAGCTTCGGGCACTTTGTTGCTCGATTACAAGGCAGCATCTTGCAGTTCAATCCAGAGGTTGGCATCTTTGTCAGCATTGCTCAGTCTGAGCAAGAGAGCCTGCTGCAGCAGGCTCAGGCCCAGTTTCGAATGGTGAGTCAGCCTTCCCTTCCCTGGAAACTCTTTCCACTGGGCTTCCTGAAGAACCAGAGTAAGGGGCTCAGCTGCACCAGTAGTTCTTACCTGAAGAGCTAGGGAGCCAGTTCAGAGGCCCAGCAAGGCCTGAGGGGTGGAGCTGCTGGGCAGGGCGTGAGAGATACTTGTGGTTCAGGACCTCTCCTTAGACTAAGTTAGTCTTGAGACCATTTCTGACCACTGAGTCTGAAATAGGCAAGTGACTAAACCTTGCTTGGCTCGCTTCCTGTCACTTAAAAATACAGGAATACATAGAATCAGCTATAGGTAGCTAAAAAGATGGAATAATGATGATGCCTGTTAGGCACTTTGGGTTGTCCTGGGGGAAGGATGCTTATCCCACGCTTTGCTTTCACCAGAGGTCAAAACTGGGGAATAGAATGGAACAGAATGTGAGGTTTAAACATGGAAGAACTCTCTTGTTTCAGACATGCCCTATCCAGAGAGCAAGCAGTGGCCTGTGTTGCTCAGCGTAAGCACTGAGAATTCACTATGTCAGTATTTGTCAGTATTTTGGACACTGGGTTAAGCAGTAAACATGGCAGTCTCTTTGCTTGTGAGCATTAGTGTCTGTCCCTCTGGCATGTGCAACCCTGGCAGTGTTGGCCTTCCTGAGCCGATTAGCACTAGTACCTTTGTAGTGTTGGTGTCAGGCATGGGAGTTATGTACTGCATTTGTCAGCCAGTCTCCTCTGATGCTCTTCTTTCTCCCAGTCCTGAGCCAGCAGCTTCCTGACTGAGTCTCATTGCTGTGGACATTTTGACTGGCTGAAAATGGGAACATGTGCCCCAGGAGCCCCCTTCCTTGCTGCCTTATGAACAAGCACATTTTGTTGAAAACAAGCTTTTGTGTTAAGGCTTTTATTGTTATCCTAGGAAGGAAGACAGGGTGCGGTTACAAAAATAGTGAGGGAAGGTACATGGCTTTAAAATAAAACTTAGAATTTCTGTAGAATTTTCTGTAACTCACAGCTCCTAAAGAGGTAAGGATAGGGCCAGTGAATGCCCTCTTGTATGGTTCTGGATGCTACAGGCCACACTGCTTCCTGCTCTGCCTGCCTTACTGACTTACCCCAAATTTGCCATCTCTTGTCATACATTGTGTGCTTAATCTGTTTTGCAAGTGCCCTGTCATTTTGCCCACAGCCTCCCTGTGATGTGGATGCCTATGTCATCATTATGTCTGAGAAAACAATAGACAGTTCTGAGACACCAAGTCAAGTTGGGGGCTAGGGTTCTGACATCTTAAGGAAAACCTGAGTCCTTTGGTTTGTTTCAGTTTTGGTCTTAGCCATGCTAGGATTGCAGGCATATGCCACCATGCCTAGCGACAACTATGATCACTCAAACTGGCTGTTCTGTGCTGCTTTTGGGGGTTTAATTTCTGTGCAGCCCATATGCTTGCCAGGAGCCATTGTCCCACTACTAGGTGTCTGCCAGGCTTTGGAACTCTCTCATTGGGTTTTCTAAAGACGATTTTCCCCCTGAGGCCAGCAGACCCACATCTGTCTGAGCTGCTGGACTATGACGCCCTAGCCTTCGGTGGGCGTGCCTCTCCCCTTCCTGTATTCAAGTTTTTCCAAACACACATGCACTGATCCTTCAGGAGAATTATTCAGGGACCTTGAACCCCTTTCTGGGGCTCAAGCCACAGTGACGATTTGGTGTAAAAAGTCAGGTTTATAGGCTCAGATCTGCAATGAGAAAAGAGGGACTATGCAGGAGTCTGCAGGGCAGGAGTGAGTCTTGCATAACCCTGGGATATCATCCAACTGAGCAACTGGGATTGGTGTGTGCTATGACGTGAACTGTCTGTTTCCACCAATTCTCTGTGACACACCATGTGACATTTGGTTAAGTCTCAGCTTAACAAATCCTCAGCTTTTCCACATTTGTTTTTTACCTCCTTGACTCGTTTGAACAGAACTAACTAGTCACTTTGTAGAGTTGTCTGGTTTGGTCTCATTAGAATGACATCTCGGCTCACCTGAGAGCCTTCAATGGTGCCCAGTTACCTCACAGGACAGAGGTCTTACCCTTGTCCCCATTTAGATTGTACGAAGGGCTTGGAACTTCATTTTGAAAACTGAAAGAATTCTGGTTAAGGTGATGATGCTTGGACCACAACCCAAGAAAGCTCAATCCAGCCCCTTCTCTTCCTTAGATGGGATCATGTCCACATACCTGAAGCCATACCCTAAGGTGTGGCCACCACCCAAGTCCACTAAGGAGCAAGATGCCATTACACATTGGGCCATTCTGGAAAACTGTTGTGGATCTAGTGAGAGCAGAGATGAATCAGGGAGCCCGGAGAGGCATGGATTAGAGCACCCTAATTAGAGACAGAGTTCTTAGACTCACCCTTGTGCTCTTGAGATAAGGGGAGGGTGTTGGTGTGCTGCTCAGAGGGTTTACTTGACAAGGCTGGCCAGCTGATATCGTGTGTTCAAAGAGGAAAGACATAAGTCACTTTGAGAGTTCTGGCTGTGGCAGTTGGTGGCTCACTTACCAAGCAGAGGAAGGCTGGGCAAAAGGAGTGAATGGGACAGGCAGGTGCATGTGTGGCCTGAAGAGGATGGGCAAGTCTGGGCCAGGTCTGCACGTGGGAAAATGCTGGCAGGTTGAGAGCAGGCAAGGGTGTATGTGGTTAGTGTCCCCTAAGGGGGACCTGGCTAGAAGGAGCAGAGGAACACAGGCAGGTTAGGGCCTAAGGTGCAATAGGTAATATCCTACTGCTAAAAATACTTAGCTGTCTGTTCTCCATAGTGCTCTACCAGACATGAACCTACCATGGGTTGGTCATAGGGGTTATTGAGTGAATCAGAAAAGGATTTCCTTTTCCATGCCTCCCTCCCTCCTGTAGCAGGAATGTCAGAGGACTTCGCACAAACTATATACCTAGTCCTCTGGACTCCAGAGTAGGGACATAGCCCTTCTCACAGCTATGGTTTTCTTGTAGGCAGAGGAGGAGGCTCGTCGAAACAGGCTCATGAGAGACATGGCTCAGCTACGATTACAGGTAAGCAGTGTGTACATCCTCTTGGTCTGGCTTTGCTTAAGTCCCTTTTCAGATATTCCCCGCTGTGGCTCTGGACCACTCCTCTGAGGGCACTCTCTTAGGCCTCCAGAATATTCTCCCTGATGCTCAGCCTTCCTTCTGCTTTGTCTCTTTACCACAAGCTTTATATTCACCCACTTTACCTCCAGGCTCTTGGTAGAAAGACTCCTCTGTCTGGGTGGCAGTAGGAGGAACCCTGTAAGAGCCACCTAGGCACTGGCGGCCCAGTATCTTCTTGCTGCCTTCTCAACCCAGCCTGCTGGGCTCAATGCAGCTCCAGCCACTCAAGCCTTTTCTTACCAGCTCGAGGTCTCCCAGCTGGAAGGGAGCCTGCAGCAGCCCAAGGCCCAGTCAGCAATGTCTCCCTACCTCATCCCTGACACCCAGGCCCTCTGCTACCACCTCCCTCTCATCCGCCAGCTGGCCACTAGTGGCCGCTTTATCATCATCATTCCGAGGACAGGTAAGTTTAATGGGGAGGTTGGGTGCAGATGGAATGTACCTTGGGATTGAGAGACCCTGGTTTGATATCCAGTGTATATGTGGTCCTGGTCAAGTCCTACCACTTGTGAACTGCAGTCTCAGTATAGGCATCTGTGATAAACATTGCTGCAAAAGACATGAGCAAGTAAATGAGAAACTTTAGTAGAAGTGTTTGGTGAGTTGTTAAGTACATTGCTGGCTGGCCACATTTGCAAAGAGCTTCTACAATTGTGGGCATCACAATTCTACATACATCTCCCATACCCTGTAGACATTTTCTGCAGCATTGGTTACCGCCTGAGCTTACTGTCTTGTCCTTACCTACTCCCACTCTGCCTACTAGTGATTGATGGCCTGGATTTGCTGAAGAAGGAACAGCCAGGGGCCCGGGATGGGATTCGGTACCTGGAGGCAGAGTTTAAAAAGGGAAACAGGTGAGAGCACAGGTCTGGCTGGGATCTTTGTGCAGCCTGGGCCCATTATCTAGATGTGTTTAGGAGCTCTTTGCTCCTTGCAAATGACAGTGATCTTGTTCACGATTGCTATACCACTTTGGGAGATAGTGTCTCAGCTGATGAGACAAGGAAGTATAGAAGAGCTGAGAGCCCTGGAGAATCAGCCGTTGCCCTGTGTCTCTCAGGCACACTCTGGACAGCACCTGCTGGGAGGAAGTAGCAGTCGAGTCATATGTAGCTCCAGGCTGTGGCTCCTTTGAAGGAGCTGTCATGCTTCAGTTGGAGACCTCAGGAGCAGGCTTCCCATTTGCCCATGCAGGAGGCTGTTGAAGCCACCCAGGAAGGAGCTGGAGCTCAGCCCAGGCCCCGCCCTTCTAGCCTTTGGGGCTGAGGGAGCAAGAGAGGAGAGAGCTCCCCCCCGCCCCCGCCCCCGCTTCTGGCCCGCCTGGCCAGGAAGCTGCACAAGGCTTGCTTGTTTGGAGGTCACCCCAGAAGCTCTTGCCTGAAAGCGTCTGCTTCTACTGCCTTCCCAGCTCCTCCCCTGGGAAAAACCAGAAACTCGATGTTATCAGTAATGAAAGCTAGCCTGGCATCCTAGAAACTACTTCAAACAGTCTAATAGGAGGGACATAGCTACTCTGTCTCCCTGAGCTGACACGCCCTGCCCAGCCACAATGGCCTGCTTTGTGAAAGCACCCTCCCTGTCCCCTGTCCCCAACTTTGTGGTCTCCTTTGCAGGTACATTCGCTGCCAGAAGGAGGTGGGGAAGAGCTTTGAGCGTCATAAACTGAAGAGGCAGGATGCAGATGCCTGGTAAAGTCCAGCCCTCTCCCCTAGATCCCGTGAGGGGTGACTCTGCTGGCCCCTTTGTGCACTCTCCCCTGCCCTTGGAGCAGGATGGCCTGAATAACCTACCAGGGTCCTCCATAATTTCAAAGTTACTTCAACCCAGAGGAGCCTGGGCTCAACATCTTGTCTTCATCTTCTAGCACATACTTCAGGGCCAGTTTCTAGGACCCACTGCTGCCAGCTGCCTATTTCCTCTTGTTTCCTGGCGCTCTCCCAGTCTTAGCTTGCCTATCTCCTGGAGATTTTTATGTTCAGATTATGGTCATGCCTGGTCTTGTTTGCTTTACTCCACATTCTCAGGACTCTATATAAGATCCTGGACAGCTGCAGACAGCTAACCCTGGCCCAAGGAGCAGGGGAAGAGGACCCAAGTGGCATGGTGACCATCATCACAGGTCTTCATTTGGACAACCCCAGCACGCTCTCTGGGCCCATGCAGGTGGGTCATGGGTGAGGTGGGGAGTGCAGTGCTTGGGGTTGGGCCCTCCCTCATCTTCCTTCCCCCATCTCTCATTCCACAGGCTGCCCTGCAGGCTGCTGCCCATGCCAGTGTGGATGTCAAGAACGTTGTGGACTTCTACAGGCAGTGGAAGGAGATTGGTTGAGACTGACCCACAGGCCCTGCAGTGGGGCTGACTCCAGATTTCTCCTGTTCTCCCTGGCGACCAGGACCACCACCTGTAGTCACCCCACCACATGCAGACTCAAGCATGCAAACAGGAAGGAAGGCCAGCTGCACTGAGTCTGCAGGGAGGGCCCAGGAGCCAGCTGGGAGGATGGGGGCCCAGTTGCCAAGGCGAAGTCAGGAAGTGAGGAAGTGCTTGGAGTAGGAGTGGCTTGTGGACCCCTGGCCAGCCTTCCGCCTAACCCCCCCCCCCCGCTATCCGCTATCTGAAGGGGTAGGGGCAGGAGCAGGCGTGGGTGTCTGCATTTCACTGGAGCAGTTCCTGTACTTCTGAGAGGAAAGGACACCAGAGGGCCCTGTCCCCACCCAAGACACAGGGTGGGTGGGGCTGGGAGTTTGGGCCTCTGGCTCTCAGGGAAGAGTTTGGGTGATACTGTCTGCATGGTTCTCTGCAGACCCTGCCAATCCCCAAGGACCCTCCACACTCGATTGTCTCCCATCGGGGATAGGGCAGCTCCGGGGCCAGCTGTGGTGGCTCATAGGAAGGAAGCAGGGCCTGAAATGTCCTCCACCACAGAGCAGGGGCTGCACATACTTCTCTCTGCCAGCTGCTGCCCAGCTTCCAGGGCCACTTAGGGTGTGAGCTGGCTGGCTCTGCCAGCAGTCATCCTTTCCCCAGCAGTTCACTGTACTCTGTGCTCTTGGCTGCTGTGCCAGGGAAGGAGGGAAGGCCAAGGCCACCACTCTCACCACCCTGGGAGGGCTGGAGGAAGGGTGGCAGAGAGGCAAGATCCCTCTGCCCTGAACTACCCTCATTTTGCCTGTCTCCAGGACTGGAGCCCTGGTGGGCTAAGCATGGGCTGGCTTTGGAGTGGCAAGTGACATAGGAGCAGAGATGATGAATAGCTTGGGGGCAGAATGGCACCCTGAGAGCAGAGAGCTATAGGGGAGGCTCTGGCCATGGCTACCCCAGTCCACCCCTCAGCCTGGAAGCAGAGCATAGCTGGGGCTGGGTTCTTTTCTGCTTCCCCCTCCTTGTCCCAACTGGCCTAGCTGCTTTGGCTGTACTTAGAGGAGCTGGCTTCCTGCCTTCCACTAAGAGGGTCTGGGAAAACCAGGGGATGGTTGGGGTTATCCCATTTCCAATTCTGGCAGACTTGAGACTCAAGCATCACTTAATAAAGACCCCCTCCCCCAAGCCCTCTCTGTGTACTGTGCCTTCTGTACATGATCCTAGGGGTGTGGGGGTGGAACCTTATGTGTGCAGAAGTGCTTTAGTGCTAGAAAATTATATGCCTTTTCAGTGAGAAACCACTCTGCACACTTTGAAAAGAAGGAAAGCTCTTAAGCACCCAGCTTTCAAATAAGAGTCTTAACTTGATGTACCTAGGGAGATGGCTTAGTGGCTAAGAATACTTATTTCTTGGAAAAGACCTGAGTTCAAGTCCTAGCTCTCACATGGTGGCTCACAGCCATCCTTAACTCCAGTTCCCAGGGGTCTGATTTCATCTTACACTTCAGACTTTCACAGATATCAGGCACATGTGGTGTGGATTCATCCAGACAAAACACTTGAACACACACAAAACTGACTTTGAACAGATTTTACTGACATTCTTTAGACTTTTTCATGCCAGTGTCATCCTTAAGTTCCTTTCAGGCCCTAGCCCCAGGTTGCACTTAATTTAAACAGAAACAGGAGACTGCAAGTCTAACCATTTAAGCAGATAGATTTGTACAGCAAAGATACTGCAAGAATTTAAATACATAGGTGGTTTTGTTTGTTTGGTTTCTCTGTATACCCCTGGCTGTTCTGGAATTCTCTGTTGACCAGGCTGACCTCAAACTCAGCCTTGGCCTCCCAAATGATGAGATTAAAGGCATAGGCCACTATACCTGGACAGTGGTTTTGTTTTTTGGGGTTTGGTTTTTTTTTTTGGGTTTTTTTGTTTTGTTTTTTTTTAATAGTTATTACAGGTCTTGGCCACCTGGCAGAATTACCTTTTTCCTGATAAGAACATAGAAGACTTGATGGCAGACCTGTACTTAATGACACTTGTGACCCTACATTGCCCTAAACCACCTTGTATGAGGTTTGCCTTTGGTTGAGCCGAATGTCTGGTTCTCTTGAAGAGTAAGCATTGCATCCTAGCATCCACTTGAAGGCCTGGTTAGAATACTACTTACCTTTGGAGGCAGTTCCTTTAGCTAAATTACATTCATTTGATCTAATGTCTCCTAAGCTAATGGATTAGTAAGTCCTATTTCTGAATTTCTTCCACACCAGTACCACTGGCCTGTATCACTACCACCTGTGGTTTAGAGCGTCCCAGGAAACTCAGGTAGGCTTCCAAATTGCTGTGTAACTAACCTGGCCTTGGACTTTGGTGTTTCCTTCCATATCTGCGACTGAGATCACAGGAAGCATCACCATTGCTGGTTTACAGAACAGTGTTTGGTGAAATCTACTACCTGGGCCTAGTTTGGTGTTCCCCAGCTGGGTGGTGTCCTCCAGGAGGAATAAGGGATGAGGCTTTCTACCTACCCTCCTGACACTCAAAAGATTGTGTCAGGGTAAAACCAGGTAGATTGTCGTGTCCTCAGGTGGGCAATATTCACCAAGTGCAAAGCAGGGGTGGCTTATGAGATGCAGCTGAAATTGGTTTTGGAGCCTCCTGCCTAGCAACCTCAGATTCTGAAAGGCTTGGGCCAGGTGTTCTGGTCAGAGATTAGATCCCAGCTTGGGCCCCTAGCCTGGTCAAGACAGCAGTGAAGTGGGCCCAGACACGCTGTAGGCCTGGCGCTGTGTAGGAGGCCAAGTGAGCTGCCTGCTAATGGGGCTGGGTCACCCCGTGCTACTCCAGGCCTGGCAGACAAAGCTAAGATTGTTTCCCAGCTTCTCTCTGTCTCTGCCATTCTGCTGGGCCTGGCCCACATCCCCAGCCACTCTTCTCCCCGTCAATCTGACCAGCAGAAACCAGACTGCCTGTGGAGTCCAGTCAGCCTAGCTGGTAGCGTGGTCAATCTCTGGAATAACGCAGTTCACATCTGAGAAAATGAAGATGAAGCATGGGTCCAGCCTCGGCATTCCTTACTGCTGCGGAGGTCTCCAGACCCTATTGCCTAGGGCTGATGGACCCCTCCCAGTATCATCTCAGCCCATCCCAAGGGAGCGGGGCAGCAGTCAGGGCAGGCACCTCTCCTACATCGCCTCTTCACTTGGGATGAAGGGTCTGGGGACCAGGTTTGTGTTGTCAAGCTGGGCAAGATCTTCAGCACCGAACTCAGAGAACTGACTAAATAGATTGTTGAATAGATTGTTGCAAGACTCCGGGACGGGTGGGGCTGACGGCAGCAAGAGAGGGTGGAGTTGCTGGGAAGTTTTAGCATGGGGCAGGGAGAAGGGTCCTATCAGTCTAGGTCAGTGGCCCCGCCCACTGTGTTAGCCCCGCCCCCGCCGGTGCCAAGGAATGTGCTGGGTGAGGCGGCCGAGAGACGGGCGGGGCAGCCGAGCCAAGGCCACCCGGACGCGGTGCACAGGTCTGGGCTGAGGGGCTTGGGACCCAGGAGGGGCAGGGATCCCAAGTGCCCCTAAGGGCGCAAGTGGTGTCCTTCGAGAAGAGGAGAGCACTCCCTAATTCCTTGCCCTTCTCAAGCAATTTCCCCGAGGGCACTAATTTTGTGTGTGGAAGTCTCTGTCGTCCCGTCCCCCGGGAAGGGGGACGACTCCTGGAGCCAGAGTTCTGGTTGAGTACCAAACCGGTTCTTAACAGGAGGCAGCCTGGCTGCTGGGGGTCCCTTACTGCACTCTGGCGGAGACTGAGGGTCTCTCTCGCGTGACTGGATGCCCCCAGCTAGGGCCAGGAGGGAAAGGGGACACAGTTGTGGTCAGCATTGTGCGAGAGTCCATCCTGGGTTCAGTGGCAGAGTCTACCCTGAATCTGGCAGCAGGAACCCTGTGGATGGGCGCCAATTCCTGACCCGCTCCTCTTCTGTCTCCAGGTCAACGTGGAGGTACCTGACCACTATGCTCAGTCTCAAGCTACCTCAACTTCTTCGAGTCCACCAGGTTCCCCGGGTGAGGGGCCCTAACCCAGAGGACTTAACTCGCTGGGGCAGAGATTTTTCTCTTGTTAGCTATTAGGGAAGTATCTCCTGCAAGCTAATTTTCTTATCTTTCTATTGCAGTATAGAACCTGCTATCCCTCCCCAAAGGCCCAAATATCCCTCCATCCAGAGTCCCCCTTCTGCAGAACACCCTGTGTGTGTTATCCCTCATTCTATCTGATCCCAGTATGGTTCTGTGGGTTTGGAAGACTGGTAAGAAAGGGGTTGGACTAAGTTTGGCTTGGGACCACTGTGATCTCCAGCACATCTTCTATCCTGTTTCCAGACACTTTTGTTTTTATATTTCTCTCACTATGTAGAACAGACTGACCTTGAACCCAGAGATCCCTACCTCCTGAGTGCTGAGGTTAAAGGCAGTGCTACCATACACTTTTCATGCAGGGGAAAGCTCTGCATACCATGACTCCTCTGTTCTCTCCCCTACCACTCCCAGGTGTTCTGGGAAGACAGCATCATGTCTGGCTATCGACGCCCCACAAGCTCGGCCTTAGACTGTGTCCTCAGCTCCTTTCAGATGACCAATGAGACGGTCAATATCTGGACTCACTTCCTGCCAACCTGGTGAGTGAAGGCTCTGCCTTAGATTCAGATGGGGTGCCCGGCTGGCAGGGACTGGCCAGACACTGGCCCCAGCATCTGAGCAGGTGCCTGGCGCAGGTACTTCCTGTGGCGCCTTCTGGCGTTGGGCAGCCCGGGGTTCCGCGCGGAGCCATACCACTTGCCGTTGCTGGTTTTCCTACTGCCGACCTGCCTCTACCCCTTCGCATCCTGCTGCGCGCACACCTTTAGTTCCATGTCGCCCCGTGCACGCCACATCTGCTACTTCCTGGACTACGGGGCGCTCAGTCTCTACAGCCTGGGTGAGCTGAGGGCAGTGGGTGATGGTGGGGCACAGAGGGCGAGCCCACAGGCCTCAGCTCTCACCTCGCCGCAGGCTGCGCCTTCCCCTATGCCGCCTACTCCATGCCGGCCTCCTGGCTGCACAGCCCCCTGCACCAGTTCTTCGTGCCAACCGCTGCGCTCAACTCCTTCCTGTGCACCGGCCTCTCCTGCTACTCGCGGTGGGTTCTGGGCCTCCCCAGTGTCGGAAAGGGTAGGCAGGCAGGCAGGGCTGGCTGTCAGGGTTACTTCATTGCTCTAGGGCCACCCCAGTGCCCTATCCAGTAGGAGGCCAGTGTGCTATCCTGGAAAGGCAGTTGTGTTTATGGCCACTTAACAGATGTGGCATTTACACGGGGCCAGGATCCTGTACCCCGAGGGCCTTCTCTTTTATTTTTTTATTACATATAAACATGTGTGTTTACCATACCTGCTGAGTTATCTCACCAGCCCCTATTCCTTTTCCCATCTCTCCCTTCTTTCCTTTTTATTTATTTATTTTATTTATTTATTATTTGACCAGGCTGGCCTCAAATTCAGAGATTCCCTGTCTTTGCCTCCCAAGTGCTGGGACTAAAGGCCGGCACCACCATAACCCTGAGACAGGGTCTTGAACTATATGACTGATCTTCCTGCCTCTACCTCCCAATGCCTCAGCACACTGCTTCCTGATGCTCTCCTAGCCACTGAGAACATTTACCCCCTTTGACCCAAGGTAGCTTCTTGACCTGTACTCACCTCAGGGATGGAGACCAACCTGCTTTTCTTGCCTGTCAGGTTCCCAGAGCTAGAAAGCCCCAGGTTCAGCAAGGGTCTCCGAACAGCCGCCTTTGCCTACCCCTTCTTGTTTGACAACCTCCCACTGTTCTACAGGGTAAGGGTGCCAGGGCTCTCCTCAGACCCTGCTCTGCCTACCATCTTGACCTCATGGTGTTCCTCAGTCTCTAGCCTCAGCTCTCTGCCTACCCAGCACCTGAGCACCCCTGCCCCAGCAGATCTTAGCTGTACCCTTGTTTTGTCTCCCAGGGACACTCTCTTGACAGCTCTTTTCTTTTCCCAGCTGCAGCTGTGCTGGGGCAGGGCCCACAGCTGTGAGCAGGAGGCCCTGAGCTCCAGCCATGCCTACCACCTCCTCTGTGCTCTGCTCACAGGCTTCCTTTTTGCAGCCCGTCTGCCAGAGCGCCTGGCACCTGGGCGCTTTGACTATATTGGTGAGCACAAGCCTGGCTCAGGCTGCCCTGGCAGAGCAGGGAGACTGCTTCCCCAAAAGTGCAGAGTGAGCCGAGAACATGGGGTACCCTACCCTGAGGGTGGATGATAAAGCCAAGAGGGATATCCCAGCCCCCTATCCACTCCCAGCCCTGACCTGAGTAATCACAGAATCTAGGGCTTATACAACTCGGTCCAGTTACTCTTCTAGAACCTTTAGGGGTCTGGTTTTCTCCTCCCCAGGCCTGGCGGACAGGTGAAGCCCCAGGTTACAGGTGAATCTGTTCAGAACTGGGATGGGTCTCTGCCTAACCAGTCCACCCTTCCTTCAGGCCATAGCCACCAACTGTTCCACATTTGTGCCGTGCTGGGCACCCACTTCCAGTTGGAAGCAGTGCTGGCTGATATGGGATCCCGAAGAGCTTGGCTAGCCATGCAAGAGCCCACCCTTGGCCTGGAGGCCACCATGGCCACATTGAGCCTGGCAGTGATTGGGAACCTGCTCATCATCGCTGCTTTCACGGCCTCTCTGCTGCGGACCCCTGGGGCCCACCCTCTGCTGCAGGGTGGCCCGCTAGAAGAGGGACTCCAGGCTAAGCAACAGTGAGGCCCATCCCTGGTATTGGCATGGAGGGAGGCAGAGGCCAGGCCTCATTGTTGTGGAGGAGCCCTGACAGGGGTCTGAGAAGGTAGAGGCTATTCTGAATCTCAAAGGAGTGGCTGAAGAGAAGAGGAAGTCTAGGGGACTGGCAGAAGGGACAGAGGACCCAAGAGGCTAGTAGTGAAGGCCAGTAAGGAGAGAGAGGTACCCAGGCTGCAGTGGAGGTGGAGGTGAGGTGTGGTGCCTCTCAGGTGACCTCCACCCTGCTGCTCTGGAATCTGCCCTGCCCCAGTGTCAGCAACCGTGTGTCCACACACGAGCTGCCTGTCCAGCTCACCATTGTGACTGGGCCTTTACTGGTTCCTATGTTTGCTTGTGTCCCGGGTGATGTAATGGATGTGGTGGGGGTCACTGTGGGGAGGGGGGCTGCTGGACTTTAGGAAGCCACCTCCAGTGCCATCCGTAACAAAGCAGTATAATAAACTGATGGTAGCTTTCTGGGACTGAGAGTGAAACACCCCCTCCATCTCCCCACCCCCCATCCCCACCACCTCTATCCCCACCACAATGGACAGACTCGAGCCCAATTCCTCGTCTGGACTTTATTTTGGATTGGCTGTGCCACTTGCAGGGCAGAGAGAGGGAGTAGGGAGGGTCGAGTCCTGGAGAGTAGCTGAAGCTGAGGCTGCCAAATGGCCAGGGGAAACACGTGCCCTAAGGAATGGTACCGTAGAAGCGGCTGTAGGCATCTTGGAAGCCGATGTGGTCCGCCAGCTCATCACAATCGGGGTTGAGTTCACACACCTCCCTCTTGGGCTCCAGGGGATCTGGGTAGGGGGCTGGGGCTCTGAGAAACACCACACAGCAGCATCAACCAACACGGGGTACGCACCCCCTCTGACCACTGCACAGGAGGCGCCTGGGCATTGGGGGATGGACCTGCACTTCAGCCCGTAGCAGTAATGAAGGCCACCCCAACACAGCTCCACCCTGCCAATATGGAAGGCGAACAGCCCTGGCCCAGTCCCTCCTTCCCACTTACCCAAGCCCTTGGTCCAGGTAGCGCCGGAGTCTATTCATTACCTTACTGCCATCTTGCTTGGACACGAAGGCTGTAGAGCAGAGGGACAGGATCAGGTGAACCTTGGTTTGGGAGGAAAGATGGGGACAGCCAGGGAGAACACAGGGGGAACTGGGGATGTTGGGGACCGGGCGAGGGGCGGGGCTGAGGCTCCAGACTTCCTGCCAGTACCTTTGTCAGACTCTGAGCCACTGGGCTTCGCATCTATAAAGAAAACTGCAGTTAGCCCTGCTCTCTCCCAACCCTGCCTCCCTGGTGCCGTCTCTTCCGCTCCGCCTTCCCAAAGCAGATCCCAGAACCTTCAGGAGTGTAGTTACCCGCAGGAACGAACAAGGAGGGCACGCACCTGCTGGGCCAGAGAGGCAGAATGCAGCCAGGGCCAGCAGAATGAGCAGGGAGAGAGTCCTCATGGTGTCTGCCAACTCTGCACCAGGATGCTGCTGTGTAGGACTTGTCTGCTCTGCACCCTTCAGCCTCCAGTACCATTTATACCCACTGCCTGTGCCCCCGGTGTGCGCAGGCGGGGCGGGGGATGCTGCCAGGGCTAATTGGGGGTCATGTGCCCCGGCTCAGTGGGTCAAACCCAAAGGATGCTGTGGTTGGGGCTTGCAGCTTCCTGGGCAAGGCCCTGGGAGTGGAGTGTGGGCCACAATCAGAGGCTGCAGACTCTGACACTGCCCCACCGCCCCTAGATCTCTCCTTCAGGCTCAGCTGGAGCACTGGCTGGGCTCTATTAGTACCCTAGAGATGGTGCAGAGGTCTAAAATAGGTTTGGGATGAACTGGGCTTCAGATCTCATAGCCTGTGATTTTCAATGTCTGCCACGAGGGCAGAAGCCAAACCCTAGGGAAGGAGTGGCCAGTAATGTCCTCATTTGCCCAGTGCAGGACAGCTCAGCTCAAGTGGGGGAAAGGGTGGGAATAGTGTTCTGGTTACTTTTATGTCAACTTGAAAGGAAGCCTCAACCGAGACAATGCCTTTATAAGATCTGGCTGTAGTGCATTTCTCAATTAGTGATGAATGGGGGAGGGCCCAGCCCATGGTGGGTAGTACCATCCCTGGCCAGCTGGTCCAGGTCCTATGAGAAAGCAGGCTGAGCAAGCCATGTGGATGAAGCCAGTAAGCAGCATCCTCCATGGCCTCTGCATCAGCTCCTGCCTCCAGGCTCCTGCCCTGACTTCCTTTGATGAACAGTGATATTGAAGCATGAGCCAAATATACCCTTTCCTCCTCAAGCTGCTTTGGTCATTGTGCTTTATCACAGTAATTAGTAACCCTAACTATGACAGGTAGCAGGGAACCGAGAGCCAAAACCTCACAGATCTAGGCCGACAAAGGTAAGGACTGTTTCTTCAATTCTGGCACAGTAGCAAACACAAACCAGCGAGGTGGACAGGCCTGCAAGACGCACAGGGGCGGAGTCCATCCTGCCACAGTGCCAACCTCAGGCAGGGCCTGCTCCCCCTGCCAGGTAATAGAAAGACCTGCCTTCATGGGGACAGGGCACCCTAGCCTAACCTGTGTCCCGTTTGAGAGCTACCATGCCTCCCAGCTTGGGTCGGGGTGGATGTGGGGAATGAGAAGGTGACCCCATATTGTGATCTGTCTGACCTCAAATTCAGCGGTCCTCCTGCCTCTGCCTCCAGAGTGCTGGGATTAAAGACATGCTACACCCACACACCTGCCCCTCACCTGTCTTTGGTCACCTAACCAGCATCTTGAATTGAGAATGGTGACAAGTGACAGTACAGGATGACTTGGGCCGGATAAGCAGGAAGCAGAGTGCCCAGAGCATAAACCCTGGAGTTTTCTAGAGAGTGGCTGGAAGAAGGGGTGCCCAGGCTCAGCTATGGGGGAGGGGCAGTGCAGAGGCCACTATGGTGTTTCCTGTCTTCAGACAGATCCATACAAGGAGCCCTCGGGTTAAGGTGAGGCTTTCAGGCAGGGCAGAATGTCTATCCCTCCCACTGGTGGGCCTGGCTGGGGAAGTGTCCAGTGGAAAAACAAGGTCATGGAGCTCAGTTATCCTAGAGGCCTCAACACAATTATCTGCTCCAAAGAGCAGCACAGGGCAGCCCTGGCTACACAGTGACAGCTCATCCTGTCTGGGGGAACCCAATGGTCCTGGGTCCTGCTGCCATCTTTATGGGGTGATCAAAACAACCCACCATTTGGCCAGTAGGCTTCCAGAGCTCTCAGATTGATGTCTTGACTGCAGACAGAGCTCAGGAGCCCAGAAGTGCTTCTGACCCCAGACGCCTGGCAAGGAAGCATCCTCACAGATTACAGTGTGGTAGAGGAAGTTTATTTACAGATGTGGGGAGAACATGGCAAGGGCCCTTGGGCTAGCCAGCAAGGCGGCAATCAGTGCACACTGAAAACACTATCCCCAGTCCAGTCCAGGGAGGGCTGGAGAACCAGAAGGAGGGTGTGGGGGCAACGCCAGCTGCAGCCCCAGGAGACAAAGCCTGGGTCTGATGCCCAGGCTGGGAATGCCAGTCCTCCAGGCAGAAAGCGGTGGCATGAGTTTGAAGGTGGTGTGTGGGTGACCCCACCAGGACCTAAGCAGTGGGGGTAGGGATCTCCACAGGCCCCCGACTGCCCTCTGCTCTGGGCCCAGTGCTCCTCACTCAGGTACCCTCAGCACTGACAGCAGCTCCTTCTGCTCCCTGTGAAGAGCCTGAAACCAAAGACAACAGATGTGTGGGGCGTGAGAGAAGCAAGCCTCGTGCGCCAGGCCCCTTTCCAGCCCAGGTCTCACTAGAACAACGAATGGGTCTGTGGCTCATGTCACGGGTCTTGGCAGGATGTGACTGGACACTGACAAGTGGGAAATTCCCACCACCCAGTAGGTATTTGTGGCCATCTGGATGCCCAAGCCACCCCCGCTGGGCCCCTCCAGAGCGGGAACCCATATTCAACAAGGACTCCCAGGCGGCTCAGCTCCCTTGCCTCCACGGGAGAAACTGTTTCCCCCGGTGCTGAAAGTGGAACCCAGAGCATGCTGGGTGATGCTCAGTCACAGCACTGAGGCCCCCACACAGGGTCAACTGTGAACGTCTGATCCAGCCACCGCACTTCAGACAAGGCCAGGGTGGGAGCTGGGGGGAGCCGTGGCTACGGGAGCAGAGCTAACAGGTTCGGGACCATGGCTTGGACATCTGTTATCCAGGAGATAGAAGTGCTAAGGAGCCTGATGCAGGGGCTGAAGATCAGGTGGCTCCAAGTACCTAAAGACCAGCACTGGGGGACTGGGGCAGATGGGGACAGGCCTTCCCTCCGCTGGGCAGGCTGTGGAGAAAGCCAGAAGGGACCTGGGAGCCGAGACCTCTGGAGCAGGGCGACCTGCCTCAGAAAGGGGCTGCGCACTGTCCACTGTGTTAGGCACAGGCTGGGCATCTGTACTGCAGATGAAGAGGACTAGCAGCACCACTGCCACTCAGGCCCTCCCGAGACCCTTAGAACCACATCTAGAGCCACTAAGAAGTGATCTCTCCTCTCCAGTAACATCTACCACCTGCACCACCCAGCTCACTACCTCAAAAGTCCCTTGGGACCAATTTCAGAGTTGACTTTTCACTCAAGGGATACACACTTGTTGGCACATGCTTCCAAGCACTGAGGCTCTGCAGCCCTTTGCTTTCTTTTTAAATGTGCATAGAGTCCAGAAGAGGGTGGCAGATCCCTTGTTACTGGAGCTCTGACAGTTGTGAGCCACCATATAAGTGATAGAATGAAACCCCTATCCTGGAGAACATCACTGCTATGGGCACAGTCTGCTCCCCATGGGATCCCTTCAGCTGTGAGAGAGGAAGCTACCAACCCAGGGGGCCTGAGAAACGTTGAGAAAATAGGCAGAGCACTTGCCTGCCAAGCCTGCTGAAGGGCCTGGACCTGCTGCTGCATTTCCTCCACCTGCCTGCGCCCGGCCAGAACAGCATCTGCCAGTTCCTGATTCTTGGCCTCCTGCTTCTGCACTCGGCGGCTCAGGGTGTCCCGTTGCTGCAGGAAGTAGGGTGCCATGACACTGCACAGGTCTTTCTCTGGGATCCCGCTGGGTCGCCTGGGGGAGAAGGCACATGGTTCCCAGGGGACAGGGAGGGAGGACTGTAAGTGCACAGGAGGCTTCTACTTCTAAACCCAACCAGTAATGGTCCTACTTCAAGTCCTGAGCTAGGGCTAGGACTCTCCTGGGATCCCTTTTACCTCCCCAGCCTGCTCCTGATGGGAACTCTAGCTTCCTGATCCTCAGCCTCCCTGCCTACAGGCACATCCCAGGCCTCCTCACTCAGCTTCCCCATAAAGCCTGCTCCTCCACACACTCATCCATCTCCAGCACCCTACAATTCACAGTGGCTCTGCAGACCCTGCCTCTGTCGTTAGGACCATGTGGCCATGCTGGTGCATTACCCCAACAGGCTATGAGTTAGGGAGATCAGGCTGGAGGCAGGGTGGCCTCCCAGACTGGGTGGCTCCTCAGAGAGGGCCCTGCCTCTCAGAAGCCCCATGAGAGCTCATAATTACAGACAGATAAGGGAAGGTGTTTTGGGGAGCAAGATTAGTCAGTGAGCAAACACTACTATAGGTTCTTCTGCAAATTCCTTTTTAGTTATAAAGTTTCAGCTATCCTCTGACCCCTATACCCCCAAAGAATAAATAAATAAATGTAATTTTAAAATTTGAGGTATCCTCAGTAGAGAGATCCCTGAGCTTGGAGGTGCCTTGCTGGCGACCTGGGGAGGGAGTCTCTGGGCTGAGTGAGCCAGAGGCCCCTCAGCCTTGCAGCCACTTGGTACTTCACCTGAAGGAAGCTACCTACTTGGATGGTGGGCCACCTCTCTGACAGCCCATCACAGGGAGGAGGGCCACAGACACTCTAGTCCCAGGCCCAGGTCACATGCTGACCCCCAGCCTCCATTCCCCACTTGCCTATCTATCACGAGCCATGACATAAACATGAATTTCTCTAAGGCCAAGTACAAAAGTGTTCCACAGCAATCCATAGTACCCGAGAGATTAAGGCAGGAGCATCAGGGTTCACAGCCTGCAGGCCAGTCGTGGCGGTGCACACTTTGATCAAGGTCAGCTGAAGGAACTTGAAAAATAGCTTTTATTTACGTGTATGGTGCTTTGCCTGCCTATATGAACTGCAGCATACGAGTGCTGGTGCTGGTAGAGACAGAAGAGGGCACTGGATCCCCTAGGATTGGAGGTAAGTGTGGTTATGAGCAGCTACATGGGTGCTGGGAACCAAACCCTGGTCCTTTGGAATAGAGCCAGTATTCCCGATCACTGAGCACCTCTACAGTCCCCAGCTGAGGGAGCTCAGGGAGACCCTGTATCAAAATAAAATGTAGGAAAGAGGGCGAAGGCTACATACAGCTCAGCAGCAGAATTCTGCCTAGCATGCGCAAGGCCCTGCGTTCAGAACCTACCATTATAGAATAATTTTAAAAGGGTATATGCCAACTGTAGCCTGGAGCTGAAAGGGCAGGGCAGGGCGGAAGTGGAAGGCTCCTATGGCCCAGGCCACCCTGGTCACGACGGTCCCCTGCCCTCTACTCTTTGTGCCAGTGAAATGGCAGCCCAGACAGCCAAGCTGTCCAATGAGCTGCCAGCTGCAGAGGGCAGCTCGTTCATGACTGAGTCTCTGGCCTCTGCAACCGCACTGAGCAGGCAGTACATGCTGCCAAGTCTGCCGGGCAAACAAATTAATCAGAGCCACGCCCCGGTCACCTGATCGGCCCACGGAGCCAAAGCTCACTAAGTGCCCCCAAGTCCCCACTTCTACTTGCTCCTAAATGTCCTGGGGGGTCCCAGGAAGGCCTCAAAGTGTCCTGTCCCAGAGGCCAGGAGCCCAAGAACTCGGGTATGGGTGAGAATTGGTCTCCTTTCAGACACTGAAGCACCCTGATAAGCACCCTCTACCCACTCTCACCAAGCTGGTTCTCCGTGGGCTTTGCCTTCTTCTACGATCTTATCCAGGGAGTTCAAGACAGCTTCTAGGTTCCCTTCCTCTTTTATTTCTGAGATTTCCTCCTGGGCAGAAGGGGAAACAGAGCTGTCATGACTTCATGCATGATCTCAGTGGAAATATGCTGAGGTGCTAACAGCACTGAGGAAGATTTTGGCTAATTTCTATCATGCTCTTGAATAGTCCAATTTCTCTACAATGTGTGGTTTTTAGAATTAATACAAGCAAATACAGAATAGCAAACACTGAAAAAGAACCTGCACACTAGGAGTGGAGTGGTAGCAGATGTCTTTGATCCAGCACTCCAGAGGCAGAGGCAAGCATGTCTCTCTGAGTTCAAGGCTACAACAGAGCAAATTCTGGACACTGCAACTCTCTTGTCTCCGTGCCAGGCACCTTGTTAATAAGACCATCCTGGAGCAACAGCTCAGACAGGTGATATTTTCGGAACATCATGTGAACCTTTTTTCCTTCTTGAGAAGATCCTTACTGTGTAGTCCTGGCTGGATTTGAACTCCCAGAGATCCACCTGCTTCTGCCTCAGGGTCCTGGAATTAAAGGTGTGTGCCTCCATACTGGGGAATCGTCACAGACTTAAGACATGAGTGGAGCAGAGCCCTGTCCTTTCTGACATTCCTAGTAATACTCAGTTTATCAAGTGCCTCTTCAGAAGCTGGAGGTGCAAGGCGAGTGCGGCCTGTCTGGCCCAGGTGGAGCTCACACTGCCTTGGCTGGCAGACAGCTTATAAACAGTGATATGACAGGATGACGAGAGAAGGCAACATATAAGACATATATTGCCATGTGGTGGTGGTACACACCTTTAATCCTGGCACTCAAGAGGCAGAGGCAGGAGGATCTCTGAGTTCGAGGCCAGTCTGATTTATAGGGTGAGTTCCAGGACAGGCTCCAAAAGCTACAGAGAAACCCCATCTCAAACAAACAAAGACATACACTGTTGGGAGGACAAGGGTGCCTGGTGCTGCAGATGCTGCACAGGATGGCAGCTCTAGGAGCAGAGCAGACAGGGACAGCAAATTGGCTGCCACCTTTAGGGAGCTGAGTGTAGAGTGAAACATAAGCGAAAAGGACCTTCTGGCCATTTGTGCCACTTACCCGGATGGATGTCTGTAACTGAGCCACAAACTTGTCATAGACCCACTTCGTCACCTCAGGATCCCACTGGTGGAAGTGTCTGTAACAGCTGGTGAACCTCTCGTAGCTGTCGGGAGGGAGACAAGCAAACATAGGGTGAGCGGCCCCAGCTAGTCACCTCTGTGTTTATTACAAGACTCAGTTTTGTCACTGAGACCCAGGTTATGGCTGTGGGTGCACATCGCTCTTCAGGTAACAGGTAGGCTGCTTCTACTCCAAACTAGGGCTCTGGCAAAATTTACAAATGGGTTATGGGGCTGGAGATGTAGTTTAGTTGCTAGAGTGCTTGCCTGACATGACTCCCAGTACTGCATAAAACCAAGAACACACTTGTAATCCCAGAACTTGGGAGATGGAGGCCAGGTCAGGAGTTCAAGGTCAACCTCAGCTACACAGTAAATTCAAGAGCAGCCTAAGTTATAAGAGACCCCACTGAAATAAATACACGCAGTAAAAATAAAAAATAAAAGTAGGTCACTGTGGTGGTCTCCGTGTCTCAGTGTTCCATTGCTGTGAAGAGACAACATGACTAAACACAGTTTTATGGACGAAAGTATTTAATTTGGAGCTCATGGTTCCAGAGGGTAGTAGAGTCCATGACCATCATGGTGGGAAGCAGACAGCAGAGAAAGAGAGTGAAAGACATGGGACCTGGTGTGGGCTTTTGAAACCTCAAAACTTTTGGTGGCAGTGGCCTGAAATCCCAGCAAATGGGAGGCAGAGGCAGGCGGATCTGAGTGAGTTCCAGGATACTCAAGGCTATACAGAGAAATTCCGCCTCAAAAAATATGCCCCACAAAAACCCTCCAAGCCCACCCCCAGCGCCACACCTTCTAATCCTTCCCAACAGTTTCAAACAGTTTCCCAAGCATTCAAACAGAGAAGCCTATGGGGGGGCATTATCATTCAAACCACCCCAAGTGAGTATGACGGAGTATGCCCCTCAAAGGCTCCGGAGTTGGTGGGACTGTGTGAGAAGGGTTAGAGGTGCAAACTTGTTGGAGAAGGTGTGTCACTGGGGTGGGCTTTGAGGTTTTAAAAGTCCACACCAGTCTCTCTCCCTGCTTCTTGGTTGTGGATCAGGATACAAGCACTCAGGCAGCTACAGTAACACCATGCCTGCATGCCTGCTGACACGTTCCCTGACACGATGGTCACGGACTCCAACCCTCTGAAACTGTGAGCCCAAATTAAATTCTTTCTTTTATCAGTTACTTTTGACCATGATGCTTTGTCACAGCAACAGGGAAGTAACTAAGACATCACTGAACCACAATGACCTCTTTTATTCATTTTATTGTGTATATTTCAATAGGGTCATGTGTAGCTTAGGAGCCCTCCTCTCCCTCCCCATAAGTGAGAACATGCATGTGGCATCTGTCTTTCAGAGTCTGGCTTACCTCACTCAGCACCTTCTCTTTTCTGTGGGGACAAATCCTAGTGGCCAGTTCCTGCTCTGGATTGTTTCTTCACATTGTAAGCTAAACACCTGCCTTTCAAGGAGAAGAAACATCTCAGCTCTGAGAAGCTGTCGGTGTTAGGCCCTGCAGTGGGTAGGTTTCTGTGTGTGAGGCAGACACTTAGTGCTTCAGAGATGCAGGAGCATTCCATCCGTAGAGCAATCTGACAGTACAGATGCCGCTGTCCCACTCAACAGAGGAGGAAACAAGGCTTATGGAAGTGAAGAGGCTGCCTAGACTGTAAGACCCTCAGAATGAGGAGTCTCCCCGATTCAGTCAGTACCCCCAAGAACTCAAAGTCCAGTCCAGTTGATGCAACATGCAAGAGGCTTTAATGAACGAGATACGGTTGCGAAAGCGGGCTTCCCTCAGCACACAGGCTAGAGAAGCAACATTTTCTGGGTTCAGGTATATTTAAAGAAAAAAAACAACAAACTTAGGGTGGGGCTGTGACTCCCTGTCTGCTGAGTACATGACCAGTCCTGGGCTATTCTCCTTGAGGCTGGATGGTCTGTTTGGCCCAGCAGGGGCCTCGGGGTGTGCTAATTAACCTTGTCTGGGCAAACTGGAGATGCAGCTATCACTGATGGGAGGGGCAGTGCAAATTCTTGGTATCCCGCTATCTTAGGGTTCTGTGAGGAAGTTGCCGGTGCTTTCTAGGTCAGACTGTCCTTCATTTTAAGTGAGGGGTTTCCTTAGCTCTGCTTTTGATCTTTCATAGACCACTCAACCAAAGATCTACAGAGGCAGGACTTGAACTCAGGCAGCTGTCCTTACAGGCCAGCAGGCTTTTCCAGGGCGGAGCTGGCTGGCCTCCCGTGCACACTGTGAAGGTCAAAGCCAACAACCTGCTTTGTCTCGAGGAGAAAGGAAACAGAGGGGCCGGGGCCATGGGGGCTTGAGTAGAAGGGCTCTCACTCAAGCAGACCTGAGGCCAGGGTGGGGGGAGGCAGC
This sequence comes from Cricetiscus sungorus, assembly GCA_030556225.1. Classification (NCBI taxonomy): domain Eukaryota; kingdom Metazoa; phylum Chordata; class Mammalia; order Rodentia; family Cricetidae; genus Cricetiscus; species Cricetiscus sungorus. Next base: position 105,040,798 of record JANBXA010000730.1, read on the forward strand.
TAGGAGTGGAGCAGGCCGGCAGCCCGGCAGCCTGGGCCACACCTCCATCCCAGTTGCCTAGCTTTCAGAGATTCCACTGTTTTGTTGCTAACACTGCTGTCTGCTGTGGGGCATCCAGGTTCAAGCACCCCTTTCCACAAGGACATTACAGTGTTTATAAGATAGTATAATTTTATGTTTGGCCAACACATGGCCATGGGCATTTTCTAAAACATCACTTTCCTTCCCTGAGTGTAGTTTTCAAGAAATCCACAAGTGTTCATTCCAGCCATTTCCACACTGGCACTGGTTGATGAAAATCACCCAGCATCAATGAGGGAGGAGGGAGAAAGGGGGGGACAGAGGACAGAAAGGGAGAGAGAGGAGAGAGAGGGAAAGGAAGGGAGAGAGAGAGAGAGAGAGAGAGGAAAACATACATTCCAGTGTCTTTCTGTGCTGTTAGTGTTGGTGCCTGCTCTGACTAGCTTCCTGCCTAGTTTGGCTACTTGGGACTCTGTAGAAAAACATCCCTTCTTGTGAAATGAGCATGTTTCTGGGTCGGTCCTTCAATAACAGGACCCGGGAGAGGTCTCCAGTGGCCCTAGTGGAGCTGAGGAGGGGTGCGCCCGGCTTGACCCGGGTGTTTGAGTGGGCTGTGGAAAGGAGCGGGATCTCTGGTGTTTGAGCCGCAATTGCCCTGCTTCAATCCCAGCCCACTGGGGCAGTGTCATGCGCCCTCCACATACCACTTTGTAGCCACAGACTGAGTGGCTGCTGAGACTAGGAGCAAAACAAGATGCCTGGAACCCTGCTGTGGGCTGTGGGTTGGAGAGGTTCCTGGCATCTGTCCTTTCAATTGTCCTTTTGATGTCTGAGCACAGTCACCCAAGTACACTGAGACAAAATGTTTACCCTCGATGGTGGGAGTCTGTCACATTGCTCATTGCCACATTCAAGTGAGCACGTCTTTGCTGCCGTCTCTCCCTCCCTACTGGCAGCTGCAGGAGGCTATACCATTGCCTAGTGGGCTACCAATTTACAGTAAACGCCCAGAGAATAAATATATCTTGAAGGAAAATAGTCTGAAGGAGACAGACACACAAACAAGGGAGAGCAAGGATTTAGCTGAGTAGTAGAGGCCCTGGCTTCAGAGGCTTCAGTGGCTTCAGAGGCTTCGGTGGCTTCAGAGGCTTCGGTGACTTCAGAGGCTTCAGAGGCTTCAGTGGCTTCAGAGGCTTCAGAGGCTTCAGAGGCTTCAGTGGCTTCAGAGGCTTCAGTGGCTTCAGAGGCTTCAGTGGCTTCAGAGGCTTCAGTGGCTTCAGTGGCTTCAGTGGCTTCAGAGGCTTCAGTGGCCTGCACTGGGGGAGTAGGACAGGGAACGAAGGCAAGAGTTCTCCATCTCAGCCAAGAAGCTTGAAGTGCACACGTGTGTTGGTGTACTATGTCTGTGCATTTGTTCACATGCATATGCATGTGTGACGTAGCGTGTCTTCTATCACTCTCTGTCCTCCCCATTGTTTTTAGATTTTACTCTTTTAATTTTATATGGATGTTTTTATTGAACATATGTTTGTGCACCACATATATGTCTGTTGCATAAAGAGACCAGAAGAGGACACTGGATCCCCTGGAACTGGAGTTCCAGATGGTTGTGAACTGTCAGGTGGGTGCTGGGAAGCAGACTTGGATTCTTTGTAAGAGCAGCAGTCTATTTGCTTGTTTTATAGTCTCACCGTGCAGTCCACACTGGTCTCAAACTTCTGGGCTTCAGTGACTCTTCGGCCCAGCCTGAAGAGCTGGGACTATAGGTGATACTGCAGGACACATCCCAACATGACTAACACTGCAGCTAGGAGAGTGATTGCCTGTCACCATAAAGCCCTAGGTTCAATCCTGAACTGCACAGACCGGCTGCAGTGCGACGGGCATGTATCCCAGCCAGCAGGATCTAGAAGCTAGAGGATCAGGAGTTGAAGCTTATCCTCAGCTACATGAGGAGTTCGAGGCCAATCTGGGATATATCATCCTCCTGTAAGAGAGAGAGACAGAAAACCAGGACAGCATACACCTATAAAAACAAATTATTGAAGCCAGGTGGTGGTGGTGTATGCCTTTAATCCTCGCACTTGGGAGGAAGAGGCAGGCAGTGCTCTGTGAATTCAAGGCCAGCCTGGTCTACAGGCCAAGCAAATTCCAGGACAGGCTCTAAGCTACACAGAGAAACCCTGTCTGGAAAAGCCAAAATAAAAGAAAACAAAATTACTAAGTAGTGTACACCTTTTTGATCCCAGCAACCAGGAAGCAGAAGCAGGGGGATTTCTGCATATTTGAGGCTAGCCTGATCTTAATGAGTTCCAGGACAGTCGGGACTGTGCAGAGAAATCCTGTCTCAAAACAAAGCAAACAACATCAACATTTAATTTAAAACCTCATTACTAAGGCTGGGAATATAACTCAGTTGGTAGAATGCTTGCCGAGCACACACAAGTCCTATGTCTGCCACATAAAACAAAGCATGATGATGGCAAAAGTCTGTAACCTCATCACATAATAGGCACAAGTAGGAAGACTACTAAGTGACATCCTGTCTCAAATAACACCAACAGAGAAACCAATAAACTAAGCTTTAAACCTGAGTTAACTTTCTAGTGTTACCAGGACACTGGAGGTGAGGTCCAAGGCCTCGGGCTTCCAAAGCTCCTAAACAGAGTCCTCTTAATACACTATAGCTTTCTGAATTCCACTATCAGAAAGGTTCACTTTTTCTTTTAGTTTCTAGATAAGCCAGGTTGTGGTGGTGCACTACTTTAATCTCAGCACTCTGGAGACAGAGGCAGGCAGATCTCCGTGAGTTCAAGTCCTGTCTGGTCTACAGAGTGAGTTCTAGAACAGGCTCCAAAGCCATAGAGAAACCCTGTCTCAGGGGGAAAAAAATCTAGATAAAAGTAGCTACCCACAGTTGAGGCAGGAAGATGCCCTGAGCACAGGAGTTTGAGGGCAGCTTCGTTCATGAGCATGCTGAGCAAGATTCTTCACTCAGGCTGTATCTACAGCCCTTGAACCCCTGCCCTGCCTCTCTCGCTCTTTTTTTTCGAGGCAGGGTTTCTCTGTGGCTTTGGAGCCTGTCCTGGAGCTAGCTCTTGTAGACCAGGCTGGTCTAGGAACTCATGTAGGCAGAACACTATATATATAAGAAATACATAAATCTTAGAAAACAAAAACATACAAACAAAACAGAGTTGGGTGGTAGTGGGGCATGCCTTTAATCCCAGCACTAGGGAGGAAAAGGCAGATGGATCTCAGTGAGTTTGAGGCCAGCCTGATCTACAAAGTGAGTTCTAGGATAGCCAGGACTGTTACACAGAGAAACCCTGTCTTGGGAAAACAAGACACAAGAAACCAAAATAGAATTAAAAACCAAGTAAGTAGGGGCTAGAGATATGGCTCCGTAAGAACACTGGCTATTCTTCACCAGAGAGCCCAGGTTCAACTCCCAGCACTGACAGGGCAACTCACAACTGTCTAGAACGCCATCTCTAAGGGACATACATGCAAGCAAAACACCAATACACATACAATAAAAATAAGTAAATAAATAAGTAAAAGGCTGGTCGAGGTGTGCAGGCTTTTAGTAACCCAGCACAGGAAGGCACATCTCTAATAGCTCTAGCCCATCCAGGTCTACACAGTGAGACTGTCTCAAAAAACAAACAAAAACAAAACAAACAAACACGTGGTAAGTCCTGAGGTGAATAGAGCGGCCAGTTTTAACCCAGCATTTCTCTCCATCTGCACGCATTACCAGAATTCACCAAAGCAGAATTTCATTTCCTTCTCTGAACACCTGTGACAGGGTGACAGGAACTGGAATGTAACTCAGTGGTGGAACCTGAGTGCTGGGCTCAAACCCCAGTAACAGAAAACGAAAACAAAACAATTCACTGTGAAGGAGCTATGTTTTTACTGTACAAAAACTTAACTTCAGATGGCTCAGCCAGTAACACACCTGCCATGCACATGCAGGAATATGCTTGATACCCAGTACCCATGTAAGAAAGAAGTCAGGGCTCCAGCGCTGGGCGTGGTGGCTCATGCCTGTAATCCCAGTACTTTTAAGAGGCAGAGGCAGAGGCAGAGGCAGAAGGACTGTTTTCCTTTACAATTCAAGGCCAGTCTGTCTGAGTTCCAGGGTGATAGAGGGTATTAAAAAAAAAAGTGTGTGGGGGGGAACCTAGACCTGTTAGCACATACTCACTGTAGAGACCAGACAAAGCTAGTCATTTGTCAACCTGGTTTTATTTATTTTTTTTTGCTTTGAGACAAAATATCTCTATACAACCCTGGCTGTCTTCAAATTCTTTATGTAAATGCCCAAATAAAAATACTGCTGTGTACATATATGGAAAGGTAAGAGGCCCAGACAAAAGACAGTCTTGGGCAGTATCACAATCGTACACAGTGCCAAGGGAGCCAAGAGGTATAGACCAGCTGTGTGTGGTGGTGCACACCGGCAGCCCTCCGTCAGGATGTAGAAGTGGGAGAAGCCACAGCAAGTTCTAGGCCAGCATGGGTCAAATGAGATGTTGTCTCAAAAAAAACAAAACAAAAAGCACAAAAAGCCAGCCAGGCTTGCCTTACACTTCCCGATCCAACAGTTGCATAGTGTGTTCACCAGAGGGCAGCAGCGACTAGCACGAAAGAAGCAGGGATCTGAGGACAGGCCAAGCTGGGTTATAAAATACAGTGTCCAATGTTCCTGCAGTTCCAGCAGCCCTGATCCCTTAGAAGGGATTCAGCTGCAGACATAGAGCAGTTGCCAAGGTGTACCAAGTCATGAGTCCAGCTTTCAGAACGGAATAAAACCGGGCATGGTGGCACTCACCTTGTAGACTGTAATAATCCCAGCATCTGGGAGGCAGAAAACCAGAAGTTCAAAGCCAGCCTAAACTATATAAGACCCAGTCTCAAAAACAAAAAAAACACAACTTGCTGAGCTCTAATAACATAACAGCATAACAGGCCGACCTTGCTATACTAATCCAAAGCACAATTCCACTGTGCAGTGAGGTTAGAAACTGGGGAGATGACGCTGTCAGTACAGCACTTACCATGAACACATGAGGATCTGAACTTGATACCCAGTACACATGCAAAAATCCCTCAGGGAGGGTTGAGATGGGTAGATTCTTAGGGACAGTAGAAAGAGGACTGACTTCTGAAAGTTATCCTCTGACCTACACACACACACACACACACACACACACACACACACACACACACACACACACACACACACACACACGGGTAGAGACCAGCAGAAAGCCACTGCGGTTGACCTCTGGCCTCCACATGCATTTGCACTTACCAAGTGCATACATGTACACCCACAAGAACACACACTTTAATGTGGATGTGTTGGCTCACACTTGTAATCTCAGCAGTGGGTAGACTGAGTTCCAGCACTGCCTGTGCTACATATTGAGTTTTAGCTAGTCTGAGCAATGAACTGAAAGTTATCTCAAAGCAAACACAAATAAACCACCCATAACCTTTACATGGCTGACACATGAATGAAGAAACAATTTCTGTGTGACAACTTCTGTCACAGATCTAAGTACTTTGCCCTTGATATTGAAGACTTTCAATAGCTTGGAAGGGTTGGGAGGAGGTGTATCCAGGTACCCAAATATCTGCATCCATCCTTTAAGTTTGGAGCCCAGCATTCAGGAGGCTGAAGCAGGAGGATTCTGAGTTTGAGCCAGCCTGGGCTACACGGCAAGACTGTCTCAAAAATAAACAGTCTGTATTTGCCAGGAATCCTCCAATCACTCTCCAACCCTACTACTCCCAAGTAGTTCAGTCAATAAATTATTTTTTCAAAGCATAACTAACATTTATTGAACCCTTTCTGAAGGGAGACCAACTGAAGCATCTATGTAACCAATGAGGAAAATGTTCTATCAAGAAACAACCAGGGGAAAAAGTGTCAAGTCTTCGGACTTGAATTTGCATGCAAAGTGTTTGCTTTGCACCCCAGGCTCAGGCCTGAGGTTAAGCAGGGAGTGAAGCAGCCCCAAACCAACTGAGTATGTCTAGCAGAAGGTCATGATGAAACCATGTGGACTGGAGGGTGGAGATAAGACCAAGGCAAAGACAGTGTGGAGTCTGATACTGCGTTCAGTAACTGACAGTGATGTTGAGGCTGGAAGTAAGATTAGAAATGCAAGAAGGGTCAGTGTGAACTCCCAAATAGACCTAGAAGGTGGTTAGCCAGAAGCTGGTCCCCACCATGTAAAAGACCCAGGAAGAGAAGAGAGTAATCCACATGGAGCTTGACTGCTGTGTGAGACACTTAAATAGAAATTTCTAGTAGTAAATTGGAGATAGAGGTCTGACACTCAGGAGATGCCCTGGGGCTCTGAGCATCAGGCAGAATGAACACGGGAAGCCAGACCATACCTTTGAGTCTTACACTGTATTCAAGGAAGGTGAACTGTCATAGTTTGAATAGCAAGTGGCCCTAACAGTCCATGTACTCAAAGTTTGGTCTCCAGTCTTTGCTACTCGACGGTGGTGGAAACTCTACGAGAGAAGCCCAGTAGAAAGAATTTAGCTCACTGGGGCTGGATGGCTGAAGAAGATATTCGGACTCTGGCCCCCTCTTCCTTCCAGCTGCTAAGAGCTGAGCTGCTCCCAAGCTTAATACAAACAATTGTGGACTGAAACCTTTAAACCGTGAGGGAGAACAACCCTTCTTAGTCAGGCATTTCAGGCTTTTTATTAGACAGGAAGCTAACACAACCACAGGGTACTCTGAGTAACAGGCCGCTGAGTCTTGCTTGAGCGCTGTGGTCTTGGGTTTCTGACAACAAATTAGTGGACATCATCTTCTTTAGAGATTAAAAAGCTTCCAGATTCTGCTAGATTCTTTAGACCCCAACTGCTGAGGCACAGTAGTATCTGTGAGTTCAGAATCTGTTTTATTTTCACAGTAGCCAAGTTGAGAAAAGACTTCCTCTCTCCAGTTCTCCTTGGTCTATAACAAAGATGCCCCTGATTCAACAGGTGTTGTGGGGTCAAAGACACCTTGCTTCATGGGAAAACCTTGTTTGTCATTCCCAGCACCAACTGGGACCATATAACCTTCCACTCTTCATTCCTGCCTCCAGCCCACGAGTGCTGGGATTACAAGTGTGTAGCATCATGCCCATATCAATATCATGTCTACTCCACGCTGGTCTGTCACTGCCGTGTGTCCAGCGACTCTAACAGTTTGGGCACCATCAATGGTCAGTGATTATTTGTACGATAAATAACTAGAGGACCTATAGCCAACTAATAGGTCTTTGAGAAGACCAAAGTTTGGAAAACTAAACAAGTGAGGGACACTGGTTGGAAACATTGAGAGTGTGTGGTGCATGTAAAATATTTAAAACGTTTTATCAAACCGCCATGCAAAGGGGGTGGGGGTTGAAAGATGGCCAAGCCATTAAGAACAGTTTGCTCTTGCAGAGGACCCAGGTTTGGTTCCCAGAACCAACATGGAGGTTTACAATCATCAATAACTCCAGTTCCAGGGTACCGGGAACACATGTGGTACATACACACATACAGGCAAACCACTCATATCTATGGAAAATAAATCTTTTTAAAAGTTATCATGCAAAACTGGGCTCTAATTGAGAATGTTAGCCTCTCCCAATCTACTCTCCCTCTGATCACTACACTGTAGGCAAGAACATCTCTACCATGAAGATCTAATTGCCCCAGGGCCTGTATGCATAAACTTTATTTTTCAAAAAACTATTTCTTTCCCATCTTTCAAATTCTAGCTCCATTATCATTTCCTCAGAGGAGATCCCTCTTATCTTACCTAGTTCTCTGTGGTATATCAGCCACCCACTAACTCATCTGTCCACTGTTAGCAAGGCTTGTGATTATCTTGTTATATGTACCCATGAGTAGTCACTTGACTGTTTAACGTATCTACAGCACCAAAATAGAGAAGGCACTGAGATATCTGTTAGGAGGTAAGTAAGAGGCAGACCACAAGGTCTGTGCAGAAGGCACTGGGCTGCAGCTGTGAGGTGGGCCTGTCATCTGAGGCTGAGACAGGCCTACGGCCCAAGTAAAACCTCGGCAACTTACCGAGACCCTGCTTCAAAGACTGTTGCTTTTTAAGAAGAGGTGTGTGTGTGTGTGTGTGTGTGTGTGTGTGTGTGTGTGTGTGTGTGTGTATGTGTGTTTATATGCCACAGGTGTGCTGGAGCTAGGATTACAGGTGGTTATCAGTGCCAGACCTGAGTGCTAGAACTGAACAGAGGTAGGTCCTCTGGAAGAGCAGCACGCACGATTAATCACTGGGCTACTTCATACCCAAGATTTCTTTCAAATTATGTTCATGGGGAGTGGGAGTAGAGTATGTGGCATCAAGCATGTATGGGGTGTACATACATACATGCAAGCAGAACACCCATATATAACATGACCAAATCTACTTAACATTTAAAAAGATGGGAGTGTTATTCTTATCCACATCCCTCCCCTCATTCCCAGATTGAAGAATGGACCACGGAGTCTGAGGGGATTCCCCAGCTCGGTTTTGAATTTTGAGATAGTATCTGGCTAAATTGTCCACTCTCGGTCCTCCTTAAATGGGATTATAAAAGTGGACCACCAAGCCTGACCAAATGGCAACCACCGAGGCCAAGGATCATGGACGACAGGCGGGTGCAAGGTTAACAGTGTCACAGGCGCCGGCGCGGAGGGATCAGGGGCAAAACTTTAAAACTGTACGATATCCTCAAGTCAAAGTCGAAAGAGCAAAAGTTTCTCCTTAGGAATACTTTGAGCCCTCGCATCCTCCCGCGCCTTTCCACGGCCGCCAATAGTGCTCTATGCACACTGGCGCGTCATGCGTGGATAACCAGACGACGCCCTGGGAAACGCACTCCAGCGGCGCTGGGCTGCCCGGCGCGAGGGTGGGGAGCTGGACCTAGCTGCCGTCTCAGCCTCGGCAGCTGAAGCCGAGGGAGAAACCGGGCGCAAACATTTGCGGAGCCGCCAGGCTCCACCTCACAAGGCCGCTCCACGTGACTGAGCCAATCCGATCTCGCGGGACTTACGATCCCGAGGACAACCCCTCCCGCCACCATTGGTCGCCACCTACCTCCTGGCGGCGACTAGTTTCTGGAGGAAGGTGTCCACTATGGTGTCGAGGAGTTTCACCCTGGAGATGGTCGTATCAACTGGCACAGCTTCCGGAGACGAACCCTCAGGCCCCTTCTCCACAGCCTCATTACCATGGCTCACCTCAGCCATGTTGAAATTGAACCGCCAAAATGCCTTGGTCCTGGAGCCCCTCCCACCAGGCGAAGAATGATTGGAGGCAGAGGAATGCCCGTCACTGAGCCGGATGGGGCGGGGCGGTTGCCAGAGGAGGCGGGTCAGAGCGAGGACGCGTAGTATACGCCTCTTGACAACTTGGTTCCCAGCATGGAAAAACATTCAGAAGCCGAAGATTAGGGGTTCAATAAAAATTTTTAATTATATTTCAAAGATTTCATACAGTGCAACAGTGAATATTCGCAGCTCATATCCTCAAGAGTTTTTTTTTACCAAATGCTTAATCCCCACGTCCCTCCAGTTTGTCCTGTCTTTTCGAGTTTCTGATTTGGTTATGGACTAACAGGTTAAAATTTCCATCTGTTTTGCTCTCCAGTTTTGGGAAAACGGGCGCCCACTGGCCCATCCTCATCAAGACCAATCCTAGCTCCTGACTTTGAAGAAGTAGGGGTCAGGAGAGGGGTCCCTGTACCTTTACAAGCATTGTCCTTTCAAACGAGGGACAGGAGAGGGAGAGACTTAACACAGTACAAGGAAATGAAGTCAGGAGAAGAAATAACCCAAGGCATGAGTGGCACGAACCTCTTGTGGTGTCCACACTCTGCCCCAGTAAGGAAGGACCAAAGAAAGACACAAATACGGGGGTAATAGGAAAAGCTTGACAAGGGTCCTTGCTTCCATTGTATTGACAGTTCTTAAGGTAGAGGGGCAAAAAATTTTTCTATGGACTGCACCCTTCAGATGACTATGGACAAAACTGGAGGGCTATCTCAGTAAAGTGCAGGAAGTGAGGCCTGGCAGGACACTGTAAACCCAGAACTCCGGGAGGTGGGGGAGGATCAAGAGTTCAAGGTCATCCCCCGCTACATAGAGAATCAAACCCAGCCTAGGAAGTATCTGAGACCCTGTCTCAAAACAACGAATACACAGAGACAAATCAAATTAAGGGTTCGAAGGGCCTCCTAGTCAGGACGGGAGAATGGAGCAGCCGTGAGAATCATGAAGGCTTCATTTAGCTAGCACCTTCCAAATTGGCACCATGGCATTTCCCAAGGCCGTCATCCCAAGCAGGAAGTCAAGATTTGACTGCCTTCTTCCCTCCATGTGCTGTGCCTCTCTGCCTCCAGCACAGGCCCGGTGGAGGCAGGGGAGGGGCTCCTGCAGCAGCAGCAACGATTTTGGCAGTATGAGGCTGGTGACTGCAGTGGGCCTGGCCTTGGGTGCCTTTCTGACTGTTCTTTTTACTGTTGCCAGCACAGGGTACCATGACTGGGGTGACACTTCACAACCAAGGATAAGAAAAACAAGGACAGTTCGTGTCCCAGAGTCCCACTGTGAGACACCTGCTGCTATTCATCTGAGGGACAGGTATGTGTGTGGCATTGCTGCCTGGGCTCAGTGCCTACACTGCTGCCTCCTGGGCTTGGCTCAGCTGGCCTGAGGAGATAACAGTGAGGAACACACACCCTCTCATTAATTTCTGAGCCAGTGGCTCTCTCAACCTGGCTTCAGGTCAATGTTCCAAGTCCAGTGTACTCCAGTAAGTCTGATCCACTCAGAACTGTGCCCTCCACTGTAGTCTCCTGGGCCAGTGGAGACCCACAGCCTATTCTTGTCTTCAGGTTCCCAGGCCTGAAGGGATAGGAAGGGATAAAGAATGGGGATGGACATCAGTTTCCCACTTCTGCAAGGAGTGGGTTCCGACAGCAGGCCTGATGCTGTCAGAGTTAGTTGCCTGGTTCACAGATGTTCAACCATACACACAAGTAAAGCCTTGGCATTTCTCCCTCCTCGTGACTCCCAGAGTTGAGCACCCTGCAGAGCGTTTGCTACTCCCATTTGTCCCCAAAAGGCAAAGCAAAGCAAAGCAGTCCAGTGGGAAACTCCGTCCCAAGTTTAAAATAAGCAAGCATAAAAAAATAAATCATGGCTACTTCCTTAGAGCCTTGGCTTAAAGACTCAAAAGAAAGAAGCAGGGGACAAGCAGAGTCCATAGCAGTCCTTCCCCAGGCCTGAGGGACACAGAGAAAGGGGCACCAGTGAGCAGCTGACAGGGTCCTGTGGAGGTTGGCCTTCAGGCCATGACTGAGTACAAGGACCTAGTGAGGGGCCCAGACTTGCAGGAGAAATAAAACTACTGGGAACACAGAGCCTCTTCAGCAAGAGCAGTCCAGTTACTTCTCTTGTCCCAGATAGGTCACCTGGCCGGGAGCAGGATGGGTATGTCGTGGTGGCATTCACAAGGGTTCTAACCTCCCTGCTCTACCCTGGCCCAGAATAATGTGTGAAACCATAGCCTTTTTGCCCACCACTGGCTACCAGTGTCTCGAGTCCACCAGCTCAGGTCGGAGGCTGAGTTTCTTCAGGCTCTCGTAGCCCACCACAATGACGATGGTGGAGGGTGTAGCCGAGATGATTCGGGCTGAGAGGCCCTTCATGAGGCCCCAGGGGCCCTCTTCTGCCATCAGCTGTCTGAAGGTCAGGATGATGGAGCTCTTGCCTTCAACCTGGAAAAATCACCACAGTGAAGATCCACCAACTGCCTTCAGTCACAACGGCTCTACTCACCCACACTGTGCTTCAGGCTCAAGTGAGGGCTCGAGGACTGGACTCTGCTCCTGGGGGCAGCAGTGACTTCCTCCAAGCTCTGTGGCAGACTACCTGAGTTTACTTAACCCTTTCTACCCCAGCTTCCTCAAACAGGAATGGTGATAATAGTCCCTGTGCAACAAGGTTGTTACACGCAAGAAAAAACGATACTTGTAAATGCCAACCATAGAGCCAGGCATGGTGGCACACATCTTTAACCCCAGCACTGAGGAGGTGGAGGCAACCTGGTCTCTGTAAATTTGAGGCCAACCTGGTCTATACAGTGAGTTCCTGGCCAGTCAAAGCTATACATGAACAACAGACTACATTAGCGCTGCCTGGCAGGAGAATGCTCACCGAGTACCCGCTCTCACTGCCCTCAGGCAAGCTATCCAGCTCTGAGTCTTCTCTTTGTGTCAGGGAGGCTTCATCCAATCCCCAACAAGGCCCTCAAGCAGCTCTACCCATCCATGGCTGCCTCAGGTCATCTCCACCCCTCTCAGTTTTAGGGCTAGAAGCCTCCACTATGTTCTGTGGTCACACAGCCAGTAGCCAGGGTTTCTTTGCCCTTTTTCTCGATAGTCCTACCTCCTTCCTCCTGCTCCCAAATCACAACTATAGAACCCACATCAGAGCACTTCTGCTTATGCAAGACACAGACTCCTTATTCATACCCTTCCCTGTCTGGTGCACCCTCACAAGGTGATGCCAGCCCTGTCTACCACAGCTCCCTGCTCTACCCTGGCTTCTTCAGCAATCTCCTCCACACCTCTTTTTCTCCTCCAGCATCTCATCTCACTTTGCTTCCACAACCACCTTTAGCCATGGCAAGGGCATTTTCAGCTTGGCCCTAGTGTCCTGCCTAGAACCCACAAAGCACAAGCCTGTCTTTTCTCCCTAGGATTGCCTCCTGAAACACCTGGGCAGGATTAAGGAAAGAGTGGGGCCAGCCATAGTTCTCCATGATAAAGGAGGATGCAATTGCATCCCAATCAGATGCCAGAATACTTATTTTCAAATGTTGGAAGAAGCACTCTCTTCCCTCCTCACCATATCCCAGTTCCCATACCACCCCCCTGTCTCCCCCACCAATCCCCATCCCATCCCCTTTCTGCTCCCCAGTGAGGGTGAGGCCTTCCATGGGGAGTCTTCAAAGTCTGTCATATCATTTGGAGCAGGGCCTAGGCCCTCCCCCACGTGTCTAGGCTGAGAGAGTATCCCTCTATGTGGAATGGGCTTCCAATGGCCATTCATATACTAGGGATAAATACTGATCCACTACCAGAGACCCCATAGATTCCCAGTCCTCCTAACTAACACCCACATTCAGGGGGTCTGGGTCGGTCCTACGCTGGTTTCCCAGCTATCAGATTGGAGTCCATGAGCTCCCCCTCCATTTTTCTTTTCTTGATTCTCCACTTTTCATCCTAAATTACCTTGGTTACACATTAAAAGTTTCCCTAAGAATTGATACAGCAAAACTTACCCTTTGCATATCATGTACCGTATACAGAGCTGAAGATCCTACTTCTTGGTGCTAGCTGACTGTCTTCAGAGCTGCCTTTAGACAGGAATTATAATTTCTGGGCAGTACCAAGAACTGTCAGTGTTTTGGATTGAGTCTACACATTACAACCTGTGAAAGCTATTTAAAAACAGTCCCAGGCAGCAACATGGCTCACTACTTACCATCAAGCCTGATGACATGAGTTCAATACCCTGGAGCCCACATGGTAGAAAGAGAAACCAACTACTGCAAGTTAACCTCTGACCTCTATATGCACATTAGTGTATACACACACACACACACACACACACAAAACAGAAACAAACAAAAAACCCACAAGTTTATCAGCTGGCATAGTGGTATGTATCTTTAATCTTAGTACTTGGAGGGCAGAGGCAGGAAAATCAAGAGTTCAAGGTCATCCTCAGCTTCAGAGGGAGTTTGAAGCCAGCCTTGTGAAGGAACTCTGGGACTTTGTGCCAAAACAACAAAAGACCAAACACGGAGGCAAGGCACCTTCCTCTAACCTCCAGCACTAGGGAATCATCAGGTCAGCATCAGCTACAATAGTTTTGAGACCAGACTGGACTACATGACACCCAGTCTCAAAAATAACAAACGAACAAACAAAAAGCCGAGGAGCTGTTGGTTCAGTACTTGCTTAAAAGTGCAGCACTTCTAAAAGCAGCTGTGACAGTACATGCCTCTGACCCCAGTATTCTAGACGTAGAGAAGAGTCAGGCGTTCAAGGCCATCACTGGGGTTAGTTATAGACATCAAATCCCACCTGGGATACATGAGAATGTGTCTTTAAGGGTGAAAAAAATACATAAAAAAGAAAGGACCAGCAAGATGGTTCAGTGGGTAAGGCTCCTGCTACCAGGCTTGACAACCTGAGTTTGATTCCCAGGGCCCACAAATGTCTGTAAAGAATTTACCCACTCACACAAGTTTCTTGCTAGCTTCTGCTCCTATCATGTCTATCTAATATATACACACACAATAAATAAGTATAGTAATTTTGAAAGGAAAAAGGACATTTTTGTCTCTCTTCCCATTTTCTTTCAAGTCTTGCCTCCTCCTCCTCCCTACTCCAAGATCACAACTTTAGAGACAACCTCTTTGATTTAAATCTCTCATTCTTTCTGGATTCATGGCCTAGTGGAAAAATCAGAGACTTCTGAAGTGAATATGAAACAATAATTCTAATCACCACAATTGCAAGGTAAGGAAGAAGGGTGGGTGGCTTAAGGCATAGGCTAATAGAGCATGGAACAGAGTCCAACTGAAGGCTAAAAGAAAGCATTAAGAATTCCCAGAGGCAGGCCATATAATGGGCAGAGATGTACAAGGTGCAGATAGCGTAAGAAAAGCAATCTAGACACTTTCAAGAACTCAGTTGGTATCTGTACAGATAAGCATGGGAAGGGAGTTGGATGGTTACAAGGCTGACTAGACATCAGGGTCCGGGCACACTGAAATCACAGGGACACTGGAGGCCTACAGATCATGCTTCTAATCCCTGAGTCAAGGGTGGGGAGGAGACTGGAGAGGAGGCCAGCATTACCTGCACACGGGTTCGGATGACATCCATGGGGTTGGTGAGGATGGAGGCAGTGGCTGCAGCCAGGGGCCCAGAGATGGCTTGGAAGACAATGTGAGGGCACTCCTGAGGACACAGGTACGACAGCTGCTCTGGAATCCAGGGAAAGACAATGCCTCAAGATACAAGGTACCATCCACCTACCCTCACAATGCCTTTACAACGAAGACAAGCCCTCAGCCCTCTGCTATCTTGGACCTTTATATTATACGTTTTGCTTCTCTGCTTCTACCTGAAACCACCAGAAATTCATATTATATCTTTGGATCTTTTCAGAAGTCATTTTGAACATACCATCCATTTTAAAAGGACAAGACTTAGAGAGGGATTTATAAACCTCTTTGCTTGGTGATTCCTTTCATCTGATTGATAGAAAAGCATTTCTGATGTAAAAAAAAAAACAAAAAAAAAAAAACAGTAGCACATACCCTATGTGGCATTCTAGTAGGAAACACTTAAAAACCACATAATTAGCCAGGCAGGCCATGGTAGCTCCAGCCTGTAATCGTAGTGCCCAGGAGACTGAGGCAGGATTGCTATGAGTTTGTTACCGCATAGGCTGTAGAATAAATCCCAGGCTAGCTTGAGCTTAAAAAGTGTGACACTGATACACTGGAGTCTTTATGGGAGGGACTGAGTGACAGTCATGGATAAGAAGGCTGTGCACTACATCCGGCAAACCTTTTCCTTTCAAAGTTCTTTACCTTTAGGGGGTTCAGGGAAGACAAGATATCATGTAGCCAAACTGGCCTGGAACTTAGTATGTAGGTGAGGAGGAGCTCTGATCTCCTCTCACCACCTCCAAGTCTTAGGATGACAGGCATGTGGCGCCACAGCAGTCTACACAGTGCCTGAGATGGCTCCCAGGGCTTCCTGCACACTAGGCAAGCACGTTCCTAGCCCTTCAAAATTCATTTGGAATTTTTGATTATGTAAATATTTTCACAAATATAAACAATTAATATTAAAATAGAAAGTCTTACCCTACAGTGAGGACCAGCTTATTCCAAGGGAAGGAAAAAAAAAAAAAAAAAAAAGCCAGGTGTGATGAAGCATGGCTTTAATCCCAGCATTTGGGAGACAGAGACTAGCAGGTCCCTGAGTTCAAGGCCAGTTTCAGGACATCCAGGGCTATACAAAGGAACCCTCTCAAAAAACAAAACAAACAAAAGCTTCAGTCAGGCATGGTGATGCTCTTCAAAAATAAAGGTAAGAGGGCCTGGAGTCTGAGGTCATCTTCAACTACAGAGTGAGCTCCAGGCCAACTTAGACTACATGACACTGTGTCTCAAAGTAAGAAGGGGTTCAGTTAGTAGAGTGCTCACCTAGCATGCATGGAGCCTAGAACGCAGAGAACCTAGCATACATGGAGCCTAGAATGCAGAGAGCCTAGCATGCATGGAGCCTAGAATGCAGAGAGCCTAGCATGCATAGAGCTCTGGGTTTGACACACAGCACATAAAACCAGGCATGGCAGACACATCTAATCCTAGCACCCTAGAAGTAAACAGAGGAGCATCAGAAGTTCAAGGCTACACAGTGACTTCAAGGGCTCCATGATATTCTATTTAAATTTGAAAAAGGAAGAAAAGCCAGACATAGCAGTGCATGCTTGTAATTTTTATAAGGTCCACCATGTCTCAGAACAAGGACAATTACACCAAGGCCTATTTTCTCACAGTGCCACTGGGAAGTGAGCCTGCAAATAAATTCTCTGCTTTACTCTCTTTTGAGGTAAGACAAGAGTTCATTTATTTAGTCAACAAAGATTCAGTGAGTCCCATGGGTTGACCACCCTGGGTCCTGAGGGCAGGACGGTGAATAAAAGTGCCTCAAATTCTTGCACCCGGGAAGTGCACATTCTAGGAGAGAAGGGACAATGAACAAATAAAAAAGTAAAACACGTAGCCATGTAGAAGGTGCATACTATAGCTAAAATAAAGCGAGAGAGGAAGACAGGGAATGCTAAGGGTAGGGGTGAGGTAAGTTATGATTTTAAACAAAGTAGCCATGGTACTTCCGGAGAAAGTGACATTCAGAAACCCCCTGGTGGTGGGAACGTAAGCCACATGTGCCTGGGCAAGGAGTTTCCAAAGATAACATCTATCCAAAGTGCCAAGGCAGAGGCAGGTGGACCTCAGTGAGCTCAAGGCCAGCCTGGCCTACACAGTGAGTTCTAGGACAGAGCCAAGGCAGCAGCATGCCTGAGGAGCTCAGGGGGCAGCAAGGCCAATGACGTAGAGCAGAGCAATTGGAGGGAGCAGCAAGTGAGGTTTGAATTAAGTAACCAAGGACCCTGAGGGTACTAGAAGAATTTAGGCTTTTACAGTAAAACAGGGGGTCACAGACTCATAATCTCAAAGATTTCCTCTCAGTTTCTCTTCTATGGTCAGTCACCAGTCCTTGAGATTGTTTTTCAGGTGCTTCGTTCTGGTAGTTCGTGTCGTGGTAGGGAAAGATTAGGAAGACGGGGTTGGCAGGCAGAAGCCACAGCTTCAGTCTCAGTCGACATGGCAGAATTCAGTAAGCCTGGCAGAGCCACCTCTTCCCTAGTTTGCAACTGTGTTTCTCCCCAAAGTCAAGCATGCCAACAGAAACAGGGCAACCTGGAGTCTGCCTCACGGGTGCCCTTTTTCTCCTGAAGATGGCATTTTGCAATCGTAAACTGCAGTACTGGGACGCACACTGCCTGCCTCCTGGGCCTGTAACGCACTGGCCCCAGGTCTGCAAGAGGCACAGGACCTAGATTCCAACTCTAATTCTGTATGGGTGCCACTTTCCTAAAGCTCACAAAGCGAATAGAGAGAGTTAAGAGGGCAGGACAGAGCCCATGTCTTTCCTCCCTCTTCATTATTCATTCAACAAATGTTTACTGAGCACCGAAATCTACAGGCAGACTCAGTTTAACTATCTTCTAGCTAAGTGACTTTGGACACCAGTAATAAATGAATATTTATTTAATGTTTGCTACATGCCTGGCATTATGAGACCCAGGCAGAGGAAGAAGGAGCTACACACGTGGTACACACACAATTAATCCCAGCACTTGGGAGACGGAGGCAGGTGGATCTCTTTTTGTTTAAGGCCAACCTGGTCTACATAGCAAGTTCCAGGCCAGGGGATCTACATAGAGACCCAAAAATAAAACAAACAAACAAAAAGAAAAAAATATTTTCCTGGATCTTATGATTCTAATTAAGGAGCTAGAAGTTGGGGGTAAAATAATTGCAAACAAGTGTCAAGAAGGAATAAAGGAGCTAAAACAGGAAGCAGAGACAGCCCTCTTTCCAGCAGGATAAAGACACTCTTGATGGGTGGTGGCACGCATCTTAATCCCACCACTTGGGAGACAGGCAGGCAAATCTCTGTGAGTTTGAGGCCTTCCTGCAATACATAGTGAGTTCCTGGACAGCCAGGACTATGAACAACCTGTAGCAAAAAACAAAAAAAGTTGTTTCTTTTTTTGTTTTTTTTTTTTTAACAAAGGTGACACATGATTGAGGCCAGAAGCATGAGAAGCCAGCCACATAAAGAACAAAGGATAAGGTGCCCCAGGCAGAGAGCTCTATCACTGAGCTGCATGCCCAGCTTTGTACCCAGAACTTAAGAGACTAATCTATTAGGAACATTTATAATGCACAGCTGAAAACCTGGCTCTTGGCTAGCAGGGGTAGGAGAATCACAAATCCAGAGCCTGCATGACTACAGAACAAGTTCAAGTCCAACCTAGTAGCTTAGTGAGATGCTGGCTCAAAATCAAAAGTACAAATGGGAGCCAGCATGTGGCTCCGTTGGTAGAGCTTACCTAGCCTAGCTAAAACATGATCTGAACCTTAGCACGGCACACACCAGACACGGTGCACGCCTTTAATCCTAGCACCCAGGAGGTAGAGGAAGGAGGATTAGAAATTCAAGGTCAGGCAGCCTGGCCCACATATCTATCAGGCAAGCTAGAGCTATATAGTGAGGCCTTATCTCAGAGAGAAAAGAAGATAAGGTCATCTTCAAGTACATAGTGAGTTGGAGGCCAGTGTGGGATACACAGTTAGAGATCCTGTGTCCAAAACAAGTTGGGCATAGTGACACATGCCTGTCATCCCAGCACATGGATAGAAGGCAGAGATAAAAGTTTGAAGTCATTCTTGGCTGCAGAGCAAGTTTAAGGCCTTGTTGGATAATATGAGACCTTGACTCAAATAAAAAAGCACTAGGTGGTGGGCACATGCCCATAATCCCAAGACCTGGTGGGTAGAGGCAGCAGGATCAGTAGATTAAGGCCAGCCTGAGGTACAGGAGTCCCAATCCAAAAACTCAAAAAACAAAAACCCAACACAAAACAAAAACAACACACAGGAACTTCAAGAACCAACACAAAATTAGCTAAGTATGGCAGTGTAAGCCTGTAATTCCAGCAGCATAAGAGACAAAGGCAGAAACTTATTGAAAAATAAAGTTTAAGATGGGTATCCCCTCCTGTACCTTAGGACTTTAGAGACTGAAGCAAGAAAACTCTTCAGAGTTCAAGGATAGTCTCAGCTACACACTGAGTGAGTTTCAGGTTAGTATGGGCTGCAGATTAAGATCCTAGTTTAAAAACAAAACCAATATTTAATTTTTAAAGAGTCAGTCAGTGATACAGTTCAGCGCCCAAGCAGCTATCTATGTGCAAGGGCGCACGAAGCCTAGTGCTCCATCCTAGACTACAGACAGAGCCTTCACAGAGCCCGACGGTCAGAATGTCGGCTGAGACCTCTGGATAGGTTTGGCTGACAATGCTACAGAATGTGGGCATACAGGGAAACCTAACTCTTAAGTACTCGTGAGATCAAGTGAGGGCAAAGGCCAAAGGCAGACTCCAGAGAAAACATGCCCCCGGGACTTGCATTACTTTTATTCAGTCTGGCTTTTCTGCAATGCTAGGGATTAAACCTCGGGCCTCTTTGTTACTTTTATTTAGTCTGGCTTTTCTGCAATGCTAGGGATTAAACCTCGGGCCTCACACATGCTAGCCCAGCTCTCCTCAATTGAGCTACATGCCCAGCTTTCCTAAGAGTCTGCTGAGGTAATCCCAGCACTTACAGAGCAAAAGCATTGCTGTTAGCGCTACAGTGTTGGACTACAGTGAGTTGGAAGCCGGTCTATGTTAAACAGGGAGACCCTGCGTTGCCTCACAAAAACACAGAACAAACATTGACTGCTAGAATCTACTCCCAAAGGGTAAGGGTGGCAGCACACACAGGGTTCAATTTTACTACAAAGTCTAGGTGAAATACTGTGATAAGTAGAAGAAACAGAGCTAGCAAACTAGTGTTCAGCGGCATACACCTGTGCCCCCCAGCACTCAGTGGGGCTAATTTGATCCTCGCCCCCTCTATACTCTTCTCCACTCTAAAAACACGTAGAAACAACAGTATCGCTGCCCCATTAGTAAGTGTTCCCCTTCCCAGGCCCTGCTTACCTGCATAGAAGTGGTAAAAGGGCCACCACACCGCACTGTTGGGGATATATGTCATCAGCGAGGCCACGTAGCCTCGGTAGAAGCCTCGAAGCCCATCCGCCCGCAGAATCTGTCTGATGATGTCCTTAGTTTGGCCAAAGGCAATCAGCCCCTGTCCCTCTAGGTTCCCACGAACTTGGAAGCGACCCATTTTCTCCCCCTTGCGCTGCATCATCAGGTGCTGAGAGACAACATCGATGGGTACTGTGATGCTCTGGGCCACTAGGGAGGCAGAGCCGCCAGCTACCAGTGATTTGACTGTGTTACTCTGGCTGTAGTCAGATACAAACTTCCGGGTAAGCTCATAAGTGGTGACATAACACTGGCCAGAGATGAGTGTGAAGGTGTTGACCAGGAACCCCCGGTAGAGGCCAGCCACTCCATCTGCTCGCAGGATCTTCACAAAGGCGTCAAAGGTCCCATGGTAGAGGCTCCTGCCCTTCTGAACCTGCAGCCGAGTGCGGATGAGGGTGAATGGGTACACACTAACCCGGATCATCATCGTCATCGCCACACCGAACACATAGAACTTCTTCTTGTCCAGGTGTTCCCACTCAATGATCTGGATGTTCCGCTTGTCCTCCATTGTGCCTGAAGACCTGGGATTTGGGCAGGCAGGGGGATGTGAGGAAGGTCAGAACTTTATTTCTTTCCCATCCTGCCTAGGCTTCAAAGTCACCCTCTCAGGCTGCATCTCTTGGGATACTCACCTCAGCAAAACCTATTCTTCACAGCCCGGCTCCGTCCGCACACAACCCAGAGCAGCCCCTCTGCACTTCTGCCCTTGACCAGTCTTTCCAACTCAGAGTCCTTCTAGAAACCACCCCTCAACTCATGACAAGGCTAGACAGCCTCACCTCAGCCCCTACGCAGCTTGTAAGACTATCCATTCTGAATTCAGTCTCTGCCTAGGTCTTGGCATCAGAGTCTTGAACATGGATCATTCTGCCTTCCTTGCCTGGGTACACTTAGGATACAACGCTGTGGACAATCCATCCACCAAGGCCCACATGGCTAATGGGATGTCACTAAGTGACACAGAGGAGGTTCCTGGAGGCTGGGCTGCCCCTGGTTCCTCTGAAGAAGCAACCACCTTTGCCCTTTCACCCTCGGTGTGAATCATCTTATGTACGCTTGTGTCTGCTTGCCTCACCCCCCCCCAATGCTGGCTGCCCTGACCCCCGCCCCACCCTCGCTGTAATTTATATTTTCTCTAGTCTAAATTAGAAGAAAGTGTGGGGAAGAGAGCAGGCAGGGATTTCACACTAGGGGGCATCCCGTAACCACCTCCCCACTCTCCAGGAAAAGGAGTCTAAAAGTCAGGAGCAGGCCAAAGGTCAGAGTGCTCTTTGGCCATTAACTAACCCCAGAAAGAGGAAAGAGCCACCTGAGCTGGTTTCCCTGAAGAAAGCTACAGGGCCTGCTTGAATCTGGGCCGTTAACCCTAGGTATACAAACTACAAAACAACAAAAACGTTTCTGGGAAATGAGCAGACATATATAATGGGTCAAACATAACCAGCCCAGAGCCACATAGCTGCTCAGTGGTGGGGGCAAGATAAAAGTCAAAAGCTTTACTCCACTCTGCCTCCCGTGCCGTTTGAGTTGAAGATCTCAACACAACACAATTTCTCTGCTCAATTGAAAGCTAAGTCCTCCCATGGGAGGCAGTGTAAATGCTCTCGTGGCTGCCAGTTCCCTCAGCTTTATTCCAGAGACAGCTAGGACTGCCTCCTCTCTCCTGTTCTTGTGGAGTGATTGAGCTTATTGGCCGAGCAAGCATGTGGTCATCACAAGACAAACACAGCTGGGCATGCGCACACTGCATGCAGCACAGGGCAGAAGGGCAGAGAAATGAAGTGTTCTGCTCCAGGACCTGGTTTCATGGGCACCTTCTAAACCTGTCAAGCTGTCACCCTGTGCAGGCATTTCTGATGAGCAATCCTAAGGCCGGGCCCACTGCTCCATCTCCTCTCGCCTTCATCTCTCACATGTGTCAATTACTATAAATCTCTGAATGAAGCCAGCTCCCCCGAGGCAGGTAATTCCTACCAATGTCATGGCAACAGGAGGAGCCACTGAAGGTCATGACTCAATCAATAAGGCACCATACTGGAAAGCTAGAGGGCGCTACGCCCTTGGAAAAAGAAGTTTCTCCCTCAAATTGGGCTTGCTAGCTGTCACTGCTGAAATATCAGTTCTCCTGTTTCATCTGCTAGAAAATCCTCTCTGCAGAAATCTGAATTACGATCATTCTTCCGCCTTCCTGATCCAGCCAGTCTGACTTCTTTACGGCCCTTTGTTAGACCCTAATTTGTGTATTTGATCCCAGTTCTGGATTTGCTGGCACCTTTAAAACTGTTCTTGGGGCTGGGGATGTATGTAGCTCAGTTAGAGTGCCTGCCTAGCATGCACCAGGCCCTAAATTCAATCCCCAGCATGGCATAAAAAATCAGGTGTGGTGGCCCATGCCTGTAGTCCTAGCACTGGAGAGGCAGATGTAGAAGATGACAAGTCTATAGTCACCTTTGACTATATCACAAGTCCAAGGCCAGCCAGGGTTACAAGACACCTGGCTTTAAAAACAAAACAGAACATTGTTTGTGAATTGTTACACGCTTTTTGTACATCCCAATGGATTAGCCAGATCAGGCAGCACGCTATACTCGAAGTCATCAAATGAAATGGGAGACAAACTAGTAAGCACGCACCACGCCTCCTGTCACTCACTTCCACTCTCTCACACAAACAGAACTCACAACTAAATTAGTCGCTTGGTTTTGCTGTTTGTTTTGTATGGGTCTCATGGGGCCCACGCTGGCCTAGAATTCTGTCTTCACCCTTTCCTAAATGCTGGGATTACAGACGTGAGCCACCATACCCTTGTCCAGTTTATTAAGCACCGGGACCAAGCCTAGATCTTCTTGCAAACATCCTACCAACTGAGCTAGATCATCAGCCGATGGAGCTACGGTGACAGTATTTTGTTAACAGTAGAGTATTTCTCTCACTGCACAAAGTTCTACTGGGCAGTGATTCCCCAAGTACTCGACACCCACAGTGACCCACAGATTAGCAGCGTGGGCATTACCCGGAGTTGCCTACACAAGAGCACGGCCAGGTGTGGTAGCACGTGTTTGTCACTCCAGCACCAGGGGGCTGATGTGAGAACCAGTTCAAAGTCAGCCTGGGCTACACAGGCTGGGGGAAGGGGACTTCAGGCCATACCTTACACCTGCTGATTAAGAAAAAACACTGACATCTCTAGGTGGTTTATATTAATTGTCAAATTAATTGGGGAGCATTTGCTTTAATTACTAGAGACTGACAGTTTTATAAGAATTACAACTGTTCTCGGAGTCCAAGATCCTTGGGACTAGGTTAGGAGCCCTCCTCCGACTCCATGTGGGACTTTGACACAATAATGACCAATCGGTCCATTCCAATCTTTTCTGTTGACAGCTCCCACCTTGTGCTGGTCAGCTCCTGATCAGACCCAGGGGCCGCAATTCGCAGACAGAAACGAACACTAACCAGCACCCTCTGTTCTTCTTGCCCTCTGTGAGGCATCAGGCTCTGCATCCTGGGAGCTGTCACCCATTTGAACGTGAACATATTATTCTGGAACACCGGTGCCGCTGACTATTCATTGCCTTCCCCTAGGTCCTAGCGAAATCTCCTCCCACTACAAGACAGCCTCCTCCCTCTGGCATGGTGAGGTTCCCACCCAGTCTTTCTTGGTCTTCAATACAGGTTTCCACATGAACCCTCATCACAGACACATGACAATCCCCTCCCCTTACTCCACGTGACACCCTCATTTATGCACCTTCGGTCCGGCTCTTGCTCCGCCAATTCGGGGTCCTTAGGTATGCCCCTCGCCATGCTCCTCTAGTCGTCAGCCTCTCATGCTCCTATGCCAGGAAGAGATGCCTCGCCAGACTTGCCTTTCGTAGCCAAATTTGCAAGGAGACTTCCCATGGCGATGCAGCCCCGCAGAGCAGACATCCGCTGCCTCCTCGACAAGTCGGTCCTTAGGTACCTCCGGTCCCTCAAGACACACAAGCACCGCAGTTTCTTACCTTCTCAGACCCCGGCGGTTCGGCTGCGTCTGAGAACTCCGGCCCTGAACTCCTAGACTGCAGTCCCCGCACTACACTCCATTCCCAGGGACAGCAAGACTCGGTTCGCATCTTCCTCCATCTCGACTGGGAGCCTGGAACTGCCGGAACCGGAAGCCGGGGTGCTGTCATTCCCACCCACTGTGGAGTGGCTATAAAGCCACCAATGGCATTCTTAGGCTTTGAGCCTCCCTCCAGCGGGACCTCTTCGGCCATCTTGGATTAAGGCAGTAGCCCCGCCTGCTTTGGCTTCGCTATGCCCTCAAGCCTGTCACGCGTGCGTGTCCCGCTAGGGTCCTTCGTAATTGGCTGACACAGAAACCAAGAGTCAGAGATGGCTGCTCCCTCCCTGTCTTTCTTTCTCTTTTCCTTCCTTTCTTCTCTTTTCTTCTTCTTTATTATTTTCTTCTTCCTTTTTTTTTTTTAAATCTTTTTTTTTTCTTTCTGGGCTAGGTCTTGCTATGAAGACCTGGCTGACCTCCAATTTGTTAATCCCCCTGCCTCAGATTTCCAAGTGCTGTGATTACAGACCTGCGCCTCCACTCCTGGTTTCTGGGGCTCTTCTTGACAACACAGTTAAAATGAGTCACCTTTCAGAATTTGGTTTTCAGTAGAGAGAGGAAGGGAATCTAATCTTTAACTTTTTTCCATACCTTTTCTCATTTTTGGAGCCCAAACAGTAGAAACTGAAGTGGCCCCAGCTCTGCGTCTGGTTTTACCCATATGTAGGTTTTTAAAAGTTGTTTGTTTATTCTGTACTTTCAGCCTATGCTGGATAGTGTTTTTCTGTCATCCTGAAACCAGCTTGATTCATCAGGGAAGAGGAAATGTAAACTGAGTAATGCTTCTGTTGGACTGGCCTGTAAACCAGGAGGCTGACATTTTATTGGTTAACGATTGACGTGGAAAGGCCCATCCTACTAAGGGTTTTGCTACCCTTGGCAGCCTGAATGTAGCCTACGGAGAAGGGCACTATGCAGTCACTCATAGTCTGCTTCAGCTCTGCCCTCTTGGTTCCTGCCCTGACTTCCTTTCAGTAGGAACTATAATTTTTAACATTAAGAAAATCCAACCAGGATGTATCCCTGGTGCACGAAAGGACTTCTGGAGCACATTCCCCATGGAGGGATACTCCCCTAACCTAGAGGCAGGAGGGAGGGCCTAGTCCCTACTCCAAATGACTTCACAGATTTTGTTGATCCCTCCTGGAAGGCATCACCCTTCTTGTGGAGTGGGGGGTTAGAGGGGGTGGGAGGGAAGGGTGGGGGGTATGGGAGGGAGGGATGGAGGGAGAGGGAACTGGGATCAATATTTAAAATAAGAAAAAATAATAATAATAAAACATTGCTAGAAAAGGTTGGCATTAAACCTTCTTAGCACCATGTGCAAAGATAAAGATATTTTCCTAAATTGCTTTTCCAGAATCACATTTGGAAGGAAAATTAAATGTGGTCTTTGAACACTACAAATCATTTAATAAAATCAACGTATCATGGGGAAAAAAAGATTAAGAAAATCCTGGATGTGGTCGAACAAGTCTTTAGTCCCAGCACTCAGGAGGCAAAGGCAGGAGGATCTCTGTGAGTTCAAAGCCAGCCTGGTCTACATAGTGAGTTCCAGGACAGCTAGGACTGCATAAAGAGACCTGTCCCAATAAACAAAAGAAAGGAAAGAAACAAGTGGTGTAGCACCCTCCTTTAGTCCCAGCCAGGAGGAACCAACCAAACCTTGTCTCAAAACCTGAAACAAAAACAACTTGGGAAAGGATGTCTCTCTTTCTTTTCTGTTCTTTCTTTTTCAAGACAGGGCTTCTCTATGTAGCTTTTTAGACCAGGTTGGCCTTGAACTCACAGAGATCTGCTTGCCTCTTCCTCCCAAGAGCTGGCATTAAAGGCGTGTGCCAGCACTGCCCATCTGGACAATCATTTCTTTATGGGGAAAACTCAGACTCCCTTCTAGCTTTGGAGAATATACCGCATATTGTTGCTATATTGTGTATTATGATATCTGTAATATAATAATTCTCCCAGTGCACAGAATTTCATCCTCCTGTAACTTACTGCCCACTGTAACTTTCTCATGGCTCTCTCACCTCTTGGCAGTCTCCAGTGACTAACCATTGTTCTCCTAAATTCTCCTGCTTCCCTGCACCCACATCAGTTGCCTCACTACCACTGTAACCCCAGAAGCAAGGGATCTGGCACCCTCCTCTAACCTCTGTGACAACAGCATACATGAGCTCATGGCCAACAAAAAGACATACACAAATACACAAATAAAAGCAATCTTTAAAAGAAATTTAAATATCTTCTTAACTGGTCACCACCTCTTCATACCTACATTGTTTCTTTCAGTTTTATGGGTGTTTTATTTTTATTTGGTTTGGTTTTGGTCTTTCAAGACAGGGTTTCTCTGATTAGCGCTGGCTGTCCCAGAACTCACTCTATAAACCAGGCTGACCTAAAACTCTGAGATCCCCCTGCCTCTGCCTCCCAATGCTGGGATTGAAGGGGTGCACCAAGGCAACCTTAATTTGTTAGTAGACTTTCTGAGATTATAGTATAATCACATCATTTCCTCCCTTCTGCTTCCTCACCCCAACCCCTCCCAGGCGCCCGCCTTGTTCTCATTCAAATTCATTAACTCCTTTGTGTGTGTGTGTATAAAACACTGGCTCAATAAAGTACTTCTATGTATTTCTCCAGAGCTGACCATTTGGTATTGGACCACCAGTTGGTGTGCTTTCTTGAGGAAGACTAAATTGTATGATTTTGAAGCCATACTCTCACTCTGTAGCCAAGGCTGACCTCAATCACAAGCCGATCTCATCTCAGCCTGCAGTAAATGCCTTTCTTCACTGTTGTGCTGTTCCCATCAACGTAGTTCAGACTTCATTTAACAGTGAGTTCTAGCCCACAATTACCTCCTTCTCCTGAACTCAGGCAGGGGTTTGGTCAGGCAGGGGTTTGGTCAGGCAGGGGTTTGGTCAGGCAGGGGTATGGTCAGGCAGGGGTATGGTCAGGCAGGGGTTTGGTCAGGCAGGGGTTTGGTCAGTCAGGTGTGTGGTCAGGAAGGGGTATGGTCAGGCAGGGGTTTGGTCAGGCAGGGGTTTGGTCAGTCAGGTGTGTGGTCAGGAAGGGGTATGGTCAGGCAGGGGTTTGGTCAGGCAGGGGTTTGGTCAGTCAGGTGTGTGGTCAGTCAGGTGTGTGGTCAGGAAGGGGTATGGTCAGGCAGGGGTTTGGTCAGTCAGGTGTGTGTAGAAGGGGATGGTCAGGCAGGGGTTTGGTCAGGCAGGGGTTTGGTCAGGCAGGGGGGAAGGGGTATGGTCAGGCAGGGGTTTGGTCAGGCAGGGGTTTGGTCAGGCAGGGGTTTGGTCAGGCAGGGGTTTGGTCAGGCAGGGGTATGGTCAGGCAGGTGTGTGGTCGGGCAGGGGTTTGGTCAGGCAGGGGTTTGGTCAGGCAGGGGTTTGGTCAGGCGGGGGTTTGGTCAGGCAGGGGTATGGTCAGGCAGGTGTGTGGTCAGGCGGGGGTTTGGTCAGGCAGGGGTGTGGTCAGGCAGGGGTATGGTCAGGCAAGATCTATGAGTAGAGCAGAGTGCTTCACAGACAGCCTCGATGGCTTCAGGGCTGGGACGTGGTTTACTTTAATCAGCTGGTTCTTTGTGATTGACAAGAGACTCTGATGACTCAGCCAGTTGTGTCGAGGAGGGTCTTGGTTTGTCACACAGAGACTCAAGCAGGAGGGGTCCTCATGCCCACCTGAACTGAGATGTTGTGTTTGTGTATGCTTTCTGTCTTTCATGTGCCACCAAGGCCAGAATGGTACCCGATTTGCTCATTGATATGTACTCACAATGCTGACCACATTATAGTAGATCCTTGTAGCTTGGTGAATAGATTCCCAGGATGGGAGAGCCCCCGGCATGCAAAGAAGCACTGTGTCAAAAGGCTTTGGGATACCAGCTCAATGCGGGACTCTAGGAAAGTACCTGTGGAGGACAGTGGTCAAAGCAGGAGACAATGCACACCCAGACCAACCTTACCACTAGTTAACCAAGGCCAGCTGTCGGCTCATCTATGTGTCACAAAGCAACAGGACTTTCAGGGAAAGTCCAAGGGAGTAGTGGTGGGCTCAGGGCTCAGTTGCAAAGGAGCTGGAAGCAAAACACCATTCCTAAGGTTCTTTTCATTTTATTCTGAATTAAATGAAACACTGTTTGGGCTCTGGTACAGAATTGTGTTTAGAAGGTTCTTCTTATTCTAGCATAGATGAGGAGGGGCTGTCTCAGAAGAGCTATTGGCAATCGATAGCCGCTGGAGGGAGAAGAATTATATCCAATCCTCCCTCTCCTTCTCTCTCTCTCTCTCTCTTTCTCTCTTTGTCTCTCTCTCTCTCTCCTTCCCTACCTCCCTTCCTACTCCCCCTTTTTAAAACACACTCGAAGGCAGAGGCAGGCAAATCTCTGTGAGTTTGAGGCCAGGCTGCTCTACAGAGCTAGTTCCAGGACAGGCTTCAAAGCTACACAGAAAAACTCTGTCTTGAAACACCATTTTTCCCCCATCAAGAATAAAGAAAAATTAACAAGGAAGAAATCTGGCTCTGTGGTGGGTTTGAATACATTTCTAAAAGCAAAACAAAACAAACAACAACAAAACCCAACTCCAAATCACCAATACTATGTTGACATCACCTTAAGAAATTCTGTGATGGCTAAAGAAACTCCATTTTGCCAGGCAGTGATGGCACAGGCCTTTAATCCCAGCAGAGGCAGGCAGATCTCTGAATTCAAGGCCAAGCCTGGTCTACAGAATGAGTTCCAGGACACCAGGGATACACAGAGAAACCCTGTTTCAAACACTATCCCTCAAAAGAAACTCCATTTTATGGTAGGCATCCATCTTAGCACCCCCCAACCATTTATCTCTGACTCTAATCACTAGAAGATAAGCTTCCAGTAACCCTGACTCAGTGACCCCACCCCAAAAATGTATAGCCGTGACTATCTCCGTGTTGTGATATAACTGACTGCCTTCTTGTTCCTGTAACTTGCTTACGCAGAAACCCAAAGATTGTTTTGAGTCACCTTAACCACCTAACTTAGCAGAACAGACCAGTTTTTGCTTGCTTTCATAGATACTGAAGGTCTTCTTGTGGTTTTCCCCTTTAAAAATTTTCCTTTCAACCTCCTTCTCATGGCAATCTTAAATTTGGCTTAGAGACTGTTGATCCTTCCAGCAGCTAATCCATAAATCTTTTAATTATGATTGGGTTGATTTTAATTATGATTATAATTAAGGCCATAGACTTTGTGGTCTTTTCCCTAACACTTCCCCTTGCTGTCATCCTAATGGAGAGCAGGCCCAACTTCGTATTCTCCACATTTTCCTCGCCATGTCTTTTGTCTTTTTGTCTGTCTGTTGTGAGTCTGTCTGTATCTGGGCCTGCCTGAGGGCTGTCTTGTGAATCTGTCTCCATATCTGTGTGTGAGTCTGGTGAAGGGCTCTGCTGTGTCTTTGTTGAACAGCACAGGGAAGGAACAAGATACTTTACAGAAACCTTTAACAGTTTTATAAAAGATTAAGTCACAGACTCTAACAGACACAGATAACAAGTGCCACAAACACCAAAATCCAAATATTGTGGGCAAAAATTATGATGGATACTCATTTTACAAGGTTGCTTTCAAACTCTACTTTTGCCGTATTCAGCAAATGATTATTAGAACACACACTCATTACTCTGAATCGGGAGCAGGGAAGAGCACATAATTTAAGATTACAGCTACACATTAGCTCAGGGTGTAAATGTTGATTACATAGGAATCCAAGGCAAATAAGGTTGATTGTTATATTGTTTCTTTTAAAGGCCAGGTAAACCAAAAGGCTGAGGACACAGCAGGATATCAATGTGAGTCTTAAGTGACTTCAAGGTGTATTATTAACTTTGGTTGTGTGGCCCAGAAAAGACTCAGTCTCTTAGAAGGTAAGAGATAGTTTTATTATAATGCATCAACACATAGCTCCTCTTGCCAGGAGTGCTTGTGCAAACCTGTAATCCTGGCTGCCTGGGAGGCTGAGACAAGGGGATTACAAGTTCAAGGCCTGCTGGACCTACTGAATGAGTTCAATGACAGATTGGACAATTTGGTGAGACCCTGTCTCAAAAGTATGAAATACCTAGTACACATCATGAGACCCTAGTTCTAATGTGATGAGAGAGAGAGAGAGAGAGAGAGAGAGAGAGAGAGAGAGAGAGAGAGAGAGAGAGAGAGAGAGAGAGAGAGAGAGAGAGAGAGAGAGAGAGAGAGAGACTCTTAACAAGCATGGCAGTTCACATATATAATTCCATCACTTGGGACACTGAAGCAGGTGATTGTCATGGATTTAAGGACAGCCTGAGTTGCATGATGTGGTGGTTGATGTGGCATCAAATTCTATGTTCTTGACCTCTTGTTCAAAGAACTGAAAACAGGAGCTGGAGAGATGGCTCAGCCATTAAGAATGCTTACTGCTCATGGTTCCTGCAGAAGACCTGAGTTTGGTTCCTAGCAGCACCCACACTGGATGATCCAGTCTCCTGCAACTATAGCTCTTAGAGACTCGATACCTTCTCCTGGACCTCTTTGGAACCTGCACCCAGACAGGTACATACCCAAACATAGACACATAATTAAAAATAATTACTTTTGAAGGGGTTGGAGAGCTGGCTCCTCAGTGAAGAGCACTTGTTCTCACAGAGGACTCCAGTTGCATTCCCCATACCCACATGATAACAGCTCACAATGGTCCATAACTCCAGGTCCAAGAAACCCAGTGCTGCCCCTCTGACTTTCTTGGGCACTAGGCATGTATATGGTGCACAGACATACATGTGAGCAAAATATTCATACACACAAAATAAGCCATATCTAAAAACAAAAATGACAACAAAATTGAGGGTCAGGGGAGATGGCTCTGTTATCCAGAGAGTGTGTTGTTCCTGCAGAAGATGGGAATTTAGTTCACAGCACACACATCATCTGATTCACAAACACCTGTAATTACAGATACAGGGGCCTGCACACACACATACACACACACACACACAAACACACACATGCACTCACACACAAGAACACAGTTGAAAAAGAAAACAACAAGAGTTGAAAAATAAAAGCTCACAAAAATTTGCAAAAGTGGAGAAGAAATTTTGTTCAAAACCAAACATGGGGCTGTCAAGATGACTCAGTGGGTAAAGATGCTTCAGTTTCCTCCCCACAATCCATGTAGTAGATAAAGAAAATGGTTCCCCCATGAGTGCCGTGACCTCCACTGGCATGCTGTGGCACTCACTCACCCTACACTTCCCTGCTCACACATAAATAAATAAGTAAATAAATATAATGGAAAGCAAAGCATCGAAGCATATCAGAAAGAACATGCTGTCAAGAGCGACCAAACAGCACACAAGGGAGAGATGCTCAAAGGCCTGCTTATTCCAAGTTTCCTTTTATGAGTGTAAGGGAAAGGAGTCTGGTGGTTCTGTTGGCTTTTAACTTCTATTTGGTTGGCTGATTGGTTTTTGGTTTTTCGAGGCAGGGTTTCTCTGTCCTGGAACTCACTCTGTAGACCAGGCTGGCCTGGAACTCAGAGATTGGCCTGCCTCTGCCTCCCAAGTGCTGGGATTAGAGTTGTGTGCCACTACCACGTTTTAAGATTTTTAAAAAGAGGTAGTGTGTGTGTGGGGTGTGTGCTGTGGTGTGTGTGTGTGTGTGTGTGTGTGTGTGTGTGTGTGTGTGTGTGCGCGCACACATGAGTTCAGGTCTCCAAGCAAACTAGAGGAAGGAGTCAGATCCCTAGGACTGTGTTTACAAGCAGTTGTGAGTCTCCTGACATGTTTGCCATAAACCAAATGGCTTTTCTGTGTTGCTGGTTGCTTTTTTACTTTTTAGCTCTTTTGGGGGACTGCCAGCCAGATCCCAAATAAATTACATGGAAACTTACTCTTACTTATGAATGCCTAGCTTTAGCTTGGCTTATTTCTAGCCAGCTTTTCTTAAATTATCTCAACTGTCTTTTGCCTCTGGGCTTTTTCCTTTTCTTACTTCTGTATATCTTACTTTCACTCTTACTCTGTGGCTGGCTGGCTGGCTGGCTGGCCGGGTGGCTGGCTGGCTGGCCTCTGATTTCCTCCTCCCTTTGTTCTGTCTTGCTTCTTCCTCTTCTTCCCAGATTTCTCCTCATATTTATTCTCACTGCCTGGCAGCTCCACCTATTCCTTCCCTGACTTGCTATTGACCAATCAGCTCTTTATTAGACCAGGTATTTTAGACAGGCAAAGAATCACAGCTTCACAGAGTTAAACAAATACAACATAAAAGAACACAACACATCTTTGCATCATTAAAACAAATGTTCCACAGCATAAACAAATGTAACACATTTTTAACTAATATTCTACAACATTTCTGTAAGATCAGTACATGCAAATAACTGAAGGGAAATAAATGGAGCTGGGCTGGAGAGGTGGCTCAGGTTCAGTACCCAGCACACACATGGTGGCCTCAATACCTGTAGCTTCCTTTCCAAGGGATCTGACACCCTCTTCTGGCCTCTGCAGGCACCAGGCATGTAGGTGGTGTACATACATTCATGTAGGCAAAATACTCATGCACATAAAATAAAAGTTTAAATCTTAAAAACGCACAACGAGGCACCTCATCATACTAGAATGGCTCTGAGAAATAGGGGAAAAATAACAAGTGTTGGTGAAAAAAAAAAGTGTGGAGAAATTGGAGCCTTGTGTATAATGGGTAGGAGTATGAAGTGGTGAGGAACATACAGCAGGCCTTCCAAAGGCAAACAGAATTGCTACTGTATGATCCATTAGGTCTGTTAATGGGTATGACCAAAACAATTGGGAGCATTTGTATTTCTGTGTTCATAGTAGCCAAAACATGGGGCAGTTCCAGCATCATGGGCAGTGACTGGAAAAGCAAAATGTTATATCTCATCATGAGGGAGGAAAGGGGCATCAAAGGGGTGTGTTAGGCATGGCTGTCCAAACACAGGGTGAGTAAAGGATGAATAGATGAACAGATAGACCCAGTGGTAGACAGACAGATAGGTGACGGATGGATGGAGGATTAGAGAAATTGGCTCACTCAACCTTGGAAGCTGAGGAGTCCCAGGACAGGTCACTTGCAGGCTGGAGCTCCAGGATGCAGGTATCATGACTGTGTACATGCCCTAAAACCTGAGGACCAAAGACTCCACTTGAGTCTAAGAAGCTGGGGCACTGGTGTAAATCCTGGGTCTGGACTGGACAGTGACCGCCACATTAAGGGTGACTCTATCCAGCCAGTTTGCTGTCTGCTCTAGAAACAGCCCCACAGACACTCACAGAAGCAAAGTTCTACTAGCTTTCTAGGCATTTTCTAGCCCAGCCACGTTGGCTCCTAGGGAGTGGTTCAAGAAGCCTCTGGGTGAGTGGTATAAAGATGATTAGCAGTATGAGAGCCATCTGGAGTATGGGAGGAAGCTGGCTCTGGGGCAACTGGAGCATGGGGAGAAGCTGGCCCTGTGGTGGCGAGGGATCCTGAAAAGCATGACTATTTCCTCGTCCACTCCATCAACCAACAGCTGCAGAAACAGAGGGTCAAGCAAGAAGGGCTACCCAAATTCCTGAACAGCACAGGGAGGAAAGCCCGGCAGCCCAGCCTCATCTCATGGCCTCCCCAGGTTCCACAGAGAGAGAGACCCTTCCTTGTTCTAGAGTCTCGGGAGCAGCAGGATTAGCTGGGAAAGGGCTAGGATGGGGAAGGCTAAGTGCATTTTGAGAGTGAGGAAGAAAAGGAGTTCATAGGGAGGAAAGAAATAAAAGAAGTCCTCTGTGGAATAATCTTTGCAGACTGTGAATATGTATTGCTCTCATTGGTTAATAAAGAGCTGACTGACTTATAGCTGGGCAGGAAGAGATTGGGCAGGAAAGCCAGACTAGTGGGACTCTAGGAAGAAGGAGGGTGGGGCCTTGTATTCACAAGACAGATGCAGAGGAAGCAGGACATGTAAGAAATGAGTTAACAAGCCATGAGCCACATGGTAGAATTTAGATAAGAAATATGGATTAATTTAAGTTGTAAGAGCTAGTTAGTAACAAGCCTAAGCTATTGGCTAAGCATTTATAATTATTAAGTCTCTGCGTCCTTATTTGGGAGCTAGCTGGCCATCCTGACTAAAAACTTCACCTACAAATGGTGCCTAACATAAGGCAGCTACATCCACATAAAACTTGAGGAAACTTTAAAAAGGTTCCAAACACAAACATGGCTTTCATGTCTCTCATGTCTCAGTACAGAGACATGTCTCCTGGCCACTGCCTGCCAGATGGAGCCAGCCACCAATCACCATGCACTAAACTTGGCAGTGTCAGCAGCTGACACAACAATTAAGATTCATCTCATGTGATCAAAAAACAATACAGCTCCTCAGTAAAGACAGATCCAGACAAGGAAAAAAAAAAACCCCTCCAAGTGGGTTTCAGTGTGCTTAAAAATATACATAGGCTTACAATAGAAAAGAGAAAGAATATATATAATCATAAATTAAAAATAGTTTAAAATAATAAAGTCCTTAAAAAATCAGTCAAGTAAAGGTGGGAAATACACAGTCTGGATCGTGTATGTAATTATGTTGTCTTTGAATTTTTTGACTGCTGATGAAAGAGTGGTAGGTGCTGAGAGATATTGGATTATGAAAGCTGCTAGATTAATCCAACCTATATATTTAAAAAATATCTTGACTTCAAACTGAAAGTCAAAAAAGGTGTGCTTCTTAGAGGGAGAGGTTAAATTTTTATTTCCACCGGAAATGAGATGCTATGGATTCATTCCAGGTTGATATGGATCCAATTTGATTGGAGAAGACACCCTGAGAATCCTGGCTCTAGACAAAGAAATAAACCTAGAAAAACTACAAAACACATATCATATATTTTACTCACTCAAACATAAAAACTCATCTTTGGCTAACTTGTGTACAACACACAGTCATTACCGGTATTAATACAGATATGTATGTTATGTTTTAAAAGTTTATGTGTATTCAGAGGAAGGGGACAAGACACCAATAGAAATGGATGGCCCAAGTGATCTGACATCTTAAAACACCTCTTTAGCAGTTTCCTCAGAGTTCAACATCCAGAACAGCTTCAAGGCTGCTTACTGAGATGATCCAGAACTGCTATCCTGATTTCTCTCAAAGATCCCAGTCACCTTCCCAAAACAAGAATTATGAATGTTTGTCATCATTTAGGGGGGATTGGTTACATGTTATAATTGGTCATAGGGGGGAAAACTCTTTAAAAATGGAGTTAGGTTCAAGGATCTCTTTCTGAATATTAAGTCTCTATGTGATTATTTGGGAGCTAGCTGGCTGTTCCAATGAAAAACTCTGCCTAAAGAAGTGAAATTGCTCTAATAAAAAACAAAAACAGCTGAAGCACTTTTAATCCCAGCTCTGGCAAAGCAGAGGTAGGCAGATCTCTGTAAATTCCAGGCCAGCCTGGTCTACATAATAAATTCCAGGACAGCCAGAGCTACACAGAAAGACTTTATCTCAAACAAAACAACTATGTTGGGAGCGGTCTTTGCGGGGCTGCAATCAGAGCCAGCTGAATGGCCCCAAGTCCGTACCTTAGTGGGGGAGTGTGGATGAGGGAAAGGCTAGCTATAGATAATAAAGACAGAGAGACAGAATAAAGGTCAGGGGGCAGCTTCACCACTCTTATATACCATAACGAAAAAGGGCAACACAGTATCATGTATATGGAACAGACTTTTCTTCCTCAGTTATTCTAAGGATTCAGTAACCACACCTTATCTCCATCTCCAGCTTCTTGTTCCCTAGCCTTGAGGTCAGGAGTACCCATATCTCAGATTCAACTTCTCCTTCCTTAGCCTTGACATTCTGGAGTAGCCACACACACCTCAGGTTCAGGTCTTATTTAGACTAAGACAGCGGAAACATCCTCCAGTAGCCATACCTTTGACCTTTAGGTCTTGTGACTTGCTGACAGCTTTGAACTCTCTGCCCTTGTGCCAAGATGGAGTGCAGCCATCTTTATGGGCACTAACACAACTAGGGGCTCTCGGGGACCTCCCTGTTAAGAACACTTGCTGTTTTGGCTGCGAATCAGACTTCAGTCCCCAGCACCCACATTGAGTAGGTCACAGCTAACTCCAACTACAGTTCCAGAGGCCTTGTTTGTTCTGGCCTCCACAAGCACCTGTACAGAGACACAAATAAATCTAAATCCAGAAGCAAACCATAGTGGGTAGGGTCAGAAGGGGAGTCTTCGAGTATTTCTGCTCACTGCAGCAGCATCATTCACAATAACCAAAAGCAAAGGCAACCCCAATCTATATTTGTGATGAATGGAGACAGACAGGGTAGTAGATGTGAAAGGATGGAAAATACAGTCTAACTCTCCAATGACCTCAGGAAGCTGAAAGTTTAGAAATACTATCTAAAAAGCCCTAAAAACCTCAAATTCCAGACCCTGCCCTCTGCCAGTAAATAGGCGAAAAGTCACACTCCTTGCTGCTTATCTGACTTCATAAACTGCTTGTGAAACCCCAGCCCCAGTGACCTATCCTAACTGCCATTTGTCACCCCACCTAGGATCTCGAGTAAATGCAGACCTCCAGGGCTATAGAAAACTGATTGGTCTATAATGCATGGGCTTGGAAGATTTAAAATGATTGGTGTAAAAACTATAAAATGGTTTAAATTTATTGGCCCGCACCATGCGGGCTCTTGATGCTATGAGATGATTGGCTTACGATACACGGGCTTTGTTGTAAACCCTATAAAAGCTGTCTCAATTCTGCACTCAGGGTCTTCAGTCCTCTACCCCTGCTTGGCGAATGACTGTGGACCCCAGTGCACTTGGAATAAAAAAGTTCTCATGCTGTTTGCATCAAGACTGCTTCTTGTGAGTGGTTTGGGGTTTCGCCTTTCCTGAGTTGGACGCTCTGAGGGTCTTTCAGATGCACAAAATGGAATATTACTCAGCCTTTGAAAAGGAACTCTGGGGCTGGAGAGCTGGCTCAGTGGTTAAGGCACTTGTTCTTTTGAAGGACCAAGGTTTGATTCCCAGCGCCCAGTGAAGGCTCAGCACTTCCTCAGGCACCAGGCATGCACGTGGTGCGCAGACATGTGTGTAGGCAAAGCACTCATATCAGTAAAACAAATCTAATTAAAAAAGACTCCTGATCAGTCGAGATGGACCAATAGTTCAACGTGCTTGCTGCCAACCTGACACGCATGATGGAAGAAGGGAACTGACGGCACATGTGTGTCATGGGGCAGGCGTGCTCCACTCCCCGCTGCACATGGAAAAGAAATAAAACTTAATAGAAAAGAAAAGCAGCAGCAGAGCGGTAAAGTGGCAGGGAGAGTGGAGGAGGTGAAACATTGCTGTGTATTTTTTTGGTTCCTTAAAAATCTGTATGTGCATGGTGTTTTGCCTGCATGCATGTGTGTTTGAGGATGTCAGATCCCCTGGAACTGGAGCTGCAGACTGAGCTGCCGTGTGGGTGCTGGGAAGTGAACCTGAGTCCTCTGGAAAAGCAGGCAGTGCTCTTAACTGTTGAGCCACCTCTCCAGCCCCCACAATTAAAAACAAATTTTCGTATGACGTTTATTCATTTATGTGTGTGGACATAAATGTGTAGAGCTCGGATTTCAGTCTGCCATGTGGGTCCCAGGGACTGAACTCAGGTCAAACAGGCTTGGTGGCAAATGCCTTTACCGTTGAGTCATCTTGGTGGCTCTAAAACCGTTTTAGTAGAAGGTTGGTGAGGCAGGGGCACCTGTGGGTGGCTGTCTGAGCAGAGGCCAAAGCTCATCTGCTGTGAAAGACACAATGGTGGATCTTAGAGAGGCCGTGTCACGGAGAGCTGGGGAGAGCTACAGCACAGGGTTGAAGGGAGCTAGGGAAAGGGACAAAGGCAGGCTACTCTTTGGTGTCCAGTGCTCATAGAAAGGGAATCCAGTACAGACTGAATAGGTAGAAAGTTACTGGCTTTTCAGTTTTGATGTTCTGAGACATTCTTGTAGCCCAGGTTGGCCTCAGCCTTACTATGTAGCCAAGGCTAGTTTTCAGCGCCTGCTTCTCTTGCCTCTGCCTCCTGAGTACTGGGATCACAGGTGGGTACCCCTAATCCCGTGCATTCTGGCTTTCATGGCATGTACACACTTGTAGTCAGGAGGAGGGAAGCAGGTAGTTGAGGGGAGCCTCGCTGGGAGTCACACTAGAGAACAGAGAACAGCCTTAGCTGCAGGCCGATGTGTGACTTCCTGGCAGAGGGAGGAAAAGGCAGTGTGGAGATGTGGGCAGAGAGAGCCGCCTTGTCAGCTGTGCAGAGCGATGGGGGCCAGAGTGAGGTGAAGCAAACTCTGCTTCTGTGAGCAGAGCTGAACTGGAGTCACGATGAGCATGGAGGCCCCGGGGATAGCAGGCGTGGCGGCCACGTCTAGCAGGCACAGCTGAGGCTGGTCCACACTGTCCTACCCTGCCTGGTGCACAGGGAGGGGTTGGCTGGGGCTGTCAGGCGGGTGCCACCCAAAACCCTCATCCCACACACAGACTATCCTGGTGGGAACTTGGCTACGTGAAAACAGCATATCATAAGCTTTGTTTAAAGCTTATATCTTTTTTAATAAAAAATAAATTGTCTGTGACAAGCAGTTTTCTGAATCCCAAAACAAAGGGAAAAGGAGGGAAAGAGTTCAAGGGGGAAGAGGGGGTCAGCCACACACGACAAGTGAACAAGGCTCAGATTATGCCCGCCATTCTAGCCAGGGCAGAGACAGTAACGATCTGTCTAAACTGAAGCAAGAAGGGAGGTGGTCAGACTTCAGAAAGGACTTCCCAAACAGAAGGGCATGATTGGCAAGGGAAGCAGAGGGGAAGACCCGGGAGAAAGGAAGGCTGGTTTTCAAAGCAGCAGCTGCTTCCAGAGTGACGGCTTCCGGAATGGTGTTTTCGGGAACAGCCCCAGCTTGCTCAGATGCTCTGGGTTGTCATCACAGAGTCGTGGACAGCCACGCCTTTCAGGGTCTCCTGGAGCTCTTGAGATTGGTTGATCAAAACTGTCTGGCTCTTCCTGTCCCCGCTGGGGTGCAGGTGTGGAGACAGTCCATGTGCTTACAGAAGAGAGACCCACAGGGGAGGCCCTACTGGGTGCTGTAGGTGACACACAGTAGCAGGAGAGCTCCCACCCCATAAGAGTGGCACCGTGCCTGGCCCAAGCAACAAGGCCAGGGACTTGCTCTGTTCAGCTCCCATCTGTGCCCTCAGTTTAAGCAACTTCTGTGCCTAGATGGTTGTTGTCAGCATCTACGTCACTGGTCGAGGTCCTGTAGTCCTTGGAGGCCTGGAGATGCTGTTCCCTGCTCAATGGGGCCTTTTCCCTGGGGGGTAGTGTCCCACAGCCCTGAACCTTGCCCCGAGCCCGTAGTGCTCCCAGTGGGGAAGCAAGGAGGAGAGTGAGTACTCCTAAGAGCACTATGGCCAGGAGGACAGTGACGATGAGAAAATGGGGCCAGTAGGACCGCTGGGCAGCCGTGGAAGCTCCACCACCGACCCTGGTCAGGGGGACTTGCACACGTTCCCGGGGGACGCCCGCTAGCTCAGGATCCAGAGCCAGGGGCTGGTCTTGGCTATCTACCCAGTAGGAGACCACAGGGTATGAGTAGCCGTTCTCAGTGGCCACACACTGGTAGAGGCCCCCAACACCATCCTGAGGCAGCAGCAAGAGGGAGCCATTGTAGACAGCGGAAGAGGCTTCTGGAATTGTGGCTCTGCCGTGACTCCAGTGGTAAGACGCCAGTGCTGACAGGTGAGGGCAGGGCAGCTCCAGGATGGAGTTGGGGACTGCCAGGACTTCCTTAACTGGAGGGCAGCAAAGAAGTGACACATTCAGGGGAGGAAGGCAGGAGAGACAGACAGCCTTGTTTGCATCTGGTCCCACTCTGCAGCCCAAGCTAGCCTTGGACTCTCGGCAATCCTGATGTCTAGGATTGTCGGTATGGCCACCACGTCTGCCTGACTTCTGATTCCATTTCAACTCCCAAACTCAAGGTTCACTCCTTCTCTGCCTCCAAGCTAGACTCCAAACCAGCCCCCACTCTCTCCCACTAACATCCAACCAGGTCCAACCCTGAGCTCCTGAAATCAGCCAAGGTCTGGCCTGTTTAGCATGGTGTAGTTAGCGATAGGCAAGCCTCCAGCATTCCTCATTCCAACTCAGACACCAAAGCCACATCAACCTCGGCCTGCACCCTGGTGTGGCTCCAGCTCAGACTGCCTCTCCTATCCACAGCCAGGTTCCAATCCATCCTGACTCAGGGACCTAGGTCTCCGCCTAGGCAGGCGCTGCAGAAGCCATGGGGCAGAAAAGCCAGCCCTACCCAAGCCCCTTGGTGCCTGGGCACCTCTGCCCCACACTCACTAAGTTGAGGGGGGCTCTGACGCCGGGGGCTCCTGGCCATGGGACCACGGGCACATGCCCAGCCTGGGTTGCCTCGTTCCATGTCCTGTTTCCAGGAACTCCTGAGAAGGCAAGGAAACAAACTCAGCTCTTAAAACCGGCAGAAGTGGGAGGAGATGGGGGGAGGGGGACGACAAAAGGAAGAAGGTGGGCTAGTAAGACCGGGTAGGAGAAAACAAGGGCAGCTTCACAACTGCTCTGCAGAAGGCCGCCTGTGAGAAACGGACCAGAGGCGTGGGATCTGGGCGTGAATGTGTCGGAGGGCAGGAACAGTGGCAGAAGCTGCACAAGGGGAGCCCTGACAGACTGTCTTCAGCCACCATTCAGGACCAACACTCACAGGGTGGAGCCAGACAGAAGGCTGCAGATTCTTGACTCAGGGTCCCAGGCACAGTGGGGGTCCCTGGCAAGGACACAGTCCACACAGCTCTCATAGACGCTGCAATTGGCCCGGGGAATTCTCCAGACGCCTCCTGAGAAGCCTGCAAACACTGCACCCTGGAAGAGAGACAGACGGAGGGGGTCAGGAGCCCCAGCACCCTGGCCCGGGCTCCCCAGGTCATCCCCGGAGAATGATTATATTCCGTTCCCGTCTCTTCTCACTTGAGTGGGGGCCAGCTGCAGGTTTCGAACAGGCTCAGGCTCAGGGCTCAGCTGGATCTCCTCTACAAGATAAGCACTGCTGTTCTCAGGGACCACAGCCTTGTGCAGGGATCCTGTGGCTGGGGAGACAAAGAGAAGGTGGAGCTTCCCCTCACCGACCTCACACACCTCCCCTGCAAGCCAGGCAGAGTATCCAGGCCACTCCGTCCCTCCGTGGCCCAGGGACAGACAGACGGCTATTATAGCCATTATAGCCAGCTCTCTCTCTCTCTCTCTCTCTCTCTCTCTCTCTCTCTCTCTCTCTCTCTCTCTCTCTCTCTCTCTCTCTGTGTGTGTGTGTGTGTGTGTGTGATGCACATACCTTCTAGATGTGCATACCCACCTGCACGTAGAGGACAGAAGTCAAAGTTAGCTATTTCACTCAGTCACTCTACTGGATTTGCTGAGACAAGGTCTCTCATGGAACTTGGGGTCAGTCTAGGCTGGCTGCCTTGTAAATAAGCACCAAGGGTCCACCCATCTGCCCCACCCTCTCCCCCGGTGGTTTGATGGGTACTCAGCGCAGCACCCAGTTTTCCCATGGGTGCTGAGCCTCTGAGTTCAGGTCTTCACAACTGAGCCATCCATCTCCCCAGCCTGTCTTTTTTCTTTATTTTTTCTCTAGTATGGAAGTAAGTGAAGGGATAATCCAGGGCCTCTCACAGGTAGACAAGTGCTCTCCCCTGAGCTGCTTTCCAGCCCTGTTTTAACTTTTTGAGACAGGGTCTTACTCTAACCCAGGCTGGACTATATCCAATCTTCCTGCCTCACCCTCTCAGGTAACTAGGATACCAAGCTCGCAACACCAAGCCCTGCTCTGACCACCTTTTTAATGGTTGCAACTTCCCAGCACCCAGAAATCTGAGGTAAGAGAATTATGAGTTCCTGGCCAGCCTGAACTATTGAATGGACCCTGTCGCAAAAAACAAAACAAAACAAAACAAACAAAACCCAACAACGACAAAAAGGACAAGGCATGGTGGTCCATCTGCTAATTCCAGCAATTGGGAGGCAGAGGCAGGAAAATCTTTTTAAGTTCTGAGCCAGCCTGGTCTAGATAGTGAATGTCAGGCCAGCCAAGGGTTACATAGCAAAACCCTGTCTCAAAAATAAAAGGCCAGGTGGTGGCACATGCCTTTAGTCCCAGCACACAGGAGACAGAGGCAGACAGATCTCTGTGAGATCGAGGCCAGCCTGGTCTACAACAAAGCAAGTTCCAGGACAACCAGAGCTGTTACACAGGTAACCTTGTTTTGAAAAACCAAAATAAACAAAATAATTTACAAGGTTGTCATCTCCCCTGAGTGACAGAATGAGGTCCTGTCACTAAAGAAGGCAGACTCCCCTGGCAGGACCCCCTGGCCCTGCTCTACCTGATTCTC
Source organism: Cricetiscus sungorus (assembly GCA_030556225.1). Classification (NCBI taxonomy): domain Eukaryota; kingdom Metazoa; phylum Chordata; class Mammalia; order Rodentia; family Cricetidae; genus Cricetiscus; species Cricetiscus sungorus. The sequence goes on from JANBXA010000730.1 coordinate 105,083,996, forward strand.
TAACCTTGTAGCTAAAGCTCCATGCGGCGTTCTCATTCACAACCATCAGGGTCTGTCTCCACCCACCCCACAAGCATGGTAATTTTTGTTTGTCTTTCCTACGGTATGATACCCTCCTAGCATGGCCCGGAAGAGTGAAGGAAGTCAGTCCTTTCTCCCAATGAAGCACAGTGGCAGGCTAGCCACACCCCTAGCGGACTGCCCCTCCCTCCTAAGCCCACCCTCATTCTTGGCTCCTGGCTCTGGTCCTCCTGCCTCCTAGAGGACACAGATGCTTCCAGACATCAGCCCCCTGGGTCTCCAGGCCTGCCTCCCGCTCCCTTCACAGCTTGACCTGCCATCTTGGCACCACCCTCTCCACTGGATCCTTTTGGTCTTTTCTGTCTACTCAAAAATGGTGGGGCTGAGCACCTGCCCCAGCTGGTAGGGTGCTTGCCTGAAGCTCATAAAGCCCTGAGTTAGATCCCCGGCCTCATAAAAGCAGGCCTGAGGTGTGGGGCAGGAGCACACTGCAGCCCCACACTTGAAGTCCAGCAAGTGGGTCAGAAGTTCAGGGTCAGTCTTAGCCACATAGTAAGTTTGAGACCAGCAAGGGCTGAGCAAGACTCTCAAAAACAAATAAACAGTTAAATAAAGTAAGGGCCTGGCCCCTACCTTCTCCAGGGCACCCTTGATGGCCCCTTCAGTCATAATTCCCACTCTACCCACTCCTCCTGCCTCTGGCATGGCTTCTCCCGGAAGGCAGGCAGCTCTTGTAAGACCAGAGAAGATCCAGGGTGTGCTCCCAGCAGACTGAAAGCTCAGAAAGGCTAGAGACCCACAGCCACACTCCAGTGAGTCCAGAGTCAGCAGGGGGCTCCCACCCTGTATTTGAACTCAAAGTCATCCTGCCTCAACCAGGGTGCAGTCCTGCTCTGGCCATGCAGGATATTCTGGAACCCCATACTCACATGTGCCCAGGTACATGACCACATGGCTGCTTCCATCGAGACCCTGAGCTTGTTCCACTGCAAGCTGTGTGTATTCTACACCAGACTTCACCAGCAGCGGCCTTCCTACCACGTGCTCATCCATCAGAAAATGGTCCTTCATGAAGGTCAAGGCTTTGTCAGAGGACGGCCCGGTGGAGCACTGGAGGAAGGAAGCAGACTGTGTCAGCTGGTACTTTCCCTTCAGCTCATACCTGGCTGCACCCCTCTCCCTCCCACGCCATCTCCTCCGCCTGCTCTCTTTCCTCTGGGCACTACTCAGTTCAAGGTCCAGTGCCTCCAGGCTCTCCATCACTCGTAAATGCTCTGATACGTGGAAAGTGACCAGCGCAGGGCGGTAGGCAGAGCGCCTACCATGTTAGCTGTTCTGACTGTCCCGCCCTTCCGGGCCTACATCAATGCCAGCACGAAGCAGGCCAAGGCTCCTTCAGGCAAACGCCCGGCTTTGCTGTGTCTGTGGTCCCAGGCATGGCATAGAAGCCTCCACAGTCAGTGCTGAGTCAGTGACAGAATGGAGGTGTGACAGAGAAGGGCTGTGTGGCAGCTCTTCATGAACTAGCTTCGTGACTTGGGGGAGTTCCTCCTCCAGTCTGAGCCCTCTTTTTTTTCCACTCATACTCGAGGGTGTTGGAACAGCTGTTCTTTGAAGGCCCTGTCAACTGGAGAGCATCTTCGCTCAAGACGACCATCCTTCCTATCCTAGAGCATCGCCCTGAAGCCAGTCCACTGTCACCTACAAGCTGTGCAGTGTAGTTACTACAAGGTGTATTAACACAAGTTACTTCACCCCTTTGAGATGCAAATTCCTCAACCGTAAAGGTGGTAACGTCCCTTTTTTGTGCCAGCAAAGAATACTTGGACCTATTCTTGTCTCCTGCTATGGAGAATTTTTTCTTAAATATTTTTAAAACATTCCATTTTATTACTTTTTCCTTATGTGTGTCTGTGTGCACAAGAGAGCAGGTGCCTGTGGAAGCCAGAGGTGTCAGGTCCCCTGGAGCTGCCTGACATGGGTGCTGGGACCTGAACTCAGGTCCTCTGCAAAAGCAGTAAGCACTCATAACCACTGAACCACCTGTCCAGACTCCCACACCTTTAAATAAAATTCCAGACATGGCCTTGAACTCTCAATCTGCCTCGGTCTCCTGAGTACTGGAATTACGGTGTGAACCACCACATTTTATGTAAGTAGGTGCATAGCCAAGGAACAGTGGATTCGTGGGTAAAACTACAAACAAGAAAGACAGAAACTAAACCACAAAGGAAAAGAAAGGAAGGAAGGAAGGAAGGAAGGAAGGAAGGAAGGAAGGAAGGAAGGAAGACAGACAACCCAAGAGGAAGCCAGAAGTGGTAGCTCACACCTATCAACCCACCACACTCGACCTGACAGAGAAGGTTTGCTGTGAGTTCAAGACCAGCTAGGCAAGCGCTCTCTCTCTCTCTCTCTCTCTCTCTCTCTCTCTCTCTCTCTCTCTCTCTCTCTCTCTCTCTCTCTCTCTCTCTCTCTCTCTCTCAACACACACACACACACACACACACACACTCACACACATACTCTCCATCTCTCTCACACACACTGTCTCACACATATACAGTCACATACACATTCTCTCTCTCACACACAGACTACACAAACTACATCACAGAAAAATCACTAGGATCTAGACTAGACAACTCTATAAGACAAACAAGTTAACTGCAAGACAAAGGCGTGGGACAGGAGAGATCATTGACTCAGAATGCTTGTGTTGTACAGCTGACTTTTTTTCCTTTTTTTAAGATTTATTTATTATGCATATTGTTCTGCCTGCATGTATGTCGGCATGACAGAAGATGGCACCAGATGTCATTACAGATGGTTGTGAGCCACCATGTGATTGCTAGAAATTGAACTCAGGACCTCTGAAAGAGCAGCCATTTCCCTAGCCCCATGTGTGGCTGACTCTTAACTCCAGCACCAGGGGTTCTGACACTTCTGGTCTTGGTGTGTGTGTGTGTGTGTGTGTGTGTGTGTGTGTGTGCATGTTATAGGCCACAGGTTGGTGTTCTGTTCCTGCACATATGTGGCACACACAGAAACACACACATATACATACTCATAAACAAAAATAAATAGCCTAGCTATAAAAATAAATCTTAAAAAAGAAAAAGAGCCAGGTGGTGGTGGCACACGCCTTTAATCCCAGCACTCAGGAGTCAGAGGCAGAGGGATCTCTGTGAGTTTGAGGTCAGCCTGGTCTACAAAGCTACACAGAGAAGCCCTGTCTCAAAAAACCAAAAAAAGAAAGAAAGTACAAATGATAAGAGACTTAATAAAAAAAAAAAAACAAACAAACAATCTAGCTAGGTGCTGGTGGCTCACTCACATCTTTAATCCCAACACTCTAGAGGCAGAGGCAAGCAGCTCTCTGAGTTTGAGGCCAGCCCAGTCTACAGAGTGAGTTCCAAGACAGCCAGGGCTACACAAAGAAAAAAAAGCAGGGGTTGGGGGGGGGATAGCTGGGGAGACGGCTTAATGAATAAATGTACAAGTATAAGGATCTGAGTTTGAGTTCTTGGCATCCCCAATAAAAGTCAGTGTGTGCCTGTAATCCCAGAGTTGGAAGGTGGAGACAGAAGGATCTCTAGGGCTTGTCGACCAACCAATCTAGCCAATCAATGAGCTCCAGTTTCAGTGAGATCAGTCTCAAAAAAAGCAAGATGGAAGGTTGGGCATAGTAGTCCTAACAGATGGAAAGCAAAAGTAGACAGATCTCTGTCAGTTCAAGATCAACCTGGTTTAAATAGTGAGTTCCAGGACAGCATAGCACAGAGAAAAAAGGGGGTAAAAAGATGGTGAAACAATTGAGGAAGAAACAGAACACCAACCTGTGGCCTATAACATGCACACACACACACACACGCACACACACACACACACACACACACACACACACACACACGCCAAGACCCCTTTGTGATATGGGTGACACTATTAGATTATTAGAAGTCTGAGCTGTGAATGGTGACACAAGTTTGTCATTCCAGCACTTCAAAGACAGAGGAAAGAGAATTGCAATTTTGAGGCCAGGCTGAGTCACATAGTAAAACCTGTTTCAAAAAATTAAATTAAGATGAGGGAGTTGGAGAGATGGCTCAGTGGTAAAGAGCACTGGCTGTTCAGTCCCCGGCACCTACACGGTGGCTCTCAGCATCTGTAACTCCAGTTTCAGCGGATCCAGTGCCCACGTCTGGACTCCCAGGCACCCTCTGAAGCTGTAAGCAAGAGCCCCCCCCCTGGATTAAATGCTTTCTTTTATAAGCTTTCTTAGCCATGGTGTCTCCTCACAACAGAACAGGGACTGAGACAATGAGCACAGAACAGTTTCTTAGAACAGAAGAAAATAAAATTTCCAGGCTGAAGTGGTTCACTGGGCATCCAGTTCAACACAGAAACCATGGAAGCTCAGTGTGGAATATGTGAGCACAAGGGACAGCCAGATGGTTCAACAGGTAAAGGCGCTTGCTGCTGAACCTAAGGATGCCCTGTGCTCTCTCCCTAACTGAAGGAGGGAGGCGACTCCTGTAAGCCGTCCTCTGACCACTCACACAAAAAAGCAAACAACAAAACAAATACATAATTTAAACATTAAAAGAGTCCACTGAGAGAAAACAAGTTACATCCAGAGGGTTAGGTGCCCCAAACAACCTAGGACATTTCCAAAGCAGCTCTGGAAGCTACAGGCAACAGAGTGAGCCTCGCTGAGCGATGGTGGCTCAGACCTTTGATCCCAGCACTCAGGAGGCAGAGGCAGGGGCTCTCCGTGAGTTTGAGGCCAGCCTGGCCTACAGAGCAAGTTCTAGGACATCCTGAGCTACTACACAGAGAAACCCTATCTCAGAAAGGGGAGGGAGGGAGAGAGAGAGAGAGAGAGAGAGAGAGAGAGAGAGAGAGAGAGAGAGAGAGAGGAGGAAGTAAGGAAGATGGAAAAGGAGGGGAAGATGCAGGCATGGGACACGTGTATGGAACTGAAGATCGGTCATTGGAGAGTGGCCAAGGGACTCTCCAGGAAGAGGGGGAAAGGAGGCTACCAGGTGATGCTGCTGCGGCTACTGCAGACCTGGAGGTCAGCAGTCTAAGATGCAGCCAATAGGCTTTCCTGGAGAGTGGAACTGTTTAAAGAGCCAACGGTCTGACTGCAGGAGATCCAGGAAGAGGTAGAAATGAATCTAAGACCTCAGAAAAAGCAAGCAAAAAAGACTAGGATAACTACTAACCCCAGGAAAATAAAAAAGTATATAAAAAGGAAAATTAATTGTGGCTTACTGCTTGGCTCAACTGTGAATAAGTCATATATATTAATCCTGCCAACATTACTGACAGGGCTGGTGAGATGGCTCAGGCGATAAAGCTGACAATGGTAGAAGGAAACCAACTCCCTAAAGTTGTCCCCTGACCTTCACACATATGCCATGGCACATGTGCACCCACACACATATTCACAGACAACAAATAAATAAACGTTAATTTTTCAACAATTACTAGGGGTGGGGCTTAGTGTTAAAGCACCTGCCTGGCACTCATGAGGTTCTGGGTTTGATTCTCAAAACTAAAAAGAAAAAGCCTACCTTCTAATGCTCACACAGTGGTTACAAATAGTCCATTGGGAAGGAAGGGAATGGAAAGCTGCTTTGCAGAATTTGCTAATTTCCAAGGTGCACGCTACCTTTAAAAATGATTCCAAGCTACCAATGTTATGACACTGGGCACAGGATTGAAAAGAGATATGCAAGAGAAAGATGGGAGTGGCAGTACACACCTGTAATCCCGGCACTTGGGATAGAGGTGGCAGGCGAGTTTGAGGCCAACCTTGGATGGGAGTGGTGGTTCAGCACCAATCCAGAAGATTTCCTTGACTTTGCATTTATTTACACATTCTGATATCTTTGAGATAGAACCTTGCTGTGTAACCCGGGCTAGCCTTGAGTTTGCATTGATCCCCTGCCTCTGCTTCCACCGACGTGCCGAGATTATAATGCACCCCTGCACTCGGCCTATTTGATTCTTTAAATGGGACACATATAATTCAGATTTTTAAAAGTTACAGGAAGTTAGCAGGTAAAAAGCTGGACAGGATGTGTGTCTGAACTCTAAGCATTTGGGAGGTAGAGGCAGGGTGATCAGGAGTTCAAGGCCAGCCTGGGTTACTTGAGACCCAATCTGAAAACTACAAAATGTGGGTGAAGCTGCCCTGTACTTGGCACCCCACCCAGGTGCTCTTAATTCTTTGGTGATACAACCAGGTATTTGGTGTTCACTTAGCATGGAAAGAGGTAGCCCTGGCAACTGTTCTGGATGTAGGGCAATATTGGACATCTGTGGCATACCGGCTGGTGTGTGGCATTTACCATGCCATGATGGTGCTTTTACATGCATTCCCGGAGCCTCTGGGAGGAGTAGGCGGTACTCACGCTGCCTGGCCTCGGGTTGGCCTCGGGGCCCCTGTAAGTGGTCCATCGAGAAGTTTCCTTGTTCAGCTCCTTGAACTTTCCTTTAAAGATACGCTCTATGTCCGCGAGAGAGAAGGCACAGACCGCAGAGCTCCGCGTCCCACCAACCTGCCTGGAGACAGCCAGAGAGGGCACTCACTGTGGTTTCCTCCACTTAGTCACTGCCCCTCCAGCCCGGGTTGAACTCAGTGGAATTCCAGCAGGCCTGGAGGGTAGGAGCCAGGCCAGCCTTGCTTACGATAAGGACCTGAGAGCCCCAGAGGCTTCCCTGGCTCTGGCCTAAGACCTGGCTAGAAGCCCATCACAGGATCTGAAATATGATTGTTCCTAATGAGGATTAATTGGGGCATAGGCCCTGGGGTGGCCCCTGCTCGTCCTGCCCAGGCTGGGCTGTGCCCACAGGAAGAGTGGTAGAACCGGCTTCAGGCTGGGTTCACATGTAGCCTTCCGTCTTTAAGTCCCTTGGATTCTTGGGCCTCAGAAAGTAAACCACAGCTTTGTGATTTCTTCTGTCTTGGTCTGTGTGGAACGCATAGTCTCACTCGCATACTCTCTTTAACACAATGGGTCCTCAGCTCTGCTTTTCACTGACATCAGACCAAAAACCTTTGCTTCCTGGCACACTGTTGGCACCTAAACATGGTGAAGCCAGACCATAGATGTGGGACCTTTGGCAAATCAGTTAGCCTTAGCCTTTCTTGGTCATGAGCAAGGCTTTCCTTTTTTTTTTTTTTTTTTTCCCACTTGGCCCTGGCTATTAGGAAGCTGGTGCTAAATGTGTGGCTAGTATTACAGTAGCTTTTATGCTATGCAGATCTTCTCCCTACCTGCTGGTAATTTCTTTTTTCTTCTATTTCCTTACCTAATTGATGGGTTTTGTTTATTAGTTTTGAGACAGTCTCCAGTAGCCAGGACTGAGAATGACCTTGAATGTCTAATCCTCCTGTCTTTTCTTCTCATGTGCCCCTTGTACCACCATCCCGACTTACCTGGTGCTGGGGATCAAACCCAAGGCTTTGTGCATGGTAGGCAAGCACTACCGACCGAGCCACAAGCCCTGTCCTTGTTTAATTTTGAGACATTAGCCCTTAAACCCCTGAGCCTCCTTCTTCATCATCATGCCTAGCTCTATTTTATCAATGTTTTGTTTCGTTTGAGGCAAGCTCTCTCTGTGCAGTCTAGACTGTCCTCCAATTCCTTGCAAGTCTCTACCTTCCAAGTGCTGAGATCACAGGCTTGTGCTACCACGCTGGGTATTTTGCTGATTTTCAGTATTTCCATCCTTTTTGGAACCAGGCAGAATTAAACTAGTCTCTGCGCTTAATTTCTCCCTATGCATGAAAGACAGTAGGATCCCCGCGGTCCTCAAATGCCTTCCTATGTAAAGTACAGTGTATAAAGCAGGCTTTTATCAGCTCCCACTTCCCTCGGATCCCTGACTGAAGCCCCCCTGCCGTGCTGCTCACCACTGGGAGGTAAAGACTGCATAGATGCGGGAAGCAGAGGGAGAACCGGCGGGCAGCAGGACTGCGTGGCGGATGACGTTGAATGGCAGCTGACCTGGCTCGGCGCAGAGCAACTGGGCCTTCAGGAAGGTGGTCCACTTCTTCTGCAGCAGCTTCTCACCACCCACGTCGTTCTACGGGAACCGTGGAGTCGCGCAAGGACCCGCCCCTTCCACCTTTCCCCGCTCCCATTGGCTCCCTGGCAGCCAGCCAGCCCTCCGCCAGACCAAGGGGCAGACCTTGCAGACTCGAGCCACCCTGGATGTGTACAGAGCCTCAAAGAAGTCAAACTCGCTGGCTGTCTCCTCGAAGAAGAAATAGACGACCTGGTTGGATGGGATGGCTGCCACGAAGGAGGCATCCGCTGCGGGGGGCGGAGGGCGGGGGGGGGGCGGGCAGGACAGTTAGACTTAGGGACTGAATATCAGGATGCTCAGAGTTTCCTTGGTAACACCTTTAGGTGGGCTCTGAGGGCCAGAACAGAGGTTACCTCCTATCCCACAGCCTGTTGAGACATATGTGTGCTCTTTTTCCTTTTTGAGATAAGATCTCACTATAGCTCTGGCTGGCCCGAAACTCACGATGTAAACCAGGCTGCCTTCCCTTCAGAGATCCACCTGCTGCTGCCTCTGCCTCCCAAATGCTGGGATTAAAGTCGTGCACCACCCCAGCCAGTTGCGTGCACTTCTCTAATTCATTTTTCCAAAGAAAGCCAAGTGAGTTAAAGCAAATCACAGACCCAGGGTAAGGAAGGGGGCCCAAACTCATGTTGACTGGAGTCAGGTCCTTACGGTGCAGCCAGCGTAGGAAGACATCAGTCTTGAGAACAGGCTGGGATCCCAGCGTGCGCATCAGGATGGGCTCACTGCCCAGGAAGTTGTTCATGGTGCCAGAATAGAGCATCCCATCTAGGACCAGGGAGAGGGAGAAGCAAGTGTATCGGGGGAGGCTGCCTGCCCTCCTCAGACATGCCTTCCTTCTATTCCATACCCTCTTGCAGAACCCCAAAGCCCAGCTCACACTGCCCCCCCACACACACAGCAGGCACCTTTCTTAGATACCCCTCTGGCCACCAGCAATGGCCTGTGAAACCTTTTGTATTGAGCACTTGCCAGCCTTATTCTGATCCTTTCTTAAACACCAATCCCAGAATACTGCTGACTTGCGCTCACACACCCTGTGTCCCTGCTTATCTTTTAAGCCTGCTCAAAAAGCAACATCCATCTCCTGTGGGAAGCGAGGCTGGGAAGTCTGTGACTGTCGGTGTAGGGCAGAGACGCATGACTTCTTTGCTGTGGCCCCTCCAGGACCCAGCTCAATGTGGTGCGCATCAGGAAGAGCCTTCGCCCATGCTCAGTGAATAAACAAGTGGCTGAACCTCAGGGCTCAGCTGCTGCCTTACTGACCACGAGGCCTAGCATCTGCCCACATGGATTTCCTTACACCCCTTTGGGCCTCCTGGTTCTTCCTCTGATCCTGCCTTCCGAAGCTTCTTGTTCCCTCTGGCCTTTCCTTTGAAAAACTATCATGCCTCGCTTTTCCCAAAGTGACTAGAACAGGCAAGTTTTAGTATGGTCTGGGAAGCCTGATACTCACCAACCAAGACAGCTGTGTGCTTGTGAACAGGGTCAAAGGGGCTTTGGCCCTTTCCGTCCATGACCTTGTCCTTTAAGATGGGCAGCAGGTTGGAATCTTGAAGTTCCTAGAGGGGGGAAGAGGCTGGGAGCCCAGAATGCCAGGGTCGCACACCTCATAGATGAGGAGCATGAGGGAAGGAGTAAAGGGGACAGAGAGGGACATTTGTCTGGGGCCAGGAATCTTATGAGGGTCCTCTGGGACCAGAAATTCCCAAAGCTACGGAGAATAGGCAGGGGTGGGTGTGAGAGGTGTTGGGGGCCTGTGAGCAAGTGGGGTGTTGGAGGACTCACAATGAAGGTGCAGGCAGGGCTGAAGGCAAAGGTCCCGCAGGTATAGAGGTGGGTGGCATTGAAAGAGGCCAGGACACGGATGAAGTTGAAACACTGCGTCTAGGGGGAAGCAGAGAAATCAAGTTGCCAGGCCACTCACCCCAAACTCCTAGGGTCTTAGAGGCTGCTCCCCAGTTCCCAGTGGAGAGAAGGGCTGAGATCAACACTGGGAAACTTGACAGGACAGGCCCTCCTGTGCCTACCTCTCAGGTCACCAGTGAAGGGCTTCAGTACACCAGGCTTCTACGGCCAGAGTCTCTGTGCCTGGCTCCACTTACCTCATTGCTTTTCTTCTTAAAGGCGCAATCACTCTTTTTTCTCTCACTAGCTGGCCAGGGTATCTGAAGTGGAGAGTGAAGAGGGGCATATAAAACGGGGTCTTTGGTTTTTCTGTAAGCCACCATCCCTCCCTCTCCAGCTCTGGTAAAAACACCAGTAAGGTGGTTAGCGGTGATATCAGTTAATTAGGACAATGACTTCCACAAAATTAGAGTTCATCAGGACATGGCTCTGTGGTAGAAGCTGATGGATCTGAGCTCAAACCTAGGCTCTGCCACCAGCGAACTGTGCACTCTTGCTCAGTTTCACAGCCTGCTGGTGGCTACAGCTAGATGGCAATGGTTATAACCCACACATTTCCTGGGGAGACTGTCAGCTCCTGAGCCACCCCCTAGATGAGCTGTGGAGAAGGGTGCAGACATCACACCTAGGGCCTGCCACACTCTAGACAAAGTTTTAACCTATACCCCATAGCCAAGAGACCACCCACTAAGAAAAATCCATGGGCCATGCCTTCACTCCTCCCCTGCCCTCTTTCCCTCATATTGCTGTCATTAGGGGGATGATAGCACAAGAATCAAGGATTTCTCTCATAAGTAGGTACACAGCAAGTGATTTGAGTCACTGATTTGAGTCAATGTTTTTCTCCTATGACAGTGATTTCCGTATCAGCCATTTCAGCAGCCGACTCTACTCAGTCGGTATTCGCGGCCTCGATAGTGAGAACACAAGGGCATTCCCATCCCGCCACTGCTGATTCGGAGAGCGGCAGCTGGCCATTTATATGAAGCATGCTGGTCCCAGGCAGCAGCTGTCCTGTCCTCACTTCAGCCAGACCCTTTGTCTCTGGTCTCCTCACCATGTTCCTCAGCCTGGGGATTCCTGGGTTCTGGATATTCAGGGCCAGGATGGCCTCTCGAGCCCCCACATAGAGGGTGTTGCCATCGGCGCTCAGGAGAAGCGCGTCAAAGTCTTGGAGGCCTTTTTGGTGGAAGAAGCTGAGGGCTCTGTGCCCGTCTCCTGTTGAGAGGCAGTGACAAGGAGAGGATGAGGAGAAGCCGTTGCACAGCATCTATTTCCTGAGACAGAGGTCAGAGAGATGTGGCTGGTCTCGTCAGCTGGACCTAATCTTTCAGTGGCAGCCCCTTCCCCGAACCCCCAATAGCGGGCATCTGAACTTTGTGTGTTGAGTCCCCGGAACAGAGAAGTACCAAAGACAAGGTAGTGACGGTCTGGGGCTGGTGGTGAGGGGGAAGTCTGCTCAAGACACGGACAGGAAATGAAGTGAGGTTAGAAGATGCATTCGCAGGCCTGGGGGCGCTGCAGTGAGGCAGGATGGGAGAGGACAGATGACAGGTAGACACAGGAAGGGTTCTCAGCCACAAGCAGCTGAGGTAGGTGTCTTTTGCTTCAAGACTTGTCACAGTCATGGAGTCCTACCACCTGCACTTGCCCTGCTTCCTACCCTGTTCTGTTATGGGAGTCTCCCACCACTAGCCACGCTGTGACTAGAAAGGCCACGTCCTCTTCCTTTCTGAGCCCTAGTATGGGCATGCCTGAATGCCACCAGGACAGACTAAGCTTGTTGGTTACTAGGGCCCTGCTCCCTGCCTAGTGTGGTGGTGTGTGCACTCAGACATGTGTGAATGCACCAGTTCCTGCGCATCAGCCAGGAGGAGTGAGCGTCTCAGAACCTTGTCAGCACGTTTGGACTTTTGTGTTAGTCAGAGAACAGCCTGGTGGTTACCATTTTCACCTCAAGGAATCTTAGGACCAAGAGGAATTGGAAGACCAAGTGGGAAAGGTATCGCATGGGCTGCCCTGCCCTCAGGTCTGTGCCGCCACCCTGAGGTCTCATTCTGTTTCCCCCTGAGACCCAGTCTTGCTTCTGTTTGCACTCCCATCCCGCCCAGGGATGCCTCTCTTTCCACTGAACCTACACCTCCTTTGCCATCCTGCCTCAGAAGGCTTCTGAGCTGACAGCAGAGTTGCCTAGCTTCGGAACCAGTGGTGTGGAGTGTGTGTGCGTGTGCAAAGCACTTCCCTTGGGGCATTTCCTAGAACAAGAGGGTTCAGAAGCCCCAGCAGGAAACCACTGAGGCTGGCACCAGGCTCCAGCCTACCCCCCCCCCCCCGCTGAGCTGTCCAGGGTGCCTTCCCCTGGTGCCCATCCTATCGCACACAACATGGCCTGGTGTGATTTCTGCGGTTGGCTTGGATTCACCAGCTCCGTGAACAATCTGTCATGGGCTTTGGCTCTGCCCCCCCCCTTCCCAGACCCTCCGCTGCTGCTCCCCGGCATCTCTATCTCTCCATCCCGTTGCCCTCCCTCTGACAGCCCTTCTCCTTCCCTGACCCCTTCGTCTTTATATTGACACCCATGCCTCCCAGTCACCAGACACTTACCTGCGTGATATGTGACTCTGGGCATGGGCCCCTGCCCACCAGTCCCGGTGGCAGATGACAGTGACAGCAGCAGGAGCAGTTGGAAGAAAAAAACACCCAGGAGACTCCAGGGGTCCTGGCCCGGGGATGGTAGGGCCATGGTCAGACAGAGACTGTCACTAGATGGCTCTGGGGAAACAGGCACTTTCTGGGTAAGCAGTGCTTGCCACACCCTTCCTGAGGGCCAATAGGAGAGCCCCAGGAGGCACAAGTTCCTCTCTGGAAGGGCCCTCAGAGTCTCACTTTCATTCCACTACCCTGCCCTCTAGACAAGGGCTCTGGTGTGACTGACCCATGCTGTGCCTCTGGCCTCCTCCTACTAAAAGCCCACATTGTCATCTCTCACCTGACACACAGAAAAAGTCCCTTTCCGCTCTTGTCCCTTAGCGTGTCCAGCCCCCATGGTCCAGAGCCCTGATCATTCCTGGCTGTGGACAAAGGGCTTCTGGGGAACTAATTCCTGTACTCAAAGGATAGATCCCCAGGCTGGCCTGTCAGTCAACTGTGCCTACACCTTGTGCCTGCTACTCACCCCAATCCCAATCCTGGCAGGCAACCTACTCTTTCCCCAGCCCCCAGGGACTCTGACTCTGACTTACTAGGGCCTATCTAGCCTTCTTCTCCAGGGTAGGGGCATGCCAGGTTATCTACCAGCTTGGCCGTCTGCATTTCTTGGGAGTGGCCTGGGCAGAAGTCACTGGCAGACTCCCAACCTCTACGGCCTCCCTGGTTTCTGTGCCTCTGCTGTCTGCCTCCCTGGATCTCCACAGCATCAACCTCCCCTAAGACCACAGAATATAAGTTGCCCACCTCATCTCACATACCCTTGAGCCAGCCACACTGAGAAGTCCTGCGTTCAAACCCTGAAGCATCCAAGGCAAAGGAGGGGGGGTCTAGGCAAAGAAAGAAGGCTCAGCCTGGCTGGAATGGGAGCACGGCCTTCCAAGCACCCATCCTGCGAGCGCCAGTGTGGGTTCCAGGCCAGGGAAACCAGAATTTCTACCTCGAGTTGTGACAGATCCTGGCTTGGGCGGAAGTTGGTGAACAGTGGATCAGGGCGGGGAGATTGGGGGGGGGAGCTCGCAGGCTCTGTGAGAGACACACCTCCCTCCCTGCTCTTAGTATATCCAGAAATTAAGGGCTTCTTCTAGGCCACTTCAGCGATGTTCCTGTGTCTCTAGTACATCACTTCCATTCTAAGCAGCCTGAGCTGTGGTCTCCCCTCTTGCTCAAGACAACGCAGTATGACACTGTCTTTCATATTTCATATCCTCTTTTCACTGACTCTGTAGTGGGGTTCCCCACTGTCACCTACTGAGAAATAGCTATTGAGGTCTAACTTTTGAACCTCCCACATCCTTGAAAGATAAAACATTTAGAGTCAGGCATGGTGGCACACACCTTTAATCCCAGCACTCAGGAAGCAGAGGCAGGTGGATCTCTCTGAGATCCAGGACAGCCAGGTCTAGAGTGAGTTCCAGGACAGCCAGGGCTGCACAGATAAACACACACATAAATAACAACAGCAACAACAAAAAGCCCACATTCGTATGAGGTTTGTGTCTATGGCTTTGCTGAGGCTGCCCTCCTGTTATCTAATCTCTCCTACCCTTAGGACAGCATCAGGCCAATAGGAAACCTGAGGAATTTCCCCTTTGCGCTCATGCTTCATAAGATGCAGTAAGGAGATGATGAGGCACCCAGCTGGAATGGTGGCTGGTTCTTCCTCCCTAAAGGCTTCAGGGAAGACCTCATAACGCAGGGTTAATGAGGTGCTAAGGGCTCCTAGGCCAATAAAGAAAGAGTGGTTGAGCCCCTGCCCACTCACCCAGGTTAGCTGACTTCAAGCTGAAGAGCACAGTGACCCAGGCTGCTCTACCTCCAGGAACTACCCATCTCCATCCTATCCTAAGCACACGTCTCACTGCCAGGATGATCCTCCCTGGAGGGTAACCTCCACCCTTTGAGTTACAGTAGAGCCCACTTGGCCTTCCTTGACGCCTCTCCTTCTGCGCCCATCCTCTGCCATTGCCCAGGAGCTGGGCTCACACAGAACCCCTCCTGAGGACTATTTCTGTCAGGATTTGCTAAGACTCCCCCAAACCCGGATGCTGATTATCAGGACTCTGCCAATATCTCTGTTCTCCTGACATCATCTAAGTCTCCTTGACCTCCAGCTCAGGCTTGGAAAGCCAGCACTCCAGGGCCTCTCTTTGGGGACAGATTGGCCTATCTGGGTCACAGGGAGGAGCCATGAGAGAAGAAGCCAGAGGAGCAGCTCCAGAGTCATGCCCTCTACCCTATTCCTATCCCTGAGCCTCCCCACAAGACCTGGTGCCCCCGCCTCCAGACCTCGTGAGGAGCTGGCAATGGGGCTTCTGGCCTCCCAGCTTTCACAGGCAGGTCCCACTATAGTCTTCTTACACAGGAAGGAAAGCAAGGCCGGGGACACTGTCCAGCCAGCCACCCATCTACCTCAGACCAGTGAGTTCGGAAGCTCACCCTACAGGGCTGGTTCCCATCTCCCACCCTAGTGGATTAACCCAGCTCAAAACTAATCAATGGGTAGCCTAAGCAAGCATCACGGCAGATGCTGGGGCTCCCTCTCCTCCAGCTGAAAAACAATCACTCTGGAATGATTCCTGACTCAGAAGGAACAGAAACCTCCCCAAAGACAGGCCGTCTGGTGTCAATCTCAGCCCAGGTACTTCCTGTCCCCGAGTGCCACCCACTCTCTCCTCACAGCACCTTTCAGGTCAAGCTCAGGTGGGAGAAAGGTACATGGTCCCAACAGCAAGTCCCTCACCCTTGACCTCACAGTGACAGTCACATAGGGCCCTGTCCTCAGGAGAGGACATGCTTGGCAGACCCTCCTGCCTGCTGTCTTGAAAGTCCTACTCATTTTTTTTAGAAGAGGACTACATCTTCATTCACTGGGCCTCACAAATTATGTAGCAGGTTCTGCTCCCAGGAAGCTTCCAGCTGGCAAGCCACACACCCTCCCTTGCTACACAAATGAGGAAAGCAAGGCCAGTGACCGGAAGCATCTGGGCCAGGCTGGCATTAGGCAGCAGGCAGTCTCTAGAGGGAAATATCATCTTCACTGCCCCATTCCCATCCCCTCAGTTCAGTTCTCCATAAGGCCTGGAGCTCAGCCTGGGGAGTCCCCAGGAGCATGTCAGCCCCTGGAAATCACAGCGTTAAACTTAAACATCCCCTGTCAGATTTCAGCCCTCCCAAGCCTCCCCGCAACCCCTACACTATAAAGGAGAGTAGCCCCTTCCTGTGGACTTGACCATCAAAAGTAATGGGAAACAGGGGTGAGGAGGGAGAGATGCTGGAGGGTTCCTCACCCTGCCCCTTGCCACTCTGGAGCCCCTGCCTTGCACAGATGTTACACTGAGAGAGTCAGTAGAGAAACCACCCCTGGCTTCATCAGTGACTGGCAGGTCCAATTTTCCCAGCCTCCTCCTCTTCCTAGCCTTAAGGGCAGCCTCGGGAGAGCAGGGTCTTGGAGAACATCCTTTTGCTGCTTGCTGCTCACCTTTCAACCCATGGCCCTCCCTCTTCTCTAATGATTATAGCCAGTCAAATCAACTTACACGATTGAGTGCCCTCTCTCTCTCTCTCTCTCTCTCTCTCTCTCTCTCTCTCTCTCTCTCTCTCTCTCTCTCTCTTGTGTGTGTGTGTGTGTGTGTGTGTGTGTGTGTGTGTATGCGTGCACTAAGGATGTCCCCAGCCTGTGTCCCCAGTACCCCCCACCTCTTCCTGATCCTGCAGGTCTCCGGCATTCTTACCACCCACCCCACTCCATCCACCTAACCCCTTACCCAGTGCCTCTTGGGTTCCCTCTCCCAGTCTGGCTAGTGCTGAAAGCTGCGTTGAGCATTACACACAATGGTCTGACTTCTCTGTCTGCCCCTCCTCAGGGCAGAGTCAGCGCCAGACAATGGCCCGCCCCTCTGTTCCGCACTGTCTGTCGGCTCTCCACGATTCTTACCTGGAGCTGGGGATGCCGCTGTGCTTCCCTCCCCCTGGAATGCCAGGCAGCTTGGCTTTCCGGTCTCGCAGTGCCTCCTTCCCGCCACCCTCCCACCCCCATCCCCAACCCCATCCCACCTCACTGGTCCTTAGTCACCATGGCGACCGCATCTCTAAGTGGGAGGGACTAGAATCTCCCCATATTCTTCCTCCTCCTCTCCTGTCCCACTGTGCCCCACTTCTGTGACTCCTGGGTTCTCATATGTGTAGGTAGAACTCCAGATGTGGTAAGGGGAGATACTCTAACCCCCAGGTCCCTGCTCAGCTGCTTTGGCCACTGTCAGGCAGGCACCAGTGTGCAGGTATTGGGTTTAGGGAACCACTGAGGCAATACCCTTTAGGGCCAGCTTTCCTAAGTACTGTAAATAAATAAGGATGATGCACCTGGATCCTAGCCAGTCACTGACAACTGGAGTTTATCAGTGAGGATGTATACAATCACATATATGCATGCAGGATCTCCATCAAGATGCTTAGGAAACCATCTTCATTGACACCCTGACCTCTGAGAGAGGGGCTACTCTTCTCAGGTCCTGGTCATATGTTCCCTTCCTGGGTTGCCTTACAAAGAAAATGGTGTCTCCAGGAGCCCTTAACTAACGCCCCCTGAGACCCGAGGTCTATGTCGTAAGAGGTGGATAGAAGGCAGACCTCAGAAAGAACTTCCTTAAAGTCTAACAGTAAGTAGGAACAGAAGATTAGAAACAACACTGACCTGGATTCTTTCTCAGCAGACGTTTGGGTGCAGCTTTAGAAGCTGCCCTGCTCCTAAGTAACCCTATTACCAGAACTCCTTCTGTCTCCTCCGCAGGACCTCAGCTTCCTCGAGAAAGGGAGGAACTAGGAGTGACCCTGCAGGCTGACTTCCTAGGAGTTCGGGACTGCCCACTGGGCACCAAGGGCCTAAGAAACTGGGTCCTTGATGCCAGCCTGGCAGTCTATGACTTGCTGCGTGGTCCCAGGTTGGGCTCTTGTCCTCTCTGACTCCCAGAAGTAAAAGAAGGGTTCTTCGGGCCACCTGCGAGCAGCCTGGCTCTTCTACCAACTTCATAGTATTTTTAGGAAAAAGGAAGTGAGTGTCCTGGAGGGCCAGGTGGGGCAGGAGGCTTCACAGGCCAGTCCTGGTTCCCTGTGCGCCTAGGATAAGACAGTGCACGCGTGTGAGCATTTCCTTTCAGGGAGGGATGAGGAGGATGCCATGTGCTGATGGTGCAAGTGAACTCAGCAGGGCCACCTCCTGCTCCTGCTTCTGAACCTCCACCTGCACTGTCCCTGTGTCCACATGCTCTGGGTGTTCACACCAGGCACTTGAGGAAATGGGGGGTGGGGTGCAGAAGAACCCATCCCCATCGAGGTCCTTGACTCCCTGCCACCATCACCTTCACTCCTAGGGGAGTTGAGCCCTGTCTTTGTGGCAGGATTGGAAGGGGCTGCCTCCCACAATGATCCAAGAAAAGGGGGTGCCTACAGGTCTCCTTGGCTCCGTGGTGTCCCAATCTGCCCCACCTTACTCTGGAGCTAAGCTATGCAAACATGACAGCAGGGCTTTTAGTTCCTGTGTGGCCTTGGCTGGAGAGGGAACCGATTGAATGGCTCCACACCCGGCTCTCTTGTTTCCAGCTCTCAGGGGGAGAGGGAAAAGCTGTTGCCTCTGCTGCTATGAATGCATTCAGTTTCTTCTGATTGCCTATCCTCAGTTTTCCCACCTGTGGGAAGATGTCCTAGCCAATATTGTTGATTGTGGGGGGCACAGCGGGTAGCTAGTGGAATTTAGCAATTGGAAGTCCCTGGAAGAAATGGGATTGGGAGGGAGGTAAAGAGACCCAGGCAAACTGTGGCTGAGGAGTATCCCTAAAGATTTCCAGGGATGCCCTTCCCCCCTGCAGAGGCAGGAGAGACAGACTTCACCCCACCGTGGTACACCGAAACTGGCAGGCACACAGACACTCCATGTCATGGCATCCCACTCCCAACCCACTCCCCAGGATCATGGTTCCCTCCCCACCACTTTTACACCTTACCCCCAGCAGTATAGACCCTAACCCAGGCGTCCGAGACTTCCAGCAGAGTCTGTACCCGGCAGGGCGGAGCAAGGGCAGACTGGGTAGGGGAGAGGGCCTGCCAGCCCCCTCCAGTGCCCCAGTTCCCAGGCAGCTCTTAAAGAGACCAGGAAGAATTAGCCACTGGCAGCTTAAGGGGTGAATGTAGAGGAAAGGAAACAGCAGGGACTGGGAAGCAGGGTGAGAGCTTGACACCACCCCACCTTCCCTGGAAGCCCCCAGACTTCCCTGCCTGTCCCATTCCTTACTCCATGAGGACTGCCATGCTGGCCACCCAGCTCTGACCACTGCCTCCCACATCCCTTGTTCCCCTTGGGCTCCTGCCCACTTCTTCCCCTCCCCCATATTCACGCCACCTCAGTCTCTAATGAGGGATGCCAGCTGGCACTTCGTGGAATGTGGAAGGAGGTATGGAGAACAAGTCCCAGAAGTAGAAAGACCTGGGACCAAGCTGTGGGGGAGGGGCCATCCCCCATAGTCTGGAGCTGACACAGGCACTCTTCTTGATGACACCCCCCCTCAGTCTCCTTTTCTCTGTCCCTCAGGCAGAGAGAGGGAAGACACTGGACACCCCTACTTCCTGCTTCTGATGGCCATCAGTGTTGTGACATGTAGGGAAAATGAAATATGGCGTAGAGGTAAAAGCCTGTAATCCCAGCTCTTGGGATGTAGAAGCAGAAAAGATTAGAAGTTCAAGGCAAATGTATGCAGTGTCACACATAGTTCCTTAGTTCCAGCAGATACAGGCTGATCTTCATGAGTTCGAGGCTAGCCTGATCTATATAGTGAGTTCCAGGCCAGCCAAAGTTGCCTGGTGAGACACTGCTTCACGACAAATAAAAATACACAGCAAACAAAAAGGATGTTCTAGGCCAGACTGGGCTACAGGAGCCCTTACAGGAGCCAAAAAGAAAAGAAAGCTGGGGAGATGGCTCCCTTGGGGGCATGATTCCCTAGAACCCATATAAAAAAAGTCAGGTGTAGCAATACACCCCTATAATTCCCAGTTCTGGGGAGAAGGACATGAAAGATGCCTGGGTCTTGCTGGCTAGTTGCTGAGCTCTGGGTTCACCTGTCTAGGAAATAAGGCAGAGAATTGGGGCTGGAGAGAGATGGATCTGCAGTTAAGAGAATACAGGTTTGATTCCTGCCTGGCACCCACAGGGCAGCTGACAAACTAACTCCAGTCCTAGGGGAATCTGATGCCCTCTCCTGGCTCCACAGACATTGCATGCATATGGTGCACAGACACACGTGTAGGCAAAACTCTCATACAAAGAAAGATAGCAGACAAAGAGAGACACAGCCTATATCCGTCCTTTGCTCGGGTGGTTAATTCTGAAACAGGTTTCACACTTCCTGCCTGAGGAGACGTTGTAGTACCAAAGTATCCTGGTCCATTCTGGGCCCTGACTTTAAGTTCCTATTGAGTCTGTCCCTGACCTGGCATGACTCTGCTTCCCTTATCCAGTTCACACCCAGCCCAGAAATCCCTCCATAATAGCCCCACTGTAGTTTGAATTGCCACTGCATTCTCTGGGAGTCAGGAGCCCTGAGGGACTTCAGCAAGCCTCTCTCTCCATTGTGTCCTTATTGCCTCACTTAGAAGGAGCGGTACAACCAGCCTACCAGAGCCTGCTTTTCCTTATTTCTTTCTTTCCTTCCTTCCTTGCTTCCTTCCTTCCTTCCTTTCCTTCTCCTTTCTTTTCTTATCTTTCTTTTTGTTGTTTATACAAAGGCTCTCTAGATGGCCTGGATTTCCTAGAACTCACTATGTAGACCATGCTGGCCTCGAACTCACGGAGATCTGCCTACCTCAGCCTCCTACGTGCTGGGATTAAAGGCAGGCATGATGAGACCTGGCCAGAGGCAGTTTTTTGTTTGTTTGTTTATTTGGTTGGTTGGTTGGTTGGTTGGTTGGTTAGTTGGTTTTGGCTTTTGGCTTTTTGAGACAGGGTTTCTCTGTGTAGATTTGGAGCCTCTCCTGACACTCATTCTATAAACCAGGCTGGTCTTGAACTCAGAGATCTGCCTGCCTCTGCCTCCCAAGTGCTGGAACTAAAGGCATGCACCACCAGGAGCAGAGGCAGGTTTTTATGCATGACTTCCCATCATTGTCAGAACTGGGGCTTTGATACAGTGTACTTTGAGAAGACACCGAGGGTGTTGAGCAAAGCGGCAGCCAAGCCACCCTGCTGTGCAGTGGAGAGGAGGCTGCAGGAGGAGGAGGACCAGGTTTAGGAAACTGGAATGGTGATGTGATGAGAGCAGGACAGAGACAAGGATTTAAAAGATAAAAATAGGCTATTGAGTGCTGGCCTTTCCCCACTAGCTCACTCCCATTCTTAGGAGCAACTTCTCTTTCTTAATAAGCTGTCTCTATATCTATTAATTTGAAAAGAAAGACCTAGAGTTGGGGCGTGATGGCACATGCCTACAGGTCCCAGCTACCAGGAGCTTGGAGTAAGAGGATCTGTAGAGCTTAGGAAAACATTCTTGGCAACAGAGAGAAACCAAATCTAAAAGATGGAAGGAAGGGCCAGAGAAATGGCTCAGTTTTAGAAGCACTGTCTTCTCTTCAGGGCTCCTGAGTTTGAGTCACAGAACCCAAATGGTGGCTCACATCTGCCTGACTCCAGTTCCAGGGATCCATCATCTTCTGTCCTCAGGCACCAGGCATGCGTGTGGTTTGCAGACAGACATGTAGGCTAAACACCTATACTCCCAAAATGTAAAACTAAATAAATTTTAAAAAAAGGAGGGAAGAACAAAATAAACTAAGAAAAGAAGGAAGAAAATAGTGCTTGGTAGAATGCTTTCTTAGGATTCCTGAGACCCTAACCGTAGGATCTAGAGTGATAGCCCAGTCGATGAAGTGTTTGCCTCAGAAACATGAGGACTCAACTTCCAGCTCCATAATCGACATATGAATACTGTTTGTGGGGCTGGAGAGATGGCTTAGCTGTTAAGAGCACTGGCTGTTCTTCCAGATGGACCCAGGTTCAATTCCCAGCACCCACATGGTAGCTCACACCTGTCTGTAACTCCAAGATCTGACATCCTCACGCAGACATAAATGCAGGCAAAATGCCAATGCAAATGAAATAAAAATAAATTATTTTTAAGAAAGAATGCCAGGTGTGGTGGTGTATGCTGGCAATCCCAATGCTGGGGAGGCAGATGGAGGGGCAGGGTTCATTGAGCTGCCAGTTTAGATTAATTGGCGAGCTCTAGACCAATAACAGACCTTGTCTCAAAGGAGGTGGACTGCCATCCTGAAGATGATACCTGAGGTTGTTCCCTGGTGCTGTACACACACACACACACACACACACACACACACACACACACACACACACACTTCCCAGCCCAGAAAAGAATACATAATGCTCTTACAGAGGTCCCAAGTTTGAATCCCAGTACCCACAACTGGTGGCTCTCACCATGTGTCACACCAGCCCCAAGGATCTGTCGCTGTCCTGTGATCTCCACAGGAACCTACATACATATGTGCATACATATTTTCATATATACACATAAATAAAAATAAAACATTTCTTTTAGCTGGATGGTGGTGGCACACGCCTTTAATCCCAGCCCTGGGGAGTCCGAGGCAGGCAAATCTCTGAGTTTGAAGCCAGCCTAGTCTTCAGGACTAGGACTAGTCTACAGGACTAGTTCCAGGACAATCAGAGTTATTACACAGAGGAATCTTGTCTCAAACAACAGAAACAAAAAGCCAGATTGGTAGATTGGTTTTCCTAATGAATTGATGTGGGACAGAAGAGATAGCAAAATCAAGGCTGACTCCAGGTTCTGAGCCTGGGTAACTGGACAGAAGGACAGTGCCATCGGTGTTCTTAGGGAGATTATAGAGCATTTGGAAGGTGGGGATTGGAACGTCGCCCGGGATCATGGACACAACATTTTTTTGGATGGGAGAGTGTCCCATGTAGCCCATGCCAGCCTCAGACTTGCTCTGCAGCCACAGATGACCTTCAAATGCCTGACCTCCTGCCTCCGTCTCTCGAATCCTGGAATTACTGGTGGAAGCCACCATGCTAGCTTGGTGCCATTAACTTTAGATGCATTAGACCTTCAAGTGGATAATCTAGATCTTCAAGTGAGTACTAAAGCAAAGGAATGGCCTGCGAGTTACTGCTGCAGACCTGACATTGAAAGCCACCAGCTTGGGGGAAGCCTCTTGGATTTGAATGTAGACAGAAAACTGAGCCCTAGGAGCCCCATGGCCAAGGCGCCAGGGAGAGAGGGGGACCAGGGAAGTTGGCCAAGAAGCATGAGTCACCTGCGGCAAACAAGGTCAAGTAAAGTGAGAACTGAGAAGTAGACACGGGGCTTACAGTATGGGCTCTTGGGACACTGGGACCCTGGCAAGAGCAGCCTGTGGTGTAGCACAGGAAACAGAGCAGCAGATATGTGTGAAGACGGAAGTCTGAAGAGAAGGTGTGTGATGTGGATGTCCCTCTGTATGTTGTGAATATGTGCTGCTTTTATTGGTTGATGAAAAAAACTGTTTCAGCCAATGGACCGGCAGGATAAAGCTAGACAGGAAATGGACAGAGAGAAAGAAGACAGGGTCAGGGAGACTCCATGTTTCAGCCGAGGAGGCAAGATGCATGGGCATCACTGACAAGCTTCAGCCATGTGGTGATACACAGATTAGTAGAAATGGGTTATTTTGTGTGAGAGAGAGCTAGTCAGTAAGAAGGCTGCGGCATTGGCCAAACAGTTATAGATATATATATTAAGTCTCTGAGTGGTTATCTTATAATAGACTGCAGAGACCCAGTGGGTGGAGAAAAACTGGTCAAGAGGGACATGGATTAGACAGAGAAAGGCCTTCCATTTACAGATGGATCTTTGTAGGTTTGAGGCCAGCCTGGTCTACAGGGTGAGCTTCAGGCCAGCCAGGGCCGCATAATGAGACTGTTTCAAGGAGAAGGAAGATGATGGAAGGAAAGGAGGGAGGGAGGGAGGGAGGGAGGGAGGGAGGGAGGGAGGGAGGAGGGAGGAAGAAAGAAATTCAGCAGCAAAATTGTCAGGATTCCACCCACAAATTTACCTGACATAGACATATGTATTTGTGTATGTGTGTGAGTGTGTGTGTGTGTGTGTGTGTGTGTGTGTATATGTGTGTGTGTGTGTGTATCAGAAGCAGATAGAGAATGTAATGAGTCTGTGAATCTGTGAAATGCCTCCTTAACATTTGTATTTACCTTATAGATTGCGTAGATTACTGATGCTGTAAAGCCATAGGTGGTCCTAGAGGGAAATTTTCTTTTTTTCTTTTCTTTCTTTCTCTCTTTTTCTTTTCTTTTTCTTTTTTTTTTTTTTTTTTTTTTTGGTTTTCAAGACAGGGTTTCTTTGTGTAACAGTCCTGGCTGTCCTAGAACTTGCTCTGTAGACTACACTGGCCTCAAACTCACAGAGATCCACCTTTCTCTGCCTTCAGAGTGCTGCGACTAAAGTCATGCACCACTACTGCCTGGCTGGGAATCCCCCTCCCTTCCCCCATGAAAAAAAAAGTGTCCTGCAGAGACTCAGGGCTGGTCAGCTCCTGAGACTAAGTGACTGATACTGTGACATGGTTGATTATTGTGTAATAAACACTCTTCCTGAGGAAATGTGAAAAAATGTCTACTCACTCCAAATAGGGAATCAAAGACAGGTCAGAGTATGTATACCCCCGAAGTCCAACTTGATGAACAGACGAGCTCTCCTGGGGGTCTCGGGTTGCTTACAACACACTCACAACCTGCACAAGGTCCAACATCTGAGAGAGTGTCCTTCCATGTTGCTCACTGGTCTGAGCTTCCTCCAGGCAGTTGTGCTGCTCTCTGCTAAGGTAGCTTAGCCTGTGTGAGAGCATCTCTCAGCAGCCCCTATTGCTGACGTGAGAGGGATGAGGAACCTAGCGAATCTGGTCAGTTTCAGGGACTGAAGCCATGGAATTGTTAACTTCTGAAGTTTGTGAACCTGGAGGGAACTCAATAGCTTTAATGTGGATCTTGTCTTCCAAATGGAAACATTTCCACTGGAGGGAGGCTAGCTAAAACTCAGAAAATCCCTGAAATTTACAAGATTCACGAGGTCCCTCCCTCCTAGAGACTCTGTAACAAGACGACCCCACTCCAACTTGAGCAGCTGCCCACAAGTCATTGCAGAGAGTTTCAGGGATGCGATTCTCATGAGTTGTCACTCAGGTTGTGTTGGGCTTTTCAGTGATGCACTTGCCTTTGAGTTACCCATGCTCATGTAAGTGACCCCAATAGACCCATTGGTTGGCCAGGTTGGACGTTGGTGGGATCATTTGATCTGCTTGTTGAGTCCCTGTCTGGAGTGAGTAGATCTCTCCAGAAAAAAAAAAAAAATCATAATACAATGTGCTGTGTGACCCAAAAACCCAGCCCAGCATTACAATCCATGAAAGTTACATCCCTGGATCTCTGTGGGTGTCCATAAAGATGGCTGCACTCCATCTTAGCACAAGGACAGAGACTTCAAAGCTGTCCTCAGCAAGTCATAAGACCTAAAGGTCAAAGGTGTGGCTACAGCAGGATGTTTGGCTGTCTTAGTCTAAATAACAACAGACCTGAATCTGAGGTGTGGCTACTCCTGACCTCAAGGCTAGGGAACAAGAAGATGGAGCTAAGGTGAACCCTTAGAAAAAGTGAGGAAGAAAAGTCTGTTCCATTTACATAATACTGTGTTCCCCTTTTTGGATAAGGTATATGAGAGTGGTGAGAAATAAACTCGTGGCATTTCATTATTAATTAATCTGCCCCCTGACCTTTATTCTGTCTCTCTGTCTTTATTATCTATAGCTTTCCCTCATCCACACTCCCCCACTCAGGTATGGACTTAGGGCTGCTCAGCTGGTTCCCATTGCAGCCCCACAAAGACTGCTCCACAGATCTCTATGAGCAATTCCTAGGTGGCTCTACCAGTCTCCTCTGCCCAGTCACTATCACTGCTTGTATCGGTGGCTGTGTCTAGCTGTATGTATCAGATGTTTCCTAGGACTTGTGAGCTTGTTTTACTTCCTGGATCTTAATGAGCTTTCAGGAGGAGGGATGCGTCAGCTCTGCGAAAGTAGCAACCAGCATCCCACACCTGTCTCCATCTCTTTTATGTTCTCTCTTCTCCCTTCTCATAATGTTCTCTGAGCCTGAGACAGGTGATACAGATGTTTTCTTCCATCTGTATCAGTCACTTAGTCCCAGGAACTTGACACATTGGGAGTCTCTGTAGGATACCTCTCACTCCAAAAACTAAGTTTCCTGGGATTGGAGAGATGGCTCAGCAGTTAAGGGCACTTGCTGCTCTTCCAGAGGACCTGGATTAGATTCCTAACACTAAGCAGCTCACAACTCTAGTTCCAGCGATTCCAATAGGCTCTTCTGACTTCTGAGGGTACCAGGTGCACACATACAGATACAGAGTTAAGCAAGACACCCATACACATAAGGTAAATCAGTTTTTTTTTAAATAAAATTTAAATTAAAAAAAAAAAAAAAAAAAAAAAAAAAGCCGGGCTGTGGTGACACACACCTTGAATCCCAGCAGGAAAAGGAAGGTGGATCTTCTGTGAGTTTGAAACCAGCCTGGTCTACAGAGTGAGTTCCAGGACAGCCAGAACTACACTGTGATACTCTTTCTAAAATAGAAAAATAAATTTGATACAGAGTTTCTCTGTGTAGTCCTGACTGTCCTGGAACTCACTCTGTAGACCCGGCTGACCTCAGACTCACAGGGAAGCAGCCTGTCTCTGAGTCCTGAGTGCTGGGACTCAAGGTGTGTGTCACCACGGCCCAGCAAGAAAGAAATGTTTTAACAGAGGGTGAGCGGGTCTCACCATCATGCATCCCAATTTCAACAGCTAAGGGTATCAAAAGAAAGAGAGGGAGAAAGAAAGGAAGGAAGGAAGGAAGAGAGAAAGAAAGGAAAAGGAAAGGAAGAAGAAAGGAAGGAAGGAAGGAAGAAGGAAGAAAGGAAAGAAGGAAGGAAGGAAGAAGGAAGAAAGGAAGGACAGCTGGAGAGATGACTCACAGGTTAAGAGCACTGGCTGCTCTTCCAGAGAACCTGGGTTCAGTTCCCAGCACCCATGTGGCACACACAGCTAGCTGTCCATAACCTCAGTTTCAGGGTACCTGACACTCTCACAAAGACATAAATGTGGGCAAAACACTAATGCTCATTAAAAAAATAAATAAAAGAAAAAAAGAAAAGAGAATACTTTTTTAAATACACGTAAGAAAGAAAGACATTATCAAGACTCTGTATGGCACAAAACAATCTCACCATTTGACTCAATTGTTTCATTAAAAACTGCAATGTTGGGGCTGGAGAGATGGCTCAGTGGGTAAAAGCAATTGCTGCTCTTCCAGAGGCCGATTTCTGTGCCCTGTGTTCTCAGTCCCTTAGGGAAAAATGGTTCCAAGGAATACAAGGCCTCTTCTGGTACCTACACACACACACACACACACACACTGCACACATATCCATATCTTCAAAAAAAAAAAAAAAAAAAAGGTCAGTACTGGGTACAGCATGGATGGAAGACACTAGTTCACCTAGCCTCCATAGTCCACGGCTGATTTCCGCAGGCCACGTGGCTCTCTTGTCCTACTACAAGGCCACTTTACTTCTCCCCTCAGCTCATTAGCTCAGGCGCACTGGCACTGGCCTGATCTTGGGCTTTTCTGTCTCAGGCCAGCCAGCTCTGTAGCCCTTTACTTTCCAACAGCGACACCTGGTGGTCGAAAGGGTCTTAGTCGCCCAGACGATCTTCATCCCCAGTATACTTTCGTCTTCAAAGAATCACTTCTACTTTACTTTGCATCATTTTCTGGGTGTTGTTGTTGTTGTTGTTGTTGTTGTTGTTGTTGTTGTTGTTGTTGTTGTTGTTGTTGTTGTTGTTGTTGTTGTTGTGTGCACAAATGATTTGCCTGTGTGTCTTTAAACATACTGTATTATTTTGTGCTCATGGAGGCCAGATCAGAGCTTCAGATCCCCTGATTGTAAGACCTCGAACCTGGATCCTCTGCAAGAGCAACATGTACTCTTAGCCACTATCGCACCCCACCCCGACCCATATGCTTTTCTGCTTGTGTTTGGTCTTTGGATTTTCTAGACAGGGTTTCTCTGTGTAGTCCTGGCTGTCCTGGAACTCACTCTGTAGAACAGCCTGGCCACGAACATAGAGATCTACCTCCTTCTACCTCCTGAGCGCTGAGATTAAAGGTGTGTGCCATCTCATCTGACTTGTACACTTTGCAGGGAAGAAACATATACACTGCATACACTGGGGTGATAGTGGCCCAGCCCTAACACAAGCTGAGCCGTTTTATTTTTTTAAGATTAATTTTATTTTCAATTGTATATGTACACAGGAGTGCAGACGCTGGAAGGGATCAGAGGCATTGGATTCCCTGGTACTAAGTTACAGACTCTTATGAGTTACCTGATGTGGGTACTGGAAACTGAGTTCAGGTCCGTGTGTGTGTGTGTGTGTGTGTGTGTGTGTGTGTGTGTGTGTGTGTGTGATGCATGTGGAGGGTGCGCACATAGCACATACCATAGCCAGAGGACACTCTGTGCAATCTGGTCTCTCCTTCCACTTTTATTCTGGTCCCCGTGATGAAACTCAGGCTGTCAGCCTTGTGTGGTGAATTCTTTGCCCACTGAGCTGTCTTAATGCCCCACACTTTAACCATTTTACCTGTATGGCTTTCTGTTTTTCAAAAGACATATTTATCTTATTGTAAGTGTATGAGGGTTTTGCCTGCATGATATACACCATATGCATGACTGGGGCCCTCAGAGGTCTGAAGAAGGTTATCAGATAGATGGCCTGGAAGTGGAGTTATGGAGGATTGTGAGCCAGCTTGTGGGTTCTGGAAACCAAACCCAGGTCCTCTATTAGAACAGCAAGTGTGCTACCTGATGGGCATCTCTCCAGCCCTGCACTATTTACACTTACTCACCTGTGAACTGCTGTGCAGGCTGTAACACCATCAAAACTCACAGCATTTGACTCCTTGTTATCCCACCCCCACCCCACCCTTCTCACCCCCACCCCCCACCCCCCACCCCCGGACCTCCAGCTTGCCACATTTCCTTCTGGGCGAGCCAGACAGAACCCTTGTTCCAGTAGCCTTTCCCCAATCCCTCTGATTGAGGTAGCATTGATTTTTCTTTCTGCAAGGCATGGCGATACACAGCTTTAAATCCAGCACTTGGGAGGCAGAAGCAAGTAGATCTCAAGGAGTTCCAGGCCAGCCAGGACTACTGCCACACAGTAAGTCCCCATCTCAAAAAAACAAGCAAACAAACAATGTGGCTGGTGAAAGAAATTACTGGGGCTGATGTCATGGCTCAGAAGGTCACAGCAAAGCCTGTTCCTCCTCTGTTGTCTTCCAGTCTCTGATCTTCAGGGAATTTAGTAATAACTGCTTTCTCAATGGCTCATGGCAGTCAATCCATGAGGGACTGATTGGTCCCATGTTGCTGCAGTTTAAGCTTCTTTATCTTAAGAATGGGTGGGAACCTATTGATTTCTTCCACAGCACCCAGGCAGGTCCCAGAATCTGATTGCTTGAACTAGAACAACTTTAACAAGCAATGGGAGAGCGCCCATGACCTGGGCCATGAGGCTGAAGGACATAGATGTAGATGGGACCAGCCTGAGTGGCCCAGGCCATGGGAGCTCTCCCATTGCTTAAAGTTGTCCTAGTTCAAGCATTTCGGATTCTAGGACATGCCTGATGATTACGGTTTCCTGTACTGGGCCACTATCAATGCCCCAACTGCATGCTGAACCATGAATTTGTCTCTTACTCTGTATTAAAGATAAGACCATGTTCTCTTCTTCCTCATCATTTTAATTATGTTACTGTTGCTGTGATAAAACACTATGACCAAAAGCATCTTGGGAAGGAAAGGTTTTATTTGGTGAAAACTTCCATGTCTCAATCCATCAGTGGGGAAGTCGGGGCTGGAACTCAAGTGGAAATCTGGAGGTAGAACTAGATCATAGAACATAGAGGAGCAGTTTGCGGGCTTGCTCCTTACGGCTTGCTTAGCTTTTTTATACAACCCAGGACCACTTTTCCCCAGGTATGGCACCACCCACAGTAAACTGAACTGACCTGAACCTGCAGGAATATAGGTCCCTGAATGGCGAGGTGTTGAGTGGGAGGACTGGGGATAAGAAATAAAGGAAACAAAAGCAATAGCTGGGACCAGCAGGTCTTCCATAGCTCATGACTGATGCCAAGCAAGTTTATTAAGAAGCACAGCATCTCTAAACAGAGAATTCTCAACACAAGAATCTCAAAAGGCAGAAAGACACTTAAGGAAATGCTCAACATCCTTAGTCATCAGGGAAATGCCAAACAAAATGACTCTGAGATACCATCTTGCACCTGTCAGAATGGCTAAGATCAAAAACACTGATGACAGCCTATGTGGGAGAGGTTGTGGAGAAAGGGGAACACTCCTCCATTGGCGGTGGGAGTGCAAACTTGTACAGCTGCTTTGGAAGTCAGTAGGGCCATTTCTCAGGAAATTGGGAATCAACCTACCTCAAGACCCTTCAAAACTACTTTTGCGCATATACTCAAAGGAGGCATACTCACACCACAAGGATATTTGTTCAACTAGGTTCATAGCCATGTGGCAAGGAACCAATCAGAAGTTAGCTGGTGGGCTCCGGATGTGCTTTGCTAATAATAGTGGAATGCAGAGAGCAGCACCCGCCCTGGGAGGACCTTTAGGGACAGCAACCTTTCTGCAGCTGCAGCTGACCAATCAATTCAGGACAGGTCCCCAGGCCTGAAACTGTTGCTATGCAACTAGCAGACCCCCAGACACCCCTTGCTGTACCCCAATATTTGCCCTGGCCCGCAGCTGCTCAGGGATCCGGGATCCCTCCTACTCCACCTGCTATGTCGGACGGACGGACGAACGGATTTAACTTGTAAATTAAAAAGACTCTGTGCTTTTGCATTGGATCTGGTCTCTTGGTGGTTGGGGGGTTCAGAATGTCGTCCTAGCTAATCTCTATTTAGGTTGCTTTGTTCCTCAAAAAGATTCGGGTATGCTTTGTTGTGAACTGAGGATAGAGTTAATTATCATCAAAATAAGTTTTCACCAAATTGTATGGTGCCTAAATATGCCTAAAACAAATGACTTGGAGTTATACTCCGGAAGTTTGAACCAACACCAGCTACTGATTTGTGTTGAACCTAACTACCTTCTTGCCTCCCTCTCATCTTTATTCTGCTGGCCATGTGGTTGCAGAGGCCCCATAGCTTCCTGTTGGAGCACTCACTACAGAGGATTTGAGACCACTTCCCCACAATCCATCAAGTGCGAATTGGAGAAACACAAATGAATGACATAAACAAGTGTTTGTTCACCACAAATTTTTTGTTTTGTTTTTTTGTTTTGTGGTTATTATTGTTTTTCAAGACATGATTTCTCTGTGTAGCTTTGGAGCCTGTCCTGGAATTAGTTTTTGCAGAGCAGGCTGGTCTGAAACTCACAGAGATCCATCTACATCTATCTCCCAAATGCTGGGATTAAAGGTGTGCATCACCACTGTCCAGCTGTTCACCACAGATTTAACAACAAGGACAGACCAAAGAAATTGCCAAGCATGGTGGCATATCTCTAGAGTTCTAATACTTGGGAGGCAGAGGCAGGTGGGTCTCTGTGAGTTCAAGGCCACCGTGGTCTACGTGACAAAGCCAGGCCAACATGGGCTACAAAGCAAAGCAAGGCCCTGTCCCAAAAAAAGAAAAAAACAGAAGAACGATGTTAAGCCTAGCGTAGTGCGTCAATTTACTGTCGATACTTACAGGACTCTGGATGAGTTACTCAATCGAGCACGGAGACTCAGATGCACCTAACCTAAATGGCACCGCAGCTGGGGGGAAGACTCGGGACAGTTGCATGCCTAGAACTCATGCACAACTTGCAGGCAGCATGGTGGGTCTGCAAGTCTCCTCTGCCCAGCTGCTGTTACTACTATGTATATGGTGTTGTGGCTCTTCTAAATTTCAGGAGCTTCCTGAGATCCACAAGCTTTGTTTACTGTCTGAGTCTATTTAATTTACATTGTCAGTAGTAAGGAACCTTCCTTCAGGAGGGAATGCTTCAGTCTGGAAAAAAATAGTTGAGCAACAGTTAATTAGCTTGATAGTTGTTTTTACAATGATTATATATCTAAAATCTCACATTATATGTCATAAATAAATTATTGTTTGTCAATTATACCTTAATAAAGATGGGGACACTTCTATAATAAGCGTCTTTGTGAAATGTTTGCATGTGTACAGTTAGAGATAGATACACTCCAGAGGGGAAAAACTCTCTTAATATGATAAACAAATAAACTTCATCATGGTGGCTGGTGATGATAATCCCAGAACTCAGGAGACTGAGGCAGGAGGATCACCATGAATTCCAGGCCAGCCTTTGATACAGAGTGAGGCTCTGTCTCATAGAACCAACTGTATTAGTTACTTATCTTTTGGCTTTGATAAAACACCTGATAAAAATAAAGTAAGCCAAACCTGGCATGGCAGTGCACACCTTCAGTCCCAGCGCTTGGGAGGCAGAGACAGGTGGATCTCTGTGAGTTCCAGGACAGCCTGGTGTACAGAGTGAGACCTAGGACAGCCAAAGCTAAACAGAAACTGTCTCAAAACCAAAACGAAACAAACAGCAACAAAGAAACAAAAAGCCAACAACTTAAAGAAGGAAGAGTTTATTTTAGTTTAGAGATTGGCAGGAAATGTACAATGACAATGATAAGAAACTTCCTATCTGGTGCCAGACTTTCTTACTGGGTAGAACTAAATCTCCCCAGGGCAGAGAGATCTTAACCACTGACAGCTGTCAATACAACAGCAGACTCAAAGGAAACAGAAAATCCAACTGCACAAAGCCATTGGATGAACAGAGCTGGCAGCCAAAGCCGGAAGCACATTAGTAGCAGGCAGAAGCCTGCACAGACTAACACACCAACTAGCTGTGCACAGCCAGACGTTTAAGTTCGATAGCTCTTCCCTGGCTGGTCCTAAGTCTCACCTTATTTGCATACTCCATTTAACCAATCCGGGCCCAGATGGTTTCTCCATAAATTCAGGCAGGCCTGTGGCCTCAAGATACTGTCTCTTCTGAACTTTATAGAGAGAAGAAAGATTTCAGCCCCCAATCCTCACCTCCCAGATACCCTTGCTTCAAGACTCACCAAATCAGACCAACTTCCAGGACTCAACCAACAGCTGCAGAGGGACACATTTCTGCCTCAGCCACCAGAGACCTAAGACTCCAACCTCAAACATGTCAGAGTCAAGGAAACCTTTCTCCTGCTGCTCCCCTAGTCCACAGAATGCTCTGAGAGGGACTCCCTCAGCTGGCCCCCAAAGCCCTCTGAGAAGCTCGAACTGTAACTTTGCCCTCAGTCGGCACCTGCACCTCTTGGCTGGCGCACCTGCAGCCTGCTCGAGTGGAGTTGCCACACCACCAGCCTCCTTCAGTTAGCATCCTGTTGCCATCCAGGGTCTCAGTTCTTATTTTCACATTGATTTTACTCCTGATGGTTTGTGTGTGTGTGTGTGTGTGTGTGTGTGTGTGTGTGTGTGTGTGTGTGTGTGTGTGTTGTTGTTGTTGTTGTTGATGTTGCTGTTGACAGGGTTTAACTACTCTTAGAGATTCTCCTGCTTCTACCTCCAAATGCTGGAATTAAACTGTGTGACATCATGCCTGGAACTTACTTTCCCACTGACATTGTTTTTTCTGCTTGGCAAAAGTGACAAAAATTCTAGCTCTGGAAAGACTTGGGGAGTGTGATCTCTTCTGGGTTCTCTTATAGGATACTCTGGGTGTCTCATATTATCAGCAGTCTTTACATGTTTTTCTACCTGGTTTTTCGTGGACTGTATTTAGTGGAAATGCCTAGAGATGTGGAGATGTGTGCAGTTATGTATCCCAGTGCTGGGAATGGAATGGACCTGTGGTGGTAAAGCTTTGCTTTTTTTTTTTTTTTTTTTTTTTTTTGACTTGGCTTCTCTGTGTAGCCCTGGCGCTGGCTGTCCTGGCACTTGCTCTGTAGACCAGGCTCCAGGCTGGCCTCGAACTCGGAGAGATCTGCCTGCCTCTGCCTCCAGAAATGAAACTGTGCACCATCATACCCAGTGTGATAATCTCCATTGTTAATCTGTCTGCATTTGGAGTGCCCTGAGATAACTCTCATAAATCCAGGGTGGGTGGTTCTAGAGAGGCTTAGCTAAGGTGGGAAGACCAACCCTGAGTGTGGGCAGCCCCTCCTGAATGGAATATTAAGGAAAGGGGCAAGGGGATAAGGCTGTAGCTCAGTAGAGTGCTTGCCTGGCATGCACAAAGCCCTGGGTTCAACCCCAGCATCCTGTAACCCTGGTGTGGCAGTGTGAAATCCCAGCACTCAGGAAAGAAACAGAGGCAGGATATCCTCAACCACATAGTGTACTCTCAAGGCTAGCCTGAGATACAGCAGACTCCATTTAAAATAAAATGAGGGGAGGGGGCAGATGAGTGTCAGCTATGGTTTCTTTCTTTCTTCTTTCTGACCCAATGTGATCCACTGTCCCCAACCTTCTACTGTCATATCTTACTGCAGTGAGGGACTGCACTCTCAGACTGAACCAAGGACGTAGATAGATGGCTCAGAAGAAAAGGACACTTGCCACCAAGCCTGATGTCCTGCATTTGATTCGCAGGCCTACACAGTAGAAAGAGAGAGCTGACTCCACATTTGTGCTGAAGTGCTTCCTGTCTTCCTGAAATAAATACATGTTAAAACAAAAGCAAGCAAACAAACATACCTGTGAAGGACTGGAGAGAAGGAGCAGTGGTTAAGGGAAGACCCAGGTTTGATTCCCAGGACCCACCTGGCAGCTCACAATTGTGTATAACTGAGTTCCAGGGAATCCAACACCTTCTTCTGACCTCTCATGGCACCAGGCACACAAGTGGTGACAGACATATATGTGGGCAAAACACTTGTACATAAAATATATTTTAAAAGCAATAAAACCACTGGACAGTGATGGTGCTCACCTTTAATCCCAGCACTTGGGAGGCAGAGGCAAGCAGATCTCTGCAAATTCAAAGCCAGCCTGGTCTACCGAGTGAGTTCCTGGACAGGCTCCAAAGCTACACAGAGAAATCCTGTCTCGAACCCTCCTCCCCCCAAAAGTAACCATAAATAAAATACTAAACTTATGATTACTAATTTTTCTACTCTCTATCATGACCATGTATCATATGAACAGACCAAAAAAAAAAAAGCTTCATGAATTGTTGGGGGGGGGCTTTTTGTCTTTGTTTGTTTTGAGTCAGGATCTCATGTACCTGTCATCAAACTGGCATCAAGCTTGATATGCCCCTGAGAATGGTCTGCAAGTCCCGCTTATGCCTCCTAAGCACTGGGATTCTAGACATGAGCCACCACGCCTGTCCAATATTTCAAAATCATGTTAACTGAGAAAAGCAAAGTCAAATTTAACCCACAGTTATGCAGACACAGTGGTGCAGGCCTGTGGTCCCACCATGTGGGAGGTAGAAGCTAGAGCATCAGGAGTTCAGAACCAGTCTCTGCGTCTGAGAGTTTGGGGGCAACGTGAAACCCCACCTATAAAGAAATTAAACCACAGTGGAACCAGGCATTGTGGTGCATGACCATCTGCCCACCAGACCCAGGCAACAGGATCACAAGTTTGCTGCCAACTTGAACCTTCTTCCTTTGTCTCAAAACAGACAGCTGGGTCTCGTGACTCTATACTGGTAATCCACCACTAGGAGGCGCAGGGGAAGCAGAGTCCAGTCATCTTCAGCTACACACCCAGCCTGAAGCCAGCCAGTGCTGCATGGGGCCCTGTCTCAAAAACAATCACTACTTGAAACTACAGATAGAAAAGAAAAGCCAGTGAGTGCTGAGCTAAATATAAAAGCACTGAGGGAAGCCATCAATGGCTTTGGATGGATGAGTGACAAGGATTTCTTTACAAAAGATTTACTTATGTTTATTTAGGTGTATATGTATAGCTGCATGAGTTTGTGAGCACCACATTAGTGAACATGTACATAGAAGCCAGAGTCCCTTATATTTGTAAAGAGAGAGGGGGAAAAAATGTATTTATTTACAAGAATGTATTGCATTCTTTCTCTTTTCTTTCTTTTTTCTTCTCATTTGTTTGTTTTGAGGCAGGGTTTCTTTGTGTAATAGCTCTGGCTGTCCTAGAACTCACTTTGTAAACCAGACTGGCCTGAAACTCAAAGATCTGCCTGTCTCTGCCTTTCCAGTGCTGGGATTAAAGGCATGTGCCCTTTTTAAAATTGTATTTATTTTTATTTCACATGTGCTAGTGTTTTGCCCGCATTACGTATGTCTCTATAAGGGTATCAGATCTCTTACAGCTGGAGTTAAAGAAAGTTGTGAGCTGCCATATGGTGTGGAGAATTGATCCCCGGGTCCTCTGGAAGAGCAACCAGAGCTCCAAACCACTGAACCATCTCTCCAGCAACATTTTTTTTTCTTGGAGGGGGTTATCGAGACAGGGTTTCTCTGAATCTTTGGAGTCTGTCCTGAAACTAGCTCTGTAGACCAGGCTGGCCTCAAACTCATAGATCCACCTGCCTCTGACTTCCAAGTGCACGGATTAAAGGCGTGTGCTACCACTGCCCAGGGACATTATTTTCTTAAAATATATTCATTAATGTGTGTGTGTGTGTGTGTGTGTGTGTGTGTGCGCGCGCGCGCGTGCGTGCGCTCATATGGAGGGCAGAGTACAACTTTTGGGAGTTCCATCTCTCTTTCACCATGTGGGCTCCAGATACCAAACTCAGGTAGTTAGGTTGGCAGCAGGTGCCCTTACCCGCTGAGCCGTCTCTCCAGCCCTGTATTACATTTTTAACAATATGGACAAGGCATTCCTTTGAAACCTGAATGCTGAGTTGTGTGTATCTCATGAAAAACCAAGAGCACGAAGACACTAACTGTGGATTCTACACTCAGCCAGTTTGCCACCGTATTTTAGCACTGCCTTAATTGCCCTCAGCCCAGTCAAGAACTGGCTTTGGGACCAGTGGGTGAAGGAGTTCCCACTGCACAGCGAAGGTAAAGCCTCAGGCTTCCCCGGTTCTGCTGTCAGCTCCGTTTCTCCTGTTGGCTCTGAGCCCTGCCCCACCCCCTCCTGCGCGTGCACTGATTCCTGGCGCCCCCAGGTACTCTGGATGAAAAGGGCATATATGAACATCCTATAACAGTGAACTGAGACCCCATTATCTGCTAGAGCCTTGCTGCAATTGCGCAGGGCTGGGAGAGGATGTCCACCCAGGCTGGAATCTCACCAGCCCCTTCCTCTTCCAACACCTTCCGCTGAAACTGTGGCACCTCAGCCTAGGAAATGCCAAGGACTTGTGCAGCATGATTCTAGAGCCCTTTCTTTTTTATTAATTTCTTCTCCTGCCCCTAAGTTTTTTTCCCTCAATTCCAACCCCCCTCTCTTTCTCAGACAGAGTCTGTCTGTGTAACAGCCCTGGCTGTCCTGGAACTCACTCTGTAGACCAAGCTGGCCTCGAACTTCATAGGGGATGTCTTTCTGTATGCTGTGAATATATGTTTCTCTTATTGGATGATGAATGAATGCTGATTGGCCAGCAGCCAGGCAGGACGTATAGGTGGGGCTACCAGACTGGAATACTGGGAAGAGGAAGGCAGAGAGGAGCTGCCAGAGAGAAGCCATATAACCTCGGAAGAGTAACATGTTGGAGCATTATGGGTAAGCCACAATCTCGTGGTCATATAGTTTAATAGAAATTGGTTAATAAGAAGCCTGAGCCATCAGCCAAACGGTTTATAAATAATATAAGCCTCTGTGTATTTATTTGAGACTAAATAGCTACAAGACTGGGCAGAACAGAAACTCCATCTTCACAGACTCATGGAGATACACATGCCTCTGTTTCCCAAGTGCTGGGGAAAGACTTAAACTAGCAAAGAAATGAAATGGAGCCCAAATAACTGGAATGCAGGGCAGTCTGACCCAGAAAGCTGACCAAGGCCACTGTGACTTAGTTCCTGGAATTTGCTAACCACCTGCAACCTCTCCCTTACAAGGCCCTAAGATAGCCGGATACAAAGAATTTCCAGATGGAACCTAGAGAAACAAAGAGATAGCTGTAACACCCGTTTGCTTAGGCAAGATTGATTAGCACACCCTGAATAGTGAGACCATCTAAAAAGATAAAGAGCATGCTAGAGCCCGTGACTCTGGTCACACACTCAATGGTCAAAGGGTCACAGCCCCTCCCTAAGCTTGTGGGTTTTGCCTTTAAAAATACCCGCACCTGGAGAATGTTGCTTCTCTCTAGCCTGCGTGCAGAGGGAGCCTGTTTGCACAAATGTTTCCCATTCATTAAAACCTCTTGCTTGTTGCATCAACTGGACTGGACATTGAGTTCTTGGGGGTACTGACCAAAATGGGGAGACTCCTCATTCTGAGGGTCTTACACTGGGAGTGCTGGGACTAAAGGTGTGGGGCCACCACCACCCAGCTTTTTGTTTGTTTGCTTATTTAATTTAAATTTTTTACAAAGGTCTCATTTTGTTGTCCTGCCTGGCCTCAAACTCAGGGCAATCCTTCCAATGTGGTACTAAATGTTGGGATTACAGACATGAGAACCATATCCTGTTCTTTTTTTCTTTTTTCCATGCTAGGGATGGACCAGAGCAGCCAGGATGTTAAGCAAGTGTTTCTGCCTACAAATAGCACAATGGCACTTTCAATGAATTAAAGTGATTTTTAATATTACATTTATTTATTGTAGGTAGAGGCATTGTATAGCAGTTTCCTTTGATATTAAAACCTTTCATCTTGGGGCTGGAGAAATGTCTCAGCAGTATACTCCTCCTGCAGAATACCTGAGCTTGATTTCCCATGTCCAGCTGCCTATTAAGTCCAACCTAAGAGATCCAACACACTCTTCTGGCCTCACACAGGGACATGCACTCACTCTACACAGTTCAAAATAAAAATAATTGTTAAAAGACTTTCATCTTGGAGGGGAGCTTATTAAGACAAGGACGTTAGGTCTGGGCATGGTGACCCACACCTTTGATCCTTTGGTCCCAGCACTAGAGAGGCAGAGGCAGACAGATCTCTGTGAGTTCGAGGCCAGCTTGATCTACACAGGGAGTTCTAGAACAGCCAAGGCTACACAGTGAGACAATGTGGGGATAAAACAGAGGTTGTTCAACTTACCTAACAGAAAGTGAAACACTCCATCTTGCTGGGGGGACACACTTGTTAAACTCAGGAAGTGTGGGAGTAATTTTTGTACACTGTGAAGATGTGTCTCTATCCTTCCTCACCTGCCTAAGGCACCTTCTGATTGGTTTAATAAAGAGCTGAATGCTGGAGAGGAGAGGCAGGACTTCCAGGAAAGACAGGAACTCTGGGAAAAAAATCTAAGGTGTGGGAGATTCACCAGCCAGACACAAAAAGTCTGATGTATGGAACTGAGGAGCAGTATGGAGCCTCATGGAAGAAGGTAGATTAATATAAACAGGTTAATTTAAGTTTTAAGGGCTAGCTGGGAACAAGCCTAAGCTAAGGCCAAGCTTTCATAGCCAATAATAAAAAGTCTCTGTGTCATTATTTGAGAACTGGCAGTCCAAAGAAAGACCCAATACTTTGTCCTGATACAGGGAAGTAAGTAACTTAAAGCTTCAGAAGTCCCCCAAACTGATCAGACTCATTAGACTCTTCCCTCCTCAAGTATATATAAGCAGTAAGGACTACTCAGAAACTCAAACTAAGCTGCCTAGAAGTGGAGACTAGCTTAGCTTCCAGGAAGAGGCCTGAGCCACCTGGAAAGGCATCTCTAATCTATGGAGTTGCCTGCAGGTTAGGAAGTGAGCTCCATGTCCAGCTTTTATGAGCTGTCATCCATGCTGAGGTGAGCTCTGGTGAGGCAGCCCCCTCACCCTCACCCATACTGTCAGTTATCCCCAAAAATTCACGGGTTCACCAAGTTGGGCTTTTATGGTTCATGACTTTGATCTATTGCATTTCTCCTGCCGGGTTAGTAGTCATTTGTTCAGTCTTCTCAAGAATGGCATCACAGAACAGGCGTGCCCCCGGTCAGAGGACAGTGTGTAGGAATTTGTTCTCTCCTCTCACCAGGTGGATCTTAGAGGTGCAACTTAGGTTAGCAAGTGCCTTTACCTATGAAGCCATCTCATCGGCCCCCACACTTTTTTAAAGACAGGGTCTCTTGAGCCGGGCAGTGGTGGCACACACCTTTAATCCCAGCACTTGGGAGGCAGAGGCAGATGGATCTCTGTGAGTTCAAGACAAGCCTGTTCTACAATAGCTAGTTCCAGGACAGGCTCTAAAGCTACATGGAGAAACCCTGTCTCCAAAACAGCAAAGTATAGCCCTGGTTGCTGGAACTTGCTATATATAACAGGCTGGCCTCAAACTTGGACTCTTCCACCTGCCCCCACCTCTGGAATGCTGAAATTAGAGGCACACAACACTATATCTGGGTTTGTCTAATTAGGGTATATTGGGGGTGCAAATACAGAGCAGCTGTTCCTGGAGACCTGAAGACATGTCAGGTACCCTAGAACTGGGGTTATAGGCAGCTGTGAGCCACCAGACAGGCGTGCTGGGAACCAAACTCAGGTCCTCTTCGAGCATAGTACAAGCTCTTCCCTTCTGAGCCATCTCTTCAGCTCTCAATCACTCATGATGGAATGCCCAGCTTTTCTACCTAAAAACACTAAGATTTTGTTTTTGAAACAGGATCTCATGTATCCTAGGCTAGTCTCAAACTCCCAGACTCTATCCTTTTTCTTGTTTTTTTTTTTTTGGTGTGTGTGTAGACTGGGCTGGCCTTGAACTTGTAGCAGTCCTCCTGCCCCTGCTTCCCAGGTGTTGAGCCACACTTGGTTTTTCTACCCCTGAGAATATCTCAGCCTACCAAGGCAATCGAAGCATCCAGAGTGCTGGGACTACAGGTTTGGCCTTTTGCAAGGGAAGCCCTGCTGCTCCTATTCAGCCACTCTGCCTTCCATCTCTGTGTTGCTGTGTCTTCTGATTCACACGTGAGGGCCCTGTTTAGAAGGTGCTGGACCAGTACTGGGTGGGTGAAGGTTAGGAAGGAAATGCCTCTCCTTCAGCCCACATGTGCCAGTCTTCACAGAAGCTCCCTGCAGTACCCAGCATGCACCTTCACATTACCCTACACAAGCGGGAGGCTGCATAGCACCAAATACGCAGGGACACGGGGCATCTGTGTGTGCATGTGTCTGCCCCTCAAAACACACGTGACACCCAACAAAGACAGACAGCACAGCATCCAGGATGGAAACAACTAGTGTATTGATTTGGAGGGAGAGCAGAGGTGCAGATGGGAAATGGGATGAAGGGCTCCTTAGTGTTTACCATAACCACCAATCACCATACCCTCTACTCTACTCACAGGCCTCCCCTGTGGCAGGGCCCCAGCAGGCTCTCTCCCTTCCCAGCACCCTACTTTCTCACCCTTCCTGAACCCTGCTTGATTTTGCCTTCCAGTGACGGGACAGGGCCCACCAGGCTCAAACTAACCTCCCCTCCTCCTTTCACCCATTCCCATCTTTGTCTAAATAAAATACAGAAAAAGCAAGCATGGCAGAGGCACCCGGGAGAACCACTGACCCGAGGCTAGGGAGGGGCAGGAAGAGGGTAAGACAGGCAGAGGGGCCTCAGCCAAGTGTAGTGGAACCAGGAGGGGCTTGACCTCTCCCAGCCTTCCCCTCTGCACCCCCTTTCTCTGCAGCTGGCCTGACAGTGGGCCAGCTGTCTGGAGGAGGCTGATGAAGAGAACTCCATGCCTGCCTCTCAGGCACCATGTCACGGGGTGCTGGGATGAGTGCAAGGCCAAGGCAGCAGGACAAAAACTAGCCACTATAAAAGCAGTCCTTCCCGGGGCTCCTTGGAGAAGCCCATTGGTTTTAAGGCAGAATCAGGGAAAGTACGGGAAGGACTTAGGATTAAGATAGAGACTTTTTTTTGCTTGTGTTTTTCCTTCAGTATAAAACCACTGTAGAAAATAACTTCTCTTAGAAAAAAAAAAAATAGAAGAAAAAAACCAAAGGCAGGAAATAATTTTTTTCTTTGGCTTCAGGCCTGCTCCCATTAGGTGCAAAGCAGGAGGTGGGCATGAGGTGAGGCGGGAGCAGGTGGCCTCTGGCCCCACCCCTGCCTGGCAGGTCCCAGATTACATGATGCTGCAGTTCTGGGAGCTCTAAGAGAGAAGAGAATGCAGAGGTGTGAGCACAGTGGCTGGCCCTTCCTCTCCCTCCCTGACCCCAAAAGGGTGTATGTCTCCCCAACCCTCACCCTCTGGCTCTGGCCCTGCCCTCAAGTCTGGGGTTCAGACAAGAGGGGCAGGGTGCAAGACGGGCTACAGAGAGGAGGGCCCCACTCCCAAGGCCTGCCCTGCCCTGCTGCTCAGTGAGCAGTGTCCTGCTGTAGGGGTAGAGAGGCAAATTGATGATGACTCACCTGGGTCCGGGGACTGGAGTTGCCCAGGAGGTAGGAGCGGGTGACTAGGCTGTCCCCGAAGCTGCCACCCCCACTGCCCCCCACACTGCGGAAGCTTCGAGTGACTGTGACACTGGAGGCAGAAGAGCCAGAGGAGATGGATCCGCCCACCTGGGCTCCTGAGCCACTGGCAGCCTTGTCGGCAGGCTGCCCACAAGTCCCACACAGCACGGTGCGTGAGCGCAGGTTGTACTCGGCGGGGTCCCCCGAGCTGCTGCAGTGGGAGCCCTGGGAAGGGAGACAAGGCTCAGGAGGGACAGTGGGTCTGGGACTGACTGCTTAGGACCAGGCTCTGGGCTCCTATAGTTTCCTGGCCATTGGGCACGAAGGTGGCCTCTTTACCCAGACAGCTGGAGTCAATAGGGACTTGGGAGGCCTGAGGCTGGGAGGAAGGACATGACAGGAGAGAATGGCCAGGAAGGCTTCGAGATGGAGAGATGTGGCTTTCACTCTCTCCTGAAGCCTAGGACCTTACAGGGAAATCGGGACGGAGATCAGAGATGGAGATATTTAATTTGTGAGGGGACAGGAACGAGAGAAAACATTGTGTGAGGAAATAAGGGAAACGAGGAGAAGCATGCAATAGATAAAGAACAGACGAGAGGGAGGCATGCAATGGGAGTGGGGAAGACAGGCAGGGTGGGGGCCATCTCTGTCCTCCCATCCCCTTCCCAGGAGACAAATCCAGATCCTTGTCCACTGCCACCGTGGACAGTCCATGGCACCAGAAAGTTCCCACTACCTTCCTTACCAGACACCTGGGTTCCCTGTTCAAGGCAGAGGGAGGAGAGAGAAGAAAGGCCAGGGCAGCAAGTGGCATTCCAAAACATTCTTTAATGAAAAGACTTTGGCATGGAGGTGGGAGAGCTGCCCTAGGCTGGTAGGGCTACCCATGTGGGCTGGGTCTCAGCGGCGGCTGCCACTCACGTGGTGGTGATGGAGCAGATCATCTCCATCCTCATCCTCATCGTCCTCAACCATGGTCACTGAACGCACCAGCTTGCGCATGGCCACTTCCTATGGTAACAAAGGTCCAGGCGCCCAAGAGTCAGGGTGTGAGAGCCATGCAGTAGTCTATCTACCCATAGTATCCTTCCCAGAACCTTCCCACCTAGAACCTTCCCATGCTCTGCCCTTTATCTAATTGGCTGTTTGCTCTGACTTCTGACACTGGAGGACACCACTGGGAGCTCAGCCCTCTTTAGGCAGAGCAACATTCACTGGCTGACTTCCACCCATCACCCTACTGGGGAGACTTCTAGTTTGCTTACTGGGCAGGCACTTGGAAAGTGATCCTACATGGGCAGTTTGCATTGGGTTGAGGGTAACTGGCTCACATTATGGCCACCAGGGGGAGCCCAGTCCAGGCTGCAAAATACTCACTTCTCCAGTGGAGTTGATGAGCGCTGTACGAAGGCTGTTCCCGCAGCCCCAGGT
This sequence comes from Cricetiscus sungorus, assembly GCA_030556225.1. Lineage (NCBI taxonomy): Eukaryota > Metazoa > Chordata > Mammalia > Rodentia > Cricetidae > Cricetiscus > Cricetiscus sungorus. The sequence continues at coordinate 105,127,875 of JANBXA010000730.1, forward strand.
GTTCTGTGCCTTCCACACCAAGTCAGTAGGGGGGCTATGGGTGGCCCCAGCTCCTGCAGCCCAGATCTGGGAAAAGACAGTTTAAGGAATGTGTTTATCCTTAACTCCTGCCCAGAGGTCAGCTTTTCACTCCAGAGTCCCAAACACCCCTCCACTCACCGTCACCACCTGCCCAGCCTTTAGAGTGAATTTCGGTGGGAAGCGATATGTCATCAAGGGGTCATCACCATTCTGACGCTTGATCTGCCAGTTGCCCATGGATTGGTCCTGCCAGTAGGGGAGGGAGGAGAATGGGGAGGCTCAATCTGGTACTTACCTCAGGAAAGAGCCCAGGTAGGCCAGATGCCTTAGTGTACACCTGTAGTCCCAGCTACTACAGAGGTTGGTACTGAGGCAGAGGGGATAGCTTGATCCCAGAAGATCAAAACCAGCCTGGGCAAGATCCCATCTCAAAAAACAAATAAACAAACAAACAAAAAAACAAAACAAAACAAAACAAAAAAACCCAGGCCTGCCACCACCATCTCTGGCATTCAAACCCACTAACCTCTCTAGCCTATCTCTCAAGGGTTCTACCGTGACTGTGTGAACATGCATGCTGTGCCGCACACACTGGTATCTTTCATCTTCCCAACAATTTAGAAATGTGGGGGCTGCCACACACTCCAAATTCCCAGACAGAGAAGCGGATGCTCCATGAGAACCAGTGTCGCCCAGCTACTGAACACAAGGCCCCAATCCAGACCTACCTCGTTGGACTTGTTGCGCAGCCGCACAAACTTGCCCTCCTCATCTACTTCCTCCACAGCCACACGCCCGCTAGTGCGAGCATGCTGTGAGAAGCTGCTCCGGCTCTCACTGGACTCCAGCTTGCGCTTTTTGGTGACGCTGCCCCCACCCTGAGACTGGGATGAGTGGGAAGAGGTGCGACCACGGCTGCGCTGCGAGGTAGGGCTGGGGGACAGGCGAAGCCTGGGAAGATGGAGACAGGGTAGGGGGTTAGTCACGGTAGTTGCAGACCAGAGGCTCTTACCAACGGCATTTGACCCCTCCTGGCTCACCTCTCCTCCTCGCCCTCCAGCAGCTTTCTATAGGCATGGATCTCCATGTCCAGGGCCAGCTTGATGTCCAGCAACTCCTGGTACTCATCCAGCTGCTGCTGCATCCTCGCCCGCATCTCAGCCATCTCTCGCTCTTTTTCAGCCAGCAGCCGCCGGCTGGTATCCCGCTCGCGAGCCAGGGAGTCCTCCAGGTCACGCAGCTTTGCTTCCTTGGCTGCCAACTAGGGTGGGTGGGAAAGGCAGGTGTGATGAGCTCCCAAGGGCCGAAAGTAACGTAAAGGGAGGGATACTCAGGATCTGTGGGGTCTTCAGGATCTGTGGGGTCTCCTTACAAACCCCATGGCAAGACAGGTGGTGGTGGTGGTACACGCCTTTAATTCCTGCATTTGGGATGCAGAGGCAGGCAGACCTCTGTGAGTTCGAGGCCAGCCTGGTCTACACAGTGAACTCCAGGACAGCCAAGGCTACAGAGATCCTGTCTCAAAAGAGAGAGACAGAGACAGAGAGAGACAGAGACAGAGAGAGACAGAGAGACAGAGAGAGAGTGAAAGAGAGAGACAGAGACCACCATGGCCTTATCCAGTGACAAGGAAGCTCTTTCTAATATCTAATTTAAACCTCTCATTCTGAGGCTAGACCCCTCTCCCATCTCCTCCTGTCACATAATATTACTTATAACATTTCACACTGCAGTGTTATGACAGATCTGTGAATTGGGGAGGACAAGAATGTTCACCATTTTTCATTCTTTTTTTATTTTAAGCATTTTTAAATTTTTATTTGATTTGGTTTGAGTTTTTGTTGTTGTTTTTTGTTTGTTTGTTTGTTTTTGTTTTTTTTAACCAGGTTAGCCTTGAACTCAGAGATCCACCTCTCTATGCCACCACTGCCTGGCTTCTTTTCTTCTTTTGAGACAGGGTCTCATGTAGTCTTGGCTGGTCTCAAACTTGCTATATTCACGGCTGAGGATGACCGTGAATCCCTGACACTCCAGCCTGGAGTGAGGCCTGTGCCACCATGCCTGGATTGTGTGGTGCTGGGGATAGACCCAGGGCTTCATGAACGATAACCAAGCACTCTACCAACTGAGCCACAAGCCCAGCCCAAGGTAATCTCAATTTTCAAATAGAGTGTCTGTTTACCACACCTGAGGCCTCAGGTTTAATTCCCAGCACCCACAATAAACAGGAAAAAACTTTCATACAAAAGGTAAGGAAGAGAGGCTCTGAGGACCAAGGCAAGCTGAAGGGAGATGCTAGAACACCAGGCAGACATCAGACTCCAAACCACCGTGTGCAGTCCTGTGGTCCCTTTTCCTAGTGGGCTTCTGCAGATGTGCTTAGTCCAGTGCCCTGGTGGAAAGGGTAAACGGGGCATCACCTGCTTCTGGAGCTGGCTGAGCTGGGCTGAGAGGCTGTCGATGCGGATGCGAGATTGCTGGAGCTCCTCATGAGCAGCCCCCACTAGGTTGCTGTTTCTCTCGGCAGACTGCCTGGCATTATCCAGCTGCAGGGAGCATACAGTATTACAACAGGAACCTGGAGGGATAGAGCTAGGGACCTGAGGATGGTGTCACTGCTGCGGCCTCAGGTCCTGGCTAAATCTCTCTGCCCCCACCCATCCTCCCACCCGCAAGGCACTCCCAGCATGGATAGGATAGGCCACTGAGGCAGCACCAGGGAGAGGACGAGGTGAGGCCAGCACCTTGGCAGAGTATGTCTTCTCTAGCTCCTTCTTATACTGCTCCACCTGGTCCTCATGCTGAGCCCTCAGATCCTGTAAGGCATCGGCCAGCCGGCTCTCAAATTCACGCTGCTTCCCATTATCAATCTCCACAAGCCGGGTCTCATGCCGGCGCTTGGTCTCACGCAGCTCCTGAAAGGATTCATGACACAGGAATGTACATCAGAATGTCTCCTTAGACGCTGAGACCCAGCCCGTGCTCCCTGCCTTGCCTTAACCCTATAGGTCACAGGCAGCCCTCCATTAGCCTGGGAGTTGGGTAAATGACACTGGTGCAGGACTTCGGGCAGGTGAGTTTGGTATACAGGTGATCCTGAGCCCAAGGTCCAGCTGTTACTAATCAGCTCTTGAGCCCCTGTAGTATTGTGCTCACCTCACTATAGATGTTCTTCTGGAAGTCCAGTTCCTCCTTCAGGGTCTGCAGCCTGTTCTCAGCATCCACACGCCGCAGCATCTCATCCTGAAGTTGCTTCTTAGCCTCACCTAGGGCTGCCTCAAGCTGAGAGGAAGAAAGGCCAGGTCATGGAGAGGGTACTCAGGACACGGCAAAGAAGTTGAGTGATAGCTGTCCCCAGGGAGAATGGGGGCAGTGAGGGCCTCTCACAGTAACTACGAATAATAGCCATGGCACTAAGGAATCAAGGCTGAGGGCCAGTGAGTTGGCCCAGCAGGTAAGGGTACTTGTCACTCAGCCAACAACCTGAGTTCTATTCCTAGAGCACACACAGCAGAAGCAGAGAACAGAACCCTGCAAGCTGTCCTCTCATCTTAACATATGGGTTGTAGCATGTCGGGGCCCACAAGATAAAAGATAACTAAGTGGAAAAACAAACACTTTAACATCAGTAATAACCTCCCCTACTTATGATCTCCCTTCCTTGGCACAGCACAGCAGTTAGAGGTCCATATGGAGTGTAGAGGGACAGGAAGATGGAAAAGTACCCTGGAAGGAGCTTGGGGAGACTACCTCAGTGAGTCTGAGGAGGGACATGAGTAGCTGCAGGGGCACTGTGCAAAGGCACAGGAGCAGGAAGGCACATGCATCATTTTAAGGCCAGAAAGACTGGCACTGTTGAAGCTGAAGTGCTGTTGGGGAAAGGGAGAGGACCAACAGGCAGGGACAGACTAGGAGACCCCTTATCTGCCCTGGAAAAAGTTCCCATGGGAAGCACAAGCCAAGCCATTCATCCTGGAAAGTGCAGGCTGGTCATTCGGCCTACAAGAGCTGAGGAGGGAAGAGAGGGGCCCACTTTGGCTTTGGAGTCAGCCTGCTGCTTCTCCTGTGTTTCATGGTATGGTGGGGTGAGGAGAGGACCTGGAGAGGACAATACCCCGGGCATGTTAGCTTGTCATGGGCTTCAGGCCTGGCCCACCCTAAGCAGGCAAGACCATGCAACTACATCCCTGCTTCTCCATCCTGAACGAGGGATCAGAGTGCTTTGAAAGTAACGGACTCTGTGCACACAGCAGAGTATTGACCCACACCTGGTATAATTAGCCATCAGTACTCTGCTATAGCCTCAGTGGACAGCATCTCTCTGAAGAGGTTAGGCTGTCTAGAGGAGACAGGAGGGGAGGGATCTGGAGCTATGCATAGTACACCATGCAGTTAAATGGAGCTGGTTTGTGGATTGCTTTAAGTTCACTGTGCTGTGTGCCTTGGTGGCCAAAGAAGGATGAACAATGTTCTAGACCAGTCAAGTGATGCTGGACAGGTTAGTGGCCTTGGAACTGAGTGACAGGTCAGACCAGACACCTCCCGAGGGCAGGCTGAGGAAGAAGAGTCAGTATGCATTCCTCAGGCTGGGTCCCTGGGGTCACAGGAGGGCCCTAGATGGTGACCTACCTTGGCTACCTGCCCCCGCAGATCATGCAGCTCGCCCTCTAGTGTGCGCTTTTCACTGAGAGCAGTGCTCAGTGCAGCTTCCTTGGAGTTGAGGAGAGCCTCCAGGTCCTTGAGCCGGGCCTGGGCAGCCAGCAAGTCACCCTCCTTCTTGGTATTGCTAGGAAAGAGAAGAGTGGGTTTCAGGAGTCCACTTGGCTAGGATTGGACCACTCTGTGGTCCTCCCAACTGTCAGAAGAGGGCATCCGTACATTAGGTTTGTTTGCATCTGTGAGCTTCTGGGGCTGGGTTCTCACCTCCTCTAAGATTTCCCAAAAGCCCCTTCTTGCCTCTCTACCCTTCCCATGACTCAGGGCCCAGGAACGTGCCTGGGGCCAAGGGCAAAACTGCATTGCATGATATAAATGCCTGGCCCTCTTCCCCTCCCATTCCCTCTAAAGTAGACAGGGCACCTTTGTCTCCCACCCCCTTCCCACACAGGGCCTTAACCTTTTCCTCCCCTAGACTGCACCGGGCTCCCAGCTTGCTTCCCTCCCTAGGAGCAAACAGACTGGGAGTGTCTTGGCCACACACCCACCTCAAAGTCCCAACACCTCTTAACTTGAGTTTCATATTGGTCTAATCCCTCTGCCTTATGGGGCTTTGGGAAAAGAAAGTCTGGCTAGGAGATGAGGGACAAAGACAAGGAGGCATAGTATGAGACCTTTGCTTTCTTGGGACTTAATCTTAAGACCCCTGAACCTGGCAGGGGGGAGGGCCAGCCAGCCTCCTCCATCAGAGCCCCAAGCGAGGACTAAGCCCTTCTCACTCCAGGAGTCAATCCCTGGGTCCCAGACACAATGGGGTTCCATTCTGGAGCCACACCCTGTCCTTAGCTTCAGCAAGACTCTACCACCCCAGGCTGCCTCTGCCTCTCCCACATTCCTGATTCTTTCTGCTAGTGATTGAGAGAAGCAGAGAGGCCCAGAATTTTTCCTGAAAAATCTCTGGAAAGCCTAAGAACTTTCCAGACATAATCCCTTCACAAGTACCAAAGAGGGTAGGGAACAGGAGACCCTAGGAGTGGCAGAGAAGACCCAGGAGTCTGCTGCTAGCAGCCACCTGCCCACCACAACAAGAGGAACACAGGGGCTGAGGAGATGGTCCTGGACTATGCACTTGCCCTGCAAGCATGAGAAACTGTTTGGCTCCTCGGTCACTAAAGCCAGCATTTCTATGACAAGATGGGAGGTTGAGAGAAGCTCTCTGGAAGCATGTAGCGCCATCACCCCGATTATGCAGTAGCAAACAAGAAACCATGTTTCAAACCAGGTGAGTGGTAAAGGACCTACACCTGAGGCTCCTCAGACCTCCACCTCTACCTCCACTAAGCCAGCTGTCATATAATCCCCAAGATTAAAAAGGAAAGAAGGTGGGCAAGTGAGGGAGGGGGCCCACTCCAGGAAGAGCAGTCCTGCCAACATTTTTCTCCTGCCACAAAACTCTAAGCTATATAACAGGCCTAGCAATTCACCTAGGAGAGAAGTCTAGACCTAGGGAAGATACAGAGGGAGGAAACACTCAGGGAATTTCAAAGAATCATGCCCTCCACCTGGGCCCTACTGGTCTGGGAGGGGACAGAGGGTTAGGGAAGAGTTTGGAGTCCCAGAGGCTGCTCCCCCACCCCTACCCCCCAGTGAATTTACTCCATCCACAACGCAAAACAAGTTATTTAATGCAGTAGTGTCTTTCTCCTGCAGAGGCCCTTCCAAAGTCAGAGACTATTTCTCCTCCTCCATCTTAGCATGAAAAGCTAAAAATAAAGTCAAAACCCAGCTCAGGTTTTGGCTGCCATCCGGCCCAGCCCTGGCGAGAAGCACAGCCCCAACTTTCCATGACTTCAGAACTTTTCCGAAGCTGAGGCAGCTTCAGGGGAGGAAAGAAAATGAGAAAAAGCACAGGCAAACAAGTTGCAGACAGAATCTGCGCTTGTTGGGCCAGCTCCAAGGCCCACAGGGGCTTCCCAGAGGGGCCTCTCCTCCCTGAAGGCCACCTGCTGGGCTGGCTGCTGGTGGGAATGTGGGGAGACTACCAGCTCAGTCACAGGACCCCCTCTTTTCAGAGATGAGGAAACAGGCACAGAGGAGGGCAGAAGGCAGACAGTGGCAAGGGCAATGTCCTCATGATTCTTGCTGATCTCAGACTCTTTCCTCCTATATCTCACTGCCTTCCTAAACCACAGGTATAGAGAGAATGAAGAAATAAGCCAGGAGAGAGAAGAAAGCAGGTCACGTTCAATAAATCCATCCCTGATGGGGCCGAGGATGCCTTCTGAAAATGCCTCAAGGACAGTCCTGGTCCAGCCTCCTTGGACACTAGAGAGGGAATTCCCAGGGTTCCCCTTGTCCTTGGCAGAGTGCGACAGCCCTGTCCTCCAGGAGTGTATTGTCTGATATGCACAGGGTTGGGTTTTTATGAGAACATAACCAAGTGTCATATAACAATGGAGTTGTCATACAATGAGGAGTTATTAGTTTCATCACTATGCAAACATCACAGTATGTTCACACAAGATGACATAAGTTTGTGGGACCCTCACTATACATGGCCCACCACTGACAGAGACATGACTGCAACAAATAGTTCTAATGAACTTATTATATATGCCAGGCACTGCTCTAACTATATGACAGTATTAACTTGGCTAATCTTTATAGCTGCCCTCAGAGACAGGCACTATTGCCAATGTGATTACAGAAAAGAAAGACAGCCAGGGCCCTTTGGAAAGCAGGGTTTGGGTTCCTCTCTGTACCAAGTCAGCACATGCCTTCAATGAAACCAGGGGACTGCTTCCCGTTCCTTCCAGTGCCTCAGCCAGCAGCACTGGAGACTCCATTAAAGAAATAAGACACACCCTGTAGCTGAGGGAACCCTCAAGCAGATGGAGTCAGGGAAGAGCTTTTGCGGTTTTCTTCGTCAGGCATGGGAGCCCCATCTGGGGGGAAGAAACAAACCACTATCACCCATGGGCGCATGACTCAGACCTTGGAGAGCCACAGCACAGCCTAAGAAATGTGTGGGGGAAGGGACCAAACCCATACTCTTCTCCTCTTCTCTAGTCTTTTTCCTTTTCGGTTTTTCAAGACATGAATTCTCTGTGTGGCTGTCCTGGAACTCACTCTGAAGAACCAGGCTGACTCAAACTCAGAGATCTGTCTGCCTCTGCCTTCAAAGGCTGGGATTCATGCACCATCATGGCCCAGTTAATCTCTCTCTTTTAATTTTTTTTCTTTCAAAACCATGTTTTAAGCCTGGCATGGTGGTGTACAACTTTAGTATAGAGGCAGAGGGGATCTCAGTGAGTTCAAGACCAGCCTGATACACATAGAGAGTTCCAGGATAGCCTGGAACACACCTTTAACACCAGCACTCTGAGGCAGAGGCAGGCGGGAGCTCAGCCTGGTCTACAGAGCAAGTTCCAGGACAGGTAGGGCTACACAGAGAAACCCTGTCTCGAAAATTTAAAAATAAATAAACAAAACCGCATACTTTATGGATAGCAACGTAATTTACATGTTTAAACAACTCTATAACAGAATTATTTGCTATTATTTAAAATAGATTAACAAAATAGAGAAAAAAAATCGAGTACATGACTGTCCTTTTTTTTTTTTTTTTTTTTTTTAAAGACAAAGTTTCTCTGTGTAGCTCTGGCTGTCCTGGAACTCACTCTGTGGGCCAGGATGGTCTCAAACTCACAGAGATTCGCCTGCCTCTGTCTCTGAGTGCTGGGATTAAAGGCATGCACTACCATTGCCCAGCTGACTGTCCTCTACCAAACTCCATTTCCTTCCTAGAGATGGGCCTCAGCCTTGGCAGGCCTTGAAGACAGCAGGACAGGACTAGGCCTCTGTGGCTGTGTAGAGGTGTGGTCCAGCTCCAGCCCACTGGGCGTGATAGTGGGAAAGCTGTATTTGCGCTGGGCTGGTATGGAGGACTGGGTGGAGCCGACAGGGGAGCTGGAAAAGGGTAGGAACCTCGACTCCTCGGGTGACTCACGTTCAGACCCACATTACCAGGGCAAGGGCCTGGAAATCGTTCAGTGGTCTCAGGAACACAGAGACTGCCTGCCTGTGTCCTGGTCCAGGCCAGCCTGGGCAAAGGAGTGGTTGCATCCCCCGCTGCCTCTGGGGGGCCAGGGCAAGAAGGGCTGGGTGTCCGGTTTAACTCATCCCAATGGGCACTCCTGGCTCAAAGAGGAGCGTGGGGGAGGGGAGTAGAGCAACCAAGAATAAGGTGAGCAGCCAACGGGGTGGGGTGGGGGTGGGGTGGCGGGGGCAAGGTTGGGGTTCCCGGGCTGCTTTGGGGAAGAAAGACAGCAGTGGCAGAGGGGCTGGATGGGCACAGGGCCAGGTGCTGACCCGCCTACTGAGTCATCCTCCGCAGCCACCTCAGACGCCAGATATGGAAGCCGCTCGGCCTGTTTGGCCTGGTTGCCCGGAGCAACAGCCTAAACCCAGAGGGAGTGGCCTGCATTTCCTCCCCTGTCCTGGGGGATGGACCAGCCGCTCAGACTCTACACCCGGCTAAAAATAAGGAGCAGGAGGGAATGACAGACCGGCCTCGCCCCGCCCGCCCGGCCAGCAGCCAGCCTCACCGGCCCTCGGTGTTCCCCATAGCTAGACCAGAAAGAGCGAGTTCCGGAAAGTTCCGGTGACCCCTATGGCTGGGCAGGGTCCTGAGGTGCCGCTCCCAGACCCTCCTGGGCTGCAACCCCTACCTTGCTAACTTTCGGCCCTACCCTGCCCAAGCCCCAGCACAACAAAGACCCTCCTTACTGGTTTATTTACTATTTATTTTTATTCACGACAGGGTCTCAAGTTCCCAAGCTGCGACCTTAAACACCTGATCCTCCTGCATCCACCTTCCAAGTGCTAGGATGATGTGTTTATGGGGTGTTGTGGATCAAACCCAAACCCTTAGGTTCTTACAAGATACATTCCCAGCCCCCCCTTTTTTCCATTAACAACACAGTTTCCTTTATCTTAATTGTGTAGCCATGAATGATGCACGCACTGCATATTAAGTAGAGAACAGGTTCTGTATCTAACCTTCCACAGCTGCCCCACCCATTCTCTACACCCTCACTGAGCTCCACCTCAACCCAGGTTTTACCTGTGGGATCTTTGGCTTTTTCTCTGTGTCCCTTGATACTTAGAGCTCAGGTGCTCAGGGCTTCTAGATTGACCTTTGGACTGATTTCTGTGCTACAGACTTAGACTCAAAAGCCCAGGGAGGCCCAGGGCCAGACACTAAAAATCTACTCACCAGAGATATTCACAACAGACGGGCTAGCAAAGAGGGCTGGGGTGTAATTTCTTGGGTTCAATTCCCAACACAAAAAGAGGGGAAGAGAGGGTTTTGGAGGGTGAGGCAGGAGGATTACTGGAAGGAAAGGGAGGAGAAAGAAAACGAGATGTTAGGGCACAAGTGGGCTGTAGAGGAGATGTTAGGGCACAAGTGGGCTGTAGAGAGAAGCAGGATACAGTCACTTCAGAAGGTGCGATCTCCCTGTCCTGGGAGACCCCAGTGAAAAGGACAAGGGCCTCAAGGAGGAGCTAATGGGCCCCCAGACTGATAGCTGGGAATCCAGCACGGGACTGACTTAGACCCCCTGAATATGGGTCTCAGCTAGAAGGACTGAGCAGTCTGGGGGACCTCAGACAGTGGAACCAGGATGTATTCCTGGTGCACAAAAGGACCTTGAAGACACATCCCCCATGGAGGGATACCCCCTTAACCTAGAGACAGGAGAGAAGTCCTAGTCCCTACTTCAAATGACTTGACAGATTTACATGACCCCACCTGGATAGCATAGCCCTACATGTGGAATGGGGGTGGGAGAATGGGAGGGGAGGGTGGTCAGGGTGCATGTGAGGGGGGAGAGAGGGTAAAAGGGAGGGAGGGAGAAAGGGAGGAAGAAGAAACTGGGATCGACATGTAAAATAAAAAAAAAAGAATCTACCACCCTTAATCACCTTCAAATGCATTTAGTCCCAACACTTGGGAGGCAGGGGTAGGTGGATCTGTGAGTTTGAGGCTAACCTAGTCTGTAGAGTGAATTCCAGAATAGCCAGGGCTACACAGACAAACCCTGTCTCATTAATTAATTAAAAAGGAAGGAAGAAAGACGAAGAAAGGCACACAGTAAGCATCAGAGCATGGTCGGGCCTCCCTGTGCAGGCACATGTGCCCACAGCTGGCAAAGCTCAGCTTCCTCATGCCTCTCTTGGACTGCTACACAGGCCTGGGATCTGAGGCCTCTCAGATCCACTTCCAGAGCAGCCAGGATCTCAGTTGCTCTCCCCAAAGACAAAGCAAGTCTTAATTCCAGGAGGAGGGAGAGTCTGGTAGGGTTCTGGTGCCCAGAACAGGATAGGAGGCCTGTTGACATGCTCAGACACCACTCCAGCAGAGGCAATGGGCCTGGCCAGGAGCCCGGCCTGAGTCACAGCTGCTGGAGTATCAACGTGGCATTGTACAAAAGAGAAGCCAAGAGCCAGAGGCCAGAGCACAGGGGTCCTAGACACCCAGCAAGCAGCTCCTTCACAAACTCCGCCCTTCCTTTTAGTCCCCTGCCAAACTTTACTTTTTGTCTTTTTAGCTATCGTTACAGAAGTTGAGCTTATATTGTCACAAAAATGTCAGGGTGGGGACAGACAAAAGAAAGAGAGCAGAAAGGTAAGGAGGGGTGGCCTAAGGAGATAGAATGCCCTGAGGGAAGGAAAGGTGGGGGATCTTAGGGATTCCCCATGTTACTCAGCCCAGCAGCAACTTCTTGGGACTCAGTAGCCCTCCATCTGGTAGCACACACTTATTAACCTCGACTGTCCCAGGAAGAGTCTGAGCCACACCCCAGGTCAGGAAAGGAAGTAAAGGAAGGCTTTGGACATCAGGTCTCCCTGCATTCCAGCTAACCCTGGAAAGATGCAGCATGTTGGCCCAGCTGGCAGAGGTGGGAGCCAGAGCTTCTTCAGGGAGAGGAGGGCTTCTAGCTCTCTGAGCTGGCCCTAAAGAGATCCTGTGTGTCCCCACCAAGTTCAGGCCTTGTTCTTGCTGTGGCTTGGTACAATTCAAGCAAAGCCCACCTCAGCAGTTTCTTTACCAACTGCACAAGCTCTGGGGCTCCCTTCCACTCTGAACCCTGCACTCTACCATGACTCAGCTCACCAATCTGGGCCCAGGATCCCAGCCAGAATCATTCCCGGCTTCAGCAGGCAGGAGTCTGACTTCCTCTCCTATAACTAGACACCACCCTCCCCTCCACACACATATACACACACTCCCAAATATTGTCCCTTTTCTTACAGAATTTTTAAGAGCCAAGACCTACTCACAGCCCAACTTCGGGCTGGAGACACCAATACAAGCGGCAGGTGAGCAGACCAGGTCACTGTGCGCCACCCACTGGCTCCTGGCATGTGATATCTGACCCTGGC